>BSBK01002845.1:0-731891 GCA_027943335.1 Chamaecyparis obtusa
GTTAATATATATATAGATGAATATATATATGTACATATATACACACATATATATATATACATATATATATATACACATATATATACATATATATATACATATATATATATATATATACATATATATATATACATATATATATATACATATATATATATATACACATATATATATATATATACACATATATATATATACATATATATATATATATATGTATATATATATATATGTATATATATATATATATATATATATGTATATATATATATATTAAATTAAATTTTCAGTCACTTTTTTGACCAACAAAGAATAGACATATCGACAAGGAAGCTTTACTCTCGATGTTTATTCCAACACTTGTATGTCGCACTTTCGACCAACATTGGTCACAAAGGTAAACTATATAGCAGGCAATTCTTCCAGGTTGAAGCAATGATTTTGACGTCATCTCCGTCAATAATTCAACCACTATTGTCATCACAATTGCGACGAACATTTGATGTGTCATATTATCAACTAAAAAAACTCTGATGGCCATTATAGTCAATTAGCCGACCAATGGGCATCTAATAATCAACTAAACCTCGTCGAAAAAAAGCTAAAATTTACTAGTGACTAGAGCTCTCTTCACATACACACCTACTCCATCATGCTCCCCTTTCCCATGCCCTGACTCAAAAAAACTCCAAATATGAGGTACATCTCTCTCCACATGCATTCTACACAACCAATAAAACATTCTAGCATTCTTAAATTGACGGTGCAATTATCAGACCAAATAAGATGCCTATCCATAGCAATACCATTTTCCTGCAAGAAGTCAAAATAGTTCTGGAAATAATGTTGAAAAAACTCATGAGAGTGAGACCTATCGTCACTCATATAAAAATGGTACTCTCTGATTATCTTTCACTCATCTTTTGTGCTATTCAGGGAATGTCTATATGTGATGTGTACAAAAATAGCAACCTGAATGGAATTGTAATATTGAGCTTGAGTCTCATTTTGGGGCTGCAATGTATAGTTCTCCGCAAAGTCTACAATGGATATAATAGTTCCAATGGGGGAAAGTGTCGTTACACATCCTGAATTGTTGATCCAACCATTGAGACCTGTGACTATGCCTTGCATACTTGTAAAAAAGATTTGTCTTGAAATATGAGATAAAATCAGCAACATTGTATTCTTTTGCAACTAACTCACATCTATAGCCTTCACCTCCACTCTTCAATGTATATTTCATTGTTTCATATACCTTTTTTTGGATGAGTGTCTTTCAAAAATTGTGTTCCAAACCCTCATGAAAACATGTTCTAAACTTGGACAAGCCACCACATTTTGAGCACTTAGCATTTAAGTAATCTTTTTTATAAAATAAACAACCATCATCTCTATGACATAAAAATTGATCTAGCAAGTCTCTTGATGATTTGGGAAGACCACTTGCACCACAATCCTCTAGCATTTCATTAGTATGCAAAGTAGAATGAATGGATTGTAATAATTCATGATGCATTGAAAACTCAACATGATATTTGCAACAACATGTATTCTGAATCTTAAGGGGTACACAATAAAATGGCTTCATGGATTCAAAAGACCTTTGTGATATTTTCAATGTTGGATGTGTCTCATAAAAATTTTTATACAACATTGTTTGACTTACCTCCACATAATGTTTACGATGTGGAGTGTGGTCTCAATTGTCAACTCTCAACTTCAAGACATCCTTCACATTTGGTGACACTCTTGAGTTAGCATCCCAAAATTGTTGAATATCATCCTTGACTACATCTGTTAGCTTCTTATTGAAATGCGGAAGTCTCCCACCATAAGCACATGTATCAATTTGAAGTGGGATCATCAAGTCTTTCTTTTCTTGCAAGTGCTCTACCCAAAGTTTTACAATCTATATTAAAGTCAACACAAGTTTGTCTCATCAAATGAGCCTTTCTCAACTGGTGACTTACTAAGGAGGTTGTAGTAACCCTCCGAGAAACTCTCTTGTCTTTTTCTCTACTAGTCTTCCCAATGCTATTGAGAGCACTTAAAAGATTCTTCACAACAAAGGCATTTCTCTCCATTTTCTTGTTCATGTGAATCTTCAATTTCACAAGCACGGGTCTCATCTTTTTCATCTTTAACAACTGCAAAAAAAATTTGACATTGCTCAACCGATGTCTTGTTTCCAAAAAATTGATCATAAAGTCTTGAAGCCCACAACCTAATGGTTCTATGTGACCTCTATCCTTCCCAATTATTCATAATGTTCTCCTCAATTTCAATTAACCATTTAGGTGTTCTTGAAAGCCTTGAATTTGAAGATTGATTATCTTTAATGCAAGGGACTTCATTTCGTATATAATTTGGAGAGGTGTAATGTTCATGTGGTTCTTGTGCAACATTTTCAATCTCCATCTGTACATTTTCATCTTCATTCCATTCATTGTCATTCCCCAAATCTATGTTTTCATTCACCAAGTCTACATTTTCATTCTCCATCTCTACATTTTCATCTTCACTCCATACAGTGTTATTCATAGAATTAATTTCCATATTATTTTCAAATTCAACATCCTCTTCACTTGCAACTACATTTACGAGGTCACCTTGATTAATGTTTAACATACCTTCTCTCCTTCTTCAGTGATTTTCCCTATCTTTTTCCCTATATGCTTGAATTTCTTCATTCATCACCTTCCTCTTTTGTTTAGCCTTTTGACGACTACTGCTTCCCATGGTGAGACCACAAGTTGACAAAAAACAAAAAATGGGCCCCAAATCACATTTTTTTCCCTGCAACCCATGAAAAAAGTTTGAAATCCCGTGCTTCTCTGGTATGTGGGGATAGGGAATATTTTATCGGGTACCCGATATTTCCAGGTAGATGACAAAAGGGTGAGATAAAATGAAAAAATTGAACTTTTATATATAAAATGAGGTATATAATATATATAATGTATATTATATATATACTAATGTATTA
The DNA here is from genome assembly GCA_027943335.1 of Chamaecyparis obtusa. Taxonomy (NCBI): domain Eukaryota; kingdom Viridiplantae; phylum Streptophyta; class Pinopsida; order Cupressales; family Cupressaceae; genus Chamaecyparis; species Chamaecyparis obtusa. Next base: position 2,990 of record BSBK01002845.1, read on the forward strand.
TATGTACTAATATATATATATATATATATATATATATATATACTAATGTATATAATGTATTTGAAAAAATACTCGTACAGTTGATTTGATGACAGACAGTTTCAGCCCAAGTCCTCTTGAAAGTATCTAGAATAGGATTTTTCTATAGACTCCTCATAATATCAGCGGTCTGACTATACTGAATAAGTAGATGTCAATGGACTTCCCCTCGATTAAATACAATCAATTGATTTTTTAACTCTCAAAAACAAATTTCACACAAATGTACAACCACCGTACACTCATCATAGGGTTCCAATGTGTCCAAAGGGGTCATGGGGACTTCCTAGGGGTCCTAACATGTGATAAGGCATACTAGGACCCCTAAGAAGTCCTCATGACCCCTTTTGACACATTTGAATGCTCAAGTGTGTCTGAAGGGGTTGTAGGACCCCTTAAGACAAACTTGAGCCTTCCAATGTGTCCATAGGGGTCATGCAGACTTCCTAGGGGTCCTAACGCATGATAAGGCATACTAGGACCCCTAGGAAGTTGTCATGACCCCTTTTGACACATTTGAATGGTCAAGTGTGTCCGAAGGGGTTGTAGGACCCCTTAAGACACACTTGAGCATTCCAATGTATCCATAGGGGGTCATGGGGACTTCCTAGGGGTCCTAACACATGATAAGGCATACTAGGACCCCTAGGAAGTCTCCATGACCCTTTTTGACACATTTGAATGCTCAGGTGTGTCCGAAGGGGTCTTAGGACCCCTTCAGACACACTTGAGCATTCAAATGTGTCCATAAGGGTCATGGGGACTTCCTAGGGGTCCTAATGTGTGATAAGGTGTACTAGGACCCCTAGGAAGTCCCCATGACCCCTTTGACACATTTGAATGCTAAAGTGTGTCTAAAGGGGTCGTAGGACCCTAAAGACACACTTGAGCATTCCAATGTGTCCATAGGGGTCATGGAGACTTCCTAGGGGTCCTAACACATGATAAGGCATACTAGGAACCCTAGGAAGTCCCCATGACTCTTTTTGACACATTTCAATGCTCAAGTGTGTCTGAAGGGGTCCCAAGACCCCTTATAACACACTTGAGCATTCCAATGTGTCCATAGGGGTCATGGGGACTTCCTAGGGGTCCTAACATGTGATAAGGTGTACTAGAACCCCTAGGAAGTCCCCATGACCCCTTTTGACACATTTGAACCCTCAAGTGTGTCTGAAGGGGTCCTAAGACCCCTTAGGAGACACTTAAGGGTTCCAACATGTCCATAGGGATCATGGGGACTTCCTAGGGGTACTAACATGTGATAAGACGTACTAATACCCCTAGGAAGTCCCCTTGACCCCTTTTGACACATTTGAATGTTCAAATGTGTCTAAGGGGTTGTTTGACCCCTTAAGACACACTTGAGCATTCCAATGTGTCCATAGGGGTCATGCAGACTTCCTAGGGGTACTAACATGTGATAAGGCATACTACGATCCCTAGGAAGTCCCCATGACCCCTTTTGACACATTTGAATGCTCAAGTGTGTCTGAAGGGGTCATAGGACCCCTTAAGACACACTTGAGGGTTCCAATGTGTCCATAGGGGTCATGGAGACTTCATAGGAGTCTTAATGTGTGATAAGGCATACTAGGACCCCTAGGAAGTCCCCATGACCCTTTTTCACACATTCAAATGCTCAAGTGTGTTCGAAGGGGTCGTAGGACCCCTTAAGACACACTTGAGCATTCCAATGTGTCTATAGGGGTCAAGGGGACTTCCTAGGGGTCCTAATGCATGATAAGGCATACTAGGACCCCTAGGAAGTCCTCATGACCCCTTTTGACACATTTGAACCCTCAAGTGTGTCTAAAGGGATCATAGGACCCCTTAAGACAAACTTGAGCATTCCAATGCGTCCATAGGGGTCATGTGAACTTTCTAAGTGTCCTTCTCTCTCTCTCTCTCTCATCACCCTCTCTTTCTCTCTCCCTCTCCCTCTCTCCCTCTCTCTCTCTCTCCATCTCCAGTGAACTATTCTTCAAAGCCTCCATTTTTACGTAGCTAGGGTTTACAGAACTTGTAAAAGGCACAACTATGCCCCTATAGGGACTCGTGCTCGTGCTTAGAATCATATTATTTTCATGCATTCCTTGACTTTTAATACAAAGATTTAGCTAGCCACCTTTAAAGACCTAAAAGAAATGAAAAATAAAATTTAGGCCAAAAATACATACCACATTTCTATATGTAGTACCATCAGCTTCAACAATCCAGTTGACTTCCTCTGCTAAGGCACAGAGAAATTCATTAATGTCTTCTCTAGGGGAAGATTATAATTTCCATATTTTTGCAAGCCCTGAAATATTTTCATCATTATCGCTCTTTGCTTCTACTCTCTCAATTTAGTCCTCTCCCTCTTCGCTGCACTCAACATAGCCATCCTTACCTACTCTTTAACAAAGATTCTCCAAAATTTGTATACAAAGGCATCCTACAGGAAAAAATAAAAAGTTTCCTAGAGAATATCCACAATTCATATACAAAAGAATCATATAGGAAAAATGACAAAAAATTAATAGCTAAAAGGTAAAATTTATCATTAACGTCGGCAGTACCAAGGTCATACCCACTATCAAATCCTGGCCTATGACGTGTAAAATGAGAAAATCAAGTGAAATGAAAGGGAAGTATGGATTAAATAGCGAAGGTGCATCAAATTGGATCAATATCATAATATATGCAGAAAATACTGTTACAGACAAAAATATTTGCATATTAATGGGAAAGAGTGGGAAGAGCTTCTTGGACCCATGATAGAAGTTACAGATAAGTAGGAAGAGCTAGGAAGGGGAAAGTGTCATAGGAAAGAAGTAAGATATGTGTGTGAGCCTATGTCACATGATGATGATGAGTACTCACCATCTGCTAGTAGCTCAAGTAATGACAGAAGCTCTTCAGTGCACATGTACAGTAACACAAAAAAATCAGATAGAGAAGTAACAAGTGTTGTAGAATTATCCACAGAGCAATGTGAAATGAAGCCTCAAATTGGTTCATTAGTAGGAAAAGAATTTGGTCATGCACTTCATTCTAGCACCACAAATATTTCTATTAGAAATACCTATTTGTCAATGGCCTTGCATTTACAGGACTTGGGAAACCAAGTTACTCATGTTGGGCATTATCCCTCAAATGTAAGTTCATTGCCACCTTTGGCAAGGTAGTCTCACTCCTCATTTTACAACAAAGGGCAGCCATCTATGGTCCAAGGTTTTAATTCAGCTAGCAAGTGGAGAGCTTCTCAAGGTACTGATCTCTTTCATAGGGAAGTTCCTGATTCATCTCAAGGTTCTCATTTAGGTGACCAACACCTTGCAGGTCCACAAATAGACCCATTGATTTCCCAAATTGGTAAAAGGGTAGATGCAATTTTGGAAAGAGTATCTCAATTGAAGAGAAATGGAAATTCCAGTGAGCATAAAGTTATTGCACATCCAATGGGTGTATCTCCTCCACTGACAAATATAACTACTTCTAGAGACTTGAGTTTAAATGGTGACTATATGTTCCCAAACATGCCCCAGTCGAGCAGATGAACCAGATGTTGCTTGAGTAAAGAAGATAGTGGTTTATTAAACCACTTGCATTATCCCACTTGCTATCAGTTACTACTTTTTGAGCGGCTTGCCAGCTTCTTCTATGTAGGATTTCTGTAATATATAATGTCCTCATCCAAGTACATGCCAATTTTTGTAAATATTTTCTATTGTAAAGGGTTAGTGAGCAATATCAAAGAAAAGGTTCTTGCATGTATTATTTAGACACATATCAATTAGGAAACCATTTTACTCCCATTACATGGAAGAAATACCTAGATTCACTTTGTCGGTATCAATAGGTAGCAAGATGAGGGAAGAAATATTTGTAAAGAGGAAGTACAAATGTTACTGTCCAAAACCATTTGGAGGGTAATATTCTTCTTCTAATTGTAATAAGAAACTCAAAATGTAGAAGACAACAAATAGCTAGGGGCATTTATTTGCTATGACCTATGTCAATTGAATAGTTCAATTCCTATTGATGATATTCTCAATATGTAAAAATAAACAAATGTGTTATTTTAAAATGGTGTTGACTGAAATTTATGAACATATGTCAAATATCAATTTTTTCCAAAATTTGAAATAGAACCAGTTGTAATATAATCAAATTTATGAATTTCACATCCAATCATTAGATGCTAATCAAAAGTACAACATAGTAATATTTTTGAATTGATAAACAATCTTAGTCTTACTTCAAACCTACTCCTATGTATGTAGGTTCTTGGAGGTATCTACTGAACAATGTGTGGATCTGTAATGTCCCTATCCAGGACCTTACTCACTTTGCTTAAAACTCCTAATTAGAATTTGGATTTCTAATGCCTGCTATGATATTATTTAAGTTTTCCTTGCTCCTTACTGATTAATATTGTAATGAATTGGTTATCCTTCCCATTCTCTCTCTCTCTCTCTCTCTCTCTCTCTCTCTCTCTCTCTCTCTCTCTCTCTCTCTCTCTCTCTCTCTCTCTCTCCTTCCCCTTCTCTCTCTCTCCTCTCTCCCCTTCCCCTTCTCTCTATCTCTCCTACTCTCTCCCCTTTGCCTTCTCTCTCTCTACTACTACTCTCTCCCCATCTCTCTCTCTCTCTCTCTCTCTCTCTCTCTCTCTCTCTCTCTCTCTCTCTCTCCTTCCCCTTCTCTCTCTCTCCCTCCTACTCTCTTCCCTTCTCTCTCTCTCTCTCTCTCTCTCTCTCTCTCTCTCTCTCTCTCTCTCTCTCTCTCTCTCTCTCTCTCTCTCTCCTACCCTCTCTCTCCTTCCCCTTCTCTCTCTCTCCTACTCTCTCACCTTCCCCTTCTATCTATCTCTCCTACTCTCTCCCCTTCCCCTTCTCTCTCTCTACTACTCTCTCCCCCTTCCCCTTCTATCTATCTCTCCTACTCTCTCCCCTTCCCCTTCTCTCTCTCTACTACTCTCTCCCCATCTCTCTCTCTCTCTCTCTCTCTCTCTCTCTCTCTCTCTCTCTCTCTCTCTCAGCCCCCCTCCACCTTCTCACTCTCTCTCTCTTCCTCAATGGCCACCCATGAATTTTTTAAATGGCTGATTGATTTCCTTTACTTCTTTCAATGGCCATCCATGATTTTTCTGCAATCTTCCAACCTTTCGTACATAGTTGTAAAATACATATTAATATATTATACATATAAAATAATATATAATATATGATATATAATGTAACATTTAATATTAATATATATTACATAATATTTAATGTAAAATGTATATTATATAATATTTAATATATAATTGATATTATATAATATTTAATATATATAATATATAATCTAATAAATATCTAATATATAATTTTTGATATATAATATATCATATGAAGGATGGAGAAAGGGGAGGGAGAAAAGGGAGGGAAAAGTGAAAAATCAAAATTTTGCCGACATTTTTGAGTACCCAAAAATATCGGGTACCTGATTAGGCTCGGTATTGCTTTGTGCACCAAACCTACATGGTCAATTATTGAAATGTCTCAAAAATGTGTTTTTCCCCTATTTCTCTGAGTTCCAGACTTCGACCATGTAGCTGATGACTTTTTTCACCTGAATTTGATGAAACGAAAAGGGTATCTTAAAGAGATTATCAGCTTTCTATTGATATAATTGCTATCAAATTTTGAATTCGGTAAGTAATTATTAATTATTTTCTAATTGTGCTACCTCTAAAGTGCTGATTTATATACTGATTGAAAAATGACTATAACTTTCAAATGGTATAAAATTTTTGAAATCGGAAAAATGCATCATATTATATGCTTCGCCTACTATAAGGAATTTTTTTTTGAATTTAGTAAACTTTTGAATGAGTTAAGGTGGTCAGACATGGGAGTTTTTTAATTCTGAAAACGTTGTAGCAGAAAATTCATAATTAATTTTTTTTTGGAATAAAATTAGAAAAAAATATGTGTCACATCTGGGCATGAGTCTACTACTTATATAAAAAATTTATAATAAAATATTATCATTTGATTATGATTAAGGTAGTCAGACATACACCTACTTTTTTTTTCTAGAAATTTTTGTACTGTTGGATTGAAATCTATACTTTTCACCAATCATACTAACTTTTTTTCAAAAAAAGCCTAGTAGTTTAGAAACTACATTCAATTTTCTACAGATTCTATTCTTACAACTTTTTGATATTAGGTTGATAGCTAGTTGAAATTTTTATGTCAAGTTGACTAACCCTGATTTGCTAATTTTTCATTGCCACTTAAGGGCATAGTTTGGCCCCTCATGATCTTGCACATACCCATGAAAAGTCTGATAATTTTACATTGCATGCTTATACTGATGTTGATTGGGCAGGAAGTGTTGATGATAGAAAGAGAACAAGTGGTGGTGCATTTTTCCTTGGAGATAGGATGGTTTCATGGTTAAGTAAGAAGAATAACTATATAGCTTGAAATCTACCATTGAATCAAAATATGTAGCTACTGCTATAAATTGTACACAAATTGTTTGGATGAAATAGATGCTAAAGGACATTGGGATAAAATTTGAATAGATAGTGGTCATACATTGTGATAATACAAACATAGTGAAAATGTCAAAGAATCTTGTTATGCATTCAAAGAATAAACATAATTCAATCAAGTATCACTTTTTGAGAGACAAGGTTGTAGAAAAGGAAGTTAGATTGGAGTACATTAGTACAAATGAGAAAATAGTAGATATATTCACCAAACCTTTGCCAAAAGATACCTTTGAATATCTTAGAGGTATGATTGGGGTGAGAAAACCTCACAGTGAGAACTAAATGATGTAGGAATGCATTATTCTAGTAGTTATTAGAGCTATATCATTCCCTGAACTTGATGCTTGGATACACTCCTTAGGGGGAGTGATTGTACAACACAATAGAGCATATTTGGGTGATCAAGCACCTAGTTTGTTGCAGGCATGAAGACTTGAAAAATCTACACCTTGTAGAGGTGGGATGTGTAGAGAAGAAAAATAATTATGGCACCATTTTCCATTGATGTCAAAGGGGGAGAGATTTAGGTGAAAAACCCTATTCCTTAGGGGGAGCTATGAAGAGGATATTGAGAAAGTTGTATTAAGGTTACTTTTGGGTTGATGGTTTTTTACATATGTTTCCATCATTGCCAAAGGGGGAGATTGTTGGAATTTTTGTTGTTTGATGTGTTGACATTTTTTTTTTCATTGATGTCAACATATATTTCAATTGGATGCATTAGAAGTTTCAGAAAGATTGGTTATCACAAGTATAGGAAATACCGATAGTTGTGTATGGATAATGTATGGTGTTTGAAAAATATATGTGAGAACTAAGTTGTGTAGAGGGAAGTATGTACACCTTATATCTAAGGTCACATGATTTCATATTTCTACTTGCATGAGTTATATCTATTTTGGTGTAGACTAGTTGCATAATAGTAACAAAGGATTATGACAAAGATAGTCTCTGAGTTTTTGGAATAACTTGGATGCGAGCATAAGTTATGGTATGTGAACTCAAGGCATGATAGAAGACACATGAGAGTGTAAACACTAAGATGTGCACTACTCTAAGCCATTGCTTCCAAGAGAATCCATGAATGGGAAACCTTGGGAAGGTGACCTAGAGCTCCCTAGACATGGAGTGAAAGGTTTTTAAGAATGCTCTCAGTTAGAACTATTAAGCCAATAACCTTGCTAGTAAACCATTCAATGGGAGATTCAATGAGACAAGGGCAAGAATACCAATATCCTCAAGAATCTAAATGGAGATGCAATGCAAGCTATGCTAAGAATGGAAATGCAAGCTAAGCTATGGAAATGAAAGATAGAAGTATTACAAATCCTTGCTAATTAAGCTATGTGAAGTAAGCTAGAGCATAAAAAGAAACTAAGCTAAGAAAGCATAAACATGAAGCTAAGCTAAGAATGAAAGAAACGAAGGCTAAATGCAATAAGATCTCCAAAAATCTCCAAAGTCATCAAGAAATCTTATAGCATAAGATTAGCATAAAAAGTTGGATTCTAGAATGAGAAGAGAGCTCTTCTTTTATAGGAACTGAAAAGGAATGGACCATGGAGATTAAGAGGCAAAATATTTAATCAAGGGTGGATCTTGAAAGAGGAGCAATCCATGTGCACAAATTTTCTCCAATGAGAAATAAGTGTTGACTTTTGTGCCCCATGTGAGACAAAAATGTCTTTTCTTATTTTTATAAAATAAGAATAATACTTTATTTGTGCAACTTAGGATAAGAGAAAAAGTGGGGGCTTTTTATTTATTAAAAGGGGAGGGAATTCCTTTTAAATAAATAAATACTTTAGGATAAAATGGTTAGCCCATATAAAATAATTGAATAAATGATAAAACTAGGATTTGATCAAGAATAAGCAATTGATGATTTTAACAAATAATGCTAGCAAGGGGCTAATAGTCTAGATGACCATTTTTGGGTGATTACATTTGCCCCTCTTTGACTAATGTGTGATCGATTTGGGAACACATTACGTCAAAGAATAGATCAGCCATGAAGGCAATAGATAGAGATCTGACTCCAAAGAATGAAGTGCAGAGAGATAGCAAATCCTACATGGTCAGCCTGGTAGCAACACTACTGAACACTTAGGAAAGAGATGGATAGTATCAGAACTCGAGATGAGAACTAACATGTCAAGTGCAAAGATAGATCGATTAGAGAAAATGAAATGGTCAAGCATATGCTCTGGAGGATAGCCAATAGGATATGATGTGTCTGCCCCCTCAGGATCAAAAGTGAAACTAGGTAGAGGGAAGGCAAAAGCAAGAGCAACGTGATTAAATCACTAGAAATCATTATCAAAGATGAAAGATGATAGGATAACCATCAAGCAATGAAGATATGCCCCAGTCAAGACCTTAGAGAGAGATGAATTAAATGAATGAAAGACTAGAAGGGTGAGAGAGATGGAGATGAAGAAATGAAGATGCCCCAGCAAAGATCAAAGGATCGGGCCTCAAATGGTCAGCCAACTGTGTAGAAGAGGGTGAAATGCAATTTTGATGATCAAGGTGAACTCAAATTTTGGTTTCGATCCTAAAATGAAGAGAAAATGATGTGATATGAAAGACAAGAAGTGAAAGACATGATCGGAAAGAAGCGAAAGGTGAGCATAGTTGACCGACAGGTCCACGAAAGATGAAAGGAAAGCTCTCTCCATATGCAAGATGCAAAACTAAACTAACATGAACTTAAGAATGCAAGCTATTATGAAAAGTGGTTTACTTGCAAGGTTACAAAGCCATTAGACTCTATTAATCATCATCAAGCGTTGTTGGTAGCATCACAAGATCATAAAATACACACTAGTATAACTATGTGGATTTGAATATGATCTATATCAGATAGGAATGTGGAAATCCCACCTAGGCACCAAAGACATATAAGTCAAGATGACTAGTGCAGTGAGATTCCCTAAGTTTGATATAGCAAGATTATGCTCACATCAAGACACAAGAAACTCAAGATGACTATAAGCATGCACTTGCAGAAAAAAATAGTCAAGAATAATACCTTGTAGATCCTAGAGTCAAGTGGAACAAGCATAAATGCTCATGACAACCAAGATTAACAAAATATACCCACAGGTAGAAAGTAAATAAAACATGTCCTCATGCCCTAGTCTTCTAGCTCGGCATCATTGAAAACTGATAGGGATAAAACACTCATCAAAGAAATCATCATAGACAACACAAAGAAATAAAGCAAATTTTAGCAAGTCAAGTGTTTAAGTGCGTGTGTGTAGGTCATAGAGTCAAACTTTGAGTATCGCATCTGCTAGTGAGAAATATTGCATCATTCGAGACTGCGGATAGGGTATTTGATAAGTGTTGAGAAACACTCGACGCTAGGGGAGTGTTGAAAAACACAATTGGATAGGTGTTGAAAAACACCATTGGAACCAAGTTGCCCAAGAAACCCAGATGCACAAAGAGACCCAAGATAATCTAGAACAACGTATGCCCCCTAGACTAAGACAAGAGTCAATTCCAGGATAGGAGAGAAAAGTGAGAAGTGGAGCGAAGGAGTGCCATGCAAGACTGATAGACATAGGTGCAAGGGTTTCAAGCAGTGCCTGTTTCTAGGTTTTCACCACTTGATTAATTTTTTTTAAAGACTTTTTTCAATTTTTTTGTATTTTTGCTACCAAGGCACCTGTTTCTAGGTTTTTGCCAAGGCACTTTTTTCTATTTTTTTTAATTTTTGATTTTTTTAATTTTTTTGGTGAGACATCAAAGTGCCTATTGCTAGGTTTTCACTAAGATGCTCATTTTTTCAATTCTTTTATGCTTTTTAGGATTTTTTTAGCATCATATATGAATTTTTTTAGAATTTTTTCAAGATCAATAAGTATATACAAAGGATGCCCCTAGACAGAATGGGAATCAAACTCCCAAGAAAGATCACATTGTGTAGTCCCAATGTCTAGGAAGGTGGAGAACAAGAGGGATTAGCAAGCTAGTGGAAGAGATGGAAGACAAGAGAATAAAGGAGAATGAAGGGAAGAAATCCTCAAGGGAAAACTCCTCAAGAGTACCCAAGCTAGGGGAAAAAAAGTCATGTAAAGCACATTTGGAAAAGCAATGAAAAGGCCAGCATAGGATAAGTCACAAAAATGTAATGCAAAAGAAGGAAAGGATGTAGTCCAAAGGAGTAGACATGTCAAGAGGCTTCATAGCATTGTATTTTACTCTTTTTTATTAGATCAAGACCAAAGGGGAAAAGGATAGTGAAAGGCTAGAAGGAATGGAGGAAAATAAATATGAAGGCTAAACATGAATGGAATGAAAGAAAGATCATCATAAAATAGCTCACAAGATATCCAAATGTTCGTATATAGGTCAACATTGTCAAGATCAAAGAGAGAACATGGAATGGATGAAATATGTAGAAGAACTACGCATGATGCCTGATTACCAGGTTTTCATCATGGTACTTATCAAAGGTGCCACAAGAGAGTGGTTTTCACCATAGGATGAATTTATTTCTCTTTACTTTTGCTACCAAGGCACCTATTTTCAGGTTTCCACCAAGGCACATTTTCAATTTTTTTATTTTTATTTTTGGAAGAAGGCAAGCATTTTAGATAATGCTCCTTGAAAGGATAAACCATGATATGCCAAGGATTAAAAATGATATGCTCAAAGATGCTAATAGGGAAAGGTAGATGGAAAAAAAAATTGGAGGATAAGATTTTATGTAAAGCAAGTGAGGTTGGAAGATAGGAGGAATAGGCAAATGAGGAAAAATGATAGAAGGTAGAAGGATAGGGAACGGAAGGATTGTGAAAGGGTAGATGGAAAGGAAAGCAAGATCAACATCAACACACACCTTGAAGGGTGGCGAGAGGATGGAGGAAATGTGAATGAAGGAATATTGTGAATATTTAGCAGAGGTTGTGGTTCAGGCACATGGAATGGAAGAATGTTTTTAGAAGAAGATGAAGTGGAAGCTTTCGAAAGCTTGAATGTCAACTTCACTTTTTTCTCAACACCAGACTCTTTCAAGAGAGACTTTGGAATCCATATAGCCATATGTTTTTCATTTCTTTTTGATGATTTGGAGAGAATATCTTGAATGATGGATTTTGGAACCCATACTTGTCTTGTAGTTTTCTTTTTAGATATCTCTTTTGACTTTTTACCTCCATGTTGATTAGAGGAGACATGGTGATCTTCTTTTTTTGATGGATTCTTGTATTGCTCCTTTTTCTTATTTTGAACATTCAAGTTACTTCCAAGAGACTTGGGACTTGTGGAAGAAGGAGGATATGACTAGTTTAGATGGGTGGATGGATGAAAAGGATTCAAGGGTATGCATCTATGTTGATCTTGAGGAAAGATAGGAGATGGAGGGACATAGGGACCCAAGATGGATGACGAATTAGGAGAGTTAGGAGGGGAAAGTGAAGAGACATAAGGTCCCAAGATGGAAGGAAGACATGAAGCCTTTGGTATTGGTGGAGGAAGTCCAAGGATGGAAGTGGAAGACACAAAAGGATAATCAATAAGTTCATCAACATTTATATGACAACCAAGGACATCAGCATCTTTAGAGTGAGCATTAGGATTTTCAATAGGATCATGAACATCTTGAATAGGAGCAACTTCTTCGATAGGATTGTTCAAAGCTTGCAAAGACTTAGGAAGAGTAGAAAGTGGAAGTGAACATGGAGTGGTGGAACAAGAAGATGGAAGGTTTTGATCTTGACAAGTTGCTTTGGATGGCATAAGCACATCATTTTTTTCTTGATTTTCAATAGGCTTAACATTGGAAGTAAAAACACCATTTTTAATAACTTCAATGGAAGTATCATCTTTGGAAAATGCAAGTGTAGTAAGGTTATTTTAATTATCAATAAGCTCAATAGCGTAAGTAGTAGCTTGATCTTGATTAGGGAAAGACTTAAGACATGGTGGAATGAATGAAGAAGGGCATAGAGGATCAAAAGAACCATGAAATGGATGAGAGACATCATGAAAAAGATTGAATGACATGGAGGGTTCTTGATCTTGATCTTTCTTTATGTTCTTTTCTTTATCATTTTTAGAGTCCTCCTGACATGGAGCCACTTCTAAGGACAAGGAAGCATGTTGGAATTTTATGGAAGAATTTGGAAGAGATAGTGAAGGACTAGCTGAAGTAGGCATTATAGCTCATAAAGACTTAGGCTCTTTAGGTTTAGCATTATTGAAAGCATTTTCAGCCAAGTGAAGGTTAGCTTGAGTTTTTTTAAGAGATAGCCCTTGAGGATAACTATAGGGAACCATTTGAAAAGTATTAGGATCTTTGTTGGATGAAGGATTTGTGAATGATTTGGAAGACTCAGAAGCTTTAGGAAATGTATGGGTATTGGAGGAAGTAGGGGATGGAAGGGAACCATCACAAGACAAAGGTTCAACATTGTCATGATCTTGCTTGAGAGTGTAATCTTTATCTTCAACATGAGAATTCTTAGAGGAAGGATTCTTATAATATTGACATTTCATATCAGCGCAGTACATTTTATATTCCTCAACAAAAGTGGATGCATCATTTAGGTATTGTTGATAGAAATCATCAAAGTCTTGTTCAAAATTAGAATCATATGGATCACCATCACAATCTATCAAATGTGATGTCCCATTTCCAGTAAGCACGAGCACATGACTAGGAGGACTCTTAGGATTAGAGGTATCTTAGGGACTATCATATTGCTCATCATGGTATGTCTTGATAAGAGAAGTAAGACTAGAATGTGTACATTGACCAAGTTTTGAAAGCAATTGGTCAATGTTTCAGTTTGGCAAGTTTGATTTCACAGTTCAGAATACAATAATAGCAAATAATAGACAAGTTTGCAAATGATAGGTGATCAAACATGTCATAGAACACTTGCACAAGGGCAAAAGAAACATTGCCAAGACAAGCAATTGTGATATCAAAATAGAAAATCTGATGAGCACTACCATGATGTTTGATGTTTGAGAATGTTTACACGGGTAGATCACAGCGAGAACACTTCAAACACTTACTAGCCTAGAAGGACAAAGGCTCAATACTTAACAACTTGACCCACACTTCATGTCCCATCACCTCACACAAAGTGGTTGCCCACAATAGATATTGGCTTTGTCATGGAAGTACCAATGACACAACCAAAGGAACACAGATGGTGAGTAGACTTGGGGTGATCCGAGTTAGTCCACTAGGATCAATCCTTGCACCAAGATGTTAAGCAGAAAAATGGGGTAGCTTATATCTATGGTTCTTAGTAAGGGCTTCCATTTGTAATACTCCTCTTGCTCCCTGAAGGGACTCCTTACCTTGTGGCAAGTAATGAACCTCACGGCCACAAGAGTACCTTAAGCATTCTTGCTCTTTCTCATGGTCACAATCCCACAAGTACTCACATTAAGCGAAGACAAGTACTACGTCTACCAAGGTTTTATGTCCTTGATAGCCTTGAGTTTATAGTGGGTCAGAATAGCTCGGTATTAGCTTGTCCCCACTTGGGTTGTTCCTCTTGATTGCTCAAGAGTAGGCCTGCTAAAGGATTCTAGAGCTAAACAAAGAAAGGATTAATCTTTGAGGTTCAATATTTCTGGTTCACCTCAAGGGTGAAGAGCATACTCTCCTAGCTCAAAAATCTCTCCCAAACACACCAAGCAAAGTTTAATTACCCTCTTGCTTCAAAATCTAGAAGTGGGTCAAGATTTCTAGTTCACCACAAGGGTGAAGAGCATACTCTCCTACCACCAAAAGACTCCTACAACAAGATATTAAGTGCCTAAGAAATGAAGAAACTAGTATATGCCGCACTCAAAATGAAAGCAATTAAACAAGCACTTGATTGGTTTTTATGCTTTGGGAAGCCCTACAAAAACCATTAGTAGCCCTTATGCATTTGGAGATTTGACATGTGTTTTTTTAAAGAAATATTCCAAGCAATGAGAGCACCCACAAGCACAACTTGTTAGCTCCACAATGGTTAGCACATCAAAAATTAGATAATCTGCAAGTAAAATAGCTAATCAAATGACAAAATTTGAAAATGAAACTAGCATGGTTGGATCAGGCTCGGAAAGAGCTTTCCAACGATATATCACACTTCAATTTTTGATACCATATGCGAAAATTTCTCAAAAATAGGTGACAATTTTGTGGAGTGGCACGGATTTCAAAAATGCTTGAATTTTCAAAAAAAACAATCACTTGCAAAATAGAAAACAAAAAGTAGGAAAACTGAAAACAACAAGCAAAACTAGCAAATTTGGAATTCTGGGTCTCTGTCTGTTGTAGAATTTCGCACGAGACAGTACTCAGGGCCGTGCAAGAAAGTACCAAACCATGCATGAGAAAGCACATGCCTACATGAGACATACGAAGGCTCACATGAGAAAGTACAAGGGCTTGCATGAGAAAGTACACAGGCCCACGCAATAAAACACCTTTTTCACATGCACAAGTGCTAGCACCAGCAAAACCTCACGTGATACAGTGAGAAAATTTGCACGAGATTCTGTAATAGTGATGCACAGAAGTATAGATAGTGTACGAAAATCATAAAAAAATAAAAAAATAGCTAAAACATGCAGCGAAAATGCAAGAAAGGAAAGGCAAAACAGAGTTGTTCTACCCCATGGTGGGCACAAAAAATGTACACACTAAGATGTGCACTTCTCTAAGCCATTGCTTCCAAGAGAATCCGTGAATGGAAAACCTTGGGAAGGTGACCTAGAGCTCCCTAGGCATGGAGTGCAAGGGTTTTAAGAATGCTCTCAGCTAGAGCTATTAAGCCAATAACCTTGCTAGTAAACCATGCAATGGGAGATTCAATGAGACAAGGTCAAGAATGCCAATATCCTTAAGAATCCAAATGGAGATGCAATGTAAGCTATGCTAAGAATGGAAATGCAAGCTAAGCTATGGAAATGAAAGATAGAAATATTACAAATCCTTGCTAATTAAGCTATGTGAAGTAAACTAGAGCATGAAAAGAAACTAAGCTAAGAAAGCATAAACATGAAGCTAAGCTAAGAATGCAAGAAATGAAGGCTAAATGCAATAAGATCTCCAAAAAGCTCCAAAGTCTTCAAAAGCTCCAAAGTCTCCAAGAAATCCTGCAGCATAAGATTAGCATAAAAAGTTGGATTCTAGAATGAGAAGAGAGCTCTTCTTTTATAGGAATTGAAAAGGAATGGACCATGGAGATTGAGAGGCAAAAGATTTAATCAAGGGTGGAGCTTGAAAGAGGAGCAATCCATGTGCAAAAGTTTCCTCCAATGAGAAATAAGTATTGACTTTTGTGCCCATGTGAGACAAAAAAACTTTTTCTTATTTTTATAAAATAAGAATAATGTTTTATTTGTGCAACTTAGGATAAAAGGAAAAGTGGGGGCTTTTTATTTATTAAAAGGGGAGGGAAATCCTTTTAAATAAATAAAGACTTTAGGATAAAATGGTTAGCCCATAAAAAATAATCGAATAAATGATAAAACTAGGATTTAAACAAGAATAAGCAATTGATGATTTTAACAAATAATGCTAGCAAGGGGCTAATAGTCTAGATGACCATTTTTGGGTGATTACATTTGCCCCACTTTGAATAATGTGTGATTGATCTAGGAACACATTACATCAAAGAATAGATCAGCCAAGAAGGCAATAGATAGAGATCTGACTCCAAAGAATGAAGTGCAGAGAGATAGAAAATCCTGCATGGTCAGCTTGGTAGCAATAGTACTGAACACTTAGGAAAGAGATGGATAGTATCAAAACTCAAGACGAGAACTAACATGTCAAGTGCAAAGATAGATCGATCAAAGCAAATGAAATGGTTAAGCATATGCTCTAGAGAATAGCCAATAGGATATGCATGAAAATTAGAGCATAGAATAGAATAGCCAATAGCCAATAGAATAGCCAAAGTATTACAAACCCTTGCTACTTAATCTATGTGAAGTAAACTAGAGCATGAAAAGAAACTAAGCTAAGAAAGCATAAACATGAAGCTAAGCTAAGAATGCAAGAAATGAAGGCTAAATGTAATGAGATCTCCCAAAAGCTCCAAAGTCTTCAAAAGCTCTAAAGTCTCCAAGAAATCCTGCAGCATAAGATTATACTCGCACCAAGACACAAGAAAGTCAAGATGAATATAAGCATGCACTTGCGAAAAAATAGTCAATGATAATACCTTGTAGATCTGAGTGTCAAGTGGAACAAGCATAAATGCTCATGATAGCTAAGATCAACAAAATATACCCAGAAGGAGAAAAAATAATAAAACATGTCCTCATGCCCCCAGTCTTCTAGCTTGGCATCATCAAAAACTATTAGGGAAAGAACACTCATCAAAGAAATCATCATAGACAGCACACAAAAAAATAAATTCAAGCAAATTTCATCATGGTACTTATCCAAGGTGCCACAAGAGAGTGGTTTTCTCCTTCATTCTCCTCATGGGTACACAATTCCTAGGTCCTACAAACTTTTGTTCCCATGCACAAATAACATTGTTGAGTATGAGGCCTTGACAAATGGACTAAAAATGGCTATAGAGTGGAGAATCACAGAGCTGCATATTTATGGGGATTCGCAATTGATAGTCAACCAAGTTAATGAAGAATACCAAACAAAAGATGGAGCTTTTGAAGACTTTGGAGCTTTTGGAGACTATGATGATTTGCTTGACTTTGGAGCCATTTTTAGTCCAAATTTGCTTGACTTTATTTCTTTGTGTGTTGTCTATGATGATTTCTTTGATGAGTGTTCTCTCCCTAATATTTTTCGATGATGCCAAGCTAGAAGACTAGGGGCATGAGGATATGTTTTATTGCTTTTTCTCCTTCTAGGTATATTTTGTTGATCTTATCTGTCATGAGCATTTATGCTTGTTCCACTTGACACTCAGATCTACAAGGTATTATCCTTGACTATTTTTCTGCAAGTGGATGCTTATAGTCATCTTGACTTTCTTGTGTCTCGATGTGAGTATAATCTTATGCTACAGGATTTCTTGGAGGCTTTGGAGCTTTTGAAGACTTTAGAGCTTTTGGGAGATCTCATTTCATTTAGCCTTTATTTCTTGCATTCTTAGCTTAGCTTCATGTTTATGCTTTCTTAGCTTAGTTTCTTTTCATGCTCTAGTTTACTTCACATAGATTAATTAGCAAGGGTTTGTAATACTTTCCTTTCATAGCTTAGCTTGCATCTTCATTCTTAGTGTAGTTGCATTGCATTTTCCATTGTTGATTCTTGAGGATATTGGTCTTGTCTTTCATCTTATCTTACTGAGCTTATACAAGAGAGTGGTTTTCACCATAGGATGAATAGGATAAGGTATTCAAGAGAATGAAGGAGAAAAGCAAGCTTTGTGACCTTGCAAGTAAACCACTTTTCATAATAGCTTGCATTCTTAAGTTCATGATAGTTAGTTTTGCATCTTGCATATGGAAAGAGCTCTCCTTTCATCTTTCATGGACTTGTTAGTCACTGCACTCACCTTTCGCTTCTTCCCGATCATATCTTTTTCTTCTTGTCTTTCATATCACATCATTTTCTATTCATTTCAGGATCGAAACTGAAATCCGAGTTCACCTTGATTGTCAAATCAAATTTCTCCTTCTTCCATGTAGTTGGCTAACCAATTCAAAAGCTCCAAAGTCTCTAAGAAATCCTGTAGCATAAGATTATACTTGCATCGAGACACAAGAAAGTCAAGATGACTATAAGCATGCACTTGTGGAAAAATAGTCAAGGATAATACCTTGTAGATCTGAGTGTCAAGTGGAACAATCATAAATGCTCATGACATCTAAGATCAACAAAATATACCTAGAAGGAGAAAAAGCAATAAAACATGTCCTCATGCCCCCAGTCTTCTAGCTCGGCATCATCGAAAACTATTAGGGAGAGAACACTCATCAAATAAATCATCATAGACAGCACACAAAGAAATAAAGTTAAACAAATTTGGACTAAAAATGGCTCCAAAGTCAAGCAAATCATCATAGTCTCCAAAAGCTCCAAAGTCTTCAAAAGCTCCATCTTTTGTTTGGTATTCTTCATTAACTTGGTTGACTATCAATTGCGATTCCCCATAAATATACAGCTCTGTGATTCTCTACTCTAGCCATTTTTAGTCCATTTGTTAAGGCCTCATACTCAACAATGTTATTTGTGCATGGAAACAAAAGTTTGTAGGACTTGGGAATTGTGTACCCATGAGGAGAATGAAGGAGAAAACCACTCTCTTGTGGCACCTTGGATAAGTACCATGATGAAAACCTGGTAATAAGGCATCATGCATAGTTCTTCTACATATTTCATCCATTCTGTCTTCTCTCTTTGATCTTGAAATAAATTCATCCTATGGTGAAAACCACTCTCTTGTGGCGCCTTGGATAAGTACCAAGATGAAAACTTAGTAATCAGGCATTATGCGTAGTTCTTCTACATATTTCATCTATTTCATCTTCTCTTTTTTATCTTGACAATGTTGACCTATACACGGATATTTGGCTATCTTGTGAGCTATCTTACAATGATCTTTCTTTCATTCCATTCATGTTTAGCCTTCATATTTATTTTCCTTCATTCCTTCTAGCCTTTCACTATCTTTTTCCCCTTTGGTCTTGATCTAATAAAAAAGAGTAAAACACGATGCTATGAAGCCTCTTGACATGTCTACTCCTTTGGACTACATCCTTTTCTTCTTTTGCATTACACTTTTGTGACTTATCCTATGCTGGCCTTTTCATTGCTTTTCCAAATGTGCTTTACATGAATTTTTTTCCCCTAGCTTGGGTACTCTTGAAGAGTTTCCCCTTGAGGATTTCTTCCCTTCATTCTCCTTCATTCTCCTGTCTTCCATCTCTTCCACCAGCTTGCTAATCTCTTTTGTTCTCCACCTTCCTAGACATTGGGACTACACGATGTGATCTTGCTTGGGAGTTTGATGCCCATTCTATCTAGGGGCATCCTTTGTACATACTTATTGATCCTAAAAAAATTCTAAAAAAATTCATATATGATGCTGAAAAAATTCTAAAAAATATAAAAAGCACTAAAAGAATGAGCATCCTAGTGAAAACCTAGCAATAGGCGCTTTGATGTCTCACCAAAAAAAATCAAAAAATTTAAAAATTTCAAAAAAAAAAGGAAAAAGTGCCTTGGTGAAAACTTGGAAACAAGTGCATTGGTAGCAACAATACAAAAAAATTGAAAAAGGTCTTAAAAAAATCTATCAAGTGGTGAAAACCTAGAAACAGGCGCTGCTTGAGACCCTTGCACCTATGTCTATCAGTCTTGCATGGCACTCATTCGCTCCACTTCTCGCTTTGCCTCTCCTAGCCTGGAATTGACTCTTGTCTTAGTCTAGGGGGCATATGTTGTTCTAAGCTTATCTTGGGTCTCTTTGTGCGTTCAAGTTTCTTGGGCCACTTAGTTCCAATGGTGTTTTTCGACACCACCCCAATTGTGTTTTTCAACACTTCCCTAGTGTCGAGTGTTTCTCAACACTTATCAGATATCCTACCCGTAGTCTCGAATGATGCAATATTTCTCACTAGCAGATGCGATACTCAAAGTTTGACTCTATGACCTACACACACGCACTTAAACACTTGACTTGGTGAGATTTGTTTGACTTTATTTCTTTGTGTGCTATCTATGATGATTTCTTTTCTGAGTGTTCTCTCCCTAATCATTTTCGATGATGCTGAGCTAGAAGACTGGGGCATGAGGACATGTTTTATTTGCCTTCTGCTTGTGGGTATATCTTGTTGATCCTCACTGTCATGAGCATTTATGCTTGTTCCACTTGACACTAGGATCTACAATGTATTATCCTTGATTATTTTTCACAATTGTGTACTTATAGTCATCTTGACTTTCCTTATGTCTTGATGCGAGTATAATCTTTCCATATTAAACTTAGGGAACCTCACTACACTAGTCATCTTGACCTACATGTCTTTGATGCCTAGGTGGGATTCCCACGTTCCTATCTGATATAGATCATATTCAGATTCACATAGTTATACTAGTGTGCATTGTATGATCTTGCAACACCACTAATAACGCTCAATGATGAATATTAGAGACTAATGGCTTTGTAACCTTGCAAGTAAACCACTTTTCATAGTAGCTTGCAAATAAACCACTTTAAGCTATGTGAACTAACAAGCTAAGCTATGAAAATGAAAGATAGAAGTGTTACAAATCCTTGGTAATTAAGCTATGTGAACTAAACTAGAATATGAAAGGAAACTAAGCTAAGAAAGCATAAAAAGTACTGAAAAAATGAGCATCCTAGTGAAAACCTAGCAATAGAAAACTAAGCTAAGCTATGGAAATGAAAGATAGAAGTATTACAAATCCTTGCTAATTAAGCTATGTAAAGTAAACTAGAGTATGAAAGAAAACTAAGCTAAGAAAGCATAAAAAGCATAAAAAGTACTGAAAAAATGAGCATCCTAGTGAAAACCTAGCAATAGGCACTTTTTGGGTGATTACAGAGAGTACATTATGTGATATTCTTGGGTCACTAGGATTGTGGTGACATCATTTGTGGTGTGTGGACTTGTAAAGACCTATTTGGGGCCAACAAGAGGAGATAATGTGTGCAGTGGATGATGAGTGTGGATTATGGATCTTGGTGCATAAATAATGATTTATATTTGTTATTTACTTGTTTAAGGTACTGTGTGTATCTTAGCAAGGATCTATGTAATTATTTGTGCATTGGGGAAGTCTTAACATGTCAACCTAATTGCTTATTATAACTTGTATAAAGGAAAGTAATTCCTCATTGTAGTAGTGATGTATGCATGGAGGCTGCGAGCATGTGAATGCAATTTTTTTTGGATGTAAAGTAGTGATTATGTTTGTAATGCACTTCATTGGAACCGTATAGGCAAAGAAAGTTGCTATTAGTTAGTTTATTGTTATAAGTATGCTTTCATACTTCTCTTTGGACAATGGATCTAGAAGGTGGGTTTAGCCTTCACATTTAGGCAATGTGCTGGGGCAGTGAGCTCTTCATTTTATTCAACTCCTAATAGAGTTGAAGGGACTCCTAACAGGGTTTTTCCTTTAACAGGGAATTTGTACTAGATGTAATAATAAGCTCTTAATAGGGATATATCTCCTAACATGGATACTATATTTCTAGTGCATTATTCATGGGCATCATTCCCACCTGGATTTTTCCATTAACAAGGTTTTCCTCAACAACAAATACTTGTGTGATGGTGTTGTTCTTGAAGTGTTCATATTTGCATTAAGTAATTTGTTTATAAGTTTAAAGTTTAAATATTTTCCACACAACTGATTCACTCCTCCTCCCAGTTGTGTTATTCCTAACAAGCTATATATGTTCACATTTAGTTTTAAACCTATTTTTGATATTTTAATACATTTACATATAAACAAAGGACAAAGTCCTCTACCAATTCATTCTCATTCATCCATGCCCTTACTCATTTAGTTACACACATTTCAATGCATTTATCTCACTCCTTATCCATATGCACATGCATTCTAATATTTTAACCCAAACCATTTATTTACAATGTATGTCCATGTGTCCATTCCATTTATTGAGTATACAACTTGATCTTTTATTCCCATGTCCCAATTCATTTTCATGTGTGTGAGGCTAACCCTATGGTCATGTCAATTTTTTAAAATTCAAGTTTGTTTTTCAACTCTCTTATCTATTCCTTTATTTTATAGACTAAAAACATGTTTGCAAAATTTGATTGATATGTTCCTCTATACAAAGCTTCAACTACCTAGTATAAAAAACATCATCCTAAAATCTAGGTGTTAGTCGCAAAAAATGATCCGTAGCTAACACCTTAAGAGTCTTAAACCACATAGCCATCACATTATAGATTAAACTAGAGCACACACCATAGAAGTCTTAAACATAATAGAGTAAATATAAAAGTTTATGTTTAGATGCCACACAAAGTTGATCCAATAACCATCTAAAAACCTATAGATTAAACCAAAAAGTAACAAAACTACCCATCACAGAGGCAGCCACAAAACTAGAGAAAAGCATAAACAACATTAATCTTTATTTTTATGTGAACCAAACTTGTATTGGATAGCATCATGCTCAAGTCCATTCCTAAGTAAAGAATAATCAAACTGAAAATAAAATCATAATCATACTTTGCACCAAAAAGTACTAAAGGCTACTACCATTCATACATAAACATGCCATGAATATGAGTTTAATATAGACAATCTTAATAATCAAAGCACACATACTTTGCATAAATCCCAATTAAATCAACTAATATGAACTCATAAACCAACTAGATCCATTCAAATACGTTATAAACTTTCAAAGACATAGACTATAACAAGCAGAAATAATGTCATAAGCTCTAATTGATGTATGTATAATACATATATATTCTATTTAAATATTATTGTAATAATAACTACATAAATCCCTTATTTAATGTTTGATCAATTATTAATTAACTAATTCTATATTTTGATTATACCATACTAATATTAATCAATATTATTAATTAATAAATATAATATTAACCATTTATATTAATCTATGATATAGTATTAATATTAATCAATATAATATTAAGTATTAATATTATTTATTTATATTATTACGCCGAGAGGTGTAGCTATACAATGAGAGCACAAATAGAAATACCAGCACGAGAATATGCCATAATAGATTCCTTGTAAATAAAAACTATTATTTTAAATTAAAAAATTATAATATAATATGAAGACAAATGGCAAGACCGAAATAATAGAGCCAAAATAATAGGAAGACAAATGGCAAGATCGAAATAATATGAAGACAAATGGCAAGGCCGAAATAATAGGGCCTGAAATAATAGGACCCGAAAAAATAGGGGTGCCACATAGATGAAGAATAAATTAAAAAATTAAATAAAAAATAGAATAATTACGGTGTTTTATATTTTTTTTGGAATTTGGAGAGGCAAAGGAATTGGAAGACACCTTTTGGAGAATATGAAAAGACCCTCTCAGATTATAAAAGAGTGTCTGCTCATTTCATTTCTAGGAAGCTCATTTCAAGAGCAAGCAAGCAACTAAATATAAAGGTGATAATTTTATTTTCTATTTAATAATTTTATTTTTTTTATCTAGTTATAGTTATAGTTATAGTTTTAGATTTAGATTTAATATTAGTTTTAGCTTTACATTTAAAATTAGAATTAGATTTAGAGTTAGTTTTAGTTTTAGTTAGATTTAGATTTATATTTCTCTTAGATTTAGATTTTGATCATTATTTCATTTAATATTTAGATTTAAATTTAAATATGGAGGGAAATGTTGCCATCAGTTTTTTTTATTTTTTTTTAATGTTTAATATTTTATTTAGAATTCGAAAAGATAAAAGAATTACAAAAGACATATTGGAGAATATGAAAAGACGCTCTCAGATTATATAAGAGTGTCTCTTCATTTCATTTTTTATTTTATTTCATTTGTTGTTTTGCAGAGTTTGAAGAATTGGAGAGTTTTAAAGGAGCCAAGACTAGATTCAATTTTGGAGCAAGTTCTTTCCAAGTGAGAATTTCATTTTCTATTTTACTTTTTGATAGATTTAATTGCATTTAAAATATTTAGATTTCAATTTACATGTTTCATTTTGATTTGTATGTTTGATTTCATTTAAAATAAATTGATTTGCATTTAAAATATAATTTGATTTGCATTCAAAATCAAACATGCAAATTAAATCAATAGCATGTTTGATTTGCATGTTTCATTTTGAATTGTATGTTTTATTTTGATATGCATGTTTCATTTAGATGTGTATTTTAAAAAGTTTACATTTTACATTTAGATTTGTATTATAAATAGTTTGCATTTTAGATCTATATTTGCATTTTAAATAGTTTGCATTTTAGATTTATCTCTAAATTTAAATATGGAAGAAAATGTCACCATATTGCTTTAGATTTAGATTATTTAGATTATTCATTTGCAATGGTTTAAAATAGTTTAGTTTAAAATTTTAAAAGACAAAGGAATTGCAAAAGACATATTGGAGAATATGAAAAGATATTGGAGAATATGAAGAGACACTCTCAGATTATAAAAAAGTGTCTCCTCATTTCATTTCTTATTTTGTTTCATTTGTTGTTTTGTAGAGTTTGAATAATTGGAGAGTTTTAGAGGAGCCAAGACTAGATTCAATTTTGGAGCAGATTCTTTCCAAATGAAATTTTTATTTTGTATTTTACTTTTTTATAGATTTAGTTACATTTATAATATTTAGATTTCAATTTGCATTTAGATTTCTTAATTGTTTAAATATTTTAATTATTACTAACATTTAAGATTAATAATATATTTTATTTTTATGTTTTGAAATTAAAAATATATTCTGAATATTTATATTTATATTTTGTTTCTTAAATGTTATATTTTAAAAAAATTATTTTCTTTTATATTTATATTTTAATAATTTCTATTTTTTACATCATTGTCATAAATAATTTTTATTACACCGAGAGGCGTAGCTATACAATGGGAGCACAAATGAAAATACCAACACGAGAATATGTCATAATAGATTCTTTGTAAATAAAAACTATTATTTTAAATTAAAAAATTATAATATAATATGAAGACAAATGGCAAGGCCGAAATAATAGGGTTTGAAATAATAGGACCCGAAAAATTAGGGGTGCCACATGGATGACGAATAAATTAAAAAATAAAATAAAAAATAAAATAATTACGGTGTTTTATATTTTTTTTAGAATTTGGAGAGGCAAAGGAATTGGAAAAGACACCTTTTGGGGAATATGAAGAGACCCTCTCAAATTATAAAAGAGTGTCTCCTCATTTCATTTGTAAGAAGCTCATTTCAAAAGCAAACAAGCAACTAAATATAAAGGTGATAATTTTATTTTCTATTTAATAATTTTTTTTTATATATAGTTATAGTTAAAGTTATAGTTTTAGATTTAGATTTAATATTAGTTTTAGCTTTACATTTAGAACTAGAATTAGATTTAGAGTTAATTTTAGTTTTAGTTAGATTTAGATTTATATTTCTCTTAGATTTAGATTTTGATCATTATTTCATTTAATATTTAGATTTAAATTTAAATATGGAGGGAAATGTCGCAATCAATTTTTTTATATTTTTTTTAATGTTTAATGTTTTATTTGAAATTCAAAAAGATAAAAGAATTGCAAAAGACATATTGGAGAATATGAATAGACGCTCTCAAATTATATAAGAGTGTCTCTTCATTTCATTTTTTATTTTATTTCATTTGTTGTTTTGCAGAGTTTGAAGAATTGGACAGTTTTAGAGGAGCCAAGACTAGATTCAATTTTGGAGCAAGTTCTTTTCAAGTGAGATTTTTATTTTATATTTTACTTTTCCATAGATTTAGTTGCATTTAAAATATTTAGATTTTAATTTGCACGTTTCATTTTGATTTGTATGTTTGATTTCATTTAAAATAAATTGATTTGCATTTAAAATATAGCTTGATTTACATTTGCATATTTGATTTGCATTCAAAATCAAATATACAAATTAAATCAATAGCATCTTTGATTTGCATGTTTCATTTTGAATTGCATGTTTCATTTTGATATGCATGTTTCATTTAGATGTGTATTTTAAATAGTTTATATTTTACATTTAGATTTATATTATAAATAGTTTGCATTTTAGATCTATATTTGCATTTTAAATAGTTTAAATTTTAGATTTATATTTAAATTTAAATATCGAAGGAAATGTCACCATATTGCTTTAGATTTAGATTATTTAGATTATTCATTTGTAATGGTTTAAAATGGTTTAATTTAAAATTTTAAAAGACAAATGAATTGCAAAAGACATCTTGGAGAATATGAAGAGATATTGGAGAATATGAAGAGACACTCTCAGATTATAAAAGAGTGTCTCCTCATTTCATTTCTTATTTTGTTTCATTTGTTGTTTTGTAAAGTTTGAAGAATTGGAGAGTTTTAGAAGAGCCAAGACTAAATTCAATTTTGGAGCAGGTTGTTTCCAAATGAAATTTTTATTTTGTATTTTACTTTTTCATAGATTTAGTTGCATTTAGAATATTTAGATTTTAATTTGCATTTAGATTTCTTAATTGTTTAAATATTTTAATTATTGCTAACATTTAACATTAATAATATATTTTATTTTTATGTTTTGAAATTAAAAATATATTCTGAATATTTATATTTATATTTTGTTTCTTAAATGTTACATTTTAAAAAAATTATTTTCTTTTATATTTATATTTTAATAATTTGCATTTTTTACATCATTGTCATAAATAATTTTTATTACGCCGAGAGGCGTAGCTATACAATGGGAGAACAAATGGAAATACTAGCACGAGAATATGTCATAATAGATTTCTTGTAAATAAAAATTATTATTTTAAATAAAAAAATTATAATATAATATGAAGACAAATGGCAAGGCCAAAATAATAGGAAGACAAATGGCAAGGCCGAAATAATATGAAGATAAATGGCAAGGCCGAAATAATAGGGCCTGAAATAGTAGGACCCGAAAAAATAGGGGTGCCACATGGATGAAGAATAAATTAAAAAATTAAATAAAAAATAAAATAATTACGATGTTTTATATTTTTTTTAGAATTTGAAGAGGCAAAGAAATTGGAAAAGACACCTTTTGGGGAATATGAAGAGACCCTCTCAGATTATAAAAGAGCGTCTCCTCATTTCATTTGTAGGAAGCTCATTTCAAGAGCAAGTAAGCAACTAAATATAAAGGTGATAATTTTATTTTCTATTTAATAATTTTTTTTTTATATAGTTATAGTTATAATTATAGTTTTAGATTTAGATTTAGATTTAATATTAGTTTTAGCTTTACATTTAGAACTAGAATTAGATTTAGAGTTAGTTTTAGTTTTAATTAGATTTAGATTATGATCATTATTTCATTTAATATTTAGATTTAAATTTAAATATGGAGGAAAATGCTGCCATTAGTTTTTTTTTAATTTTTTTTAATGTTTAATATTTTGTTTGAAATTCAAAAAGATAAATAAATTGCAAAAGACATATTGGAGAATATAAAATTACGCTCTCAAATTATATAAGAGTGTCTCTTCATTTCATTTTTTATTTTATTTCATTTGTTGTTTTGCAGAGTTTGAAGAATTGAAGAGTTTTAGAGGAGCCAAGACTAGATTCAATTTTGGAGCAAGTTCTTTTCAAGTGAGATTTTCATTTTGTATTTTACTTTTTCATAGATTTAGTTGCATTTAAAATATTTAGATTTCAATTTGCATGTTTCATTTTGATTTGTATGTTTGATTTCATTTAAAATAAATTGATTTGCATTTAAAATATAGCTTGATTTACATTTGCATATTTGATTTGCATTCAAAATCAAACATGCAAATTAAATCAATAGCATGTTTGATTTGCATGTTTCATTTTGAATTGCATGTTTCATTTAGATGTGTATTTTAAATAGTTTGCATTTTACATTTAGATTTGTATTATAAATAGTTTGCATTTTAGATCTATATTTGCATTTTAAATAGTTTGCATTTTAGATTTATATTTAAATTGAAATATGAAAGGAAATGTCACCATATTGCTTTAGATTTAGATTATTTAGATTATTCATTTGCAATGGTTTAATTTGAAATTTTAAAATAGAAAGGAATTGCAAAAGACATATTGGAGAATATGAAGACATATTAGAGAATATGAAGAGACACTCTCAGATTATAAAAGAGTGTCTCCTCATTTCATTTCTTATTTTGTTTCATTTGTTATTTATAGAGTTTGAATAATTGGAAAGTTTTAGATGAGTCAAGACTAGATTCAATTTTGGAGCAGGTTATTTCCAAATGAAATTTTCATTTTGTATTTTACTTTTTCATAAATTTAGTTGCATTTAGAATATTTAAATTTCAATTTGCATTTAGATTTCTTAATTGTTTAAATATTTTAATTATTGCTAACATTTAACATTAATAATATATTTTATTTTTATGCTTTGAAATTAAAAATATATTCTGAATATTTATATTTTTTTTCTTAAATGTTACATTTTTTAAAAAAAAAATTCTTTTATATTTATATTTTAATAAATTATATTTTTTACATCATTGTCATAAATAATTTTTATTATGCCGAGAGGCGTAGCTATACAATGGGAGCACAAATGGAAATACCAGCACAAGAATATGTCATAATAGATTCCTTGTAAATAAAAACTATTAGTTTAAATAAAAAAATTATAATATAATATGAAGACAAATGACAAGGCCGAAATAATAGGAAGACAAATGGCAAGGCCGAAATAATATGAAGACAAATGGCAAGGCCGAAATAATAGGGCCTAAAATAATAAGATCTGGAAAAATAGAGGTGCCACATTGATGAAGAATAATTAAAAAATTAAATAAAAAATAAAATAATTACGGTGTTTTATATTTTTTTGGGAATTTGGAGAGGCAAAGGAATTGGAAAAGACACCTTTTGAGGAGTATGAAGAGACCCTCTCAGATTATAAAAGAGTGTTTCCTCATTTCATTTGTAGGAAGCTCATTTCAAGAGCAAGCAATCAACTAAATATAAAGGTGATAATTTTATTTTCTATTTAATAATTTATTTATTTTTATATAGTTATAGTTTTAGTTTTAGATTTAGATTTAATATTAGTTTTAGCTTTACATTTAGAACTAGAATTAGATTTAGAGTTAGTTTTAGTTTTAGTTAGATTTATATTTATATTTCTCTTAGATTTAGATTTTGATCATTATTTCATTTAATATTTAGATTTAAATTTAAATATGGAGGGAAATGTCACCATCAATTTTTTAATATTTTTTTTAATGTTTAATATTTTATTTAGAATTCGAAAAGATAAAGGAATTGCAAAAGACATATTGGAGAATATAAAAAGATGCTCTCAGATTATATAAGAGTGTCTCTTCATTTCATTTTTTATTTTATTTCATTTGTTATTTTGCAGAGTTTGAAGAATTGGACAGTTTTAGAAGAGCCAAGACTAGATTCAATTTTGGAGCAAGTTACTTCCAAGTGAGATTTTCATTTTATATTTTACTTTTCCATAGATTTAGTTGTATTTAAAATATTTAGATTTCAATTTGCATGTTTCATTTTGATTTGTATGTTTGATTTCATTTAAAATAAATTGATTTGCATTTAAAATATAACTTGATTTACATTTGCATATTTGATTTGCATTCAAAATCAAATATGCAAATTAAATCAATAGCATGTTTGATTTGCATGTTTCATTTTGATATGCATGTTTTATTTAAATGTGTATTTTAAATAGTTTGCATTTTACATATAGATTTGTATTATAAATAGTTTGTATTTTAGATCTATATTTGCATTTTAAATATTTTGCATTTTAGATTTATATTTAAATTTAAATATGGAAGAAAATGTCACCATATTGCTTTAGATTTAGATTATTTAGATTATTCATTTGCAATAGTTTAAAATGATTTAATTTAGAATTTTAAAAAATAAAAGAATTGTAAAAGACATATTGGAGAATATGAAGAGATATTGGAGAATATGAAGAGACACTCTCAGATTATAAAAGAGTGTCTCCTCATTTCATTTCTTATTTTGTTTCATTTGATGTTTTGTAGAGTTTGAAGAATTGGAGAGTTTTAGAGGAGCCAAGACTAGATTCAATTTTGGAGTAGGTTATTTCTAAATGAAATTTGTATTTTGTATTTTACATTTTCATAGATTTAGTTGTATTTAGAATATTTAAATTTTAATTTGCATTTAGATTTCTTAATTGTTTAAATATTTTAATTATTGCTAACATTTAACATTAATAATATATTTTATTTTTATGTTTTAAAATTAAAAATATATTCTGAATATTTATATTTATATTTTGTTTCTTATATGTTACATTTAAAAAAAAATTATTTTCTTTTATATTTATATTTTAATAATTTGCATTTTTTACATCATTGTCATAAATAATTTTTATTACGCCGAGAGGCGTAGCTATACAATGGGAGCACAAATGAAAATATCAGCACGAGAATATGCCATAATAGATTTCTTGTAAATGAAAATTATTATTTTAAATAAAAAAATTATAATATAATATGAAGACAAATGGCAAGGTCCAAATAATAGAAAAATAAATGGCAAGGCCGAAATAATATGAAGCCAAATGGCAAGGCCGAAATAATAGAGCCTGAAATAATAGGACCCAAAAAAATAGGGGTGCCACATGGATGGAGAATAAATTAAAAAATAAAATAATTACAGTGTTTTATATTTTTTTTAGAATTTGGAAAGGCAAAGGAATTGGAAAAGATACTTTTGGGGGAATATGAAGAGACCCTCTCAGATTATAAAAGAGCGTCTCCTCATTTCATTTGTAGGAAACTCATTTCAAGAGCAAGCAAATAACTAAATATAAAGGTGATAATTTTATTTTTTATTTAATAATTTTATTTTATTTTTATAGTTTTAGTTATAGTTATATTTATAGTTTTAGATTTAATATTAGTTTTAGCTTTACATTTAGAACTAGAATTAGATTTAGAGTTAGTTTTAGTTTTAGTTAGATTTAAATTTATATTTCTCTTAGATTTAGATTTTGATCATTATTTCATTTAATATTTAGATTTAAATTTAAATATGGAGGGAAATGTTGCCATCAATTTTTTTATATTTTTTTAATGTTTAATATTTTATTTAGAATTTGAAAAAATAAAAGAATTATAAAAGATATATTGGAGAATACGAAGAGACGCTCTCAGATTATATAAGAGTGTCTCTTCATTTCATTTTTTATTTTATTTCATTTGTTGTTTTGCAGAGTTTGAAGAATTGGAGAGTTTTAGAAGAGCCAAGACTAGATTCAATTTTGGAGCAAGTTCTTTTCCAAATGAGATTTTCATTTTGTATTTTACTTTTCCATAGATTTAGTTGCATTTAAAATATTTAAATTTTAATTTGCATGTTTCATTTTGATTTGTATGTTTGATTTCATTTAAAATAAATTGATTTGCATTTAAAATATAGCTTGATTTACATTTGCATATTTGATTTACATTCAAAATCAAACGTGCAAATTAAATCAATAGCATGTCTGATTTGCATGTTTCATTTTGAATTGCATGTTTCATTTTAATATGCATGTTTCATTTAGATGTCTATTTTAAATAGTTTGTATTTTACATTTAGATTTGTATTATAAATAGTTTGTATTTTAGATCTATATTTGCATTTTAAATAGTTTGCATTTTAGATTTATATTTAAATTTAAATATGGAAAGAAATATCACCATATTGCTTTAGATTTAGATTATTTAAATTATTCATTTGCAATGGTTTAAAATGGTTTAATTTAAAATTTTAAAAGACAAAGGAATTGCAAAAGACATATTGGAGAATATGAAGAGATATTGGAGAATATGAAGAGACACTCTCAAATTATAAAAAAGTGTCTCCTCATTTCATTTCTTATTTTGTTTTATTTGTTGTTTTGTAGAGTTTGAAGAATTGGAGAGTTTTAGAGGAGCCAAAACTAGATTCAATTTTGGAGCGAGTTCTTTCCAAATGAAATTTTCATTTTGTATTTTACTTTTTCATAGATTTAGTTGCATTTAGAATATTTAGATTTCAATTTGCATTTAGGTTTCTTAATTGTTTAAATATTTTAATTATTGCTAACATTTAACATTAATAATATATTTTATTTTTATGTTTTGAAATTAAAAATATATTCTAAATATTTATATTTATATTTTATATCTTAAATGTTACATTTAAAAAAATTATTTCATTTTATATTTATATTTTAATAATTTGCATTTTTTACATCATTGTCATAAATAATTTTTATTACGCTGAGAGACGTAGCTATACAATGGGAGCACAAATGGAAATACCAGCACAAGAATATGCCATAATAGATTCTTTGTAAATAAAAACTATTATTTTAAATAAAAAAATTATAATATAATATGAAGACAAATGGCAACGCCAAAATAATAGGAAGACAAATGACAAGGCCAAAATAATATGAAGACAAATGGCAAGGCCAAAATAATAGGGCCTGAAATAATAGGACCTGAAAAAATAGGGGTGCCACATGGATGAAGAATAAATTAAAAAATTAAATAAAATAATAAAATAATTACGGTGTGTTATATTTTTTTGGGAATTTGGAGAGGCAAAGGAATTGGAAAAGACACCTTTTGGGGAATATGAAGAGACCCTCAGATTATAAAAGAGTGTCTCCTCATTTCATTTGTAGGAAGCTCATTTCAGGAGCAAGCAAGCAACTAAATATAAAGGTGATAATTTAATTTTCTATTTAATAATTAAATTTTTTTTATATAGTTATAGTTATAGTTTTAGATTTAATATTAGTTTTAGCTTTACATTTAGAACTAGAATTAGATTTAGAGTTAGTTTTAGTTTTAGTTAGATTTAGATTTATATTTCTCTTAGATTTAGATTTTGATCATTATTTCATTTAATATTTAGGTTTAAATTTAAATATGGAGGGAAATGATGCCATCAGTTTTTTATATTTTTTTTAATGTTTAATATTTTATTTGGAATTTGAAAAGATAAAAGAATTGCAAAAGACATATTGGAGAATATGAAGAGACGCTCTCAGATTATATAAGAGTGTCTCTTCATTTCATTTTTTATTTTATTTCATTTGTTGTTTTGCAGAGTTTGAAGAATTGGAGAGTTTTAGAGGAGCCAAGACTAGATTCAATTTTGGAGCAAGTTCTTTCCAAGTGAGATTTTCATTTTATATTTTACTTTTCCATAAATTTAGTTGTATTTAAAATATTTAGATTTTAATTTGCATATTTTATTTTGATTTGTATGTTTGATTTCATTTAAAATAAATTGATTTGCATTTAAAATATAGCTTGATTTACATTTGCATATTTGATTTGCATGTTTCAATTTGAATTGCATGTTTCATTTTGATATGCATGTTTCATTTAGATATGTATTTTAAATAGTTTGTATTTTACATTTAGATTTGTATTATAAATAGTTTGCATTTTAGATCTATATTTGCATTTTAAATAGTTTGCATTTTAGATTTATATTTGAAAAGGAAATGTCACCATATTGCTTTAGATTTAGATTATTTAGATTATTTATTTGCAATGGTTTAAAATAGTTTAATTTAGAATTTTAAAAGACAAAGGAATTGCAAAATACATATTGGAGAATATGAAGAGATATTGGAGAATATGAAGAGACACTCTTAGATTTTAAAAGAGTGTCTCTTCATTTCATTTCTTATTTTGTTTCATTTGTTGTTTTGTAGAGTTTGAAGAATTGGAGAGTTTTAGAGGAGCCAAGACTAGATTCAATTTTGGAGCAGGTTCTTTCCAAATGAAATTTTCATTTTGTATTTTACTTTTTCATAGATGTAGTTGCATTTAGAATATTTAGATTTCAATTTGCATTTAGATTTCTTAATTTTTTAAATATTTTAATTATTGCTAACATTTAACATTAATAATATATTTTATTTTTATGTTTTAAAATTAAAAATATATTCTAAATATTTATATTTATATTTTGTTTCTTAAATGTTACATTTAAAAAAAATTATTTTCTTTTATATTTATATTTTAATAATTTGCATTTTTTACATCATTGTCATATATAATTTTTATCAATATTGTGGATGGTAATGCCAACATATTAAGTAAATTTGTATTCTATTAATCTTAATAGTTTTTTAAAAATTAGATTAAGCATACATTAGATTTCTTAATATTTAAATGTTTGAATTATTGCTAACATTTAACATTAAGAATAATATAAATTATATCATGTTTCCAAACCTGACTTTTTGTTAATTTAAATATAAAAAAATTCACAAAATAATATATATTATTCCACTATAAGTAACATGTAAATTTTAAAATGGCAATGCAAAATGGTTATTCTGATTAATTCTATATACTGATGTTTGTTTAAAACTTTGTAGGATACCATTCCACCTATGGCTGCCTCTGACAAAGAGTCAAACATCATGGTTACAAGCCCCTCTACTTCGGTGGCCTCGAATGATGTCTTTGAGACTAAATTTGACAAGTGTACATAAATCAATGTAGACTCATGTGCAACTATAATCAAAGCTGTGGAGCACGCAGTGTTATTAGTTGACTCTGTTGACGAGCTAGATATAATGCAGATGGTAGATGTTGTAAAAGTTTTGTGCGAGATATCGACAAAAGTGGATGCATTTCCATCAATGATGAAAGAAGTCTATCACAATCATTGTAAAAATAAGGGCCTCAATACAACCTTTATCATTGAAGAATATGTGATGTACTTGCATCATTATGGAGAAATGTTATTGATTTAGATCGTTCTAATCTTGGCTTTCAACCTTCTTAATTATCTGAATAATTGTATTGGGACTTCTATTTCCCTTTTTATCTATATAAGTTTCATGAATAAGATAATAAATAAATAGTTTTGGCTATTCCCATCATGATTACCCCTATACTTGCAACATTTTGCAACATGTTTTGTTGAACTCTGTATTTCTAATATTTATTCCTTCAATGGATGTGCCAAATAAATGTGAGGAATTAATTATAGAGGATATCTTATTCATTCCTACTTCTAACCTAATCCTAATCAACATTAAACAACTATACCAAAACCTTTAACTATATAAAATAAACTATTAAAAGTAAATATTAAATGAAAACTATTTAAATAAAACTATATCTTAACCCATAGCACAATGTTAAATTAACAATAATAATTATCATAACCTTAACCCTAACTCTAATATATTATCATTATCATTATAGTTACAATAATATGCTAACCATTCAAGTTAGTTCTTACCATGTCCCTACCATTGACCCTTCCTTAAATGGTAACGTTATATGTGATACTAATGATAATTATCATGTTAAACTGTAAACAACATCAAAAAATGTATTCCCAATTATGATACTTTGATCCTAACTCTAAAATCTATATCCTATCACTAACTACGTCCATAATCTTACTCTCGTACAAACCCTAATACTAATCGTATACCTAACACTACATATGATTTAACCCTAACTATAAATCGTACATCCTAACAATGCACACAACCTTAATTTGATCATAACCCTAACCCTACATGTACAATAGCCTAAATGTAACCACAACTATTAGTAATATTGACCATATTACTAACTCTAATGCTAACCCTAACCCCTTACCCTAATCTTTACCTTTAATATGAGAGGTGTAAGTCCAAAATTAATAGTACTCCTAAGGTTAAAATTAAAACCTAATTATAACCATAACCCTCTCGATTACCATAAGTAAATTGGTAAACATGACACTTATAGTAACCCTTAATATGATACTAATCCTAACTGTAAACATAGGATCTTATCCCTAATCGTAACCCTAATCCTAACTCTAATATGTTATCGTTAACATAATAATTACTTATATATGGTAATCATTCAAGTTAGTTGTTACCATGTCCCTACCATTTACAATACGTTAAATCCTAATGTTAAATAAGATACTAATGATAATTATCATGTTAAACTGTAGACAACATCCAAAAATGTATTACCAAGTATGATACTTTAATCCTAACTCTAAAACCTATATCCCATCGCTAACTATGCCCATAATAATACTCTCACAAAAACCCTAATACTAACCCTATACCCTAAACTACATATGATTTAACCATGACTATAAACCATACATCATAACTTTGTGCATAACTTTAAACTGACCCTATTTGTCATACTAACCTTAACCAATCTTTTAACCCTAATACTAATCCAAACTCAACACTCTGCATTCCATCATTAACCCATGATTAAGCCTCATTGTATTAGTAACCCTAACCCTAACCCTAACCCCATACCCTAATCTTAAACCTTAATGTTACACTAAATATGATACTAATCCTAACTTTAAACCTAACATCATATCCCTAACCACATCCTTAATCTCACCCTAACCCTAACTGTAACTCTTACATGAACCCTAACTCATAAGGTAACATTTCCTACTAACCCTAACTCATAAGGTACAATATCCTACTAACCCTAACTCTCTACCTATCCCTAACCCTAACTGTAACTCTTACTCGAACCCTAACTCATAACGTAAAATATCTTGCTAACCCTAACTCTCACCCTATCCTTATCCCTAACCCTAACCCTAACTATAAGTCTTACTCAAACCCTAACTCATAATGTAAAATATCTTACTAACCCTAAATCTCACCCTATCCCTAACCCTTAGTGTAACTCTTACCCAAACCCTAATTATATTTAAGATAAAAATGTCCTACTAACCCTAACCCTAACCTTAATAGTAACTCTTACTCAACCCTAACTCATAACATAAAATATCCTACTAACCCTAACTCTCACCCTATCCCTTACCCTAACCTTAATAGTAACTCTTACCTGAACCCTAACTCATAAGCTAAAATGTCCTAGTAACCCTATCTCTGACCCTATCCCTAAGCCTAACCCTAACTGTAACTCTTACCTAAACCATAACTCATAAGCTAAAATATCCTACTAACCCTAACTCTCACCCTATCCCTGACCCTAACCCTAACTGTAATTCTTACTTGAACCCTAACTCTCACCCTATCCCTAACCCTAATCCTAACTATAACTCTTACCTCAAGCCTAATCATAACATAAAATATCCTACTAACCCTAACTCTCACCCTATCCCTAACCCTAACTTTAACTGTAACTCTTACTCGAATGCTTACTCATAAGGTAAAATATCCTACTAATCTTAACTCTCACCCTATCCCTAACCCTAACCCTAACTATAACTCTTACTCGAACCATAACTCATAAGGTAAAATATCTTGCTTACCCTAAGTGTAAGTCTTATCTGAACCCTAACTCATAATGTAAAATGTTCTACTAACCCTAAATCTCACCCTATCCCTAATCCTAACCCTTAGTATAAATCATACCCAAACCCTAAATATATGTTAGCTAAAATGTCCTACTAACCCTAACTCTCACCCTAACCTTAACTGTAACTCTTACTCGAACCCTAACTCATAATGTAAAATATCCTACTAACCCTAACTCTCACCCTATCATTAACCCTAACCCTAATTATAACTCTTACCTAAACCCCAACTCATAAGCTAAAATGTCCTACTAACCCTAACTCTCACCCTATCCTTAACCCTAACCCTAACTGTAACTCTTACCTAAACCCTAACTCTAAG
Source organism: Chamaecyparis obtusa (assembly GCA_027943335.1). Classification (NCBI taxonomy): domain Eukaryota; kingdom Viridiplantae; phylum Streptophyta; class Pinopsida; order Cupressales; family Cupressaceae; genus Chamaecyparis; species Chamaecyparis obtusa. The sequence goes on from BSBK01002845.1 coordinate 40,868, forward strand.
CTAAAATGTCCTACTAACCCTAAATCTCACCCTATCCCTAACCCTAACCCTAACCCTAACTGTAACGCTTACCTAAACCCTAATCATAACGTAAAATGTCCTACTAACCCTAACTCTCATCCTATCCCTAACCCTAACCTTAACTGTAACTCTTACTCGAACCCTAACTCATAAGGTAAAATATCATACTAATCCTAACTCTCACCATATTTCTAACCCTAACCTTAACTGTAACTCTTACTCGAACCCTAACTCATAAGGTAAATATCCTGCTAACCCTAAGTCTCACCCTAACCCTAACCCGAATTGTAATTTTTACCCAAACCCTAACTCATAATATAAAATGTTCTACTAACCCTAAATCTCACCCTATCCCTAACCCTAACTCTTAGTGTAAATCGTACCCAAACCCTAATTATATTTTAGCTAAAATGTCCTACTAACCCTAACTCTCACCCTATCCCTAACCCTAACCCTAACTATAACTCTTACTCGAACCCTAACTCATAACGTAAAATATCCTACTAACCCTAACTCTCACCCTATCCGTAACCCTAACCCTAATTGTAAATCTTACCCGAACTATAACTCATAAGCTAAAATGTCCTACTAACCCTAACTCTCACCCTATCCCTAACCCTAACCCTAACTATAACTCTTACCCAAACCCTAACTCATAAGTTAAAATGTCCTACTAACCCTAACTCTCACCCTATCCCTAACCCTAACCCTAATTGTAACTCTTAGTCGAACCCTAACTCATAATGTAAAATATCCTACATACCCTAACTCTCACCCTATCCCTAACTTTACCCTAACTATAACTCTTACCTGAACCCTAATCATAACGTAAAATGTCCTACTAACCCTAACTCTTACCCGATTTCAAATTATTTTAATAATTTATAATTTATTTATAATTTTTAACTATATATATACTATTTTTTAATTTTACAACATTAAACCTAATTGCTACCCTAATAATTTTATTTTATTTTATTTTTCTCCCTTATACATAAACATTAGAAATCATAAATGTCTGCTATGCTGTGCTGCGACTGCTACTAGCTTATATATATTTATATATATAATACGCCGAGAGTAATCCTTCTCGAGGCACCTATTTTCTTTAAATTGCAAGCTGCAATAGGCGCCTCGAGAAGGATTACTCTCAATGTATTATATATATATAAATATATATAAGCTAGTTTATCAATATAGTATCAATCCATAATGTTAATCAAATTAATATTAATAACTATCTTAGTGATTATATGTTATTAATGAATATCTAAATAATAATTAATAAATATCTTTATAATTAAATAGGATTCATTTATAATCATACAAAATATTAAAATGAAGGTTTTGGTAAAATGTGAAAGAACTGATAGTTACAAGATTATTATAACTCATGAAAGAACCATATGTTACAAAATACTAATAGTATAAAGTTAGTAAATATAAAACTCTAATAGGATCTTTTCTAATTATTATGAACAAGCACTTTCAAAAGTCATGTCCCTCTTACACAAGGGAAGAAAAGATATATATTGAAGAAAAAAAATCATTCTTGGAGATAAGAAGTTGGATAGTAATAAATAAAATAAGCATTGGGGAACATTAAGAAATGAAAAATAAAAGAAAGAGAGCAGCAACAAATTCTCATAGCATGTGGAAAGGAGAGAATCTGGAGGATGAAATTAAAAGACAACATTTTGAAATATGGAAATAGGGACATAGGTCTTATCCTTATCTTTATAATAATTGGGAAGAAAACTATTCACACGTCTCTTATCAATATCTCCCACCTTTTTATTATTATATTTTAATATGTAAATATAACATTTAAAATGGCAAATATAAGAGAAAATCAAGGAAATAATATAGGAGAAAAACTAGGAAAAAAAAGAAGGAAGTATATAGGCATTTCTAAGAAATAAGAAAGTATAATATAAATATATATAAAAAGAAATTCAAGAATCCAAATTATAAGAGGTCAAAGAATATTAATAATATATGTTAATAAGAGTGAAATAGAATTATACATTGATTATGTTATTCATGCTTATTAATGTATTCATAATATATAAGATAACAAGTGCCACGTAGTGGCTTGTAAAATATACTTAGAATTTTAATAACTTTATTATATTTTATTAAATATAATTCTATTTAATATAAATTTATATAATTATAATTATAATAATGAAGAATTTTCAATATTTTGAACTAAATTTAATAAGTTTTTAAAAATAAAACTATTATAATAATATTAAATATTAATTTAATATAGTTTGTCAATTGTGAATTGGTCGACTAGTGAAGTTCAATGGTTCTCATTGAGCCCATCAGAGTTCAAATCTCGTAAAGACATCAACAGCCAAAGAGAACGAACTATTCTCAAAAAAAAATAAAAAAATTTAATATAGTTTAATTTAAATATTAATATTTCGTAAAGAAAAAATAAAAATTATACCCAAATAAAATCACATAATTTTTTCACATAAATAGTTGTTAATGTATAATTAATATATGATAAAATTAAAAATTAAAAAACTTTAAAAATGTGAATAAAAATAAATATATATTATAATATCATAGGTTTTTATTTAAATTATAATATATTGTAAAAATTAATAGTATAAACTATATAATAAATTCAAATAACATAATTTTTAATTTAAAAATATATTAAAAAAAAAACTTCATGAGAACTTAACAAAATAATTTAAAAAAAAACAAATCCCTAAAAAATAGGTCTATAAGACCTTAAATGTTTTAGCCAATCATTTCATCAAAAAATATTTTTTACAATTTATAAACTTAAAAAATTTACATATAAACTATAGAAAATGTTTTATTTTTAACAAAATAAAATTAAACTAAATTGTAATTGGTGGAAAAAATCAGTTTAATTAATGGTTAACCTATCGGTAAGTACTAATAATATATACTTAGCTAATTATTTAATCACTCACTAATACAACTAAGCGGATAAGGAGTTTGTGAAGAGGAGAGTAGTCCGGAGAAGATTAAGGAATGAGAGCTTAAGTATGTATTATGAGTCAAAGATTGTTTCTAAATATGATGATGATAGAAATTTGGAATTCACTTAGTATGAAACAAATGTAATCAAAACCCTAATTATAAATTTCTAGAAAAAATCAAGTAGGGCCCTAATAGGGGTCATTACATAATATAACCTTATTTTACACGAAATTGAACTGTATAAAGAAAAAGTGAACAACAACATAAAATCATTTCAATTTAAATATTTAAATAATAATAACGATACAATTTTATTTTAAAAAGAACTACGAATATAATGAGTCTTAACTTAAAAGAATACTAATCGCCCTTGCTCATTTCCTACTCGAAGTGCGTCCGCCCTTCGCAAGGGTGTATACGTGATCATGAGATAAGCTCGGCTGACTTCTGGTGCATATATGTTGCACCAATTTAATGTTGTCCCAATACTATTTTGTATGAGAATTTAATATATCATCAAAAGTTTTTGCGATAATACGTATTATTTTAAGCGTCACTGCAACTTGCCTAGGGTTTCATTGATCTCAGGGTTTCATTTGGTGAATGCCAGACAATGTACGACGGTAAATGCCAGGCTACGGCATTTTGATGTATCTTTCAGGAATAGCTATTCATTTTTCAAGTGTCGTGGTTTAGTATCACTTGCCTAGGGTTTCTTTGAGCTTAGGGTTTGATTTGGCGAATCTCCGCCCATACCATGCTATTCCTCAAATGCATTCTCTCGCCATTCAGCCACTCTCTTCTCTCCAAATATGCCTTCTTCTCCACCTCAATATTGACTGATGTCAAATCCTTAAATAAACCACAAACAGAAGCAAAAGAAGATCGTAGGAAGCGACGAAAATTTGATATGACCCAATTCTTGCTCAACGAATGTGGGTTTTCTGAGTCCCAAGTTTTAGCGATTGGTCGGAGAAGGGAAGCTTTGTTCAAAGTGAAATCCATCCACAGAGCCCCACAGGCAGTCCAGCTCTTCAGAGACTCGGGTTTCACCGAATGCCAGGTAAGGAAAATCGTTTCTCTAGACCCAAGTAGATTGCAGCGCAAAGTGGATACTCAGTTAAAGCCCAAGATTGAGTTCATCAAGGCACTAGGTTTTACTGGAAGTAACCTCGGACACATCATATCTCGAGAACCCAGATTGCTCAGTAGCAATTTGGAACAAAATCTAAGCCCTAAAATTCCCTTGCTTGTAGGCGCATTTGGTTCAAAAGTTAATCTGTGCAAAACTCTCATGCGGCATCCAAGGTTTTTGCTGTGCAAAATTGACAATTTGAACCTTAAATTAGATATATTAAAACAATCAGGTATGAAAGATGAACTTGTCTTATATTTAATCACGAGAAGGCCCCATTTAATTTTGGGCAGTGAAGAGGCGCTCAAATTGAAGATTGAATATGTAAGAAACTTGGGTGTTTTGGAGGGATCAAAAACATTTGCAGTCGCCCTTGCAACAGTTGATATTTCCGGGCTTGAAAATTTTGAAAATAAACTAAAACATTTGGCAGAGCTGGGTCTTTTAGAGAATGAAATTCTGCAGATTGTAAGAAGGTTTCCTAGCGTGCTCGCTAATGGCATTGATAAGATAACGAAAACCATGGTTTTCTTGAAAAATACTGCTGGCTTTCAGCCAAACATTGTGGTTTCGTATCCCAACCTTTTAAATAATAGCCTGGAGAATAGTATTCAACCTCGTCATAAGGTAATTGAGTTTTTAAGGGAAACAGACCCATCCAGACTTCCCAAGAGTCTAGCTAGTGTTTATGGACTAAGTGAAGAACGTTTTGCCGACAAGTTTCTAATGGGCAGTCTGAAGCAGCAAAGTTGTTTGAAAAGTATAAGGGTAAGTCTATTGATGTTGATGTTGGAGCAGACAGAAAAGGGATGTGATCAATCCAGGCGTTTTCATGAGGTTGGATCAGATAAATAGGGGTTTAATTAATTCAGGGATTTTCAATAGTTTGAATCAGACAAAAGGAAGGTTTGATCATTCTGGGTCTTTTTTAGGCTGGGTCGAACAAAATCTTTAATTAATTCAGACTTAAACAGGTTGCAGGTATTAAAATAGCCAATGTAAAATATTTATTCATTACATAGCCAATGTAAACTCTTTGAAAAGTGTTATGTAATTTAAACTGAACTGTAAAGCAGAGCTCTGATAGAACAAAACTTTCCAAAGACAGAGAGTTTATTTTATAATAAACTAAACTTTCCAAAGACAGAGTTTATTTTATGAAGATTTATTAGTTGCTGCCTACGGCAGGATTACTTATGCATCTGTTTAGGTGCATATTGTGCATATTGCCATTTAGTCCAACCAATAGCATTTGAGAATTTTTTACACATATGTCTTTCGTATAGTAAAATCTAAAAAGAGCTAATTTACTGTATTCTTATTGGTTGTTGGGAAAAACAGTAAGGAGAAATTTTCAATTTATTGAAAAAAATCTTAAAATTATAATGAGCGACCACAGTAATGTACATATTAAGTAGTTTTTTTCCTCAAGCTTCCAAAAAGCTCTCCCCTCAGAACTTTCTCCAATGTCTATCTCTATCTGCCTCGAGAACGACTCCGCCCAGTCAATAAGCATTGCATTTGCCCCAAATCCCATGTTTTCATCTTTTCAGCACAGTTCGACACTTTTGTAAATGAATTCTGAGTTCGTCAAACAAGCGTGTAGGTGCCCTCAACAACTTTCTCAATGAAACAGAGAATGATGCCCTTGATTCAGATTGCAGGTCCTTCTACCAGCTCTTGGTCGGCGCCATGGCCTCTCCTGTGCTTGCCAATTCAAACACCAGTAGCACTAGCAAAATTAATTTGCCACCCACTCCTCTTTGATGTCTCTCTCGCCCCTTTGCAGCCCTCACTCGCCTGCCTTTCTCTCGTCGTCCCAGGTGATTCTATGCTCTTCTGTGCGTTTTCCTGACTTTCATGTTTTGTTTTTTCAATTTCTTCAATGAAATGTTAATTGGGTAGGTGATTTTAAAACTATCCTCTTTACGAATTCACCAAATTTCCTTTTCTATGATTTTTTCAACGAGTACTGAAATTTTGGCCTCTGCTACTTCTTGTAGGAGTATATTTCTCACTTGTGCTGAAGAAGTTAGATGCTATGCAATCCAGTTTTCAACCATTCTCTCAGAGTGAAGACTTTGGTCAGCTGAAACCTCATGACCAACACCTAGAAGCACAACATGACTAAGATTTTTCCCACCCAAATTCCATTCACGAAATGTTTTCAGCCGTATTTTCCAGGCAGGGGTTAGCTATTTCTTCCTCCTCATCTCTAGTTTTCCTTTATGGTAACAGTCTTCAGAACAGAGAACATAGTTAATTCGTCACAAATTCTTTTTGAATTTACATCCTACGCCAAAAAAAGATGATTTCAAATACACAGTAACAATACCTTCATGGAATCACAGTAAGAATACCTGTATTTTCTTGAGTAAAACATTTCATGCGATGACATCTCTTTGAGGAATTCTGTGAAACAATTCAGGTTCTCTGTCTATGATTCCGCATTTTTCATACATCTATGATTCCATATATTATATGCATGTCTACCAGAGCATTTCCAATTATAATATCTAAAAAAGCTGCCTCACAATTATGTTTTGATGTAGGTAAACACCCTGTTCCAGGCCTCCATTTGGGCAGGCAGGAAGGACGCTGGCATAGAAAGTTTCTAAAGCCTTTTCAACAAATTCATTCTCCGCATATTCTGCAACATTGCATTCCATGGAATGACATCTCTTTCAGGCTTTATGTCAAACAGTCCACATGCCTTGTCTGTGCTTCTTCATTTGCATACATGTCTACCAGAGCATTTCCAAGTACATCTGACAAAAATCTACTTTCCATATTGCTCTAATGGATATCCTTACCCTGTCCCAAAGCTCCCATTACTTTTGGGGATTTCTATTTAATTTTATTTACCAGATCATATTTTTGCAATGTAAATACTATCAATTTAACTCGTGCATGGAAATGGTACGCAAAATAACAGCCATCATGTACACTCCAACTTGTATGGTTTTTATTCTTTTTTAATGCAATATAGCTTATGAAAGAAAAAAATTCAGTATGTATATTTCAAAAATCTTTCACGAGTTTTAAAATTATTTACAGTCACTTTGTAAACAATGTGATCATAAAGACTATGCTGAAAAGAGAAGGATCCAACACCATAAATAGAATGATGCCTTGGCACAAATGACAAAATCCTTTAGCTAGAGGGTTACTTGAGTGATCAGTGTTCGGCACTATTCAACCATTAAATAGATGTTGTCATCACAAACCATCAATTCAATACACCATCTAAATTTTCCTGCAAAAGTGGACCTATTTGAGTCAAAAATTTTAATCAAGTTAAAATTGGCTAATATTTCTAAAAGACATTACCAATTACTGAATCTAATGTTTGACACTAACTGTAATAGTCCATACTGTTTCTACTCTTCAAGGAAAATTTGGTTGCTAGGATTGGCTTGGATTCAGGGCATTGAAGTACTCGATATTATTGTAGCAAAAAATGGTTCTCAGCAATAAATCAACAAAACAAAAGATGAGGACTGAAATTGGGATTCAGTAGGGAAAAAACCAGAAAAAACAGATGCACAAATTTTGAAAACCAGAAAACCTGTCATGTATTTACAACATTTTAGGTTGTATGCCATAATTTCGCATGGCAGTGGAGAATGTGAGACAGTTGTTAGGACGACACCAAGAGTATTTTGTTTTACATCTGATGGAACCACGTTCATAACCCCTACAGGATCATTTGCCAAGGCAGCAGCCAAGTTTCCCAAACCAGCTTTCATATCCATGATATTTAGGCTCCTCTGATATGATACTTTTATACCCATCTCATCCAAGCTAACATACAATCTCTCCTCCTTTTCTTCTTTGGGCTTCATAGTTTCTAAATCCTGTAAGCTGTTAGAGCTAAATTTACCCAATTCCAGAATCCATTGTAGTGACTGCGGTTTGAATTTCTGTGTCTGTCCTTCATGTATGCCATCTGTTGCTTTAAACAAAAAGACTAGGCCTCTATCGAACACATTTTACAGCTAAACATTAATCCTGCAAACACGTGGGAGAAAAAAAGAGCACGTGGCGTATTATGTGATGCATTCAAGGAATTGTTTATTCTGAGTGTAATATCTGATAATGCAAATTAGATTTTGATTAATGAGAAGTCAATGATCATTTAAAACATAGGGTGTCTAGACTCCAATATGCCAGTAGGAGACATTAAGATTTAGATTAAAAAAATTAAATATAAAGTTAAACTAATTAAATCAATTGTAAAGATTATTCATATATTGTATTTATTGACTAAAAAGATTAAATTAATAAAATCAAATTCAAATATTGTAACACGATTAATATCTGTCTAATAGTGCTGATCATGCAGATTGGCACGTTATAATTCAGTAAGACAACTGAAGATAACATAAATTGACAACTATGATTCAAATTTAAATAATTGGTTTCTGTGAAGGTCAACTGAATTTTGTAATTTTAAATTTTTATTTATAGCCATTAGAAATATGAAACTTGTGTCTTATGATTTTGCATTCTTTTGATTTTTTTATATCTACTTTCTATCATTTTCTTGATTGGTTAATTCTGATTTTTCGACCTTTAAACTTTTTCTATTAATTATTTTTGGAAAAAATATTTTAACCAATAAGAAATGAGCATTTCAAAATATCTTCCTAATTGTTATTTATTACTAATAGTATGTGGTAAAGCGGGTATGTTTATGCATTCATAATAGCAAATATAATTATTTTTAAAATTATATCAGAGTTTTAGGACATCTATATACATTTAATGATGTAGGAAGACATATCTTAATAATCACATAATTATTATGCATTAATCTAACACATTTTTCATATGCTATGTTGTGATATCATGATATATAATAAAATTTCTACATCATTCATTTTATCAGTTTAGAGTTTCAAACATTCATCAAACTAAAATAACTAGTCTTCGACCAATGATAAAATATTCTCCACCATCAATTCTAGAACTATGTACACTTATCTCTTTATTTAATTATAATATGTACTTCAATTTTAATTATCTATTGTAGCTCAACTTTAGATAATTATTTTTATTTATTTGTTTAATTTAGATTTATAAAAAAAATTTCCTTGTATAACAAAACTAGATAACGATCTTAATATCCATATATACTCATGTCTTAATAACCATAAAACATTTTAAAAAAATATACAACTGAATTTAAGTTACAAAACTTGAACATAAATATGACTTTTCATCACACATATTACACAACTCAACCACCTTTGATATACTCATTATAAAATTTAAATTCAACTCTCCCTCCATCTTTTCATCTCTCTATCTCTCTGCCTACATCTATCTACTTTGTTCTCTTGCTCTTCCTCCCCACCTCTATCTTCCACTTTCCTTATGAGCAGTGAAATTTTCCTATATATTATTAAGTTGTGTGTTTTTTTTTTTTATTGTTCATTTTGACAGTTATTTGCATTTATTGGGTGCAATTGGCGCTCAATGGCTTGGGGCATTTAAAAGATATATTGAGGATCCTATGACAATGCTACTCTAAACAAGTGTTTCAGAGTTTGAACTGGATTTTCATTTGTTGAAGCAATAGATTTGGTCAAAGTTGTATTAAAGTCATTTTTACTAGGTGATAGATTGTAATTTTTGTAACATTTTCAAAAGCATTCTCTTTAGAAGGGAACTTTAGTTCACACACCTGCTTGAATAATTCAGGGTGACTAAGATTTCACTTTCATAAGAGAGGCTCATTATTTTGCAACTTCCTTAAAGATGTAGATGAAACTTATTCATAATTGCACCATTGCCATCAAATGTTAGTAGCTTTTGTTGTGAAAATTTGAAGGATTGTTTAATTCACATATCAGAGAAACAATAGTCATAATGAAATCTATCTTTTTCCTGATTTTCTAATTTGCTTAATTTCAAGTTTTTTAGGTTAAGAAAATTTTAATATAAAAATATTTTCTCTATTTTATTTATGCAACTTTTTGTCATTTCACCTCATCTTAACTCTAAAAACATTACACTATAGGCAGGAACTTTGACGCTTAGCGTCTCTTATTTGCTAGTGAATTTGTATTTATCACGCATCTTTATAAGAAAATTTAAAATTGTTTCTTATATTATCATAATTTTTTTTTTAAACTTGTGATTATAATCTATTCTTAAGAAACTAATAAGTGTCTATTGTTCCACTCCTTGTATAATAATATTTATTCTTTCAGGTTTTTGGTCATTGTAATTTTTTTCAATAGCTTAAATATACTTTAAAAACGAAAGTGATGGTAAAGTCTTGTTTAAAATGTTGATTAGATTTAATGTTTTTATTTATTTGACATAAATTATATTTAATAGTCTTTATTTTAGCTTTGAAACAAAACTCTAGTTACAACTCCCAATTTCTAATATTTTAAATTATGAATTTGAAAGGATACAAAAAATTACCTTTTTTAATTAAATAGATCAATATGTTTTAAATTACTAAATATTTTAATAAAAATATAATCTTTGTAAGGCTGTGATAATTTAAAATAGTTCAAACTTGTGAGGGGAATAGAGATCTTAACTTCAAGAGCCAAATGGAGGTCAATATTCAATAGAGATTTGAGCCTTGGTAGCAAAAAAATAATGCTATGTTTTAACCAACTAGCCAATATCCATAATGATAAAAAATGGAAGTATAGTAGCAATCACACCTTCGTGTGCAATGGGTACGCCGAAGATATGTTGAAGATAAATGACAAAGAAATTCGGTCTATTTATGTATACATTTGTGTAGTATTTGATAGCTTCAAATCAATTATACACCCACTTTAAAGGATTCAAACATGTCTTAAACAAAATCTCTAAATGGAAAAGATAATTAGGTTCCTTACTCTATTATCAAGGGGGTCATGTTATGTTTGCGATTGAGAGAGTGGGGGAGGTACATGGAAGCAAGGATAGGGAGGAGAAAGAAAAAGAAGAAAGAGGGATAGATAAAGATGGAAGAGATAAATATGTTAAAAGTTCATTAGAGATGACAAGATAAATAGAGGTAAACTTGGAGAGATAAAGAGAGGTAAACTTAGAGAGATAAATAGTTTTAAATTAAATTAATTCTACTAACTTTAAATTACTATTTATAAATGGTAGACATTGCAATGTCTAGCTTCCTTCTCTCGTTTTCTATTTTCACTCCCAATAGCCAACAACAAAGGGCTTCATTGCTCTTATTTCGTTGCACAAATGATAGGAGATTTGGTTTTTGGGTTATAGTTTGTTAATTAGTTTTAAAAATATTATGTTTTCAATGTAAGATTTTTTTTTTTAATTTTCTATTTTTATTATATTAGGTCAATTTATTAGTATGTAGTATTAATTTTTTTATTTTTATTTTTTATCTATAAATATTAAATATATTTGTAAAATAGGATATTAAATTTAAACATCTAAATATTTTTGTTTAATTTTATTTATATATTTAATTACAATTATATTTATTATATATTGTGTGTATTAAAAAATATTAAACATAAATATTATATAAAATATTAGTTAAATTAATACATAAAAATTAAATAGTTTTATTTGAGAGTTCAATAATAAACAGTGCTAATCTGCGTATGATTTACCCTTAGCAAGAATATTATATATAAGCGAAGAAATGATGAAATATTTATTTACAAGTGCAAAGTAAAAGAATAAATTATCACAGATAAAGTTGACCATAATGCATTTCGAGGAACAGGTAACTATGTTATTCTATACTTGCAGTAACATAGAGTAGCTTATGTGTGTACCTGCATTCAACATGTGTCCTAATACAAAAGAGAGAATGCAAATTTGCAAGGAAAATATAAAATTCTAAATTGCTTCTCGTAGTAGAGAAATAATAATTGAGTACTTGTTTACACTAAAACATTTACTTTATTGAATTTACTATGGATAAAGATAATCAAGGCTATTGTTACAAACAATGGGATATAAAATTACACTGGGAAAATGTGACAAAGAAGAGTACTATAGTGTTAGGAATCATAGATTTTGTTCTAGTGGAGGCATTTAACAAGTACTACAAATAAACATACAAAACAATTTAAGAGAAGGAAAAGAAGTTGTGCAAAAATATTATATCTGTTATCAAATGACATGGAAAATGTTAGAATCTAGATACATGTCTAGAAAATTAAGTAGTGTATAATTTATTTTATGACATTAAATGGATAGAAAAAAATAAAATCAAAGATCAAAACTCTATTATAAAGCCATAAAGTCCATCAATAGGTGCATTTGTAGAAAGAGTGACCTGGGATAAAATGCACCACACCACAAAAAGGATACTCATAACTTGGATGACATGTGCACATATAATTTCACATCAAGATTAAAGCTTGTTCTTTCCATAATATGTATGGGCCAAATGATGCTCCTAATTACCATAAAAGACTAATACAACAATAGAAAACACATAAAGAGAGATATGATGCTTTATTACAAAATAAACCTATAATATAATTTTGGTTACATATTTCTTAATGTGGAGATGAATTTAATCTATATAAGGTATGTATAAAGATTGTAAGTCCCAATGTTCCTTAACAATATGTCAAACTTTTATCTAGCCAGTTCGTAGTTAACTCGAAAGTTATTTTAAAGGAACCTTGTAATACGTGCTAGTTTAAAAGGGAACTTTTATTTATTTACCCTTGTTAAAAAGGAGTACACATCTTGTTTACTATGGTCTTTATATGGATTAGCTTTCCCATTAGTTACACATTTAGCTATTGATTGTAGGTAGCAATGTATCTTTTTTGTTCAAGTATTTGAATTACATAGGATAATCAAGGTAAATCATATTGAGTTGATTGACCCAATTCTTGACATCATATTTTAACCTATTTTATTTTAGGTGGTTGAAATTGATAATCAAAAACTTTTGTTAGAAGGTTCAAAAATTGACGGCCAAATCTCTAATAATGCCCAATTATGATGAGTGTGTGCCTTTGATAAAGTTTTATTTTAAACTTTTGACTTTAATTGAAGATGTTTAGAAGCACAAATCTCTCTCCAGTGATATATATATATATATATATATATATATATATATATATATATATATATATATATATATATATATATATATATATATATATATATATATATATAAAGAACACATCTTTTTTAAAATAGATCTAAAATCATGAGTTACTAAAAGCCTTGATGGCCTAAGAAAAAACTCCCCCATATTCTCATATCCTTATCTAGCACCTAGGTACTTTGCACCATTCACTCTTATTAACTTGGCATATATTTGTATTTATATCTATCCTATATTAATTGTGAAGAACTTATTCGTGCAAACTAAAGAGATTAAATTATTATTATTCATAGAATATTATATGGTATAACCTATAGAAAACAAATATAAAAAGACAAGAAAAGTAAATGTAATTCACAATTAGATATTTCTACCATATATTTATTGCTATAGAGTTGTAGATTTGTTTCATGTTAGATATATCCACAAGACTAAAAGTAGGTGATACTACTAAAATAGATATTGTTTATATAATATAAATAAAAAATATGTTTTAATACAAGTAATATCAAATTATATATTTTAAAAATATATTTATGTTTATGTTTAAATGTTAAAAACCAATTATGGAATGTTACAATTAAAATAGAAAATTTAAATAGAATAACAACTTAAAAAATACTAGATTTTTCCACCTAACAGCGATGAAACACAAGGCTATGAATAGAATCAACACTTTGATTACCCCTAGGGGCACTCTCAATAAAGAGGAAGAGATAAGGAAAGATATGATGGCCCACTTTGCATCGATTCTTTCTAGAGAACAAGGTCTCAATCAAGATGATCAGAACTATTTGTTGAGTTCCATTCCCATGCTGTTGGAGGCTGAGGACAATCTCTTTCTTAAGTCTATTCCAACGGAGGAGGAAATTAAAAAGGCTATCCAGTCTTTTGAAGGTGAAAAATCCCCTGGGCTGATGGCTTCCAAATGTTTTTCTTTTAACACTACTGGGAAATTATTGGAAAAGATATTTGTGGTGTTGTGAAAGAATTCTATGGCTCTAAAGCTATTCTTAAAGAGCTCAACTCCACCTTCATAGCCCTGATACCTAAAAGACTGAGAGCTAACACAACTGACAACTTTAGGCCTATTAGTCTTTGTAATTCCTTGTATAAGATCATAACAAAGGTTCTGACTACAAGGATTCTCAAGATTCTCCCTCGTCTCATTTCCCCCCAACAAAATGGGTTTGTTCTGGGAAGACAAATCTTGGACTCGATTATGGTTGTTCACGAGAATATTCACTCGCTGGAAAAATCGAGGAAACAGGGTTTCCTTATGAAACTTGATCTATCAAAAGCCTATGATAGAGTTGATTGGGAGTTTCTTTCAAAAATTCTTTAGGCGTTTGGTTTTGATGATGGAGTGATCAAACTTATAATGCAACTTGTTACTACGGTTTCTTCTTCGGTGATTGTGAATGGGGGATCCTCTCCTTTCTTTAGATCTTCCAGAGGGTTACGTCAAGAAGATCCTATATCTCCTATCCTTTTTGCAATCATGGTTGAAAGTCTTGGGAGATTCATTACCCTTCAGGTTTCTCAAGGTTTGATTTCGGTTTTACAACCTTCCTCTAGAGGAATTGTCTGTTCTCATGAACAATTTGTTGATGATATGATTCTGATGGGAGAATCTATTGTAAAAGAGGCTAGGAATATGAAAAAGGCGTTAAATGTGTATGCTAGTGCTACGGGTCAACTCATAAATTGGGAGGAGAGTGCCCTATTTTTCTTCAATACTCCTGAAGCCAGGATGAAAAAAATATCTGCTATTCTAGGTTGCAAGATGGGAAGCTTCCCGACCTCTTATCTTGGTCTGCCGCTGTGCTTGAAACCGGAGGCTAATTTCTGGAACGAAATCCTTGATAAATTTCACTCAAAACTGGCAGGATGGAAAGGGGCGATTCTTAGTCAAGCTAGGAAAGTCCAACTACTGAAGGCTACTCTGCAAAACCTTCCTGTTTATGCCCTTAGCCTATTCAAAATTCCTCAAAAAAATTTCGAGTTAATTGAAAAGATCCAAAAAAGGTTTTGTTAGAGTAAAGTATTAATTATCTTAATTAAATTTACTCCCTTCTTAAGATGTCAACTCATTTTGCTTTAGTTAAACACACATGCATTAGTTGTTTTAAATATAAACTTGCATGCATCAGTCATGTAATAATTAAAATAATTATTACATGCACTAAGGTTTGCCTTTCAAAGCTTTTGATCTCCTTTATAAGGATGATCCATTGTACATTTAATTCATTCATTATTTTGAGGATATTTTCTTCTTCATATTTTGAGTCAAACCCTTGCCCTCTTCTTGTCTTTACTTCCTTGTAACAGGTTTTTGTATGCTGGTGATCTTCGAGCTTTATGGATTTGTATTGCTTAAATCTTACATGGTATCAGAGCCTAATCTACTATAGTTTGTTCACATTTGAAGGATTCAAATTAGAGATTTTTGGGCAGATTTGAGAGGCTTTGGTTATAGTTTTCAAATCTAGTATTCTCTGTAGGACGTTATTTTTT
This sequence comes from Chamaecyparis obtusa, assembly GCA_027943335.1. Taxonomy (NCBI): domain Eukaryota; kingdom Viridiplantae; phylum Streptophyta; class Pinopsida; order Cupressales; family Cupressaceae; genus Chamaecyparis; species Chamaecyparis obtusa. The sequence continues at coordinate 56,584 of BSBK01002845.1, forward strand.
TATTGAAATTAGGGGGTCCCTAAATTTTGGTGCACTTTGAGCTCAAACGAACCTCACCGTTGAGCTCGCAGCGCCCAAAAACCCTTATTTTGAGATAAAACACATCCAATTTGGACAACGTTGCAGGGAGAGGCAAATTTTTTTTTGCCCCAAGGTCATGCACGCACCCCGAAGCAGGCTTCCGTATGATTTTCTTGCACAAAAATTTAAAAAAATGTGCAGACAGTGCACCGCTCGTGCACCATCGCAACCTGAGTGGCCACCATCACACTGCCAGAGCGCCGCCTGTCTCCACCGCAACTAGAGCGCCACCACTGCGCCGCCAAAATGCCGCCAGAATGTTGCCAAAATGTCGCCTATCTCCCGCATGCCACCACTGTGCCTCTCGAGCGCCATCGGAGGAGGACTTAACCACCAATGGTAAGTTCTAACCGCCAGCGGTTAGACTTAACCGCCAGCCACAAGCGGCTGACTGCCAATGGTGGAGCCCCATGTGACCATGGGCTAGTGCCTTGGCACAAACCTTTTTTGGGATTTTTTTAATCTTTGGAGCCTCTTTCATTGAAATTGGTGTTCCGGGAGCTCCAGGCATCATTTTCAACAAACAAGATATCACCGGAAAGCTGGTTCCGAGCCCGACGCTCTCATGGAGGTTAATCTGGTATTTTTTGTCATCTAGCTTACTATTTTTGCTGTCAATGCTAGATTATCCTTTTTGCATTTCGGGGGGCCTAATTTGCTCAAATTAGCTCCGTTTTTTGATTCAGAAGAAGTGCCGAAAAGCTCTTCTCAAGCACCATCCGGATTTATACCTATTTTCATTAGAATTTTTTAAAGGTACACAAGATTCAGATCTAAATCTTTTTTGCTCTTCTCTTGATAAACAATATCATTCTAGGCTTAGGGGTTCGATATTTTAGATTGTGGGGTGGCATTATTTTCTTGTTTCTATTAGTTAAACCAGATATTTATCAAAACAAAACCCCTTCTAAAAAATATGACTGAGACCTCTTCTTGTCTAGGACTTCTGACCCCACATAATTATCACACATGGAAAACCCTGATGACACAACTTCTCCATTCAAAAGGGCTCTAGTTTTATCTAGATGCAGTGTAGCTAGTATTACAAAGGCCCTTTGAGATCATGTAACATCAAAACAAGATGGATGAGGCTATGGGGTTGATTGCTTTATAGGTATCAAATAGCTTGCAGTTTCATCTTGATGGTTGCACTACCCCTCTACAGATGTGGGCTAAATTTGAGACATTATTCGGTACCATCAATGAGTTCAGAGCACTTCAAATTGAGGCAAAGCTTACCTCTCTTATACATGATTCTTTTCCCTCTATTGAGGACTTTCTGATGAAGTTCAAACAACAGAGATCTTTGTTACATAGATGTGGAAAGTGAAAAACTGATAAAGGGTGCATTTATCTGATTCTATCTAAGCTTAGGGGAAAATTTTAGATCTTCTCTTCTACCTTTCATTCTACCATGGACGCTTTGGCACCTACATTCACCATGCCCACTTTTGAGGTGTTTTGTGATCGTTTGACTAGAGAGCAGACCAAGCTTACTAAGTTGGACTCTCTAACAAGATCAAAGAACTAAGAATTGGTTGCCCAACCATCCAAAGAAAAGCAAAAGCAGAAGCTGAAGCAGATATCATATTCCTCTTCTCAGCACTCTACTAGCCCACCATCTTCTTCTAAGAAGGAGAAATAGAAGACTGAGAGACCTACATGTTCCTATTGTCAAAAGGGACCTACATGTTCCTATTCTCTTCTCCCCAAATATGCCTTCTTCTCCACCTCAATATTGACTGATGTCAAATCCTTAAATAAACCACAAACAGAAGCAAAAGAAGATTGTAGGAAGCGACGAAAATTTGATATGACCCAATTCTTGCTCAACGAATGTGGGTTTTCTGAGTCCCAAGTTTTAGCGATTGGTCGGAGAAGGGAAGCTTTGTTCAAAGTGAAATCCATCCACAGAGCCCCACAGGCAGTCCAGCTCTTCAGAGACTCGGGTTTCACCGAATGCCAGGTAAGGAAAATCGTTTCTCTAGACCCAAGTAGATTGTAGCGCAAAGTGGATACTCAGTTAAAGCCCAAGATTGAGTTCATCAAGGCACTAGGTTTTACTGGAAGTAACCTCGGACACATCATATCTCGAGAACCCAGATTGCTCAGTAGCAATTTGGAACAAAATCTAAGCCCTAAAATTCCCTTGCTTGTAGGCGCATTTGGTTCAAAAGTTAATCTGTGCAAAACTCTCATGCGGCATCCAAGGTTTTTGCTGTGCAAAATTGACAATTTGAACCTTAAATTAGATATATTAAAACAATCAGGTATGAAAGATGAACTTGTCTTATATTTAATCACGAGAAGGCCCCATTTAATTTTGGGCAGTGAAGAGGCGCTCAAATTGAAGACTGAATATGTAAGACACTTGGGTGTTTTGGAGGGATCAAAAACATTTGCAATCGCCCTTGCAACAGTTGATATTTCCGGGCTTGAAAATTTTGAAAATAAACTAAAACATTTGGCAGAGCTGGGTCTTTTAGAGAATGAAATTCTGCAGATTGTAAGAAGGTTTCCTAGCGTGCTCGCTAATGGCATTGATAAGATAACAAAAACCATGGTTTTCTTGAAAAATACTGCTGGCTTTCAGCCAAACATTGTGGTTTCGTATCCCAACCTTTTAAATAATAGCCTGGAGAATAGTATTCAACCTCGTCATAAGGTAATTGAGTTTTTAAGGGAAACAGACCCATCCAGACTTCCCAAGAGTCTAGCTAGTGTTTATGGACTAAGTGAAGAACGTTTTGCGGACAAGTTTCTAATGGGCAGTCCTGAAGCAGCAAAGTTGTTTGAAAAGTATAAGGGTACGTCTATTGATGTTGATGTTGGAGCAGACAGAAAAGGGATGTGATCAATCCAGGCGTTTTCATGAGGTTGGATCAGATAAATAGGGGTTTAATTAATTCAGGGATTTTCAATAGTTTGAATCAGACAAAAGGAAGGTTTGATCATTCTGGGTCTTTTTAAGGCTGGGTCGAACAAAATCTTTAATTAATTCAGACTTAAACAGGTTGCAGGTATTAAAATAGTCAATGTAAAATATTTATTCATTACATAGCCAATGTAAACTCTTTGAAAAGTGTTATGTAATTTAAACTGAACTGTAAAGCAGAGCTCTGATAGAACAAAACTTTCCAAAGACAGAGAGTTTATTTTATAATAAACTAAACTTTCCAAAGACAGAGAGTTTATTTTATGAAGATTTATTAGTTGCTGCCTACGGCAGGATTACTTATGCATCTGTTTAGGTGCATATTGTGCATATTGCCATTTAGTCCAACCAATAGCATTTGAGAATTTTTTACACATGTCTTTCGTATAGTAAAATCTAAAAAGAGCTAATTTACTGTATTCTTATTGGTTGTTGGGAAAAACAGTAAGGAGAAATTTTCAATTTATTGAAAAAAATCTTAAAATTATAATGAGCGACCACAGTAATGTACATATTAAGTAGTTTTTTTCCTCAAGCTTCCAAAAAGCTCTCCCCTCAGAACTTTCTCCAATGTCTATCTCTATCTGCCTTGAGAACGACCTCGCCCAGTCAATAAGCATTGCATTTACCCCAAATCCCATGTTTTCATCTTTTCAGCACAGTTCGACACTTTTGTAAATGAATTCTGAGTTCGTCAAACAAGCGTGTAGGTGCCCTCAACAACTTTCTCAATGAAACAGAGAATGATGCCCTTGATTCAGATTGCAGGTCCTTCTACCAGCTCTTGGTCGGCGCCATGGCCTCTCCTGTGCTTACCAATTCAAACACCAGTAGCACTAGCAAAATTAATTTGCCACCCACTCCTCTTTGATGTCTCTCTCGCCCCTTTGCAGCCCTCACTCGCCTGCCTTTCTCTCGTCGTCCCAGGTGATTCTATGCTCTTCTGTGCGTTTTCCTGACTTTCATGTTTTGTTTTTTCAATTTCTTCAATGAAATGTTAATTGGGTAGGTGATTTTAAAACTATCCTCTTTACGAATTCACCAAATTTCCTTTTCTATGATTTTTTCAACGAGTACTGAAATTTTGGCCTCTGCTACTTCTTGTAGGAGTATATTTCTCACTTGTGCTGAAGAAGTTAGATGCTATGCAATCCAGTTTTCAACCATTCTCTCAGAGTGAAGACTTTGGTCAGCTGAAACCTCATGACCAACACCTAGAAGCACAACATGACTAAGATTTTTCCCACCCAAATTCCATTCACGAAATGTTTTCAGCCGTATTTTCCAGGCAGGGGTTAGCTATTTCTTCCTCCTCATCTCTAGTTTTCTTTTATGGTAACAGTCTTCAGAACAGAGAATATAGTTAATTCGTCACAAATTCTTTTTGAATTTACATCCTACGCCAAAAAAAGATGATTTCAAATACACAGTAACAATACCTTCATGGAATCACAGTAAGAATACCTGTATTTTCTTGAGTAAAACATTTCATGCGATGACATCTCTTTGAGGAATTCTGTGAAACAATTCAGGTTCTCTGTCTATGATTCCACATTTTTCATACATCTATGATTCCATATATTATATGCATGTCTACCAGAGCATTTCCAATTATAATATCTTAAAAAGCTGCCTCACAATTATGTTTTGATGTAGGTAAACACCCTTGTTCCAGGCCTCCATTTGGGCAGGCAGGAAGGACGCTGGCATAGAAAGTTTCTAAAGCCTTTTCAACAAATTCATTCTCCGCATATTCTGCAACATTGCATTCCATGGAATGACATCTCTTTCAGGCTTTATGTCAAACAGTCCACATGCCTTGTCTGTCCTTCTACATTTGCATACATGTCTACCAGAGCATTTCCAAGTACATCTGACAAAAATCTACTTTCCATATTGCTCTAATGGATATCCTTACCCTGTCCCAAAGCTCCCATTACTTTTGGGGATTTCTATTTAATTTTATTTACCAGATCATATTTTTGCAATGTAAATACTATCAATTTAACTCGTGCATGGAAATGGTACGCAAAATAACAGCCATCATGTACACTCCAACTTGTATGGTTTTTATTCTTTTTTAATGCAATATAGCTTATGAAAGAAAAAAATTCAGTATGTATATTTCAAAAATCTTTCACGAGTTTTAAAATTATTTACAGTCACTTTGTAAACAATGTGATCATAAAGACTATGCTGAAAAGAGAAGGATCCAACGCCATAAATAGAATGATGCCTTGGCACAAATGACAAAATCCTTTAGCTAGAGGGTTACTTGAGTGATCAGTGTTCGGCACTATCCAACCATTAAATAGATGTTGTCATCACAAACCATCAATTCAATACACCATCTAAATTTTCCTGCAAAAGTAGACCTATTTGAGTCAAAAATTTTAATCAAGTTAAAATTGGCTAATATTTCTAAAAGACATTACCAATTACTGAATCTAATGTTTGACACTAACTGTAATAGTCCATACTGTTTCTACTCTTCAAGGAAAATTTGGTTGCTAGGATTGGCTTGGATTCAGGGCATTGAAGTACTCGATATTATTGTAGCAAAAATCTTCGAGTTTTATGGATTTGTATTGCTTAAATCTTACATGGTATTAGAGCCTAATCTGCTATAGTTTGTTCACATTTGAAGGATTCAAATTAGAGATTTTTCGGCAGATTTGAGAGGCTTTGGTTATAGTTTTCAAATCTAGTATTCTCTATAGGACGTTATTTTTTTTATTGAAATTAGGGGGTCCTTAAATTTTGGTGCATTTTGAGCTCAAACGAACCTCACCGTTGAGCTCGCAGCGCCCAAAAACCCCTATTTTGATATAAAACACATCCAATTTGGACAACGTTGCAGGGAGAGGCAAAATTTTTTTTGCCCCAAGGTCATGCACACACCCCGAAGCAAGCTTCCGTACGATTTTCTTGCACAAAAATTTAAAAAAATGTGCAGATAGTGTGCCGCTCATGCACCATCGCAACCTGAGTGGCCACCATCACACTGCCAGAGCGCCGCCTGTCTCCACCGCAACTAGAGCGCCACCACTGCGCCGCCAAAATGCCGCCAGAATGTTGCCAAAATGTTGCCTATCTCCCGCGTGCCACCATTGTGCCTCTCGAGCACCATCGGAGGAGGACTTAACCACCAATGGTAAGTTCTAACCGCCAGCGGTTAGACTTAACCGCCAGCCACAAGCGGCTGACTGCCAATGGTGGAGCCCCATGTGACCATGGGCTAGCGCCTTGGCACAAACCTTTTTTGGGATTTTTTTAATCTTTGGAGCCTCTTTCACTGAAATTGGCGTTCCAGGAGCTCCAGACATCATTTTCAACAAACAAGATATCACCGCAAAGTTGGTTCCGAGCCCGACGCTCTCATGGAGGTTAATCTGGTATTTTTTGTCATCGAGCTTACTATTTTTGCTGTCAATGCCAGATTATCTTTTTTGCATTCCGGGGAGCCTAATTTGCTCAAATTAGCTCCGTTTTTCGATCCAAAAGAAGTGTCGAAAAGCTCTTCTCAAGCACCATCCAGATTTATACTTATTTTCATCAGAATTTTTTAAAGGTACACAAGATTCAGATCTAAATCTTTTTTTCTCTTCTCTTGATAAACAATATCATTCTAGGCTTAGGGGTTCGATATTTTGGATTGTGGGGTGGCATTATTTTCTTGTTTCTATTAGTTAAACCAGATATTTATGAAAACAAAACCCCTTCTAAAAAATATGGCTGAGACCTCTTCTTGTCTAGAACTTCTGACCCCACATAATTATCACACATGGAAAACCTTGATGACACAACTTCTCCATTCAAAAGGGCTCTAGTCTTATCTAGATGTAGTGCAGCTAGTATTACAAAGGCCCTTTGAGATCATGCAACATCAAAACAAGATGGATGAAGCTATGGGGTTGATTGCTTTATAGGTATCAAATAGCTTGCAGTTTCATCTTGATGGTTGCACTACCCCTCTACAGATGTGGGCTAAATTTGAAACATTATTCGGTACCATCAATGAGTTCAGAGCACTTCAAATTGAGGCAAAGCTTACCTCTCTTATACATGATTCTTTTCCCTCTATTGAGGACTTTCTGATGAAGTTCAAACAACGGAGATCTTTGTTACATAGATGTGGAAAGCGAAAGACTGATAAAGGGTGCATTTATTTGATTCTATCTAAGCTTAGGGGAAAATTTTAGATCTTCTCTTCTACCTTTCATTCTACCATGGACGCTTTGGCACCTACATTCACCATGCCCACTTTTGAGGTGTTTTGTGATCGTTTGACTAGAGAGCAGACCAAGCTTACTAAGTTGGACTCTCTAACAAGATCAAAGAACTAAGAATTGGTTGCCCAACCATCCAAAGAGAAGTAGAAGTCGAAGCCGAAGCAGATATCAGATTCCTCTTCTCAGCACTCTACTAGCCCACCATCTTTTTCTAAGAAGGAGAAACAGAAGACTGAGAGACCTACATGTTCCTATTGTCAAAAGGGACCTCATGATGAGTCACATTATTTTCAGAAGAGATTTGATGGCTATGAGAAATAGATTGCAGATTTGCAAGCTCTTCTTCAGAAGAGCACTGTTTCCTCTCCATCCTCTTCTACCTCACAGGGGTCTATTTTTTAGTCTTCCTCCACATCTTTGACATCTGGACAGGATTTTGGATAGGGTCATGCATTACGGGCATCCATTGCATCCCCTTCATAGGTCCCTTGGATACTGGATTCAGGTGCTTCTCACCATATGGCATCTTCTCAAGGGGTCTTCTCTACTGTTGAGGCTTCTCCCATTCCTCATATTCTCATGGGGAATAACACTGTCCTGACAGTATGCGGCAAAGGTTCAGTAGGCATTCAGGATGGCACATTCAATGATGTACTATATGTTCCATCTCTATCTATAAACCTTCTCTTGATTTATCAAATTACACACAGTGGATCAAGGAAGATAGTTGAGTTCACTGCAGATTCAGTCTTCATTTAGGATAGTGCGACATGAGGCATTGTTGCTACAGGGATAGTTGATCATTCCACCCGTCTCTACACCTTCTCACACTTTGGTCCACCATCTCCATTGTCAGAGCACAACTCTCCTCTTTCATGAGAGCCTCATGTGGTGCAGTCAGGTTGCTTGAACTTTTGTATTGTTCTTGAGATCACTGCTATGACTGCCACACCACATCCTGTTGAGATCTTTTCTCTTCAGTAGGATTCTTCTTTAGCACTGCTTGACCCTCCAGCTCCATTCATCGAGCCACTAGGTGCACTTGTTGAGGATTCTACAAAGGATGTTCATCTTCTCTTTCATGATAGTGTCAGCACACCTGTCACACCACCTACATTGGGAATTCCCTTTCAGGATCCTTGTGTTTTCTCATTTGAGCATCAGTTAGGCCTTCCAGTTTCACCTCTCATTCAGGGGTTTCCTTGTTCCGTGCCTTTGTTTCTTCCGCATTGGAGTTCCATTGGTTCGATCATTTCCACAGGGGTTCCATTATTTTGGAGGGGCTTTGGTGTCTCATCCCTCTCTCATAGGGGGCTGGTTGTACTTATGGTTTTGAGAGAGTCTCTTGAGCCATTTATTTTTTTGCCTTTTTCCATCTCTTTTTGGAGTAGGGTTTTTTCCCACTGGGTTTTCTCTATTTCTCCATTTTACAGAGATTTGGTAGTGCTGGGTACCTCATCAAGCCATGTTGTCGGGATCCATTTTTATGCTTTCAGCATTGTAGTTTCCTTTTCTTTCTTTTTGCATTATTTGTAGCTGCGTTGTTGCTCATCTTAAGGGGGGTGTAAGACTAAAGTATTAATTATCTTAATTAACTTTACTCCCTTCTTAAGATGTTAACTCATTTTACTTTAGTTAAACACACATGCATTAGTTGTTTTAAATATAAACTTGCATACATTAGTCATGTAATAATTAAACTAATTATTACATGCACTAGGGTTTGCCTTTCAAGGCTTTTGATCTCCTTTATAAGGATGATCCATTGTACATTTAATTCATTCATTATTTTGAGGATATTTTCTTCTTCATAATTTGAGTCAAACCCTTGCCCTCTTCTTGTCTTTACTTCCTTGTAATAAGTTTTTGTATGCAGGTGATCTTTGGGTTTTTTGAATTTGTATTGCTCAAATCCTACAGGTTCCTTTGGACAGGAGTGGAAGAGAAAAAGAGACTCGGCCTGGTGGCCTGGGAGAAGATTTGTAAACCAAAAAAGATGGGGGGACTGGGAATAAGGAGCATTATTAATACTAATAAAGCTCTCCTAGCAAAGCAATGCTGGAGAATTTTTGAAGATGAGAAAGAATGGAATATGATAATGAAAAGGAAATATCATCTAAGTTATCTTGAAGGAATGCTCCAATCTCAAATTGATATCTAGGGATCTTTCGTATGGAATAGTATAAGTAAAGGCAAAAATCTTATAAACAAAGGTGCTATTTGGAAGCTAGGAAATGGTAGAAAAATTTAGTTTTGGAATGATAAATGGATGTCAGAGAAGCCTCTTATAGAGAATGAAGAATGGGAGAATGCTATCTAGGATTGTAAAGATTCTATTGGTGAATTTGTGAGTGATTATTAGAAAAATGAAGAGTGGATAGACCTTGGGCTGAAGGATATCAGATTTAAAGAAGTGAATAAACAATTAAGCAACTGGTATATCAGAGAAAATGAAGCTGATAAACTTATCTGGGGTTCGACTACCTCTGGAAAGTTCTCAGTTGCTTTTGCTTTGATTATTCTCCTTCCTAATGAGGCCCAACCTTTTTGGGCACAGGTATGGAATAAAAACCTTACACCTAAAATTAACATATTTTTTTGGCTGCTTGTCCAGAACAAAATCCTCACACAGCACAACCTTATGAGAAGAGGGTTTCAATTGCCTAATAGATGTGCCCTATGTTGTCAAGAAGCTGAGAATTACAATCATCTAATGATACACTGCTCTTTCACTAGAGAGGTGTGGGACACAACAATATCATCCCTTGAGCTCAATTGGGTGAAACCTAACTCTATCCAAGAGTTTTTCCAATAGTGGCAGAGTCCTTTCTATGACAAAAATGCTAGGGATATCTGGAAAATTATCTTTCCCCACTTCTCTCAGCATATCTGGAAGGAGAGGAATAACAAAATCTTTAGAGAGAAAAAGGCCCCTCCCTCTTTGGTTGCAAATTTAGTAACTAGAAGTATAATGGAGAACTATAGAAGTATGGGAATGAAAGACAGTAGTCAATGGGATCCTCAACCTAAGAAGGACAATATTATCTTGTGGGAGAGACTAAAAAGTAGTTAGATTCAAAATTCCAGACATAATGTAATATGGACAGCTCCTCCCTTTGGATGGCTTAAAGGGAACTTTGATGGTTCGGCTAGGGGTAATCCTGGAAGGGCTGGAGGTGGCGGTCTTTTAAGAGATGTTGCTAGAAACTGCTTAGGAGCGATCGCTATCCTGCTGGGTATCCAAACGAACCATGTAGCAGAGGCTAAAGCAGCTCTTTACCTGGTAATGATGGTGAAAGATATGGGTTGCACGAAATTATGGCTGGAAGGTGATTCCCTAAATATTATCAATTCTATTAAAGGGAAATCTGAGAGCTCATGGACAATAGAACACATCATTAACAAAATTAAAAGTATTATGAATTCTTTTGAAGGATGCCACGTCACTCATGTTTATCGTGAAGGCAACAAACTGGCGGACAGGTTGACAAATGAAGGTACCTTGAGTGACGTCACCCAAAAGTGGAGAGGGGAAGCGAATGTAAAGGCTGAGATTACAAGTCTAATCAACTATGACAAGATTAATCACTATGAAGGAAAAATCACTTAATATAATGATGCCAAGGACAAATCATTTACCGAGGAGGTATGCATGTAAGGTGAAGTGTGGGATCATTACTCTGCAGTTAATAAAGCACAGACAACGGGTTAATCTCGATAACAAAAATAGCAAAGAAAATCAGAGAAGTAAGGTGGACATCACTGGTAAGGAGCCAAACTAGTACATGAGAAACAAGCAAAAAATGGGAGGTGGTTTGAAGAGGGAGGAACCTTCCGACTGTGAAAAATGGAGACAGGACAGAAAAGTTTGGAAGAAGTTGAAGAAATGGGAGGTTACGCAGTTCATGAAGAAGCTTCACGGGCACGAAAAAAAGATCACTTCTTTGTTCATGGATGGCTGGGCTAATGGTAAGGTTCATCTATGGGGCAAGTCCTTCACTCTTACTATTTCTAGTATAGCATAAATTACTGGTTTACCTTTGGAAGGTACCCATTTCCATAGAGGAAATCATAGACTAGGAACTAAAGCTTTTACCATATTCCCTAAAACTGACGATGAGAAAGCCCTTATGACCAAGGGAAATGGTGACTATGTGGACATTACCAATATTGATGAATTCTGGGCCAAAATCTTGAAGGCTATCATAGAATATTTTACGCTTGATGGTCGGTATTCCAAAATTTACAACTTCCATTTTGTTTTTGCTAACCACTTTAGGCATAATAGGATGATTTCATTCCCTTACTATCTTATGAGTTCCCTGAACAACAACATTACGGGACATAGGAAAAAGGCTAGTAACCCCATGCTGCATGAGGGCTTGATCCTTCTTATTTCTGACCACATCAGGGACAATATACCGGACCCTATCCCTAAAAGGATCACTGGTAAAAGAAAGAAGAAGAATGAGGAGGATACAAAGGCTGAGACTAGTAAGAAGAGAAAGAATAAGAAGGATAAGGCCTCTGTTGATACCGGTGGAAAAGATACTACCAGCACTGAGGAATTAGTGAAAAGGCCTCACTCCCGAGGAAAGGGTAACATTGAGGAAGGTAATGAGGAGGATTCTGGTGAAGAAGAGATAAACAATGAGAAAGAGGAAGGAAATGAAAAAGATCGGGAAGAGGAAATGAATGAATGGATGGTAGAGGAGAATGAGGATAAGGAGGAGAATAGCTAAGAAGATGGAGATGAAGAGGAGGAAGCAGATGAGGAAGAGGAAGAGGCCCAGGAAAATTCAACTAAAGAAGCCATGAAAGAAACCCTTGATCTTAATGGGGATGCCAAGAAAGAGGAAGATGGCACTCAGGTGTCATCTATGGAGGCTAAAATCACTTTTTAGGGTGCCCTTGTGGAAGAAAATATGATCAATGTTAAACCAGATACTGGGGATGGTAAGAACAAAGATGAGGATGGTAATGATGATGAGGGGCTTACTATGGGAATTACGGCTAGCCAAGAGAATGAAGGTAAGGAGACTAGTAAGACCCCCTTTTCAAATGAAATAGAAGAAGACAACTAGAAAGAAAATAAGGAAGGTATGGAGAAGACGACCATGGTGGAGAACAACAACAACAAAGAGGAATCTTTAATCCTCTTGAGGGAAGCAACTTTTCAGGAGGAGGAGAATAATGCTGAGAGTCAGGATAAGAATATGGAATGGAAAAATGAAATGCAGGAAATGAAACTCCAGATCCAAGAAATGGAAAATACCATGAAAAATATGACTACTAAGCTGGGAAAGATGGAAAATAAAGTTCTTGATAAGGTGAAAAACAAAAATAAAAATGAGGATGGTATTGTTGAGATGAGCAAGATAGTTAATGACAAGATGAAATACTTAGAAGCCAAAATTAGCAACCATGACAGTATGATTAAAGATGTTCTGAGCCACAACAACGAGGGTCTGAAGGTGACTATTATGAATTTGAATATGTTGCATAACTATCTGGAAAGGAACCTACTGGAAAGAACAACAATCGCCATTGATGAGGATGCTGGCAATACTGGTCCGGGGATGAGAACTAGAGGGCGCATCCAAAGGAAGGTCCCTGAAAAATTGAAAGAACTAAAGGAGCTGCAAGAGACTATCCAGAAGATGGAAGACCTCCATAAGAAGGCTGAAGAAATGATAACAAATAATTAGCTAGTTCTTGCTGGTAGTTATTTTGTAGTTTGTCTTTCTTTTGTATCTACTATTGAATTGTGCAGTTGTTGGTCCCTGCCTTTGTTTTCCAGCAAGTGTTTCATTTTGAAAACTTTAATGCTCTATCTTTATGCTTTTTTGTAACTAGTTTTGGGTCCATGTAAAACTTTCTTTTACCTTAATCAAAAATAATTTAAAAAATACTCTAGTCAATATATAATAGTTCTATTATTTTATAATTTAATAATTTTGTAATTCTATTATTTTGTGATTTAATAATTTTATAGTTCTATTATTATATAATTTAATAATTTTTATTAGATTTGTTCTATGTTACACGTTAATGATGGCACTAATTGGCGACAAAGTTTTTGATTACAGAGCAAGGAAATCTCAAATTCAAGGCCCAACTAATACTCTTTGTCACATGGATTTATTTCATTCCCTGTAAATGAAAGCACTTGCTTGATCATTGTTGCCTTACATGCATTGCTTTTCAACATTACCTCCTAATTTTAAGATTTTAAGGAATGCTTTAACTTGTAGCAGCTGTTATTTTTTAATTATATTTATCTTAATCTATAAAAAAATAAAACTAAAAAGTTGATCTTATTTGTCACAAAACTCATTCATGTATGTAAAAGACTCATTCATGTATGTAAAAGAACATGTCAGGAAAGGACTTTTCCCTTGAATGGCTCTCATCTTGATGTCTAAAATTGTAAAAGGAGGACCCACACAAAGAGCTCTATCCATGAATAACTCTTAAAATGATTAAAAAAATCAATTCTCAGTTCCATCGTTCATTTTCATTCACTGTTTTCCTGGAATTCTCCTCTTGACAGAAATTCTCCTCCTCTGTGGGATTTTGTAATCTACGAGATAACACCCAGAGTTCCTAGTGACAAACGTACAGCTTTCAATTCCAGATCATCCTCCCTCATCTCTACAACTTTTGCATACCCCTGCAAACCAGGCGCAGGAACAACCAATCTCATGCCCACAACATATTCATCAATAATTGAGCCCTTGCCCAGAATTCCACTGCCATGGGCACCCATAGAAATACACCCGCCTACAGAAACTTCATCCCAATCCCAGTCCCATTTGAGGCCTCATCGATCACAGTCGGCGCATGTGCAGTACTGGTGTTTATTTGCATGATTGAATCGTAGTGTCATCGATCACAATCGGCCTCATCACTCACCATGTTGATCTTCTGCTTGTTTTTCACGGCGTGGGTGATGACAGCGAGCAACTGGTTTTCTGTTGTGGGAAATGCAGAAGTGGCGGTGTGGCAAAAATTCCTGTGATAGACATCTTTTCAATTATCTTTCAGGTGAATCAAACGGTTCAATATTCTGGAAATCATTTTGAGGATATGTATCTTCCGAAATTGCAACATATTCTAGAATTGACTATATCCAGCATTCCATATTCCATGCACCAAACGACTAAGGGCCTATTTGGTGCATGGAATACCAAATGCCAGATATAGTCAATTCTGGAAGATGCTGCAATTCTGGAAGATACAAATCCTACAAATGATTTTTGGAATATGGGATGACTTGTTTGGTTCATCCAAAAGATGACTAAGAAGATGCATAAGAAATTTTAATTAGGGCCAAATGCGACAGATCAAAATGCTCTACCCTTTTCAACAATGGCCCGAGCTGCGGAGCATGTTATGAGATCAAATGCAATGATGACCAACAATGGTGTCTTCCCGACTCAATTGTTGTAACTGCAACAAATTTCTGCCCTCCCAACAATGCTCTGCCCAACGACAATGATGGATGGTGCAATTTGTCTGCAGTTCCAAGGATAGAATAGGGGAACTTACGCGGGCCTTGAGAACACTGTCTGTTGAGCACCAGGCTAAGAGCACTACAAAACAGACCATTGCTAGTGAGTGGATTCTCCACTGAGTCGCCTGTTTCACACAAATTTTCTAGTGAAACAAGACAAATTCTCTAGTGAGTGGATTCTCCACTGAGCCCCCTGTTTCACCTGCTCCCAGCTTTTTTGGCTGTAGCTACTCTAAATCTATCATGGTGCAAATATGCTATACGCTGGTGACTCTCTGACTGGAAACCAAACAATAATATCCAAAAATGGGACTTTCCAGTCGCTAGGCTCAACGAAATGGTATATCGGCATCTGGTTTGCCCAGATTTCAGAGTAGTACCACCGCCGCACACACGAATGAAACCAAATTTTCTGCTGAAATTTCAGACATCAAATATTATTAACGACAAAAGGGGACCCAATGACTCATTAAATGGGCATTTGAAAGTGGAATTAGAGCATGGATAGCTAATTCCACCTTTTCAGATGGAAGATGAAATGCTCATTTTGTGGGCAAAATTGGAATTTTGAAATTCCAATTCCTATTTGTTTGGATGGACACAAACAGGGAATTCACTAATCCGAAAATGTTATTCTAGAATTAGAGCCCATATTCCATGTACCAAACGGGCCAGGAAAAATTAAAAAAACCAATTCACGTAAAACATATAAGGGAAAATCCGATGGTGTAAAAATGACAAACATGTACAAATCTGATGGAGTAAATACAATGTAACATGGTACAGAAGAAACGAACTAACAAACAAAAAATGTTCAGACGACTGCAATGTTTTCAATGGTTGACCATGCTTCTAGGTAGCCTTATCTCTAGCGTATTGGATAAATCGTAAACTAAAACGTAAAACATATAAGGGAAGTTTGAAAAAAGTTGAAGAAAAAACAAAGTGTCCCCCTTGGTAAGATATGGGTTTTCATTTACGATTTAGACATTCTAGTCCCTTTTTTGTGATGATTTAATTGAGAAGGAATAAGTTTTGACCTAGTCCTTGATAAATGTTTCCCTTCAATCTTTGTTTGGAGGTGTTTTATTCCCAAATGGCAACCAATTGAGAAAAGGAGAGTAGTATGTCACCAAAATCCAAGTCTCGTGAGTGCTAGCCCATCATTCAACTCAATAAATCATGGATTGGAGGAAATCTGAATATATTCAAATGGAAAAATATTTGAAAATCCCCAATAGGAACAAATTCAAACCCAGCTAGAAACAAAGAACGAGAAAGAAATAAGGATGAGGACTTAAGCAAAATTAAATAATCACAGTGCAAATCTCACAAAAGCCATGGAGTGACTTGAGTTGCAAGATGGGTGAGTCATTCTAAATGTGCCCAGCCCGACTTCTATTGATAAAGGGGAGTAGCTCAAAATTCTCGAAACAAGCCCTCAAAACGGGAAGAAATGAAGAAGACTGTGCCTGTATGCTTTAAAGATACATAAGAAATATTTGGAAGATCATTACACGATTTCGAGATAGAAGAAATTCACAAAACACTATCTAAATTATAAGGAAAAGATATTTGGATAATAACATTGAAGACAAGGATATGTTTGTTTCAACAATGATTTATCTCTTTTGGGATCAAAAGTGCTTATGCATATTCATGTACATTTGATGAATGTGACTAAAATAGACTTATTTGATAACTACATGTTAACATCTATTTGAATAGCATTCTCATTTACCCAATGTCTTTGTAACTTTTTTTTTAGACATTCTAAACAAATGTATGACTAAGAGAAAACTCTAAAAACTAATTGGTGAGGAATGAGGATATGTAAGAAGGTTTCTACATGCTAACTATTAAAGCTAGTCTAAACTTTTAGTAGGTGAAATAAGAATGTTTATGCTGACTTTTTCCAGTCAGGTACAAAGGCTATCTACTCTGCCCCACGATGGGTGCCAGAAATGTATGGTGAAAATGTGACCACACTTCTATGAATCCTTACATGCAAGTTTTCTCAACAATGAGGCCTCACAAAGTGACTCATAGCTCTCTATGCATGGAGTTGCAAGATTATGAATTTGCTCTCAGCTAGAGCTATTGAGCTTGTGATCTTGCTAGTCAACCACACAATGAGAGATTCAAATGAAGACAAGGGAAAGAATGCCAATATCTCCAAGAATCACTATGAAATGCAATGCAATGAAACTAAAATGAGGATGCAAATATGCAAAGTATTCTATGAAAAGGAAAGAACAAGTGTTACAAATCCTTCCTATTTAGACTATGTGAGATTAATCTATTGCATAAAAGGAAATCTATGCTATAAATGTCATTATCGTGCAACTATGGAAGCAAATATGAACTAGATGAAATGCAACAAAGATCTTCAAAGCTTGGATGCAAAAGTGTCTTCAAAGAGCTCCAAATAGACCTAGAAAATCTGCAGCATAACATTAGCATAAAAAATCTATATGAAAAATGAAGAAGAGAGCTCTCCTTTTATAAGAAATGAGGTGAAATGGACCATTGAGATTAAGAGGCAAAAGACTTAATCAACGGTGGAGTTTGAAAGAGGAGCAATCCATGTGCACAAGTATCCTCCAATAGGAAAATAGGAGTTGACTTTTGTGTCCATATGAGACAAAAAATGTTTTTTCCCTTTTTATAAAATAAGAATAATGCTTTATTTGTGCAACTTAGGATAAGGGGAAAAGTGGGGGCTTTTTATTTAATAAAAGGGGAGGAGAAATATTCCTTTTAATTAAATAAAGACTGAGGATAAAATGGTTAGCCCAAGGAATAATCGAAAATGATGAAATAAGATTTGATCAAGGGAATTGATATAATTGAAAATTGTTGATTTTTGAAAATATTGATTCAGAGATTAATAAATCAAATAAATGGGGCCCAAAGTCTAGGCGACCATTTTTGGGTGCATACAAAACCTAGATCTAGATCTCACCTCACTTTGATACCACCTGATGCAAAGGTTGATGAGGAGAGGGACCAAAGGTACACCCTAACAAGATCCACCTTGCAGAGACCACATGCGGAAGTAACAACACACAACAGTGAGAGAGAGAATGCAGATACTTTCATATATTTACTTCAATTTGATTTATACATGTCGGGCTGTAAGGCCTTCCCAGTTTAGGCCAAATATGACAATCAAGTATCGAAGTCCTCCAACATGCAAGGATCTGCCAACAATCTCTAATTTTCTATCTTCTATCTTCTATCTTCTATCCAAAACTCACTGAACTGACTCCCTAAATTCTAACCAAACAACTACATTTATACAAGAGGCTACTGAACAAGTCGGCCTTTAGATCCACCATCGATGAAAGGAATGATCAGATCTAGGTCCACACGCTTCCCAATGATAGATACCAACATTAAATCTGTGACCCAAATTAAATGCACAAGTCGGCCTCAACAAAATTCCAAAATAAACTTGGTAAGAAAGGAAAATGAGTGGTAGACAAGCATCACCGAGTGCCACAAAAATTCACCGAGCACCAAAGAGATAACCGACCAACACTGGTAAACAAAGGAAACTGAGAAACACCGAACCAACTCGGTCAAAGAAGGAACTAAGCAACATAGAGAAACACAAACATTTTTTTGGTGACACAGGATTGCCAAGGACCCGAGATGCTCCTACATCAATATGGATGCTAAGAATTCTTTTAGAAGTAATGGCTTCAATGGGAGAAATGCTAAGAATAATGCAGCCACCCCTTTATAAATTTTTGAATGTTACTATTCGCAGTAAATTAAAAATAGGAAAACACTTGAATATTACTATACAAGGGGCTGTAGAAAATTCAGAAATTTATGATGAAAAGTGGCTTTTTGGAGATGAGCACATGTATAGGTTATTCTTGCACATCATTAATTTGAGTTTTAGTGGTGAAGCAGTCGCCAGGTGTGGCTGTAGTTCTCAATTATATATATTTTCCATTGTCCATTGTTTTGAAAAGGCACATATTTTTCCCAGTTGGTTAATGGGTTTGCATGACCAATTTAAAGCAAGCTTTGAGGTAGGGTCTTATGACCATGTACATATTTAGGAAAATTTTGGTTGTGGTTAGTTTAGCCTCTTTTTTTGCTTGGTCAATTTTGGCTTGTTAGTTTTCAATTCTGGCCTTGTTCCCCTCCACCCTTTTGCAAGAAGCTCCCTGTGCTCTATTTTTATTTGACTCTATACCCAATGGAGCTAGTTACTAGTCTTTCCCAGAGAGGTTATAGATTCTCTTAGTCCTACTCAGTCCTAGTCCCCATTTAGAGCCTATAGTTACCCCAAATTTTTAATTTTTAGTCCTTTCTTGCAAATCAAAAATATTTTATTCGTATCCATCTAGGGTCAAGCTTATCATGTATATATGGTGTTTCAAACCTTCTGTTTAAACCTCACAATCAAAGTTTGAAAGTTCGTCAGTTCAAGGTTCATTTCGCATATATATGTCATGTTTCTCAATTGAATCTCGAATCTCTGCTGAATGTAAATTTGAGAAATATCAACCAAGTTTTCGGGCATTAAAATTGAACCGTTGTACCTCTTGTTTGTTCAAAAAATGTGGTTCATCATACATGAGAATATGAAGGCTGAGTGATAGACAAAGAACACCCGATAAGGCACATGGAGAAAAGGGCATGAAGAAGCTAAAGTGAATCTCAAAAAGAAATCACTGGAAGAGGTAGAGCATGGTAAGAGTAGTGGTAAAGAGAAAGTATTAATCACAGTGGGATGCTTTAAAAATGTGTTTCATGACTGGTATAAGAGTGACATTTGCTGAAGTTGTGGAGCTTGATCATTGACTCAACTAATTTTGAAAGTTCCCCATGTAGTTGGCAAGTCAGGATTCTCCTTGAACTCTCGAACTTAAATAAGTCCATGCATCTCCCAACAACAATGACAATAAAGGATTCCAAATACACTTTATCAATTATAGATGGGTCATTCAAATGGTCTCTTGAAGATAAAATGCCAATTCTCAAGAATATGAATTTAGATGCTAGACCTTCATCGCTAATATCAGTTGTAGGGAAGGTTATCTAAAGAAAATCTGCATTTCATTCATACATACTTGGAGAGATGGAGAAAGTCACTAAAGTTGTGAAGATGAGTGGAAGTGTAGCATATGTCACCCAATCAGCTTGGATACAAACTTCTACAATTCAAGATAATATCTTATTTGGAAAAGGATATGGGCTATGTAAGATATAAGAACACTCTCAAGGTATGTGTGCTTGATAATGATTTATCTCAAATAGCAAATGGTGATAGGAATGAAATTGGCGAAAGAGGAATCAATCTAAGTGGTGGACAAAAGAGACGAATCCAAGTGGCTAGAGCTTATTATCAAGGTGTAGATATTTACCTTCTCGATAATACTTTCAGTGCTTTAGATGCCCATAAAGGAAGCCATTTATTCAAGGAATGCATTAGAGGTTCTTTGAAGCATAAGACTGTTAAGTTGACTTGATAGCAGTTATGAATGAATGTTATATCATGAGTTCTGATACATATAATGAACTCTCACTGAATTCTAGCTTCAGGGCACTCATTAATGCTCATAAAAGGCATTAGATAATGTAACAGATAAATGTTATGCGGATTACTTTACTGATAGAGAAGATGTTGTATGCCAACAATCATGCTCAATAGAAAATGGTCCATCAATATCTATGGATCCTTCCTTTCAAAAGCAAGCAAGAGGGTATGCATTCAAGACAAGAGGTCGATGTGATAAAGATAGGAATTTGAGTTGTAGCTTTCTTTAAAGAGAGATAACATTATTAATATAAACACACTTTTGAACATGGCTGATGTCGCTAGAAATTTTGTCTACACCCAAAAAATTTTAAAGGTCCATATCAAAATCATATGTTGAAGAGTGTTTAGAGTTCATCATAAATGTCATATTTGAAGAATGCTTATGATATGGAGGTTTCCATACTCATATATACGTAAAGATGAATCAAGAATAAAAATACCTTGGGGAGCAAGTGAGCATTTGAAATTACCAAAAATTGTGAATACATACATTTATTTGCATTTACCAGTCAACCTTAAGCTGAAGCATCCGGCAGATGGCTTTGAAAAAGCTTTGGATCAAGCCACTTTGCTCTTGGAATATTTTAATCTTTGTGAAACATATCCAGTTACATGGCATATGTTTCGAGCCCATGTACATCAAATGTTAGGTGATTGGTTCAGGATCTATCCAAACATTCACGAGGAACTCGACAAGCAATCAAAGGTAACATTGGAGTGGCTTAGAAACATGGTACATTGTCTTGTCAAATACAATTAAATTCCTAATGAGCTAGCGAACAAGAGTCTTCCCAACGAGTCTTTGTTACTCTCACAATCCATATGTTTCCAATTTAAATGCTTTAAACACTGCTACAAGCCAAACCCTATAGAGTGGGCATCTTTTAATGTGTAAGTGGTGATTAATGAACAAGGAGGTGTTGCTTTATCAAAAAAATAATGCCATCGGGGAAATAAGGCAAAAGGAATTGAATATAAGGAGACGGGGTATGGTTTGAGATAAATGTTTCTTTTCAAATATTGCATCATTGAGAGTTGGAATTTCATAAGATAAACTATATATGATATCTTTAAATTTTGGTTCTCCAGTTCATAGATGATTAAGAGGACTCTTTAAATTGTTGCCCGCACAATGTTTGTCTTTTTTGCCAAATACATATTGTGCAGATAAAATGAATGAGAATTTCTTTTTTTTTTTATTGATAAAAGGCCGAAGCCTTGAAGAGTTTTTTATTAATATAAATAAATATTTTACAGTGTGACCCCACTCACTGCAGGTGCTAGTAGGAAAGAGCGGGGTTGAGAAAAGCTCCAGCCTAGCCCGGGACCATAGGTCCTGTCCTTATACAAAATTAACATGGGCATACCCACGACTTGTATCATGATGAGATTTATTAAATACAAAATTTCCGTAGGTATACCCACGGCTTGATATTCATCAAGCTATGTGCTTTCATACATGGGCATACCCATGTCCCGTATATTCTCGATAAATGTTATCTTTAAGAAACATGACCTAATAGTTCTACATCGAATAATGACTATACATGGGTTGAATCAATAATGTTGATAAAATTAAATCGCTGACCCTCTTGCTTTGTCGAGAAAGGTTCTTGAGTATCCTAATGATGAGTCCTTCCTGGATATCAGACAACAAGTCCCCTCCTCCAAAAATTAGCCAATATCAAAATAACAAAGTGATGCAATACTCTGAGACAGAAAAACAAAGAACACAAAATATCCAAAAATTAATCCGAAAAATGACGAAAATGCAAGAAACTAAAGGACAAAGTCTATCTACTCTGCCCCACGGTGGGTGCCAAAAATGTATGGTGAAAATGTGACCACACTTCTATGAATCCTTACATGCAAGTTTTCTCAACAATAAGGCCTCACAAAGTGACTCATAGCTCTCTATGCATGGAGTTGCAAGATTATGAATTTGCTCTCAGCTAGAGCTATTGAGCTTGTGACCTTGCTAGTCAACCACACAATGAGAGATTCAAATGAAGACAAGGGAAAGAATGCCAATATCTCCAAGAATCACTATGAAATGCAATGGAATGCAACTAAAATGAGGATGCAAATATGCAAAGTATTCTATGAAAAGGAAAGAACAAGTGTTACAAATCCTATCTATTTAGACTATGTGAGATTAATCTATTGCATAAAAGGAAATCTATGCTATAAATGTCATTATCATGCAACTATGGAAGAAAAATTGAACTAGATGAAATGCAACAAATATCTTCAAAGCTTGGATGCAAAAGTGTCTTCAAAGAGCTCCAAATAGACCTAGAAAACCTGCAGCATAACATTAGCATAAAAAATCTATATGAAAAATGAAGAAGAGAGCTCTCCTTTTATAAGAAATGAGGTGAAAGGGACCATTGAGATTAAGAGGCAAAAGACTTAATCAATGGTAGAGTTTGAAAGAGGAGCAATCCATGTGCACAAGTATCCTCCAATAGGAAAATAGGAGTTGACTTTTGTGTCCATATGAGACAAAAAGTGTTTTTTCCCTTTTTATAAAATAAGAATAATGCTTTATTTGTGCAACTTAGGATAAGGGGAAAAGTGGGGGCTTTTTATTTAATAAAAGGGGAGGAGAAATATTCCTTTTAATTAAATAAAGACTGAGGATAAAATGGTTAGCCCAAGGAATAATCAAAAATGATGAAATAAGATTTGATCAAGGGAATTGATATAATTGAAAATTGTTGATTTTTGAAAATATTGATTCAGAGATTAATAAATCAAATAAATGGGGCCCAAAGTCTAGGCGACCATTTTTGGGTGCATACAAAACCTAGATCCGGATCTCACCTCACTCTGATACCACCTGATGCAAAGGTTGATGAGGAGAGGGACCAAAGGTACACCCTAATGAGATCCACCTTGCAGAGACCACATGCGAAAGTAACAACACACAACAGTGAGAGAAAGAATGGAGATACTTTCATATATTTACTTCAATTTGATTTATACATGTCAGGCTGTAAGGCCTTCCTAGTTTAGGCCAGATATGACAATCAAGTACAGAAGTCTTCCAACATGCACGGATCTGCCAACAATCTCTAATTTTCTATCTTCTATCTTCTATCTTCTATCCAAAACTCACTGAACTGACTCCCTAAATTCTAACCAAACAACTACATTTATACAAGAGGCTACTGAACAAGTCGGCATTTAGATCCACCATTGATGAAAGGAATGATCACATCTAGGTCCACACACTTCCCAATGATAGATACCAACATTAAATCTGTGACCCAAATTAAATGCACAAGTCGGCCTCAACAAAATTCCAAAATAAACAACTCGGTAAGAAAGGAAAATGAGCAGTAGACAAGCATCACCGAGCGCCAGGGAAATTCACCGAGCACCAAAGAGATAATCGACCAACACTGGTAAACAAAGGAAATTGAGAAACACCGAACCAAATCGGTCAAAGAAGGAATTGAGCAACATAGAGAAACACAAACATTTTTTTGGTGACACAGGATTGCCAAGGACCCGAGATGCTCCTACATCAATATGGATGCTGAGAATTCTTTTAGAAGTAATGGCTTCAATGGGAGAAATGCTAAGAATAATGCAGCCACCCCTTTATAAATTTTTGAATGTTACTATTCGCAGTAAAACATAGGAAAACACTTGAATATTACTATACAAGGGGCTGGAGAAAATTCAGAAATTTATGATGAAAAGTGGTTTTTTGGAGATGAGCACATGTATAGGTTATTTCTTCACATCATTAATTTGAGTTTTAGTGGTGAAGCAGTCGCCAGGTGTGGCTGTAGTTCTCAATTATATATATTTTCCATTGTCCATTGTTTTGAAAAGGCACATATTTTTCCCAGTCGGGTAATGGGTTTGCATGACCAATTTAAAGCAAGCTTTGAGGTAGGGTCTTATGACCATGTACATATTTAGGAAAATTTTGGTTGTGGTTAGTTTAGCCTCTTTTTCTGCTTGGTCAATTTTGGCTTGTTAGTTTTCAATTCTGGCCTTGTTCCCCTCCACCCTTTTGCAAGAAGCTCCCTGTGCTTTATTTTTATTTGACTCTATACCCAATGGAGCTAGTTCCTGGTCTTTCCCTGAGAGGTTATAGATTCTCTTAGTCCTGTTCAGTCCTAGTCCCCATTTAGAGCCTATTGTTACCCCAAATTTTTAATTTTTAGTCCTTTCTTGCAAATCAAAAATATTTTATTCATATCCATCTAGGGTCAAGCTTATCATGTATATATGGTGTTTCAAACCTTCTGATTAAACCTCACAATCAAAGTTTGAAAGTTCGTCAGTTCAAGGTTCATTTCGCATTTATATCTCATGTTTCTCAATTGAATCTTGAATCTCTGTTGAATGTAAATTTGAGAAATATCAAGCAACTTGTTGGGCATTAAACTTGAACCATTGTACCTCTTGTTTGTTCAAAAAATGTGGTTCATCATACATGAGAATATGAAGGCTGAGTGATAGACAAAGAACACCCGATAAGGCACGTGGAGAAAAGGGCATGAAGAAGCTAAAGTGAATCTCAAAAAGAAATCACTGGAAGAGGTAGAGCATGGTAAGAGTAGTGGTAAAGAGAAAGTATTAATCACAGTGGGATGCTTTAAAAATGTGTTTCAAGACTGGTATAAGAGTGACATTTTACTAAAGTTGTGGAGCTTGATCATCGACTCAACTAATTTTGAAAGTTCCCCATGTAGTTGGCAAGTTAGGATTCTCCTTGAACTCTCAAACTTAAATAAGTCCATGCATCTCCCAACAACAATGACAATAAAGGAGTCCAAATACACTTTATCAATTATAGATGGGTCATTCAAATGGTCTCTTGAAGATAAAATGCCAATTCTCAAGAATATGAATTTAGATGCTAGACCTTCATCGTTAATATCAGTCGTAGGGAAGGTTATCTAAAGAAAATCTGCATTTCATTCATACATACTTGGAGAGATGGAGAAAGTTACTAAAGTTGTGAAGATGAGTGGAAGTGTAGCATATGTCACCCAATCAGCTTGGATACAAACTTCTACAATTCAAGATAATATCTTATTTGGAAAAGGATATGGGCTATGTAAGATATAAGAACACTCTCAAGCTATGTGTGCTTGATAATGATTTATCTCAGATAGCAAATGGTGATAGGAATGAAATTGGCGAAAGAGGAATCAATCTAAGTGGTGGACAAAAGAGACGAATCCAAGTGGCTAGAGCTTATTATCAAGGTGTAGATATTTACCTTCTCGATAATACTTTCAGTGCTTTAGATGCCCATAAAGGAAGCCATTTATTCAAGGAATGCATTAGAGGTTCTTTGAAGGATAAGACTGTTAAGTTGACTTGATAGTAGTTATGAATGAATGTTATATCATGAGTTCTGATACATATAATGAACTCTCACTGAATTCTAGCTTCAGGGCACTCATTAATGCTCATAAAAGGCATTAGATAATGTAACAGATAAATGTTATGCGGATTACTTTACTGATAGAGAAGATGTTGTATGCCAATAATCATGCTCAATAGAAAATGGTCCATCAATATCTATGGATCCTTCCTTTCAAAAGCAAGCAAGAGGGTATGCATTCAAGACAAGAGGTCGATGTGATAAAGATAGGAATTTGATTTGTAGCTTTCTTTAAAGAGAGATAACATTATTAATATAAAGGCACTTTTGAACATGGCTGATGTCGCTAGAATTTTGTCTACACCCAAAAAATTTTAAAGGTCCATATCAAAATCATATGTTGAAGAGTGTTTAGAGTTCATCATAAATGTCATATTTGAAGAATGCTTATGATATGGAGGTTTCCATACTCATATATACGTAAAGATGAATCAAGAATAAAAATACCTTGGGGAGCAAGTGAGCATTTGAAATTACCAGAAATTGTGAATACATACATTTATTTGCATTTACCAGTCAACCTTAAGCTGAAGCATCCTGAGGATGGCTTTGAAAAAGCTTTGGATCAAGCCACTTTGCTCTTGGAATATTTTAATCTTTGTGAAACATATCTAGTTCCATGGCATATGTTTCGAGCCCATGTACATCAAATGTTAGGTGATTGGTTCAGGATCTATCCAGACATTCACGAGGGACTCAACAAGAAATCAAAGGTAACATTGGAGTGGCTTAGGACCATGGTACATTGTCTTGTCAAATGTGATATTAAACTTATACTTCATCATCAAATTCCAAATGAGCTAGCGAACAAGAGTCTTCCCAATGAGTCTTTGCGACTCTCACAATCCATATGTTTCCAATTTAAATGCTTTAAACACTGCTACAAGCCAAACCCTATAGAGTGGGCATCTTCTAATATGTAACTGGTGATTAATGAACAAGGAGGTGTTGCTTTATCAAAAAACTAATGCCATCAGGGAAATAAGGGAAAAGGAATTGAATATAAGGAGACGGGGTGTGGTTTGAGATAAATGTTTCTTTTCAAATATTGCATCATTGAGAGTTGGAATTTCATAAGATAAACTATATATGATATCTTTAAATTTTGGTTCTCCAGTTCATAGATGATCAAGAGGAGGACTCTTTAAATTGTTGCCCGCACAATGTTTGTCTTTCTTGCCAAATACATATTGTGCAGATAAAATGACTGAGAATTTCTTTTTTTTTTTATGATAAAAGGCCAAAGCCCTGAAGAGTTTTTTATTAATATAAATAAATATTTTACAGTGTGACCCCACTCACTGCAGGTGCTAGTAGGAAAGAGCGGGGTTGAGAAAACCTCCAGCCTAGCCCGGGACCATAGGTCCTGTCCTTATACAAAATTAACATGGGCATACCCACGACTCGTATCATGACGAGATTTATTAAATACAAAATTTACTTAGGCATACCCACGGCTTGATATTCATCAAGATATGTGCTTTCCTACATGGGCATACCCATGTCCTGTATATTCTCGATAAATGTTATCTTTAAGAAACATGACCTAATAGTTCTACATTGAATAATGAATATACATGGGTTGAATCAATAATGTTGATAAAATGAAATCGCTGACCCTCTTGCTTTGTCGAGAAAGGTTCTTGAGTATCCTAATGATGAGTCCTTCCTGGATATTAGACAACAAGTCCCCTCCAAAAATTAGCCAATATCACAATAACAAAGTGATGCATATTAATTTAAAGAGACTATTAGCCCATATAAGGAAAATGAGTTAAAAATGATAAAGAAATGATTACCTCATCAAGATATCTGAATTAGCAATGGATTGTTTATCCATTCTAATTAAAAATCCACTATCTGCCAATGTTAGTAGAGAATAGAATTTAAATAATAGCAATCCTATTTTGCAGAGCTCCATACTTATTCTGAAAGTTGGCTTGCCATAATGGGCCAGAATTAACATTATTACCTTACATTTATATGTGCTACCAAATTAGAACTCAGTGATAATCTGCACCTCAGCTAGAATGAAAAAACATTCAACTAGATTAAATCTAACTCTGTTCTAATAAGTAAGGAAATATACAGATCAGAAAACACATAAATCTGTATAAACATATGTATATGTTAAAAGGAAGGATGAATGAATGAATACATGATAAAAGTCTAAACATATATCAGTATATATATTTCAGAAATATATATAGAAATATATGTGTCTGATATAAAGAAATCTGGAAAGACATGGCTAGAAGATAGATATATAAGTTTCTATATTTAAATTACTATATAGATACATATATATCCAAGCAAAGATGCCTTCAACCCGACTATCAAACTAGATGTGGCCACCAAGTCACACATAGGACCTAAATATTGCAGGTTTAAGAGAAAAAAAGCCTACATCGAGCAAAATGAGTACATGTATGAATACATATTCAAATTGAGTATACTAAAGAGAGGTTTGCTTCACTGAAGGGAGTGGAAGTCTGTCGAAACTTCTAGTGCATGCCAGGAAGAAGGTCACATGTGGAAAGATCACATGTGCGCTGGTTGGTGCGTATTGCAATGATTAGGAAACTGCTTAGGCTAGAAGGAGGCCTACCTCAACATCATCTCCTAGCAAAGATAAAGGAATTGACAAGAAGTCATTGCCACTAATGCTATCCAGTGGCAGGTGGCAAACAAGTATCATTCTTTAATGATTATGAGTGAACATGTACAGTATTGATCAAGCATATTGTCGAAGTTAACATATGCATAAATGATAAGGCTAGGATCAGTTAAGGAAAAAATGTTAAAGGATGGACCTATACCTCTTTTGAGAGCTTATATAGCTACCAGAATGAGATGTGCTAATACAAGAGCGCTTCTGAAGAACAGCAAGGATAGGGCTACCAACTAGGTGGCAGTCATAAATAAAGACAGTTAAACTCATAATGATATATATATATATATATATATATATATATATATATATATATATATATATATATATATATATAGCCAAATGTGTGTTTCAAATGTGAGTATAAAATAGGATATAACTGAGGATATATAAGTCACTCTATGTATATATATAAATATATATAAAGACGTATATCTATATACCCAAATGATATCTCAAAGAATACAAATACCTATACTATACATTAATAGACCTCTCAGACATATATTAATATATTTGAAAGCTAGAATCAGAACTAAAAAAGAAACTAATAAGCAATTATTCCATAATGTGGTTGCCGTTGGCACCTAGATTTGCTAAGGAGTCAGCTTCAGCATTACCCTCTCAGTAAGTGTGCTTGATAATTACCTCGAAAAAGGTTTCTATGATAAGATTGATTTCCTCAATTTTATAATTGATAATCCAATTAGGAGTCTTCTTTGTGCGGATAGCATTAACGATAATTTGGGAGTCTCCTTCAATCACAACTTTTGACAAGTTCAGATTTTTACAAATTTTGAGGCCTTCCAGAGCGGCAAGGCATTTCGCCATGTTATTCGTAGTAGGCTTGATGGGGTGGGCATACTTGGAAATTGATTCTCCCTTCCAGTTCCTAATAATCCCACCGATGCCCACCTCTCTGGGGTTACCCCTGGATGCTCCATCAAAATTCAGTTTTACCCAACCTTCTTCGGGGGGAACCCAGGAGCAATTAGCTCTGTCAACTTTTGTCTTTGCGCCTCCTTTGCCAAAAAGATTTGGAATGATTAAAGAGGGCCATTTAAGTCTGATCTTGTTATCCCAGGATCTAAATGAATCCTCATAGAAAATGATATTACGGAGTTTGCTATTGATGTTTTCCGTAATTGAGGCCTCAATTTTGTTAATTATGTTTTTCCAATCTAATTTCTGGTTAGTAAAAATTCTGTGATTACATTCCTTCCAAATCTCCCATGCTAATATACATGGGGAAATGGTTCAGATATCCTTATAAAGATTATCTTTGTAAAGAGTAGGCCAAGCTTTTAGGAGACTTAGTAGGTCGGATGGAAGGGCTGTCTTCCAATCTAGACATTGCTTAAGCCAAATCCAACAATTCTGAGTGTAGGGACAGTTAAGCAACAGATGATTCACATCCTCCTCCTGACTTTCACATAAGGGGCACCTTGTAGGACCCTCGAAGCCTATCTTACGAATCCTATCCGATGTTAAAATTCTATCTTGCAGAGCAACCCACAGGAACATCCCAGCCTTGGGAAGATAGGCTTTGTTCCAGCATGAATTAAGGGGAATGTCTAAATTGTCCATTTTCTCCTCTCAGATAATGGTTTTATAGCCATCTTTAACTGTGTGTTCTCCATTATTAGAGCCAGCCCATACAAGGGAGTCAGGCCTATTTTTAATAGTGATATTTTTGTCTTTTAAGATACTAAATAACTTTTGACTTTCTGGATTAAACAGTAATCCTCTTGAGGTTAAATCTGTATCATAATCATTGTTAAGGCTAATATAATCTTTAAGATAAGTACCGATGGTGTCTTTACACATTTCAATGAAATTTGGTGAGAAGCCCGCTCTATTAAGCGCCAGGAAACCTGCCCAGGAATCTTCCCAGAATAAAGCTTGATTCCCAAGACCTACATCCCAAGTGAGGAATTTGCTGATTATGCCTATAGAGTCTTTGATAAAGTTCCAAATTCACGAACCCTTGACATGTGAATGGGCTCTAAAAATATTTATAGGGTCAGCCCCAGGAACATACTTGTGCAGTAGAATAGAAGCCCATTTCGAGTTGGATTCCTTGAAGAGTCTCCAAACTAACTTAGCACCTAGGGCTCAGTTTTGCCAAGTAAGGTTTTTAAACCCCAGACCCCCCATAGAAATAGGTTTGCATAAGTTGTCCCATTTGATTAGGGCCAATTTCTTATCCTCGATAGAGCCTTGCCAATAGAAGTCATGCATCATCTTATCTAGGTCCTGCTTGATGTTAGTCGGAAGGGGAAGGATGGACATATGATAAGAAGGGATAGCTGACAAAACTGATTTAATCATAATGGATCTACCAAGCTTAGTGAGCCATTTACCTTTCCAAGAGCTTTTCTTATCCTAAACCTTCGATAGTACTTGTTTCCAAAGTTTGGAATAGTGTTGACCCTTATCCAATTCTATACCTAGATATTTACACGGAAAAGTACCCCGTTGATAACCAAGGGTATCACAGATATCCTTTTCCAAATCAGGTGTCGTATTGATAAAGAAGATTTTCAATTTAAGAGGGTTAAATTGTTGGCCTGAGGCCTTCATATATGTGTTTAGAACTACTTTGTAGGCCTTAGCCTCATTATAGTTGGCGGAACCAGGAAGAATGTTATCGTCTACAAATTGTTGGTGAGTAACGAAAGGGATATTGTCTATGGCTTTTAAACCTGAAATCTTGCCTTCTAACTGTTTCTTGGAGATGGTTCTACCTAGTGCTTCTACCATGATGACATAAAGGAAGGACGACAGCAGGTCACCTTGCCTGATACCTTGGGAAATCCCAAAAAAACCTTCTGGGGTACCATTGACAAGGACCGAGATCTTGGCGGTAGATATACATATAAATACAAGGTTGATCCAATGTTTGGAGAAGCCAAAGGCTTCCAAGCATTTGCACAGAAATCTCCAGTCCACCTTATCATATGCCTTTTGGATATCTATTTTTATAAACATGCTTGGTTCTTTGGAGATTTGTGCAGTGTGTACAAGTTCTTGGGCGATGATAATGCCATCTAGGATCGACCTTTTGGCTACAAAGCCCGTTTGTTCCTTTGAGATTAAAATTGGGAGTAGAGTTTTAAGTCTATTTGCCATACATTTTGATAATATTTTATAGATAGTGTTACATAGTGAGATAGGACGAAAGTCTCTTGGGTCAATACAGTCATTTTTTTTTGGTATGAGAGAGAAAAAAATATTGTTAATTTTTGATAGAATAGCTCCAAAATTCCTAGTTGCTTCCACCGCTTGCCATATGTCAGTTCCCATGAAGTGCCAGCATTTTTGAAAAAAACCAGCCTGAAATCCATCTGGGCCTAGGGCTTTGTCAGGCTGCATTTGAAATAAGGCAGTCTTGACTTCTTCCAAAGTAAATTTGCTATTCATCATGGTATTATCTTCATCTGAAATTAACTTTGGTATAGCCTTAATCATTTCATACTGCTCTTGAAGGTTAACTGCTTTGAAGTTATTAAGAAGAGAGTTGTAATAGTTAGTGATACGGTCTGCGATGATTTTAGGGTCTTCCGATAGTTTCCCTCTTTCATCCTTAATCTTGGTTATCCTGTTAATATTTTTCCTTATATTGGTTGATTTATGAAAAAATTTAGTGTTATTATCTCCTTCCTTCAGCCAGATTTCCCTAGATTTCTGTTTCCAATATATTTCTTCTTTAAGTAAAATTGCATTATATTTAGCCATAAGTTCCTTCTCTTTAAGATAGCTCGTTTCATCCATACCCTGGTTTATGACTAAGTTATTAAGACTTTCTATCTCCTGTTCTATAAGAAGTTTTTCTTCGAAGATATTGTTGAATTTGTCCTTGTTCCATTCCAAGACTTTATTTTTAATAATTTTGAGTTTGGTAACTAGGCTATACATTTTGGATCCTTCCACTCTTGTCTAGTTCCACCATTGTTCTAAGAGATTAATGAGATCTGGATCCTGAAACCACATAAATTTGAATTTGAATGGATTTCTATTGGGTTTACTGTCCTCAATGATTGTTAATCTAATTGGGAAGTGGTTAGATCCCACTTCTGGGAGAATCTCCGCTGACAAAAGTTGGTTAAAATTATCCGTATTACCTAAAACTAGAAATCTATCAAGTTTTTCCACAATGTGGCTAAAGCCCGACCTTCTATTGTTCCAGGTGTAAGTTCCATTGATGGTCTCAATGTTAATTAAATTATTGTCTGACACCCATTGGGTAAAATCCTTTTGTGATTGTGATATGAATTTAGAACCACCATATTTTTCATTTGTATTCAGTATAGCATTAAAATCTCCACCTAAGATGAAAGTCTCACCTCTGTTTAGGTGAAGGAGAGCTTGAACTTCCTGCCAAACTCTTCTTTTGTCTGTATTATGTATTGGACTGTAGATGTTGATTAAGGTGAATCTCAGATTTGATTTGAGGCTGCATATCCTCATAGCCATCTAGTTGCTACTACTACTCACGGCTGAGGAGGAAATTTTTTGGGGGTCCCATAATGCTGCTAGGCCTCCTGATGCACCTATTGCTGGTACAAAATCTGATTTCCATAAGCCGAGTTTGTTACTTAATTTCTTACTATCTTCATTATTTAACTTAGTTTCTTGTAAGATTATAATATCAGAATCAAAGTTTTTGAGATATCTCTTAATTAGTCTTTGCTTGTTAGGGGCATTTAGGCCCCTAACATTCCAAGTAGTCACTCTCATTTCTCCTTGGGAAGGCTCTTCCCCTTCCTGTTGTTCAGAATGTCAGATATTTTCATTTGATTTTCCGCATTACCTACTAAGGATCTAAGCTCTATGCATGATTTCCTTCCTCTTTTCTTCTTGACCTTGTCAATTTTGGGGGAAGAGAGGCCAGCCAAATTGGTAGCAATTCCCAGTTGTCTGTCCTCATTTGTGATACCAAAAAGACCATCCAGGATATCTACATTATCTCTAGCAGGAGAGGATGGGTTAGGAAAGTTTGTTATTGCTTCCTCATCATATTCTTTTTCTAGTTCAATACTAGCTTCTTTGACCTCTAAGGCTTCATGTTCAACAGATTTAGTCACATTCTCAGAGTTATTGGAAAGGTCTTCCTTTTGAACCTCTATTACTTCTTGCTACATCTCTATTGTGTCATCATTATCTTCTCTAGAGTTTCTAAGGGACATAATTTCTTGAATCAAGACTTCCTTCTGATATTCCAACTCTTCTTCATCACCAATTTCACTTATAAACAGATCCAAGAGTTCATATGTTAGCATTTTTCCTATGTAGTCTGTTATAATTTTGACTTCTTTAGAGCACTTTTCATCCTCCGAAGGAGATGCTTGTACTGAGTTCATAGGTGGTGTGGTAATCTGAGAACATATCAGGTCTTCCTTAGTACACAAAGTCTCCTTAGTTGGTGAGTTCAAATCATTAGATAGAGCTATGGGTTCAAGGGGTAGCACATTCTTTGTTATTTCTAGAATATTTCCTTCTTTCTCAGGTGTAAGGATACCTCCTGACTGTGCTAATTTCTAAGGATTGTCATTGCTGTTTATCAGTGGATTGCTAAGTTGGAGGGCAATTTTCATATTCATAGGGGGAGATGACTCCATAGATATTAATTGATTGTTAGTGATTCTTTTTTCAAATGAAGGCTCGCAAGGGGGATCAGAGATAGGTTGGGGAAGAATAGTTTTTGTGAAGCAATCATCTATATCAGTAAAAGTGAATCCCCCTCTATCTGAAAGAAAATAAATGTTTGCATCCTGGCTTTTATCTAGAAGATTAGTTATACTCTTAAGTTCTGATAAAGCAACCATATAATTATGCTTTGATTCCAGAAAGTTGTCATTAATGATTGGATTAATGATAATTGAGTTGGCATTGAATTTTAGATGCATATGAGGAATGAACTTTCTATGAATGCTCATTTTGACAATAATTGTTTTCTCTGTTGCATTAGTTATATTGTCACTAATTCTAATAAATTTGCCTAAATTGTTGCCAATAGTCTTTATAGTTTCTGTGCTTGTGAGTTCAATTGGTAAATTTTTTAGTACTATAGCTTTTTCTACCTCGAAATCCTCAAGATATAGTGGGTTGAGTAGGGGTCTCCATTTAGTAACAAAAAAAGATTCATGTCTATATTTCAGATCCAAGTTATCTAATATCTTCTTTTTAGTTTCTAAATTTTTGCAATCTAAGAGAAGGAAAGAATCGATAAGGTTAGAGATACTTACCTCTCTGGGGAGCATTTTAGCCAATGCTTCTATGATATCCAAGTTGCTTGCTCCCACTCCTTTCCATCTGATAATTAAACCTGCATCCTCATAGTATTTCTACAAACTTGCTATATGGCTATCCTCTAGGGATACTTTGTTAAATTCATTGTTAGAAAAAATATTTTTATTGTGCATGTGCATATGATTATAGTTTCTCCTGTGTGGTGGAGTATAAATAGGGGAGGAAACCTTCGATTGCAAAGTATTAGCTTTGAAGGAAATATGGTTGGGAACAGACTTTAAAGACTTACCATTCTCCTGCCAATGAGGAGGAGTGTAGTGCTTACCACTGATTGTAGGAGACTTCAAATTGGCTTGCGCAATATTCTCCCCTGCCCTAGCTGGCCCTTTATTGCTAGTAAGGGTTTTGGAGAAGGAAGGTGGGGTGTGGAATTGAGATGCATTTTCGC
Organism: Chamaecyparis obtusa; assembly: GCA_027943335.1. Lineage (NCBI taxonomy): Eukaryota > Viridiplantae > Streptophyta > Pinopsida > Cupressales > Cupressaceae > Chamaecyparis > Chamaecyparis obtusa. The sequence goes on from BSBK01002845.1 coordinate 91,698, forward strand.
GCACTGTCCGTTTAACCCTAAGATTTCCCTTGCTTCCCAAAGCCTCAGGTCACCTATGAGGGGGGGAATACTAGCTTTTGATTAGGGCATTCTCCTTTTTCTTTAGTAAATCAAAAGAATTCCTCAGAGGAATCTCAATCTTTTCCACCTTTTGTGATTTTTCCTTTTTATATCTTTTAACCTCTTGTCATTCATAGTCTTTCGACCTGGCCTTCCTGGGATCCTCCTGGGACACAAAAAATCCACCTCTTCCCAAGGTAGAATGGGGGTCATTAGCGCATTTGACTGGATCAAATCTAGATTTTGGGGTCCTTTCGATCCCAGGAAGGCTCATTTTCTGCAAAGCATATTTTGTTTTAGCAAACCTAGTGATTTGCCCATCCAAATTGCTGACAGTGAAGACTTTAGGTAGCTGAAAGCTGTTGTGTTCCAAAAATTTTCTTCTTGTGGAAGCCCTAGTTTCCACGGGAAGCTTATTTATCCAGATATCCTTAGCTTTGTTAACCTGAGTATCAATAGCTAACTTATCATCTTCCAAACTTCTTCATTTTTGTTCAGTAATAAAGGGTTTCAAATTATCATAATCTAGTTGGGCTCTTACAATCCTTTGTTTGCAATCAATATTTTTATGCCTATAAAGCCAACATTTAGAGCAATATCCAGAGAATCCAGTATCACTGGTGTCCTCTGCTTCCTTCTACTTCACGTGAAACCCTAGATCAGATCTTTTAAATGATTTATCTACTTTGGTATTATGTTTTTTTCATGCGTTCTTAGGATTTTTTTCGCTCACCATTTTCTTTTTCATTTCTATTTCAAAAAGCATATTCCCTGGCAATGAACTCAGTAGGTTCATTTTCCTCCTGGAATTTTAAGCACTTCCTTACACAACTGGTGGTAAAAGGCAGATACAAAAATCTGAAGCACACTTCTGCGACCTGTGTTTCCTTATTAATTTGACTTTCCCTGTGCACTGGCTACTGTTTTAAGATCCCCCTTGATGCCCATTTTCCTTACAGAGACAATGCCGATCTGCGCAAAATTGGAAAATACTAGTGAATTATGTGCAAAGATGGGAGAGGAGTGCCACAGATTGAAACCCGATATCCTTCGCAAAACTTCTATCTTATTAGTTCACTGCATTCAGGGCACTGCTATTTTCACTGCCAAAGACCTAACTTTTGACCAAATTTGGAGGCCCTAACTCAAATCGCAGGTCCCCCAAATCAGAATTTCAGACTGGCTTTGGTCAAACTTAGATCTGCACTTCCCTCTGCTAAATTAGACTACCTTACTTGGTATTTTTGGTGGCTCCTTTGTATCTTAGGGCAAACTGCTACCAATGTCACCACTCTCTAAATTCAGATATGCTCTAATTTTTTGTAAACTGTGGATTTGGCGGGAAGGGGACTTACCAATTTGTAAAGCCACTGCCATTTTCTCCTCATTTTTAAAATGACCGAGAATTTCATTGGCAAGACATAATCCACATTTTAGAGTCACACAAAAAGTAATCATACTCAAAGCACACATTGATGGTGTCATACTTGACACATGTCTTTTATAAAAACCACAAAGGAAGTGTAAAGGATTGATTCCAAATAGTTACAAGAAATAAAGAACCCACAAAAAAGTAGGAAATGGGAAGTCTTGATTATCATTTTCAAGAATTGGTTATGGAGTAACTGAAAGGGGCTCGAGGAAGTAATTCATAAAATATGCCATAGAAAGACAAAGAAGGGATTCTCTTTCTTTCAGAGAGCTTGTGCTGCAGGAAAGGGGAAATTTTTTCTATTTTTCTATTGTAAACAGGGGAAAAGAGGAATGCATTTTATGTTTTTGGGCATAATCATGGTATGTGAATAAAGATGATCTTTGAGTCATTCTATTTGCATTCTGAAAAAGGAAGGAATATATTTTAGATCTTTGTGTCTGTGTGTATTTCTTTTGACTGTAATTTGGCCTTTGAGTCATTCTAGTTATTCTTATGATGCTTCCTTGCTCATTTTAGTTATGTCTATGTTTGTTGTAGAAACTTTGATTTCTCAGTCATTCATACACCTGAAAGTAAATTATTCAATATTTTCCCTCTTTATTGTGGGTACTTGGAAAAGGAACTTTGTGTCTTATGCTCTGATATCCTCTTGTTTATAAATCTATTGTTTGCATCTGTACCATGGCTATGGGCAGATGTTAGTTTCCTTTATTGCTTTCTTGTTAAAATAATATCTTGAAAACACATTTTATCCAACGAAGGGAGTTGTACCTTCATATCAAAATTTAGAGAGCACTGGCAATTGGGCCACTACAAGTGACTTAACTATTGGTTCTTTTTTGTCTTTCAATTTTGAGCATAGTGAGTCAGTTTTAAGGATTATTTAAAGGAAGGAAAACATGCTAACCAACAATTATCATGATCTATTTGTTACAACTAGCGGTTGTCATTGCACCAAAAGATTGACCTACTAATGCCCTAAACAACCACTAAACTTATAGAAGACACACGATGTTGTTAAACCATGTCACGAATCTTGAAGGGGGACTTTGGTGGTTGGTCCAACAATCCCCCCTCAGTGTCATCTGAGGGGATTCAAACCTATGACCAAGCTCTGATACCATTTGTTACAAGTAGCAGTTGTCGTTGCACCAAAACATCAACCTATTAATGCCCGATACAACCACTAGACTTATAGAAGACACACGAGGCTGTTAAACCATGTCACGAATCCCGAAGGGGGACATTGGTGGTTAGTCCAACATAATTATCATAATTTAATTTAAATTAAATATGTGAAAGGAGATGTAATGTGTTGTAGAATATTATAATGCATTATATATGTAAAAAATCAATTAAATAATTATGCTAATTTTAATAATATAAAATTAATTACATGGTTGTAAATACAGAATGAAAACATGAAATAAACACAAATTTAAACTCCTTTTTATCTTATTCTTTTTTCATCTCTTGGATTTATCTAGATGAAGAGGTGTTGAACTCATTGACCTCCTTGATTTCCTATCAAAGTTAGGGTGGTTTCTAGTGGTAGAATGACTAGGAGGTGACAAGAGATTAAGTTAATTAATCATATTTGATATTCAAGAAATGATTAGAGAAATTAATTAATTATGATTAAGAAAATATAAAAAGGTTTTGATAATGTCAGAGGACCTATTAGATGGATTAATTAAATAATAATATTGAAAGAATTATTCAGATAATTAATTAAACACAAGGTCTTCACTAAAAGAGAAATACAAAAGTAGGTGCATTCATATTGTGGGGTTTATAATGGGGGAAAAAATGGGGCAATATATTGCCTAAGTAGGGGGGATGGGGTTTTCTAGGGAGGGGGTTGGGGGTTTATATAGGAAAAGAGGTACGTGGGGCATTAGGTAGGTATTGGAGGGGGGTGAAAAAAAATGAGTTTGAGGTAATCTTATTTGAAAATAGGGGGATTCTTTAGTATGCCATGAATGCAAGTGTTATGCTTTAGGTTCACTAAGTGAAGCCCCTATGTAATTAAATAAATTAAATAATCAAATAATTTTTTTTATTAAATTAATTAGGCATAAAAGGATGCATAATTAGGATGATTGATCAAAGTTTGATGTTTATATGTTGTACCTCTCTTAAATAGTGTTGTGAGAAAATAAAAGAGATTATTTTTGTACCGTCCTAAAAAGTTAGCACCCATAGTTGGATGCTTAGTTATGCCTATTTTGGTGATTCTAAGATTTCATCTCCATTATGTTTGATCCAATTACCTATCTCCCCCTAATCTGACATCTATCCTATCTTTATGGCTCCCCATTTTAATTTTGGTTATTTTTCCTAGATACATAATGCTTAGGGCTTTATGTTCTTAGGACTTGAGGTTTGAGCCTAAATTTGAACTAGGGCCCCGTTGTAGTGTTTTAGTGGGAAATTAGATCCCATGGTCAACCTAGCTTAATTTTGAATCCCATAATGTGTGATGAGGTATATAAACACCATATCTCTCCTCATTTTGGTGACCAAGATTCATTATCAACTACAATCAAGAATTGAAGCAATCGAATGATCAAGTGAATTCAATATTTGAAGGCAAACATCCAAGATCTAGCATCTCTCCAACCATCCAAATTATTTTGAAGGCAATCTTATCCATTGTAGCAAGTCTCTCTCCCATGATGGCCAAGTAGAGGAGTTATCAAGAAAGCAAGAAGTTTCTTTGTTCATCCATATGCATTCTTCCTTCATAGTAAGTGTTCAATCAAGCATAACAATATTGAAGATCTAGGAGTGACATTCATAGATCCAAGATTTTGTAAAGATATCCTTGATTCTTTTCAACTTTCCAAGGTCAACAACTACAATTCAAGCAACATTCAAACATCTTCATGAGTACGTGTGATCTCAATATTTGTTCATGAAGGTATTTACAAGGTAGATCTAATATTTACCTTTTCATTTTCTTTCCTTTATGCAATTTCATTTCATTTTCAAGGTTGATTCCTAAATAAGGGTTTGACTAAGATAAACCCCTTTCTACAAAATTTTCCCCATTTTTTTGTGTAGGAACAAGTGGTGCAATTTTTAGTAATTGATTTGAAAACTTTGGTATCTATGGGATTGACCATCAAAATTCTGGGTAAAACCCTTAGGAACAAAATGCCCTAAGATTCTTGTTCCCAAGAAAAAAATGCCCAAGGAATTTTGTACCTAGAAAATCACTTTTGGATTTAGATCACATGTCAGGTTGGAATCCAGGTTCTTGTTTTAGGTCATTGCAACTTCCTATTTGTTTTTCGTTACTCTTTTTTTCCCGAAACTGCCTATATTTGCTTATTTATCTTTCTATCTTGCATCTTGTTAATTCATTTCATTCTTAATCATAACCAGTGAAGGAAAAACCATTGTCCCACTCAACGCTTGGAACTAACTTTGAGCCAGGTGAGCCATCTTCCTTCTGATTTGTAGATTAAGAAAAGGTGGACTATCGCTTACACCCCCTAATCATCTTTTCTTTATGTACAGTTTTTTGTGAACCCAATGCATGATATTTACATTTTGATTTTAGTATTATATCCCCTTTATATGAATTGAATCCTCACTTTTCATTTCATAATTAGATGTACCATTCATTATATTTTATGTGCAATTCAATCAATGTTGCATAAATTTAATGAGTGTTTGCATATCTCTTTCAAAAATTTATACTTTCATTTGTTAGATATATGTTCTCTTTCTTATCTTGTGCATGAGTGTTATAACATTGAGTCCTAACTATAACATTCCATTTAGGAGAAGTCGTAGACTTATGGGTCCCTTTGATCCAGAGTCCTCTTTATTTTCTAGGAATCTTGATGAGACACACATGCCTACTATAGTTGAGAATCCTTCTTCCCACTTTTGTTGTCATACCCCGCAAGGGAACCGGGGAAGAGAACAAAGATTCTCTTTGTAAAAGAAAAACCTAAGTAGAGATTTATGAAAAATTTTGAACTTTTAAAATAATTACATGAACAAAACTTAAACTTAGTTTCCTCCCAAGGTTCCCTTCTATTTAAATGCGTGATTCATTTAAGTCCATTAAGTAAGTTAACAACAAGATTTACTTCACAAGGAAAACTCCATCATATCTTTAAGAAATACAAAGTATTTTCATTTCAACTTTCCATTTAAAACCATCTATATTCCTAAGTATTCTTTATGCACAATATAACCTTTAAATCAAATAGAATCATTTAAATCACTTGATACATTGCAAATAATACATTTTTTCTTCAATATCCTTTTCACTTAATCAATACTAAGAAACATACTAACATACTTGAAATGTTACCAAATCCTTTTCTTTTCCAATATACATCTTATACATGAAGTTCACCCTTTCCCTTTTTCCTAAGTCTACCCATTCCAAATAAATCATTTTGAAATACATTAATGATTACAAGACATTCATCTCCTCTTGGGAGGTAACAATAGTTTTACATCATGAAACATAATTACAAAGCCTTCATTCATCAAGAACTGGTACATAAGCAAGCATGAATCTTCAAACACTGCATCCGCAAAAGATACCTCGATAAAAATATTTACCACCCAACCACGTGGATACCTAAAAGGCCCACTCCCCCATGCTAGGAGATAAAAACCAAGGTCCACAAAGAAGGAATAGCTAGGCCATACCTAGGGTTGAGTAACCTTTTCCAAATAGCAAATGAAAACAGAGTCAAAGTATAAATCTTTCCCAAAAAGGTTCTAAGGCTTGGGTAGAAACTCTAAGCAACAACCTAAGTGAGTGTAATCGCATAGCCCTCACTCCTTGGGTTGTCCTGGTACTAGCCACTCTGGGCCCCAGCCCCCAAGTAGGCACATGTGGGATCGAATGCCTTTCATACTGACAAGCACCATTCGATCGTACCTATGCATAGGTACCTTCTCCCACTCCCATCCATAGCCTTTACTAGTGCTAATGGCATGGGTGAGGCATATTTAATCTTTTTTAATGTTTGAACCCATTCTCATAAGTTTAATTAAGTTTTCACTTGTTAAATAACTCTTCAGTCGGTTATCCTGGTTCTAGCCACTTAGGGCCCCGACCCCGCACTGAGAGCCACTCACTAGCCGTCGTTAGGTTTTCTAGCCTTAACCCACATATCACAATCACATCATACACATAGTAAAAACATATCATAAACACATTTGTAAGACTATATCAAAGAGTAGAAAATAATAAGATAGTTTATGGATGTTTTAGGGGAAAGTAGGAACGTTTAAGGATGTTTAGAATGGTCTTGATCTTCTTAGGCAACCCTAAACCCTAAACTACTTCCTACACACATCCTAACCCTATTAAGGCATCCAAATGCACTGAACATAACCTCTACCAAACAAGGAATGAACAAATTTAAGGTTTACTCAAAGTTCCATATACCAAAAGATAATGCTCCATGAACTTCATTCTAAGCCTGATATTTGACTAAGCCTGAAATTTGACTAAGTCTATTTTTATTAAAAATCTAAAAATTAAAAGTTACAACTTAACTCCTAGGAAGTTGAAACCTATCTCAATCAATCCAAAAGGTACCTAAACCCTTTATACAAGTATAACTTAAGGTATAAGAAATTAAATTAAAGTACGTAAACTTATACAGTACGTAAACTTAAGAAATTAAATTAAAGTACGTAAAATTATACTTAAATGTTATACTTGTATAAAGCGAAAATATAATTATTGTACTAATTTGTTTAAATATTAAACTTTTTCAACTTCAAGCCTGATATAACGCAACAACTAATCATGTGTAAACAACACAGGTCAAAACTATTATTCAGCCAAATGATAGAGAACCAAAACATGAGAATAGAAGTATGTTCAAACTCGGGATTCAATAAACTTCTACAAATGACTAGCTGACATAACAAAATGACAAAATAAAAGAAATGACAACAGGTTATAAACGGCTGGAATAATACATATAAAACCAAAAACGGCCAACATGGTACAATAATACAATAACTTGTATTTGTATAAATATTTATGCAATAATAATGTACAAACGTTTCTACAATAATACAATAGTACATATTGCAATAATGCATAAATGTTTTGCATCAATACATTAATACATAATATAATAATACACAAAGGTTTCTGCAATAATATAATTATACAAAATATAAAAAGGTATAAACAACATAGAATAAATTATTATTAAAATGATAGAATGCTGCAATAATATAGCATTTGAAACACAACAATATATCATTTCTATAATGTATGGATGGTTGGAAAAATAATGCAATAATATCTACATGACCAGCAATAATACAATAATGTATCAATATTCTGTAATAATACATTATTATATAATGCATCAGCATTCCGTAATAATAATACACAAAACAATCCAATAATAAAATAATAGTACACAAACATTCTGTAATCATATTTCAAAACACAGAACATTCAAACAAATCTAAAATTAACATTCACACTATAAAATAAATCTATTTCTCCGGCTGGATTCCAACCTGGAGTCTTGCGAAAATTGGTTGATGAAGGAAGATCAAATCCTCTCCAACTTTTCCAGCACTCCTTTGAATCCCTATGCTTGCAATCTTCCAGCCTTTACCCGCAACAATCCAAATGCCAAACTCAAAGAATAAGGGACTTCTCTCCTCAAAATATAAATTTTCCTACAATAATAATACTAATCTTTTTCTCGAAATCAGCTCTTCTTCCAACTCCCACACACAGGAAAGTATTTACTGTAAATAGAATGGAGGAGGTGGTTGCACAGGTAATGTTGGAAATATAGATGCAGTAACTGAGAGGGGGGGTGAATCAGTTAACCACAAAATATTACCACTGATCCCTTAAATATCTTAACAAATTATTTACTGTGCCACTCGGTAAACATACAGAGAAATGCTGAAAACTTGATCCTTGAAATGTGTAATAATTTAAACTATTCTTAAGCATTCATCACTGATTAACATACATGAATAAAGAAAATAACATGAACACAAGAGACACCAGATTTATTGTGGAAACCCAATATAGGAAAAACCACCAATGTAACTAGTTACTATTTTTCACTCTTCTGAAGTGATGCCCAGTTAGAAGCCAACCCAGTAAAAGGTTACAAAACACACTATTAGGTGTGACCTTGTTAGAGGATTTAATCACCCTACTAGGAGTGGCCTTGTAAGAGGTCTTGAAACAATTCAATAGAACTGTTACCTTGTTAGAGGATTTACAAAATGGTTGTTAAACCAACTCGATTAAGAGATTTTGATATCACTGCTACAATTGCTAGAGAGTAACAATGAAATAACCTGCAACTGAATTGCTGAATATAGATCTCTGTTCTATTTCACTAGATCCTTACTGATCAATTAAATCTTTGCTGCTCCTCAAGGATATCTGACCATCCTTTAAAATTCACACACACCTTTCTTCAAAATGATTTCTGCATGTTGTATTGTCTCTTATTCACCATTTGACCTTCTATATATATATGCCATTTCGTAATCATTTAGATTGACAAGTCGGCACTAATAAATATTATAACAGTCGGCTGGGATAAACAAACTGTAATAACAAAATTCGTTGAAAGGGCTGACCTTGCTCGGTAAACATTAATCCTAAAAAGATTTCCTTCGGTGACCGAGAGAACTCGGTAACCACAACGAATTTTGCAACATCCTTTGGAGACCGAGAGAGCTCGGTAACCACTAATTTCCTTTGATAACCGAGGAGGCTCGGTTAACACTGTTATCCTATCATGTTTCCTTTAGACACCCGAGAGAACTCGGTAGACACTAAAAACTGCCTAGCTGATCGACTGAGCTCGGTAGATACTGAGAACCGCTTAGCTGACTGACTGAACTCGGTAGATACTGAGAATGATAATTGATATGACATTTGTGTGACATCAAAGACAACACATAGCTAATCCAACAATGTCCTTCAGACAATTGTATCCAAAAATCTTCCTCTTTGGCATTGATGGCAACACAACATGTCATAGCACAATAAAATTTTGTAGATAAGCCAAGAGTAAGAAATATATCCTTAGCTTCATTCTAATTCCCATCATCTTCAAACTTCTTTCTCTGATCTTTCTCAGACTGAGAACTCTCCCTCTTAACTTCTCAAGTTATTCTTCTTAGAAATTTCTTGAAATGACAGCAAACTCTCCCTCTTTGACAACACATGCCAAAGACAATTAACACAGTTTCGGTAAATATCAATGTACCTTATGTACTGATTCATATGCAATGATTCCTTGACTATGCTGCATCAACTGATTGATCTTCAACATGTTCTGGTTGATGCAACACTAAAACTTTATTTAGTGAACCTCGGACAGGGGAGTGACCCCTAACTTGCCTCTTAGATACAAGAATGCATCCTTAGGTAGTGGTTTGGTGAAGATATCTGCAATTTGTTCTTTTGTATGAATATATTCCATTCTGATTTCCTTGTCCTGCACCAATTCTCTGACAAAGTGATATTTAATTACAATGTGCTTAGTTTTGGAATGCATTACTAGATTCTTTGAAATATTTATTGCACTTGTATTATCACAAAACATAACAACTGGTTCTTTGATCTCAACCTTCATGCCTTCCAAAAGCTGTTTAAACCATAAAATATTAGAGCAGTTTACTGCTGCAGCAACATATTCTACTTCTGCTGTGGATTGGGATGTGCAATTTTTCTTTTTACTAGTCCAAGATACTAACCTCTTGCCAAGAAAGAATGCACCACCACGTGTACTCTTTCTGTCATCAATGTTTCCTGCCCAATTAGCATCAGTAAACACTTTTAAATCTAGATTGCCTCCAAATTTATACCACAAGCCATAATCTTCAATTCCCCTTAAATACCTCAAGATTCTTTTGATTGCCATCATGTGATTTTCTTTGGGTTTAGCCGAGAATCTTGCCACTATTCCAAATGCTAAGGCAATATCAGGCCTTGTGTGTACTACATACTGTAATTTTCCAATCATTGATCTATATAAGGTCTGATCTACTTCTTTTGAATCATCATCTTTGGTAAGCTTTAGTCTAGTACACATGGGTGTACCAACTAGTTTTGAATCTTCCATACCAAATTTCTTAAGTATTTCCCTGATATATTTAGACTGAGTAATGTAGATACCATTTTTGTTCTGCTGAATCTGAAGTCCAACAAAGAATTTTATGTGACCAAACATAGACATTTCAAATTCTTTGTTCATAAGCTCTGAAAATTCTTTGCACTGATCATCATTTCCTGTAAACACAGTATCATCCACAAATATTTCTGCCAAAACAATTTTGTTATCTGATCCTTCTTTGATGTATAAATTGTTGTTGTCATTAGCCCTTTTGAAATTAATCTGAGTAAGATAGTTATGTAATCTTTCATACCATGCTCTAGGAGCTTGTTTCAGACCATACAATGCTTTGTGTAATTTGCAGACCATATCCCTTTTGTCTAGATCTATAAAACCTTCAGGTTGCTCAATGTAGACTTCTTCCTCAAGAATACCATTGAGAAAAGTAGATTTGATATCCATCTGATATACCTTAAATCCTTTATGTGCTGCATATGCAAGTAAAGTCCTCACACCTTCTAATCTTGCAACAGGAGCAAAAGTCTCTCCATAATCTATTCCTTCTTCTTGAGAATATCCTTTACATACCAATCTTGCTTTGTTTCTTGATACTTGACCATCTTCATTCAACTTATTTCTGAATACCCATTTTGTCCCAATTATATTTTTATCTTTAGGCCTAGGTACAAGAGTCCATGTCTTATTTTTCTCTATGTTCTCTATTTCTTCATTCATAGCCTCAATCCAACTTTCATTTTCTAATGCATCTTTGACATTTTTAGGTTCAAAATCAGCAAATAAACATGTACCTTTTAGTTTACTTCTTGTCATAGTACCATCTGATTTGTTTCCAATAATCTGATCTAGTTTATGATGTTTTCTGACGTACTTGGCTAATACAGGTTCCTTGCTTCCTGAATGAGTTATATTGTCATCTTCTTTATCTTCAGGTTCAGATTGCTCGGGCTCGGTAGATACTTGCTTGGTAGCTTCAGACTGAGACTCGGTACTTTGTGACTCGGTTAGAACTTCTTCTCGTGACTCAGTTATTGTACTGGGCTCGGTAGATGTAGTCTCCTTACATGTGTCTAGCAATGTATCAGGTTCGATGTAAAAAAAAATTCTATAGTCCTCTGGTTCCTTTTTGCTTTCTTCTTCAATTTTTTCTGCAAACTCATCAATTCTCACATGTGCACTTTCTATGATTTTGTGAGTAGACAAATTTAGACATCTATATGCCTTACTTTTGCAAGAATATCCCAAAAATATTCCTTCATCACTTTTTACATCAAATTTTCTGTTTCTAGATTCTTTCAAGATGTAACATTTACTACCAAATACTTTTAGGTAACTTACATTTGGTTTGTAGCCATACCATAGCTCATATGGAGTCTTGAATGTGTCTTTTCTCAGCTGTACTCGGTTCAAGGTATGAACTACAGTGCTAATAACTTCCTTCCAGTATTTCATAGCAATGTTCTTTTCAATCATTAGAGTCCTTGCATAGTCCATGATAGATCTGTTCCTTCTTTCAGCTATTCCATTCTGCTCAGGAGTTCTCAGGGCTAATACCTGTCTTTTGATTCCTCTTTCAATGCAGAAATTATTGAATTCATGGGAGATGAATTCACCACCTCTGTCTGATCTCAAGCATTTAATTCTTTTTCCTGTTTCCTTTTCTACTCTTGTTAAATACCATTTGAACTTCTCAAATGCTTCAAACTTTTCTCTTAAATACATAACAGTCATCATTCTAGAATAATCATCAACAAAGAGAATAAAGAATTTTTCTCTGGTATAGCTCTCAATTCCAATAGGTCCACATAAATCAGTATGCACAATTTCCAAAATATCTTCAGATTGATAGTTTTTACTTTTGAAACTAGACTTTCCCATTTTACCAATTTGACAATTCTTGCATAGATCAACATCAGGTTTCTTCAAAATAGGAATACCTCTTACTTTCTTGAATTTGCTTATTTTTATCATGTTGTCAAAATTTACATGACATAACCTTTTGTGCCATAGCCAACTTTCTTCAATTTGAGCAATAAAACATGAGTAATCACCAAGATCAAGATAAAACAGTTTACCTTTGGTTTGTTTGCCTGATCCTATCAGTTTTCCTTTGTCATCTAGCAGTCTTGCTTTGCCATTCATGAATTCAACCTTGAATCCAATGTTGATTAGTTGTGCTACACTTAGAAGATTATGCTTTAGTCCTTCGACCCAATATGCATTATCACATATAAGTTCTTTGGTTAATGAAATTCGTCCCTTTCCTTTTATACAACAGGGTTCATTGTTTCCAAACCTTACATTACCACCATCAAAGTTTTCAAAGTGTTCAAACTTGGTCCTGTCACCAGTCATATGATGTGAGCATCCACTATCTATAATCCATGTATCATTCTTGCTTATATGAGAGATAAGTGCCATCTCATCTTCATCATTATCAGATTCATCTTTTGTAGCAATGAAAATAATTTCTTCTTCACTATCATCCGAATCTTTAGCTAGGAAACATGTTTTCTTACCTTTATCCTTGAATGATTTGAAATTTTTCTTGCCATTGTACTTGTAATTTTTCTTCTCATCTTTGCTTTGCTTGTTTGGACACCTAGCTGCAATATGACCAATTTCTTCACATGAAAAATAGATTAAGGGATTTTTACCTCTGTATTTTCCTCTGCCTCTTGAATACTTCTTTGCAAGTAATGCTTCAATAACTTCAAGATCGCTATCAGTACTTTCCTCTGATTCTTCTTTACTTTCTGATTGGATTTTCTTCCCTTTCTTGAGTGAAAGTTTGGCCTCAAAAGCTGATTCAATATTTTTAGAAGTTGGAACATAGTTGTCATAGTTATCCAGTTCAAAGGCTATCAATCTTCCAACTAAGGCATCCAAAGTTATATTGTGATTTTCTTCACATCTTCTTTCTTGAATAGCAGAAACTCTTGTTGCATAAATAGGGAGTAATGTTCTAAGAACCTAACTTATAACCGTTTCATCATCAATTTTTCCTCGAGAAGCTCTAATTGCACTAACACTTGTCTTGATCCTTTCAACATATTTTGCAATGTTTTCTTCTTCTCTCATTTTCATTTGATCAAACTGTCCTCTTAGGCTCTCTGCTTTGGCTCTCTTCACATTGTCATCACCGCCATAGATTTTCTTCAGCTTGTTCCACATTTCATGAGTAGTTTTACAGTCTTTGATTTCATCAAATTCTTCATAGCTAAGAGTTGATGCAATGTCTATCATCATAGTGTTATGGTTCTTCTTCTCTGCAATGTCTTCAACAGTCAATGTGCCAGTAGGAATTGTATATTCTTGAAAAATATATTTGCATCCTGAATCACCAATGGAAGCCAGATGTAATCTCATGAGACCTTGCCATGCTGAAAAGTTATTTCTGTTAAGCCTTGGAATTTCTCTTTTGTAAGACATCCTGATCTTTAGCTTAGGTCCTTGAAACCCTTCCTGCAAGCACTAAAAGCTCTGATACCAATTGTTGGAAATATAGATGCAGTAACTGAGAGGGGGGGGGTGAATCAGTTAACCACAAAATATTACCACTGATCCCTTAAATATCTTAACAAATTATTTACTGTGCCACTCGGTAAACATATAGAGAAATGCTGAAAACTTGATCCTTGAAATGTGTAATAATTTAAACTATTCTTAAGCATTCATCACCGATTAAAATACATGAATAAAGAAAATAACATGAACACAAGAGACACCAGATTTACCATGGAAACCGAATATGGGAAAAACCACCAATGTAACTAGTTACTATTTTTCACTCTTCTGAAGTGATGCCCGGTTAGAAGCCAACCTGGTAAAAGGTTAAAAAACACACTGTTAGGTGTGACCTTGTTAGAGGATTTAATCACCCTGCTAGGAGTGGCCTTGTAAGAGGTCTTGAAACAATTCAATAGAACTGTTACCTTGTTAGAGGATTTACAAAATGGTTGTTAAACCAACTTGGTTAAGAGATTTTGATATCACTGCTACAATTGCTAGAGAGTAACAATGAAATAACCTGCAACTGAATTGCTGAATATAGATCTCTGTTGTGTTTCACTAGATCCTTACTGATCAATTAAATCTTTGTTGCTCCTCAAGGATATCTGACCATCCTTCAAAATTCACACACACCTTTCTTCAAAATGATTTCTGCATGTTGTATTGTCTCTTATTCACCATTTGACCTTCTATATATATATGCCATTTCGTAATCATTTAGATTGACAAGTTGGCACTAATAATTATTATAACATTCGACTGGGATAAACAAATTGTAATAACAAAATTCTTTGAAAGGGCCGACCTTGCTCGGTAAACATTAATCCTGAAAAGATTTCCTTCGGTGACCGAGAGAACTCGGTAACCACAGCGAATTCTGCAACATCCTTTGGAGACCGAGAGAGCTCGGTAACCACTAATTTCCTTCGATAACTGAGGAGGCTCGGTTAACACTGTTATCCTTTCATGTTTCCTTTAGACACCCGAGAGAACTCAATAGACACTAAAAACCACCTAGCTGACCGACTGAGCTCGGTAGATACTGAGAACCGCTTAGCTGACAGACTGAATTTGGTAGATACTGAGAATGATAATTGATATGAAATTTGTGTGACATCAAAGACAACACATAGCTAATCCAACAATGTCCTTCAGACAATTGTATCCAACAGGTAATCCAACCAATGCAACCATCTCAACTATCCATCGGTTAATAATTAGGCTTAACAATATCATTAAAGCCTTTCCCGAAATTATAAATTTTATGTTTCTTTTATTTAAGGAAGTTAATAATTATTATTATTATTTACAACCATATCATTACTAATCTAATTATTCATTAATATAATGTAATAAATACTTACTCACCAATAATTACATAAATATATGTATGCATATGCATATGTGTGCACCCATATGCCTATGTGTACATATATTATTATTATTATAAATATTATTGCAAACATAATATTATTATTATAAAACATATTATTTATTTACACACTTAATCCATATTCTTAACAAAATACAATAGTGATATATATATGGTGAAACATACCACTATTAATAAAACATTTTTTATTATTATTGCCATAGACATTTCATTATTAAATACCATAAAATTCTTTATTATTATTGATATTAAAATCACATATTTCAATCACATACTAACTCATTCCTAATAAGATAAGCTAGTACATAAGTAGCTAATAATTAAGATAAATTACTAAATCATATCCTCAAATGAACAATAATTCACATCCATAATCTACTAATAAAATTGAACGTACCATAAAGACAACTAGAACTACTATACTCAAAACTTCATTCTGAATGAATGCAAAAGACAAGAAACTAACTACAAGATCCACAAAACTAATAAACTGAGAGATCACATAATACATCCACACAAGGGACTGACTCGGCACTTCCCACCTAAGGATAAAAGGATCAAAGGTGAAGTTTCTTCCTGTGGAACCTGGTGATATCTCCATAACAACAACAATGATCGAGGATTTTGAGGGATCGCTCAGACTTGTGAAGCCAGGTGGAGATGATACCCGGTACCTACAATCTTGCATCACCAAGAAGAGATACATATATATACATATGGAGATACAAATTAGATATATGCAAGCAGATGACCAGGATCGATACATCGTGTGGACCTCAACTAAGTGAGTAACTACGACTTCATCCCAAGTCATGAAAACACATCAGACACATATCCATAAAACATCATGATAATGGTTAGATTCAAATCCTTGGGTTAGATCCATAAAACATATAAAAATAGATGGTTTTCTAATCTCATAAACATATAAATGATAACCATAAATGAGCATATCCATCATATCATCATCCACAAAATATAAATGTAAATGTATAGTCATGGCCATCATAATAAAATGTCCAAATTAGAAAAGTCTAAGTATCACCATAGGAGAGGGTATTACATTTTTCATGATGAAGATGAGTCTTTAAGAGTTCCTCCTACCCAAGAGAAAAATATTTCTCATGACTTTGAAAAATTTGAACAATGGTTAAGTCAATAAAACTCTAATACATAAGCTATTCCCTTAGTAGAAGATTTAAGAAAGTTGATTCACAATGATGAACATGGTATCAAATTTTTAATAACTGTATTGTCCTAAAATGTTAGCGCCCATAAATGGAGGCTCTAAGAACTATTAGACCATATTTTGGTGATTTTGAGGTCTGAATGTCCGTTATGCTTAATCCCAACAACCCATATTTTCTCCATCTGCATTTTATCACATCACTCAACACCCCAACAAGTTTTGAGCTAATTTTCATGAGGAAAAGTCAACTTCCCAGCTTGTCCCTATGATTTTGGGCCCAAATTTGGCCTGGGGCATGGTGGAAGGGTTTCTTTTCTAAGTTTTTGATCTTTGGTTGGCCTTGACAAAAAATGAATCCAAAAATGAGTATAAAAGGACATCTACTCCTCTCATTTGCATAATAACTTCAAGAGCATAATTTCAAGAGAAAGTGCAAGATATTGTTATCAAGTATTGAAGCAATCAAGCATTCAAGTTGTGCATTTGATGATTTGGATTCAAGATCTCTAAGTCTGCATTTCTTCAAGATCCATTTAAGAAAACACAATCTTCTCTTGTTGATGAAAGTTTCTCTCTCATGATGGCCAAGTAGAGGAATTCTCAATTCAAGCAAGAAAATCGACACATACATTCTTCTTTCTCTATCCTTCTTCATGTGGTTGTCATGCATACATACACTCAAGATCTAGGATTGGAAAGTATAGATCCATACATTTGTGAAGGCATCCTTGATTCTAGATCTTGTTTCAAGATCAATACATTCAAGAATCTTCATAGATTTGAGCAATTACGACATCCATTCATGAGAGTTTTTCATGCAAGGTAAATCTAACATTTATCTTGTTCATTACTTTCCTTTATACAATTTCAATTTAATTTCAAGTTGCATTCCTAAATATGAGTTTGACAAAGGAAAATCCCTTTCCACAACCTTTTCCCCTTATTTTATTTGTGTAGGATTAGGTTGCAGAGTTGTAGGTTCAGATCTAGAAAGCATAGACATAGTCGTAGATCCTCAAAAAAATTTATCAATTTTGGAGTTGTCAGGAACAAGTAGACCTTTCGACTTGTCCATGCACTTTTTGGTTAAAAATTGCATAGTAGATAGCTGCTAGCCTCAGGTTCCCAGATCCAGAGTTATAGTAGATTTCAACATTCTACCGACAATCAAATTTAGATCCAAAGTTCAAACCACCTTCTCTAGTTTCAAGGTGCATACATTCTTCCCTTTTTCCTTGCATAGATCAGATTTTCTATCAATTACATCATCATTATTTACATTTCCATATCTATCTATAATCAAGGAATCCAAAAACCCTACATTGGGTAGATCTCATATTGACACTCTTACTCTCATGGTTGTGCTAATCGAACTCCCTTTGCAAGAGGATTTTGTATTCCTAATGTATGCTGGATTTGGGATTTAGTAGCTTCTACCATAGCTAACCATTTCCATGATACATTTTGGTGAACCCGATTTCTTACATCTGCATTTTTATTTTTGTGTTAGATTCCCTTTCTATGCCTTTAGATATCTAGATCTATTTTGTATGTATTTACATCATATTGTTACAATCTGTGCATTTGGATATCTAGTTTCACCTCCATAATACATTTTGGTGAATCTGACTTATGACATTTCCTCTTTTAATTTTGGTAGTTAGCTATCCCTTGTAAGCATAAAGCATCTAGATCTACTTTGCATGCATTGTGTTAATCACTATTTGTATCACATCTTTGCTACAATTCATGCATTTAGATCTATAGGCTCATATCTTTGTATCTAGATCTTCCTTACATGCTTTTTCTTTTCATAGTCACATCTACTCGTGTATGCTTTACATTACATGCTTGAATTTGATAGTTAAATGTGCATTTCATAAAAAAATCTCTTTGGTTGGATTGCATATTTCTTTCAAATCTTATACATACATCACATTTCTCTTTCCTTTAATTCCCTTGTGCATGAATGTTATCACTTTGAGTCTAACTTATAGCATTCTAGTTAGACGAAGCCATAAAATTATGGGTTCCTTTGATCTCAAGTCCTCTATTTTTCCTAGGAATCTTGATGAGACCAACATGTTACTCCTAAAGAGCATTAATGGTTGTCATTAGTATCATTCAATCATATAGTCAGTAAAGGAGACAAGACAAGACAGTCGGTCAATACACAGAGCCTAGACACTGAGCACAACACAAGGTAGATCACTAAGATAATCGAACATAGTTTTGACCGAGCACACTTATCGAGCCAGATGATCACCGAGTACTGAGCACTATAGTCATTGAGCATTTATATGAACTGCACACCAGTTAAATTACCAAGTGATGAATGCAGTATACACCGAGTGAAATAGGAAATGACATAGCAGTTTGGAATGGCACAAACAACAAGGCAAATGGTTTACACTGATTAGAAAATGATTTACTAAGATCAAGACAAAATTTAATATGCATGTAATCATTAAATTGGTGATGATTCCTATGTAATGATGATCTAGGTTATTCATTTCTACCATTGATCTTAGGTTTTCTAAGATAGAGTCTAAACCCTAATTAGGTCAAGATCAGTTTGATATATAATTTGTAAAGATTTCATTTTGACATGTATCACCACATATGTAGTAGCCGCCACATTGGAAACAGAGGGCTACAAAGAAGTATTCAGTGAAGATATCAATCACATTAAAGTGATAACCGATAAGTAAATTATAGATATGAATCAGACATGTTAAGTTGCTATTTATAGATCAATCCTAATGTTACTCTTTAACCATTGTAGCATACTTTAAATCTATTAACAAAGTGAACTTAAGAATTCTTTTTTAAATCTCTTAACTGAGTGCACACTTGATTTTGTTGCTAAAATCCTCTAACTAGGTAGATCTAGATGACCTCATTGTTACTCCTATCAGGGTAAGATCACTAGAAGTGATCAAAATCTTTGTAGCCTTAATCGACAAACTTTGTACCTGCAATAGTGAAGCTTTGTGGGTGTCATCACTATTGCAGTTTTTACCTTATAACAAGGGTTTTTATGATACCAAAATACTTGAGTTATGTGTATGAAGTTTCATGAATGGTTTATTGATTAGATTACATGCATTTACATTTCAGTTATGTTTCAGATGTATGTTAAATGCAAATTGATATAGTTGGTTAGTAATATTCATGTTTACAAAGATTAAGTTTGAAAAGTTTTGAGGGTACTGATTCAACCCTCCCTTCTCAGTACACATCTTTCCATAATCCCAACAATTGGTATCAGAGCTAGTTCTCTTGTTAAGGAAGTTTAATCATTGAAGAGAAAAGATTTTAAGAATGGAAAGGTATAAGTTTGACAAAACTATTGAGAATCAAAAATTGCAGTTGCATATCTAAATTGAACAATTCAAGGAAGCCAAAGAAAAATTGAGAGAGTTACTAATCAAAAGGAAGGATATGGAATTTTAGTGTAATGAGATTGATTATCATGAAGAAGAGATAGATGATCCATTTGAGGCATTTGGATTTGGATTTGGTAGCATATCCAATGCATTTGAAGGAACCATATCAGATCTATTTGAAAAGAATCAACATCTTACTAAACAAGTGAAAACACTATAGCTTGATCAAGATACACAAATGGTTATAATGATTGATGTCATGAACAATGCAAGACAAACTAACCATTTGGATTTTCATCCTTCTTAATCTTGATTTTCTAAACACTTTTAGCAGTTTTTTCCTTTTCATGTGTCTGTTTGGTGTCTTCTTTGTTTTTCTTTATGAAAAAGCTTGTTGAGCTTCCATCTACATTACCAACTTTACTATTTCTTAAAACATAATTACTCCTGGCTTGATTAACCATATCAGTAGTGATCTATGCTATTTCTTCATCAGAGGGTCTTCTTAATACAACAAGAACCTCACCCTTTTTTGTATTACAGATTATATTATCAATTTCCTCTTCTTCTTCATCAAAAAAGATATTCTAATGATAAACCTCCTTTGTTCTTTGTGAGCTAGAAACATATTGGTTCTCATATTCAACAATAGAGTCTACTTCATCGTATAAATGTGATGAGGTTATAGCACAACCATTCTCATCATATGTGTCATCTTCCTCATCTCCTTGTCCCTCATTTGCAGATACACTTAAAGGGACTGCACAATGATCAGGATCATGTGGGGATTGGCAAGATATGCACCATGGAACATCATCACTCATGTTAACCAAGTGCTTTTTTAATGTATCAAGGGTTTTATCACTAGGTTTTTCCTTATTTTCTAGGAGAACAGGTTTCCCATCCTTCCAGTGGGTATGGTAAGGGAAATTTTACAACCTTGGGTGTTTATTAAAATTATTGAAAGAAGGATTTTCATTACTTGGAGCCATACTATTTATATTTTCACCAAGATTTAAGTCCTTCAAAGAATTTAAGATTTGTTTCAAATTATCATCCTCTTTGGGTTTTATATTAGAGGGTTTATCTGATTCTTTCTTTTTAAACCTAGGAGGCCTAGGGTCTTCTCTTCTACCTACTTTTCTTGATACCCTTTTGTTACTCTCAATATTAAAAGAAAATCTATGGGCTTTCCTAATAGTTATAGGATTTTTGTCCCTAAGAAGATAGTCTATCTTAGCATAAAATTTTTTTAGGTAGGTTGCTATACATACGTTCTCATCCAACCTCATTACCTAGAAAAGCTTATGCATAGCTTTCTGAAATCCCGCATTGAATTCAAGGACTTCTTCATTCTAGTTTTTCTTGATGTTATTGAATTCATTTAACATGAAACCTTCATTTGTTTTGTCACCATATTGATCCTTGAAACAATTAATAAAATCATCCCATGAGCCTACACAGTCATGTGGGAGCCCTCTAAACGAGTCTCTAGCATCCTCAGTTAGTGATTGAACAAATAATTTTATAATTACATACTCATGTTCAATTTCATAAAATTGGAAAATTGCTTTTAAAATTGCAAAAAGCATAAAATAGCTCAAAAATCAATAAATTGCAAAAATCATCAAAATGGATTAAATCAAGTAAAAATGGATATAATTAAATAAAGTGGGACAAAATCAATTAAAGAAAAGGAGAAATTAAATAATGATGTAAATAATTAAATCAAAGCTTAAAGGGGCCAAAAACAATATATAATTGATTTTAATCAGTTAATTGTATAGTTGTTTTAATCAAAAATCAAAATGAACCCATTACCCATACATGGCTAAATTTAATTAATTAATTGAATTTAATAAATCCTAATTTCTTTCAACAAAGTGATTGACCAATGAAAATTGAGGACAAAAAGACATAAATCACTCAAACATTTAAATTGTCCAAAGCTTTGAAACCATTTAAAGGTTTGTCCCCTCATTTGTCCCCCCATTTATGAACAATGCAAAGTATTTGACTCAACCAAGGGATAACCATGATTACTTCACTCCACCCCCTACCCTTGGACATTTACTATAAATATGAGGCATTTTGGAGAGCATTAGCATCTTAGAACTTCATTTGCAAAGCATTGTTATTATAGGCAATTGAGTGCATTCTAAGAGCAAATTAAGAGCATTTTAGCAATTATCATTGTAGTTTGTCAATTTGAGCTAGATTAAGCATTGAATGAGCATAATAATAGTAGAAGCATATAGCAGAATAATTCTCATTTTAGAGGTGTCACTAGTGAGGATCTAAGCTAAGAGCTTCATTTACCACTTCTTTCTAGAGAACCATGAGATGTTCTAGATTATAGTTTCATTTTAAATTAGATTTGCATTGTATTTTTTTTAAATTGATGCTATTAGATCTTAATTTCATGAAGGTGATATCCATCATCACACAAATGGCACCCACCATGGGGCTCTAATCCTCATTTCATACCTGCAATCTGATCTAAGGAAAACTCATAATCAATGCAAGGCCCCCACATAGATGTCTCTACCTGTACCCGTGCATATAAAGCATTGCTCTGAGGCATATCCTACATCTGACCATACTATCTCAAAACTCTGTCGAAGTAGAAACACTCAATAGTAGTAGTAGTGTGCCCAATCATCCAGTGAGGAGCGAACATATAAGATAACTCATCCTCATCCTCTCTCCATCGATCACAACCAAGATAAGGATGCCATATCACCTGATCAATATCATCTATCTATCGGTGCTAGTAGTCTAGATGACCCAAATGATGTTGAGTAACCATCCCAGTATACAAAAAAACATAAGGATATCCCCGTGGTCATCTCCTATCAGAAATGGGCCTAGTAATGGGAAGATGCTCCCATATCCATAACTGTAGAACAATAACACCAGCTGATAAAGCATAACTTTGTCTATACACTACCTCATGTAAATCGTGATAAAGCTAAGCAAGGAAGTAAGAACCCTAATCAAAGCATTGAGGATGAGCAAGAAAATTCTCCAATATCCTACCCCATCCGATAGAAAAACCACAACCTCGTCGGTCAGGAAGGAGCAAACTACCAATCAAGGCACCAAGAATGGCTGGCAATCTCGAAAAGGAAGCAAATTGAGGCCCTGTGATAGTATCCCCATCACCTATAGTGTTGTCCCCAAACACTCATCAATAGATAGTAGAATCATAGACGGAGTCATAATATACCAACTCTCCTCTACAAGGGATCCGTAGTAATCTATACACATCCTCGGGCATGATCGTCATCTCTCCATATAGTAAATGAAAGGTGTTGTGGTCAGAGTGCCATCGCTCCACCACTATAGTAAGTAACCCATGGTTTAGCTGAAACCATGGGAGATGAAGCAGGAAACTCAAACCACATCGCTCAACCACATGATACTCGGCTACTGTCAATGCCTGCCCTAAATCAATAACCCATGATGCCACTGAACGGATATATAAGGTAGGAAAGTGAGCCTATTGGAAAAGCAAAGGAATTATATCAGTATATCATATTAAGCAATTATTTCAATTCAATCTTATCAAAAGTATCAAGTAATCACACCCAGTACCATTTGTTTGTGTCTCTGTATCCTAAGAACGAACTTAGTCATATCAAAATCATATTGGTTTTCACACTGACTGATTTATCCTATCAGTAACTATCCTAATCAGATTGACAAATCATATTTCATGATACCACTATCCTGATATCGTAAGCCAATTGTTTTCTTCAAAGCAATAGACCTAACCAAATTATTCGAACCTATCATCAAAATTTATCAAATTCTTCATTAGACACAATCAAGTAAAGGTGAAAATTCTTCAAAAAAATTAGCAGGCGTGATTTTACTCATGTCAGGCAACATTTTAACTAAGGAAATAATAAAACATGCAACCCAACATCATTCGGGTGTTAGGTGATAGTTTTCAGGCTAAGCGATAGTGAATCCCGTTACGCAACAAAAAATGTTAGCCTAGGCGACAGTAAAACAGCTAGGGTTTTCATACGCGACAACATACATAAAAAAGGGCATTTTGACCTAGTTGTAGGCATGAATATCTTATTCCTAGGTGAGAATGAAAGTTTCTTAAGTGGTAGTAAAACACACGGAAGTGGGAGAGAATAGCACGAAGGCAACAATTAAATGGTGTAGGCGACATTAAATTTTTCCTAGGTGAGATTTTGTCTATTCAACGCAATGATGAAACAAGGAAATTGCAATAAATGCTAATAAATGCACCATAAATGTAAAGATAGAGTTGGGAATGACTTGTCGGAGGTCCATACTCAGGTGGCCTCACATATCTTTGGCACCTCTCGAATCTATGCTCACGAATCAGCACAACCATCTCAAAATTCACTAGAGGATCAAAGCAAAATTACCAAAGATGAAAAGTAAAAATGAATAGTAAAACAAGGTTTATCAACCTATTTAAGGTATTTTGACCTAATTTTGGAGGTGAAAATGGACGTGGACCTATATTGACTAATCAAAACAAATGGGGTATATTCTTAAATCATGACAGATAATCAAATTTTCAGAAATGAAAATATATCCGCGAAACCAAGCATCATCAAAAATTTTCACATCAAGAAATTAATATGTTTTAATTTCTGAGGGGGCATCAGGGTATCAAATGGAAGTTGCAAATCAAACATCATGGAATCAGTGGGGCATCATAATTTTTTTTGTTTCATTATCAAAGACAGCAATCAATCAATATCAGAGGCATATCAGTGAACCAACAATCAAGACCTAAAAAGCAATCAGGACTCATAAAAATCTTTGAATCAATGTTCTTCGTACATCAATTCAAAGAGGGGCATTTGTAGACACATAAAATTGGAAAAATGCTTTTAAAATTGCAAAAAGCATAAAATAGCTCAAAAATCAATAAATTGCAAAAATCATCAAAATGGATTAAATCAAGTAAAAATGGATATAATTAAATAAAGTGGGACAAAATCAATTAAAGAAAAGGAGAAATTAAATAATGATGTTAAATAATTAAATCAAAGCTTAAAGGGGCCAAAAGCAATATATAATTGATTTTAATCAATTAATTGTATAGTTGTTTTAATCAAAATGAACCCATTACCCATACATGGCTAAATTTAATTAATTAATTGAGTTTAATAAATCCTAATTTCTTTCAACAAAGTGATTGACCAATGAAAATTGAGGACAAAAAGACATAAATCACTCAAACATTTAAATTGTCCAAAGCTTTGAAAACATTTAAAGGCGTGTCCCCTCATTTGTCCACCCATTTATGAACAATGCAAAGTATTTGACTCAACCAAAGGATAACCATGATTACTTCACTCCACCCCCTACCCTTGGACATTTACTATAAATATGAGGCATTTTGGAGAGCATTAGCATCTTAGAACTTCATTTGCAAAGCATTGTTATTATAGGCAATTGAGTGCATTCTAAGAGCAAATTAAGAGCATTTTAGCTATTATCATTGTAGTTTGTCAATTTGAGCTAGATTAAGCATTGAATGAGCATCATAGAAGCATATAGCAGCACAATTCTCATTTTAGAGGTGTCACTAGTGAGGATCTAAGCTGAGAGCTTCATTTACCACTTCTTTCTAGAGAACCATGAGATGTTCTAGATTATAGTTTCATTTTAAATTAGATTTGCATTGTATTTTCTTTAAATTGATGCTATTAGATCTTAATTTCATGAAGGTGATATCCATCATCACACAAATGGCACCCACTGTGGGGCTCTAAGCCTCATTTCATCATTTAGATCTTCATTTACAAGCTTGTATTCTCTATTTTCCATCTTTATCTTGCAAGAAATTGGTGAAATTACGCTTACAAGAGGTCTGTTCACGCCTGTGATCATAAAGCATCCAGCCTTTGTTTCTGCAAGTCATGCCTGTGACTCGGGGAGTATCGCGTTGCTTGATTTTATTGTCACCTATCTTAAAGCTTTGCTTCACAATTTCAATTAATAGTTATGCCTGTGATTTTTTAAATATCGCTTAATTGAAATTTGTTATCGCTTAAGTCCAGGCTTTGCATTACAATTTTCAAATTACTATTACGCTTAGGATATTTCAATTTTCGCCTACTGTTAGTTAAAATGTCGCTTTGCAATACTAATTTTTTGCTATTTAAAAGTTCTGTTCATGCTTAGGAATAAATTGTACACACTTTTGTGATTTTCAATATCGCCTATGGCACTATAGAGTGTCACTCGGTATTTGCAAAATTACGCCTGCGAACATTTTGTTATCACCTATTTGTTGGACAATGTCACTTTCAGTTTTCTATCAGAATTTGGTTGCAGATTGATTAATTCTGTCATCTAACTCTCTGTTTGTACATTTTTACAGTAAATGAGCAGACATCAAAAGGTGTAGAAGCTAGAAACTAGGTTTAACAAAGAAGGGAAGGCACTAGCTAAGAAAATCAGAAGGGAAAACAAAGCACACATCAAAGCTATTCTTGAGTTAACACAAGATGAAGACATTCAGGTATATCAAAAATACCTTGCTATAATTGAAGCTTACAAATAGAAATTTGTCTCCCTAAATTGGATCTTTAGCCCTTAGTTCAAATTTTTGTGTGAAAATTAGTAATTATAGTGCTTAAAATTCATTTCATAAATCTTTGTGTTGTCAATTTTGCTTTTGGTTTCCCCTCACTTTGATTGTTAGTGTTGACTAACTTGCTAGAGTATAAGCACATTGGAAGGAGCTATTGCCAAGGCGAGTGAAAAATAACAAAATTCTCTCAAAAATGCCCCTAGCTTTATGCTAGCTACAAGAAAAAGGTATTCTCCTAGTCAAGCTTGCATTTGATTAAATTGCAGCATTCTTTTGATATAAGCTTGGGATAAAATAGGAAATGAATTTCACACTTCAATTATAAGAATCTCCTTGTCAAGAGATTGGGAAAGAACAAACATGTGTCTAAGTGTGTGGAACAAAGAAAGACAATAGGGATATGCTCTTCACTCTTTGAGTGAACCAAACTCCCAAACTTGTCGGCCTAAGTTCATTTCTTGTTTTTCATATATATGCTAGAGCAATAGTGGGCTGGCCTCCCAAGTTTTCCTTAACAAGGCCAGTGAGAGGGACAACCCAAAGTGGGATACACTCACTTTTTCCATGGGAATCCGACCCACTCTAAAATAAAATGCATGTATCCTTAATGGGGTGCATGACAAATGGATTTTAATTTTTCAACCTTCCTCTAGTAGTCCTAATGGATTGCACAAAATCATACTTTTGTGCATGTGGGAAGCCTCCTTGGAGGATGAGAGATTGAAGTCTATTTGAATGGAATATATATTAAAACCTGGTTAAAATAGCAAAGCCACCTTGTAGAAAAATGTTTACAAGCCAAAATTGACTTTAGGTAGGCTGTTTGGAATTTTTTCTTGTGATATACTTGTGAAAAACATTGAAGAATATACACACTAGAGTGATTTTAGGGACATGATGACAAAGTGATGTGTGTGTTGTGATTGTTTTTCTATTTTCAAACAAAAAAATTTCAAAAACACTGATCTTAAATATTTAAAAATCAAAAATATTTACAAACTGGTCAAAGGAGTATCGCTTATGCAAAAAACAAACTCGCCTATCAGAGGTTTAGTCACGCCTGTGACTTGTTTAAAAATGCGTAGACACAGTTAAGTCACGCCTATAAAATTTTCAAACATGCCTGTCAAAAACTAGAAAGTCGCTTAATAATAGCAAAGTGTCACCTATACATCTACAGTGTGCTACCTAACGAGAAACCAGTTTACACGTACAAAAGTTTTGGTCATGCCTACACTTAGGCCAGTGACACCCAAAAATCTAAAAGGGAAAATAGAGAGTATTTAAGGGGGGGTTCAAAAAATTTTGATCACATATTTGAGTACCCTTTTCCGCATTCTTACTGCTCCAACTTTCAGTTCGATCAAAAATCTTGTTTCTACATCATTATTGAAAATCATACAAAGGATTAGACCCCAAGTAATATCAACTCTTACTCTCCAAGGTTCATGCCTTCTTTCACCAGATCTTACTAAATTAAACAAACCTTGCATGCAAATGGGACCTATTTAAGACAAGAGCTCCCTTACCCAGGAGATGAGTCTACCACTCCTAGGGTAACCCAAAAATCACCCGAACAAGAAGTGGAAGATAACATGATGTATTATGGTAGTTTGGGTGGTAAAGACAATAGTGGTATTGATCCCACTAACCAAGGTGATGCCAATAATGGGGGCATTGACATAAGTAACCAAGGAAATACCAATAATGGAGGGGCAGATCAAAATGCTCAAGGGATTGACAACACTCACAATAAAACTAACACCGAAGCAATGACAGAAGATGCCACAGATGAAAAGGTTAGTGAGGTATCCAATGTCCCTATTTTTGAAAGCTCATGGAAAAGGCAATGGATAGAGATAGAGAAAAGTACTTTCTAGACATAGCACAAAAAGGCCTCAAGCTTCCCCATGACTATGATGTTAACCAACTTAAACTACCGAAAGTTGAGGAGAGTACCTTAGACATCATGAATAAGTAGTTCAAGATGTTCCAAATGCAATTGGATACTATTAAGCAAAGTGGAGCTCCCAAGCCTTTCTCCATAGAAGCATTGTGTCCATTCCCATTTGATAAAAGCTTGGTCATGGTGCCATTCCCAATCAATGTAGCGTTCCCCAAGTATGACAAGTATGAAGGAACGTCGGATCCCCAAGACCACTTATGTGAATTTTGTGCATTGAGCTTAGAGTTCATGCATGATACAACATATTTAATGAGACTATTCCCGTGAAGCTTAGGAGGCATGGCTATGGAGTGGTTTTCTAAGTTACCCTCTGGCATTAAGGCCTTTGAAGAGTTAGCTTCAAAATTCATGGCCCATTACTCATATAACATCAAGCATGAGGTCATGATGATAACATTATGTAACACTAAACAAAAGGATGGAGAGGCATTCCTCACTTTTTTAGAAAGATGGAGGATAGTTTTTGCAAGATATCCTAGGAGCGTGCCTGAAAAAGAGAAGATAGATATCTTCATAAACAGTTTAAGCAATGATTTGAACTACCAATTATGAATGTAATGTCCCAAGACCTTCCAGGATTTAATTGAAAATGGAGTAACAATAGAGGAAGTGTTGGTCAAAAGTGGAGAACTAAAATTATATAAAGATAATAAGAATAACTCCAACAACAATAACTCCAACAATGGCAACAATTAGAAGAACAATTGGTTCAATAGTAATAGTCGGTATACAAACAACAATAAGGGAATTGTTAATGATGGTGTGGTGGATTCTAGCAACTTGAAGGTGGTCCCATTTTCTCTTACAAGGACACCTAATTAGGTGAATAATACCAAGCAGACATCCAATGCACCTTCCAATAACAACAATGCCAATAAGGGCAACCAAGGAAATAATGCAAGAAATAATAAATTTGATAAATATTTGGTGCCCACTCCTCAAAGGAACTTCACACCCTTGGGTGAACCCCTCGAAAAGGCATTAAAGACTCTCATGGCTAATAATGTCATTACTTTACCTAGCATTCAGCCTTATGAGCCAAATAATAAGCCTAGTTGGTGGAGTGCCAATAGCCATTGTGAGTACCATAGGATTCAAGGGCACACAACAAATGAATGCTTGCAGCTAAAGAATATAGTGCAAGACTTAATCGATAATGGCATGATCACCATTGATGGACCACAAAGCAATGAAGATCATACAACATTCAAATAGCCTTTTTACAATCATGACAAAGGGGAGTCATCTAATGGCAAGAGACAAAGCACCAATAACATTAACTTTACACCACCTTATGATAACTTTGTGAATGCTATAATAATCAATGAACAGCTCCAAAAAGAGGCATCAAATGTCATTACAAGAGGGTAGACTTCTAGAATGACCCTACAAGGGGCTGCTCCTAAAGTTATTAGCACTCTGTAGTCCAACATAGTGGTCAAACAACCTTCTATAGTAGCAAAATCTTATAGCTTGGTTGATCAGTTGCAAAGAACTCCAACACAAATCTCTATCTTGGAGTTATTGAAGTTATCCCCTAACCATAAGGATATTTTGGAAAAAGCTCTAATAGAGACAAATGTTCCTACTAATTTAGAAGAGGAAAAGTTCCAAAATATGGTAGGTCATCTTGTGGCACCTCATTGTCTCTCATTTTCTGACCAAGATGACATGTCTATAACCCATCCTCAAAATCTACCATTGCATATAGAGGTCTTAATAGAAAGGCATAGAGTCAAAAGATCCCTCATTGATGGAGGAGTTGGCCTTAATATTTGTACGTTAAGTCTTGTTAAATCTTTAGGGTTGTCTGAGTCTTGCATTGACCCTATGAAGAAAATCACTATCAAGGCTTATTATGAAGCTGAAAGGGCCTCTAAAGGCATGATCGTATTGCCCATACAAGTGGGACCCGTCAAGAAGGACACCAATTGCCAAGTATTGGACATGAAGTTAACTTATAATATTTTGTTGGGGAGACCATGGATTCATGAGATGCAAGTAGTCCCATCCATGTACCACCAATGCATCAAATTTTTGTACATGGGTGAAGAAATCATAGTTGGAGGGGACTCAAACCTGTTCCAATATTGCAATGCACTCAAACCCCTTCATGAGTTATATATTCCACACAACTGAGAAGGAATCATTCAAAGAGTCACCATTGAAGATCAAAAAAATGATCCGGTCATAACATTAAATGCTACTCAAAACCCTCCTCAAGCTAGCTCAACGACATCAACTAAGGGAAAGGAAAAGATGAGCTACGAGGGTCCAATTACTAATGAGGGTTCATATCAAACTCCCAAATCAGAGATAGTACCATACAAACCTACTAGAGAAGAAAAAGATGAAGCTAAAAAGGAAAACTACAAGAAAATGGATAAGATGAGGGAGGCATTTGACAAACAATGCAAAATTAGTTCAAAAGGAGTAGGGGAATACTTCGTTTCCCTATTCGACATGCCCACATCTCCAAGGACACATGGAAAACCATCAAAAGAACACTTGCCTCATAAGTAAAACTCTTACTTTGTAAGAGAAAATGACAAAGCAACATTCGACAAGGAGGAGAATGAAGTCCTTCAATGGCTTTATCATGATGAGGAAGATATTTCAAACACTCCCATGGAAAGAATCCAGCATGTTGATATACAAACTGAGCAATATGGGAAAGGGTTGGAGATAA
Organism: Chamaecyparis obtusa; assembly: GCA_027943335.1. Classification (NCBI taxonomy): domain Eukaryota; kingdom Viridiplantae; phylum Streptophyta; class Pinopsida; order Cupressales; family Cupressaceae; genus Chamaecyparis; species Chamaecyparis obtusa. The sequence goes on from BSBK01002845.1 coordinate 123,055, forward strand.
TGCACAAGATGGGATACAAGGGAAGAGGACCCTCAGGCCAAAGAAATAGAGGATTATTAGAACCCATTGAACCTACTTGGAGGGCAAAAGAAGAAAAATCTGGAGTAGGCTACCAATACAAAGGCAAAAGCTCCAGCCCAATGCAAGACTTTTATCCTCAAGTAAATGCTTTAGAATCTGATGGAGATAGTGATGACTCCCAAGATTATGAGTGGGATACCCTATCGAATGAATCATGTCAATATAAGGAGGTGATTGCAATACATACTTATGCAAAGATCCCAAGGAAAGAAACTCAAATCAATGAAGAACCTAATATCCAAGATCTTAACATAGGGCACACACCTACCAATCAAGCATGGATAGAGACATTTTGGATGCCTTCAGAGGAGGGAAATTCAAATGTTAGTTTTAATCCACTCATGGCTTTTCCCACGTTGTTTCCCGTAGAAGTTGAAGAGGACTCAAGTGAAGGGAATTTTGACCCTTCTTCCATGGACCATCTCGAGGAAGCTCACATCATAGATCTAAATGATACAATGTATGAACCCTCAAATGAAGTCATGTCCTTAAACCCTATTGATGACATTTTACCTAATGAATCCTTACTTTTGATACATCCAGACCTCATTGATTGGGACCAAACTGAGCCAAATGACTTACTTTATTTTCCAAATGACCAAGAAATGAGCCAATACCTTAATGCAGTTGAACCCTCTTCCACCAATGAATTCGATATGGACATGATGAGAACAATGGGGGTCCATTCTCTTAGTCAAAAGAAAAAAATGAAAAAAAATTAAAAAATGAAAAGTTCTAGTGATGAAAACCACTATGTGGCACCACTAGAACCAAAAAAAATAAAGATAAAAGACATTTCCTAGGGTGAAAACCCAACTGTGGCACCAAAGGAAGAGAGATTGGATACCTTGCCTGAACATGAGGAAGAAAGGTCACCTATTCTTATAGAACTAATAGAAAAGGTCAACATTGGGATAGAATTGGATCCAAAATTTATACACTTGGCATCATCACTTACACCTCTAGAAAGAGAGGATTTCATCAAGTTTTTTCAAGAACAACAAGTGAACTTTGCATGGTCATATGCTGACATGCCTGGATTGGATCCTAATTTCATAATGCATCATTTAAATGTTAGACTCAGGGTTAAACCCATGAAGTAAAAGTTACAAAAAATGCATCCACATGTGGCTCTCCTAGTGAAGGTAGAATTGGAAAAATTGTTAAAGGTTGGATTTATAAGAGCAATATCATATGCTGAATGGATCTCTAATATTGTACCAGTCATAAAGCATGATAAATCTATTCATGTGTGTACAAATTTTAGAGACTTGAATCTTGCATGCCCTAAGGATGATTTCCCACTTCCGAGCATAGATGCCATAGTGGATTTGACAGTAGGTCACTCCATGTACTCATTAATGGATGGTTTTAGCAGCTACAATCAGATAAAAATTGCACCCAAAGACCAAGAAAAGATGGCCTTTACTTGACCTTGGGGCACCTTTTATTGGAACATCATGCCCTTCGCCCTTAAAAATGTCGGAGCCACATATCAAAGGGCCATGACAACTATCTTCCATGACATGATGCAAACCTTTTTAAAGGATTATGTGGATGACATACTAGAAAAGTCCCACAAAAGAGAAGAACACCTTCAAATTATAAGAAAGATATTCATTCGGTTGGAACAATTCAAAGTTACATTAAACCCAAAGAAATGTACCTTTGGTGTCCAATCCAACAAGTTATTAGGTTATATAGTTTCTGCTAAAGGAATTGAAGTGGACTCGGAGAAAGTACAAGCCATAATGGACATGGAGATACCTAGGAACATCAGCCAAATGAGATCCTTAGAAGGAAAAATACAATCCATAAGAACATTTATTTCTCAATTGGCTGAAAAGTGTCATTCCTTCACCAGATTGCTACATAAGGATACTATATTCATATGGGATGAGGAATGTGATCAAGCTTTCACATTATTGAAGACCTATTTGATAAATCCACCTATTCACATGCCACCAATCAAGGGCAAAGTATTGCTTCTATACATATCTGCTACTGAAAGATCCCTAGGAGTGCTTTTGGTGCAAGAGGATGAACAAGGAAAGGAAAGAGCTATCTGCTATTTGAGTAGGACTTTGATCAAATATGAACTTAATTACACATTCAAGGAAAGAGCTTGCCTAGCAGTGGTGTTTGCATCTCAAAAGTTGAGACATTATATGTTGATGCATAAGGTCAAGTTAATTGCCAAAATTGACCCTCTCAAGTATTTGTTAAGCAAAACTGCCTTAACGGGTAGGATAGCCAAGTGGGTTATGATATTGATTGAATTTGACATTGAGTATGTCGATAAAAAAGAAATAAAAGGGCAAGTGATAGTGGATCATTTAGCTGAGAATCCCATGACTTCTACACAAACTATTCGATTGGAATTTCTAGATTCTACCATTGTAACCATAGAAGCAAAAAAATGGAAGTTATACTTTGATGGCTCCTATACTCAAGGAGGTTCCGGGGCTGGCATACTATTGGTCACTCCTCAAGGTTACACTATTCCTAAGTCCTACAAGCTATTGTTTCCATGCACAAATAACATAGCGGAATATGAGGCACTAGTCATAGGCATCAAAATGGCCTTAGAATGGAACATCACAGAGTTACAAGTTTATGGAGATTCTCAACTCATCATCAATCAAGTCAAAAATGAATATAACACCAAAGATGAAAAGTTGATGCCATATAAGACTATGATTGATGGATGGAAGAAGTATTTTGCCTTGATCACTTTTGAGTAGATTCCTAGAGAGAAAAATAGAGCAGCTGATGCCATGGCCACCTTGGCTTCCTTGTTACAAAAACCGGCTAGATCAAAATGAGAAGTATGAGTTCTTGGTGGAAGAGTTGGTGAAACTGGCATTCAACCTTCCCGAAACCCAAATTGTTTCCCTATTACATGGACATGACTCCCCTTGGTACAGCCCTATATACACATATCTCAAAGACCAAGTGCTACCTTTAGACCAATCCCGAGCCCAAAAATGCAATTTCATACACCAATCAGTCCGTTACATAATCCTTTCAGAAACATTGTATCATAAGGGTCTTGATGGGATGTTACTTAGATTTCTAGAGGAAGAAGAGTCTAAATTATCTTTACACGAGGTCCACAAAGGCATTTGTGGGTCACACTCAAGCGGTTTAAACCTAGCCAAGAAAATCCTTCGCTTAGGGTATTTCTGGAAGATATTAGAAAAGGATGTTTGCCATTTTGTGAAGATATGCAAAAAATGTCAATATCATGGCAACATGATACACGTACCGGCATAGGAATTACACCCATTTGTTACACCATGGCCTTTTTACCAATGGGGATTTGACTTGATTGGGATGATCTACTCACCTTCTTCAAATGGGCACAAATACATCATAATCGCAATGGAATATTTCACTAAGTGGGTAGAAGTGGTTCCTTTGATAATGGTAATGGGCAAACAAAATTTCCATGTTTATCTTAAATCACATCATTTGCCAATATGGTATTCCTCATGCCATAATAACAGATAATGGAAAACAATTCAAAAACAAGGATGTTGATGAACTTTGTGCAACGTTTCATATCACTCACCACTCCTCATCAATCTATTACCCTTAGGGAAATGGACAAGCTGAAGCCACAAATAAGAATATCTTGAAAATATTGAAGAGGTCAGTCAATAAATCAGGAAGGGATTGGCATGTGCAAATTAATCCAGCATTATGGGCCTATAGAACTAGCATAAGAACACCTACGAGAGCCAAGCCATTCTCATTAGTCTATGGAGCTAAAGCAGTTCTACCATTAGATGTTGAAATTGTTAATATGATTTAGAACAACAAAGAGGGGGGGTGAATCAGTTGTTCTCAGGTCCTGATGTATAAGACAAACTTAAAAAACTTTACTTTAAATCAAATCAAGCAACCAAAACAAACTTGGTCATCTCCGATTCATCAATAGAAACATATAAAAATGCAGTCCACTACCCAGTTGTATCTAACTTGTAAACCATAGAAATGTTCACACCAAAACATTCACACACACAAGTATGACACCAAGATTTATAGTGGAAACCCAATATGGGAAAAACCACTTTGTAACATGCTACTATTATTTTCACTCTTCTAAAGTGAGCTCAGTTAAAAGCCAACCCTGTCAAAGGTTACAATGCACACTGTCAAGTGTGACCTGGTTAAAGGATTTAATCACCCTATTAAAAGTGAGCCTAGTCAAAGGACTTACATACATTCCATTAGAATGCAACCTTGTTCAAAGGATTTAACTTATGACTATTAGATCAACCTCTATTAAAAGGATTTTGACTATTACAATGGTTAGAAAGTAGCAACAATGTTGATCTGAAAAATATACAACTTACTTTGCAAATATCAGATCCAATTCTATACACAAATACTGGTTTACTGACTTTGAAACTTTTCCATCTCCATCTCTCATCTACTCAGAACTTTTCTTCAAGCGATCACCACACTTCACCTTCAATCTTCTTGCTTATACAGTCAATAAAACTTATCTTCCAGTATTTCAGTTTCACCCCAATACATCAACCTCTTTCTCCACTCTCATACATCTAATCCAATGTTGAGGTTCCCTTAATACTTTCCTCAATTAGGTTAACTCATCTTTTGCCACTTAATCACATTCGTCGATCTTAGGGTTAGGTTAGATTCATTGAATCTACCCACATTTTGTTCTTCACCTTCTTTTCTAGAAACATCTCAAATCTCATAAAGATTTACAATAAAACATTTTACAATGCATTAATTGCTTCCATACAATCAATAAATAAAGTCAACACATTTTACATAATCCAAGAATTCAAACAATGTCATCCCTAAAAAGAATTCTCTTCAAATATAAAATTGTTGATGCTTGGTCAATATTGTGATCATCCACTCGGTCTTCATGTAGAACGCTTGGTCATTACTAAAACTGTTTCCTCGGCATGCACTGTCTTCCTCGGCAATTTACTGATACTCGATTGACATAGGATTTTTCTCGGCATCCACTAACTCAGCTTAAACATGATTTTATCCATTTTTCCTTGGTTAAGCCTATCAGTTTAGTCTTCAATCTCACTAAGATAAATAATACACTATCTCATCATTGTGCAACATAGTCAAGTACACTTTGTAGTATCAAGATAACTCAACCTTTCCTTAGGTGCTATTGTTACCAACCTTGCTTCACTCATTCACAACACTTCAATAGATATAGTACTTTCCTAAGTAGCAATAGTCTTACCAGTTAAGGTTTTGACATCAATGACAATACAACAATTGTTTCAATTACAGTTTCCAACAATCTCCCTCTTTGGCATTGATGGCAACACCATATGATATCACCTGAATAACACATGGATTACCAACCAATCCAAAACTTATCTATCCATCAAAAAAATTTATAATATCCTTAGCTTCATTCTGATTCAGTATCTATAAATCATACTTCTGTGACCATCAGTAGTAATCAGATCTCCCTTTATCCTGATCATTCATTTCAGTTCATCTTCCTCTTATCTTTTAGTATCTTCTCCCTCAGTTTCTTCTTTGTTCTTAGTATCATGTGTTATCATTATCAGTATATTCTCCCTCTTTGACAAAAATGCCAAAGCAACAACATAACATACATCCAATAGATGTAGATAGTGTCTTTTCAGTTCAGTGTTTCTCCCTCTGTCATCTTGCTTATGACTGATTCAATGTTTGTGCTCTTTCTTCACAACTCTAGGGCAATCCTAAAGTGTGACATTCTTCTGCATCAATGTGTTAGATATTCTATTGTAGCATATTTGATGTAGTGCTCCTAGCTTGACTAGGCAGCCTCAGTTAGGGGAAGGACCCCTAATTTGCTTCTCAGGTACTCATGAGCTTCTTTAGGTAAAGCTTTAGTGAATATATCTACTATTTGTTCTCTTGTATTCACATATTCCAGTCGGACTTCTTTGTCTTGTACCAATTCTCTCAAGTAGTGATATTTGATTGCTATGTGTTTGGTCTTTGTATGCATCACTAGATTCTTAGAAATATTAATAGCACTTGTGTTGTCACAGAAAATAACAACAGGTTAAGCGATTTCTTCCTTCATTCCTACCAACAATTGTTTTATCCAGACTAGATTTGAACACTTTACTGCAGCAGCAACATACTCGGCTTCGGCAGTAGATTGGGAAATGCAATTTTGTTTCTTGCTTGTCTAGGAAACTAATCTCTATCCAAGAAAGAAAGCTCCACCACTTGTACTCTTCCTGTCAGCTACATTTCCTGCCCAATCAGCATCAGTATAAACTTTCAGTTCCAATCTATCATTCTTCTTATAATATAGCCCATAGTCAGTAGTTCCTTTCAAATATCTCATAATTCTCTTCACAGCCATCATGTGTGTTTCTTTAGGATTGGTAGAAAATCTTGCCACAATCCCAATAGCTAATGCAATATCTGGTCTGCTATGTACAACATATTGCAACTTTCCAATCATGGATCTATACAAAGTCTTATTCACTTCAGTAGCATCATCATTTTTAGATAACTTCTATCCAATAACCATAGGAGTTCCTACTGGTCTAGCATCTTCCATCCCAAAATTTTTTAGTATTTCATTCACATACTTAGAGTGTGTAATGAAAATTCCTTTCTTCATATAATATATTTGTAAACCAACAAAGAATTTGATTTCTCCAAACATACTCATTTCAAATTCAGTTTGCATTTCATTTGAAAATCTCTTACACAAATCATCTTGTCCACCAAAAATAATGTCATCAACAAAAATTTTTGCTAAAAAAATACCTTTTCCTTCTTCATCTTTCATATACAGATTGCTTGTGTCATTTGCCCTTGAAAATTCAATCTGCATCAAATAGTTATGCAACCTCTCATACCATGCTCTAGGAGCTTGTTTCAATCCATATAATGCTTTGTTCAGTTTGCATACCATGTGTCTTTTGTTTGGATCAATAAAACCTTTTGGCTATTCTATGTAAACTTCTTCTTCCAATATACCATTTAGAAATGCAGACTTGACATCCATTTGATAAACCTTGAAATTTTTACAAGTAGCATATGCAAGCAGAGTGCTTACTCCTTCCAGTCTAGCTACAGGGGAAAATGTCTCCCTATAATCTATTCCTTCTTCTTGTGCATAGCCTTTGCATACTAGTCTACCTTTATTCCTAGTGATTTCACCATTTTCATTCATCTTATTTTGAAATACCCATTTTGTTCCTATAACATTCTTATTTTCAGGTCTCAGCACTAGTGTCCAGGTATCATTTTTCTCAATTTGGTCAATCTCCTCATTCATTGCTTGTATCCAATCTTCATTCTCCAATGCTTCTCTTGTTGTTTTAGGTTCAAATTCACATAGTAGGCATGTTGGATCCTTGGTCTTACTTTTGGTTTCAATTCCAGCATCTTTATCTCCAATTATCTGTTCAAGCTTGTGATGTCTTCTTACATATTTTGCCAAAATAGGTTCAACATTTTTCTCTTCTATTTCATTAGGTTCCCCAACAAGATTGTCAGATTCAGCTTTTGAATGCTTGGCAACCTCTTCCTGATAGTCGGCAGTACCATTCTGTAGCTTGGCATGTTCTTGTTCTTTCTCAGCACCATTTTCCTGATGCTCGACATTGCTTACCTAAGACTCAGCATCAGGTGCAGGTTTGTTACTTGCCTCTTCTTCCTTTTCAATATACACAAAAGATCTGTAATCTTCTGGTTCTCTTTTACTATCAACTTCATTTCTTTCTACATACTCATCAATTATTATATTCACACTTTCCACATTTTTGTCAGTGTTAGAGTTCAAACACTTATAAGCCTTACTTTTCATGGAATACCCTAGGAATATGCCTTCTTCACTTTTAGCATCAAACTTTCCATTCCTAGTATCTTTTAGTATATAGCATTTGCTTCCAAAGATTCTAAAGTATTTAACATTCGGTGCATGTCCATACCATAATTCATAAGGTGTTAGATGTGTACCTTTTCTTTTTTGTACCTAGTTAAGAGTGTAAATAGCAGTGCTTATAGCTTCATTCCAATATTTCTGAGGCACATTCTTTTCAATCATCAATGTCCTTGCACAGTCCAAGATAGATCTATTTCTTCTTTCTGCTATACCATTCTATGGAGGAGTTCTAGGTGCAGACATCTGTCTTCTAATACCTCTTTCATTACAAAATAGATTAAATTCATTTGATGTAAATTCTCCACCTCGGTCAGATCTAAGACATTTCAGGTTCATACCTGTCTCCTTCTCAACTTTAGCCAAGTACCACTTAAAGAATTGAAAAGCATCAGATTTCTCTCTTAAAAACATTACATGCATCATCCTGGTATGATCATCAGCAAACAAGATAAAGTATCTAGCACCACAGTAAAATTTTATACCCATAGGTCCACAAAGGTCAGTATGAACCAAATCTAAAATGTTTTCAGAAGTAAAGGATTTGCTCTTGAAACTTGACTTTGTCATTTTTCCTAACTGACATTCCTTGCACATTATATTCTCAGGTTTCTTCAGTCTAGGTAGACCTCTTACTTTCTTCTTCTTACTTATCTCTACCAAATTGTCAAAATTCACATAACACGGCCTCTTATGCCATAACCAAATATCATCAAGTTGTGCAATTAAACATGTTTCTTGAAATAGGTCAAGATAGAAAAAATTACCTCTAGTCTTCTCTCCACTTCCAATTAGTTCACCAGTGGCATCAAATATTTTAGCTTTCTTGTGATGAAATTCTACTCGGTAACCGATTTTTTTCAGCTGAGCAACACTTAACAAGTTATAATTAAGACCATCAACCCAATAAGCATTTTCACAAGATATCATATTAGTCAATTTAAGAAAACCTTTTCCTCTAACAGGACATGGTGCATCATTACCAAATGTTACACTTTTACCTCTGTAATGATATAAAGTTTCAAACTTATCCTTATCACCAGTCATGTGATGTGAACAACCACTGTCAATAATCCATTTATCATTTTTGTTCACATAGGAAATCAATGCAGTTTTCTCATCCTCATTAGATTCATCTTTCATTGCAACATAGACAACTTCAATTTCAATATCATCACCATCAGTGTCAGTTCCTTCTTCAGCAATATAACAATATTTCTTACCTTTTCCCTTGTAGTCTTTGTTCCTTTGATAGCTTCTATCATCTCTTCTATCTTTGTGTTTTCTTTTCCTTTCATCATCTTTATCCTTCCTGTCAGGACATCTAGCAGCTATATGACCAACCTTATTACAAGAAAAACATATGATAGGGAGTTTACCTTTATACTTTCATTTTCCTCTTCTCAGTCTTCTTGCCATAAGAGCTTCTAGATCTTCAAGTTCTTCATCAAAAGTGTCACTGTCACTTTCACTTTCACTTTCATTTTCACTTTCACTTGTGCATCTTTCTTTTTCCTTCTTAGGTTTGTTCAAAACTAATTGTGACTTAAAAGCAGATTCAACATTTCCAATACTTCCAATAGTGAAATTATCATAATTAGAGAGTTCAAAAGTAGTCAGCTTACCAATCAAACCTTCCAAAGTGAGTCCATTTGCAGAGTTACATCTAGATTCCTGAATAGCTGAGATCTTGATAGCATATATAGGACGCAGAGTTCTTAGTACTTTTCCAATAATGGTTTCCTCATCAATAGTTCCATTGGCTCCCCTAATAGCATTTACAACTTCTTTTATTCTACCACAATATTGTGCAATTTTTTCACCTTCTTACATTCTCATTTCATCAAACTTACCTCTGAGACTCTCAGCTTTTGCTTTCAATACAAATAAGTCACCACCATAGATCTTTGCAAGAGTGTCCCACATCTCCTTAGAAGTTGAGCAGTCCTTTATGTCCTCAAATTTTGGATAGCTTAGGGCAGATGCAATTTCTAGCATTGCCTGATTATGTTCTTGCTTAGCTCTCATCTCTTCGGTAGTCATAGGTGCAATAGGTGAGACATAGTCATTCTCAATATAGTACTTTGTAGAATCACCAATACCAGCTAGGTGTAGCTTCATCAAGCTTTTCCATTCAAGGAAGTTCTCCTTATTCAGCTTCGGTACCTCCTTCTTATACATCTTGATCATTTGCTTCAAATCCCTTTAAACTTGATTTTTGTATACACCAATAAGCAACACAGCTCTGATACCAATTGTTAATATGATTTAGAACAATAGAGAGGGGGGGTGAATCAGTTGTTCTTGGGTTCTGATGTATAAGACAAACTTAAAAAACTTTACTTTAAATTAGATCAAGCAACCAAAAAAAACTCGGTCATCTCTGATTCATCAATAGAAACATATAACAATGTAGTCCACTACCCAGTTGTATCTAACTTGTAAACCATAGAAATGTTCACACCAAAACATTCACACACACAAGTATGACACCAGGATTTATAGTGGAAACCCAATATGGGAAAAACCACTTTGTAACATGCTACTATTATTTTCACTCTTCTGAAGTGAGCTCGGTTAAAAGCCAACCTTGTCAAAGGTTACAATGCACACTGTCAAGTGTGACCTGGTTAAAGGATTTAATCACCCTGTTAAAAGTGAGCCTAGTCAAAGGACTTACATACATTCCATTAGAATGCAACCTTGTTCAAAGGATTTAACTTATGACTGTTAGATCAACCTCTATTAAAAGGATTTTGACTGTTACAATGGTTAGAAAGTAGCAGCAGTGTTGATTTGAAAAATATACAACTTACTTTACAAATATCAGATCCAATTCCATACACAAATACTGGTTTAGTGACTTTGAAACTTTTCCATCTCCATCTCTGATCTACTCGAGACTTTTCTTCAAGTGATCACCACACTTCACCTTCAGCCTTCTTGCTTACACAATCAATAAAACTTATCTTCCAGTATTTTAGTTTCACCCCAATACATCAACCTCTTTCTCCACTCTCGTACATCTAATCCAATGTTTAGGTTCCCTTAATACTTTTCTCAATTAGGTTAACTCATCTTTTGCTGCTTAATCACATTTGTAGATCTTAGGGTTAGTTCAGATTCATTGAATCTACCCACATTTTGTTGTTTGCCTTCTTTTCTAGAAACATCTCAAATCTCATAAAGATTTACAATAAAATGTTTTACAATGCATTAAATGCTTCCATACAATCAATAAATAAAGTCAACATGTTTTACATAATCCAAGAATTCAAACAATGTCATCCCCAAAAAGAATTCTCTTCGAATATAAAATTGCTGATGTTTAGTCAATACTATGATCATCTACTCAATCTTCATGTAGAACGCTCGGTCGTTACTAAAACTATTTCCTCAGCATGCACTGTCTTCCTCGGCAATTTACTGATACTCGATCAACATAGGATTTTGCTCGTCATCCACTAACTCGGTCAACACTAACATAACTCGGCTTAAACATGATTTTATCCATTTTTGCTCGGTTAAGCCTACCAGTTTAGTCTTCAATCTCACTAAGATAAACAATACACTATCTCATCATTGTGCAACATAGTCAAGTACACTTTGTAGTATCAAGATAATTCAACCTTTCCTTAGGTGCTATTGTTACCAACCTTGCTTCGCTCATTCACAACACTTCAATAGATATAGTACTTTCCTAAGTAGCAATAGTCTTACCAGTTAAGGTTTTGACATCAATGACAATACAAAAATTGTTTCAATTACAGTTTCCAATAGAAATACCATCCCTATGGGTGTCATTACAAGGATTGATCACAGATGAAGACTATAGAGTCGCTAGACTTCAACGATTGGAGTTACTTAAAGAGCATCAAACAAAAGCTTATGGGCACCTAAAAGTGTATCAAAATAGAATCTCGAGGAACTATAATAAACATATGAAACTAAGAGTCTTTCAGGTAGGAGACTTAGTGTTGCGAGAGAACCCAAACAATCAGGTTGAATGAGAGAAGAAAGGCAAATGGGAAGCTAATTGGCTTGGCCCATTCATCATAGTATCTTCATTTGGCACAGGAACCTATAAGTTATCAGATTGTGAAGGAGAGGAACTCCAAGAACCCATCAACAATATTCATATCAAAAGGTTCTACACATGAGGTAGACGAAAGAGTATAAAGAGTATCAGATGAGAGAGCATCATATTTATTGTACATAGTTTAAAAGAGATCTTGAAAATACCAAAAATAGTAGAAAACTGAGCAATAAGAAAGGAAAAACATTCAAATAAGATGTTGTCTTGTTGAAAACCTAGCAAATAGGCACCTTGATGATATGAAAAAAAGAAAAAAAAATTGAAAAAAAAAAGAAAAATACAAAAAAAAAAATTGGAAAAAGAGAAAAGTGCCTTGGTGAAAACCTAGCAAATAGGCACCTTGGTAGCAAAAAAAGAGAAAAGCTTTAAAAAAAATAGAAAAAAGAGCTTGACCTATCCAAAGGGTGAAAACTTGGTAAACAAGCACCTTTTGTTCCCTTAAGTCTGTCTTTCCTAGTCACATGTGTACATATTGCATTTCCAACATCCCATTTGTAAACCTTCATTGCATCCTTTATTTGTATATAGTCATAATAAAGCTTTTAGTCACATTGTTGCATTGCCTACAGCCCTAAGTTTGTCATGTGATCACATTTAGCACTTGGGGGCAGGAAAGGACTGGAATTTTGCTACCATACGGATTCAATAAGTGCTACAATCAGTCATGTGAGAGAGAGATTTATTGAAACTTTAGAGAGCAATTTTTGTGAACCTTTGATGGCTATCATTGTTCACAACCCAAGTATTTGATCCTACAACTTGATCCATGAGCCTTCATTGACTTTATTATTCGGGATTAAAAATTGACAAAACATCTTAAAGATCAGAATGCTTTGAAATACTTTTTGAAAATCATGAAAACATGGCAAAACACTTAAAGCTTTCTTTTGATAAATTTTTTTTAGGAAATTGACTTTTGATCACATCTCTTTAGCTAATCGATGATGTTTCAACTAGATTGGCCACGATAGAGGCATGATATTTTCTTGCCTTTGAGTGATTGTCTTGAGGAAGATTCATCAACTTATGAGAATTCATCTAACGACATGGTCATCAAAGAACTATCAAGGACTAACTCATAAGAGGAAGGATTAACCTTTGCTTGTTTATGCAAATGGATCGCTTGGCTATTTAGATCTTCCATATCTTAATACCAAAAATCCACTTGCAACATTGAATACGTTGACACCGGTATTCAGACTCTCATAGTTTGGTCATCCAACTAGTGAGGGTTGTACCTGTTTCAAAATGAGGTTATGAAAAAGTGATAAAAAGTGGTATTCATATCATCATGATGTGGTCAATGATGATTGTACTAGCTTTTTGGTCCCAAAAATGCCCAATGATGAAAATTTATCCTGATAGCATTTCTTTGCTAAAAACTAGTGACACTTAGGTTGCATTATCATGTTAGATTAACTATTATCATATTAGATTAATTGCATTGCATTATCATGTTAAGTTAATGGCATTTATTTATGGTTAATTTCCAAGGATAAAGGGGGGCACATCAAAGAAATGGGGGGGAAGATTAAATTCAAACATTCATCATAATCTGTGATTCCAAACAATGAAAGTGAGATTATCTTTTGCATTCATGCATAGCATTAATTATTATTCATTACGCATATATCAGAAAAAGAAAAGAAAAGAAATCATTTTCCATACATCATACATTCATGTAAATAAGAGTTCGCATTGCATAAATCTATATACTTGAAGAAGAAAATAAAAAACATAGGAACATACATGTGCATTTCCATAAAACATTTTGCATCCATACATTGAAAAATAGAAAAGCATCTCATCAAAATCCATACATCATTGCACTCATTTATCTATATCATAAAATAAGATAACTGCATCCATAGCATAACACATAAATGCATAACACATCATAATAGTTGCATAAAAGATAATCTCATAAATGACTCATCAAGAGAATGAGGGAATATATCATCATATATCATCAAAAAAAAAAGAAGTGTTCATCAAAGATCCAGTATATCAAGATACAATCTCATCAAAAGGGGTACAACAAAGGTCCCGATCAGTCAAATAGCATGAAATGTGGAACAGGGGATATCAGTGATAAATGAGTCTATCAACAGTCAATCACGATCTTGTGGCACCTGGATCTCTAGCATCTAGTGGAGGAGGAGCCTGAGAAGTGCTCACTTCGTCCTGTCTCTGAACAATCATGGCTGACATAAACTACTGCAGCAAGGAGGCAACTTGATCCAAATGACCCACAACAGTGGACATATCTATCCAGTACCTACATATCTCAGGCTAATAAACCAATAGTGGGAGCATCCTGTGCACCCTCCCCCTGATCCTGTGGCTGCTGAACTAGTGGAGGCATCTGTTGTGCCCGAACCTACTGTGCCTAATCCTATTGAACATCATCATCTTGTTGTGCCAAAGCTACTCACTATAACTACACCAAAGGATCTAAACCTCTAGGAATCTATCTAGCAACATCAATGTGAGCCTGTCTCTGAGCTCTCTATTGCCTATGAGCTCTATCCTGTCTAACTGCTACTCTAGGATGAACTATTGGGACTGCATCAACCTATATATCTCTAACATCACCATGACCATGTCTATCACCATGAGGATATCTACATCCTTGTCCTCTCCTATGTCTGCCACCACCACCAATGCTACCACCACCATCACGTCGACCAAGAATAGGCTCTAAGGGATCAGTGAAATGAATGAACCTATTACGAGCCCACTAGTCCTCATACTCATGAGACATACTGACATCTGCCATACTAGAAAGCATCTCCCATCTGCACATAGTCATACCTGCAATCTGATCTAAGGAAAACTCATAATCAATGGAAGGCCCCCCCATAGATGTCTCTACCTATACCCGTGCATATAAAGCATTACCCTGAGGTATACCCTACATCTGACCATACTATCTCAAAACTCTACCGAAGTAGAAGTGCTCAATAGTAGTAGTAGTGCACCCAATCATCCAGCGAGGAGCGAACATATAAGATAACTTATCCTCATCCTCTCTCCATCGATCACAACCAAGATAAGGATGCCATATCACCTTATCAATATCATCTATCTATCGGCACCAGTAGTCCAGATGACCCAAATGATGCTGAGTAACCATCCCAGTATATAGAAAAACATAAGGATATCCCCACGGCCATCTCCTATCAGAAATGGGCCTAGTAATGGGAAGATGCTCCCATATCCATAACTGCAGAACAATAGCATCAGCTGATAAAGCAGAACTCTATCTGTACACTACCTCATGTAAATCATGATAAAGTTGAGCAAGGATGCACGAACCCCAATCAAAGCATCGAGGATGAGCAAGAAAATCCTCCAATATCCTACCCCATCCAACAGAAAAACCACAACCTCGTCGGTCAGGAAGGAGCAAACTACCAATCAAGGCACCAAGAATGGTTGGCAATCTCGAAAAGGAAGCAAACTGAGGCCATGTGATAGTATCCCCATCACCTATAGTGTTTTCCCCAAACACTCATCGGTAGACAATAGAATCATAGATGGAGTCATAGTATACCAACTCTCCTCTACAAGGGATTTGTAGTAATCAATACACATCCTCAGGCGTGATCGTCATTGATACAAATAATTGATTAAAATCAATTATATATTTTTTTGGCCCCTTTAAGCTTTGATTTAATTATTTAACATCATTATTTAATTTCTTCTTTGCTTTAATTGATTTTGTCCCACTTTATTTAATTATGTCCATTTTTACTTGATTAATCCATTTTGATGATTTTTTCAATTTATTGATTTTTGAGCTATTTTATGCTTTTTGCAATTTTAAAAGCATTTTTCCAATTTTATGTGTCTACAAGGTCTTGTATATATAGGAAAGGGGTGTTGAATCCAAGGCCTCAATGTTTTGGATTCTGTGAGGCTTCTAGTGGGTTTTTCACGCCACCTTCTTTGAGTTCTAGACTGCCACATTGATAGTTCCATTGCTCTGTAGCACATTTCTATGACACATTGTATTTATCTTTGAAGTATCCAAGGAGCTTAGTGTCATGAGGTGGGGGATATTTGTACAACCATCTGTTGATATTAGGGTCTACCTCTTGATTATTTAGGATGCCATGTGAGACCAATGTAGATGGCCCCATTTGCTTTACTTCAGGATTTTCTTGAGGGGGTGTGTTTTGGTGGCATGGGTGCCTTTGGGTATGTAGATCAAGCAATAGGGCTCCAACTGCAAAGGCATTAGTCAAATTGTATTCACCATAGCCCATGTTGTTGATCTTGACAATGGAAAGAGTGGAGGCAAGGATTGTCTATGGATCATAGTGGGATCAAGATGATTTGGTGACTCAAGTGCCAATATCGATTCCAAGACAATGGGTGTGGTGAGAAATGATGCTTCCAACACATGATAGTATGTGAAGGGTTGGGGATCGGCATGGATGGTGAATTTAGTGCCTTGATGTAGAAATTTAATGCATAGATGGTAGGTGGATGTGATAGCTTTGATAGAATGAACCCATGGTCAGCCAAGGAGGATGTTGTAGGGAAGATCAACAACATGGCAGATAGTTTCTTAAATTACTGGGCCCAACTTGATAGGAAACAAAATAGAACCTTCTGAGGTATGCTCCAAGTTATCATAGGCCTTAATGGTGATGGACTCATGTGATGTGTCAGCCTCTGTGTATCCCACCTGTTGGATGAATTTTAGTGTGCACAAGTTAAGGGTCGAACCATTATCTATCATGACCTGTTTGATAGAAAAGTCATTTACCATTATGACAATGCAGAGGAGGACATTGTGATCAGGATCAACATATGGCATGTTGGATGGTTTGAAGGAGAGAGCACAAGAAGTGGATAGGTGTCTCACGAGGTTCTCAAACTGGATGGTCTTAATGTTCGTGGGGACACATGCCTCTTGGAGTGCTTTGTTAATGATCTCTTGTTGAATGGGTGAGGAGCGAAGAACGTTGGGGATGGAGATTTGGGAAGGGGTATTCCAAAGGTTCTCTAGGAAGTTATACTATGCATTAGGAGCATGAATTGGATTATCACTAACAACAGATATCTTACCTTTACATGTGGTGACTGCACACTTACTATCAGTACATTTGATGTGTATGACATTAATAATAGGTTCAACATGGGAGATGCATCCAACAAACTTTTCGTAATTGATATAGGTGGTAGTATAGTCTTTTCCATCAGCATGGTCACCTTGTTTTCCTTTTCCCTTGGTTTTGGGGTGGCGGGTTAGCATTGGTTTCATTCTTGCAAGTGTTGTGTTGAGGAAACACATTTTGGTATATCTCGAGGTTTGTGTTGGGTGAAACTTAGGTAGGTGCATCAACTGTGATCTCCTTTTTATTGCTGAGATCTTGGACATAATGTTTAAGCTTCATGCATTTCATGGTGGTGTGTCCTTTAACACGGTGATCATCACAGTACTCATTTTCCTTGTACCATGCTGGAATGGGGGTTGATTCATCAAATGGATGGCTTTAGGGATAAACAATCAAGTTGGTGTTGGCCATTTGACGGAAGATCACATCCAAAGATTCATTGAGAGGGGTGAATATGAACTTTTGATTATTTTGGATGTGCGGCTTATTCTTCCTTTGGGTGACTAATATAGCATTGGCTTGATTGGCTTAGTTTTGGTAGTGTTGTGTGGGTTGTTGGTAGGTAGGTTATTTTTGGTGACATATAGGTGCGAGTGGATTAGGACCAACTATGACAACCTGAATGTGCTTGGTATCGGTGGCCCCATCTATGACCGCATATTTATTTTTATTCCAATATCATGGTCGATCATTGTTGCATTGGTCTTGTTGATTTTCCTTGTAATGCCTAATGGTATCATCATCCAAGAGGCCTTTTTCAATATCCATTCCTCTTCCCTTAATATCTTGATAGGTTTGTATGCAATTCATATGCATGAAGTGGGATAAATTTAGGTGAAAATTATCAATGAAGATTTTGGTGAGATGTTTCTCTGGTGGTTGGTATGACAACCTTGTGGTGAGTTTTTTCCATCTTTGCAGATAGTCGACCAGGATCTCACCTCCCTTTCATTTTGAATTGCATAGGTCCAAAAGGAAAAGCTTGTTTTTGATGTTGTGCATGTATTGTGCTATGAACTTCTCAAACAATTCTACAAAGGTTGACATATATCTGTAGTCTATCTTATAGAACCACTAAATAGTGGTTCCTCCTAGGCTCCTAGGAAAGAGGTGCATGAGAAAATTTTCATTGTACGCAACCTCTTGGAAAGCCATGTAGAATTCCTTGACATGGCTAATTGGATCTCCCTTCCCCTTGTACTTGTCAAATTTAGGTGTCTCAAAATACTTGGGGAAGGGAACTACTATGATAGATCTATCAAAGGGATAGGGACATACTTCCTCAAATTTGAAGGTTTTTCTTTTAGTCCCAACAAGGAGCTCCTTGAGAGCATTCTTCATTTCCTCCCATTCTGAATTGGTAGGCATTGGAGTGGGTACTCCCATTGGGAAGGGTTCTGATGGTGTAGGTGAATATGGATGGTTTTGCGAGGGATATTGTGGGTTTTGAAAGGGAGATATCTCTACTAAGTAGGAGACTTAGTAGGGATTTTGTGGTGGTGGTTGGGCAATGTATTATTTTTGAGGTGCGAAGGAGTATTGATGTGTAGGGTATGATATTTCTTACTATTGTTGGGGAATGAGGGGATGTTGCTGGTGTGCAAGGAAGTACTGTTGTTGTAGAGGAGGTTGGTGGAATAGTGTGGATTGTTGATGGGATTGGCCATGTTCTTGGCTGATATAGGTAGGGTGCATTCATGCATTGTTGAGAGGTGCAATGGGTCCCTAGATGCTAGTGATGAGAGGTGGTTTTGTGATATATTTGGTGAAATGAGAGGAGATTTGATGTTGTGGTGGTGGCACAGTTTGAGAGATGGTTGTTGACATGGATAGATAGTTGGTGAATGCAGGGAGAGGTGCAACTTGAGGAGGTTGTGGTGGGGGCTATGTTGTGAATAGAAAATGTTCTTGTGGGTTTGTAGGGTTTCATATGTGCGAGTGTATTTGTATCCCTAGGTAATGCATTTATGCTTGAGTAAGGCCCCACGAAGAATTTATTCATGTGGCGGGCTAGAAAGTGGAGATAGTTGAAAATGTGGGAGTGATGAGGGGATCTTACAATGTGAGTGGCTGGCTTTGAGATCCCATAAATAGCATCCCTGTCATGAAAGAAGGTTACTGGGCTTGAGTGTTAGTGAGGAAGGGAGGGAGAGACACTTGTGTAGAGAAAAGATGGGTGATAGGTGGAATGAGTTCTTGAATGAAGATTTGGTGATCAGTAAACAAAGGTGCTTGTGTTGCCCCCTGGAAGAGTGGTGCTAATGTGGAGGATTGGCTCATGAAAGGTGGGGGTATTGTTTGTGTGGAACTCTATGTGTGAGGAGGTGGCGGTACTTGTATGGAGCTCTATGCTTGAGTGGAGTTTTGAGATGTTGCGGATGGAGGTGGTGGTCCCATGATAGCAAAAGGAGTAGATTGTGTTATGTGTATGATAGGATTTGTGGAACTGGATTGCAATAGGTGAGTGTCATGCCCAAAAAGTTGAGCAAAACACACTAATCAAATTTTTTCCAACTAACACTAAAGTTGTCTAGTTTAACTAATTGGTAGCAATTTATAGTTTAAGGGTGAAGACCTTGAATGGTTCTAAGGAGTATCATGACCAACATTGACTTGGTCAACCTCTCTCTAAGATTAAAGCCACAAATTTAAATTTTTTTAATCAATTTATCAAAGGAGCACCAAGATAAAAAGCTTGACTAAGTGTTACTATAGTTTGACTACAGGTGACTAAAATTAACCCTCTATTTTAAAACATAATTTGATTTCAATAGGGAATACTAATTAACTTATCTTTTTATTAACCTCCTAATTAAATAGGAATCGATTTAGGATTAAAACAAGCATGAACATTTAATTTATAAAATAAACTAATAACATTACAATAATACAACCAACCGTAATAATAAACATTAAGAAATATAAGAGGTGCAAGAAATATGACACAACTACATATCTTCATATGCAAGTGGAAGTCTTACAACACCCCAAAGATTCCCAAGGAAACTATTAAGGTTCATGTGATGGTTACATGCGTCCACTAGTTCACTATTGTTAAAGTGTTTAACATGCAAGGTTCATCCAAGTTACTATGTTGTCTATTTCCATAACAGTGTTCTTTTTAAGCCCAAAATACAGTTCCTACCATGATTATTCATACAAGTTCATTTACCGATTTATCCTCATAGACCAGATTGATCAATTTTATTTTATTTTTACCAAAATGATCATTAGCCGATCTATTTTGACTTGGGAAGATATATCTCTAAAAAATGATACTTAAGATACAAAGATCTAACTTAACACATGTGGAAATGTTCACTGTCTAGGAAATGACTAACCAGATGCGACATTATGTAAACAAAAAAAAGAAGGCAAAGAGAAACCTCCACACCGAGGAGTACCGAAAACACATATATCGAGGATGTAGGCACTCAAATACATTAAAAAAATAAAATAAATCTAACTCAACATCTAGGTCTTCTAACATTTCAAATACATATTCTGATCATCATAAGAAGAACAATAATGTAAAGAGCATAAACACTCATCATCAAGAGTAAAGATAATCAAAGGTAAATATACTTACATATACAATGCAACAAGAGAAATGAGCTCTCAAGATCTAAGTGTTAAAGCTAGAGAAAGTTCATCTCTGTACACTGGTCCCCAGTAGTGGTATAGCTAGCAACGCCTCCCAACCATATGGTACTCGTAGGCCCAACCCCTATGCTCGTGGAGATAGTAGTCCGGCCACAAACATAAAGCAAACACGCAAACAAGGAGGTGGTTAACACACACGCCAAATAATGCATAACTCATAGGAGAGTACCATGACCCAACACTATATACATAAGTATAAATACATCACAACATGAAGAACACTCAACATGTGGACCAATGTCCAAGGTGCATACCAAGCACATCCATATAACAACAAGGTCACTACTCAGCACTAAAAAGGTCATCTCATCACAATGAAGAAGCACATCAAAAAAAAAATGCAACAAGACATAAATCAAAAGAACTCAAGAATTCATAAATATCATAAGGATTAAGTAAACTTAATTGGTTTCAATACCAAAGGTATAGGTCCCTCAAAACTCGACATAAAAGCATAACTCAACTATATCTTGGATGCGGTCTCAACACCCTACATCCACATATCACATGAGAGTTCATTTTCAAGCATGAGGTGTACCATCACAAGGGCAGAAGCAAAAACAATAATAAAGATAAAATTACATCGACATAAAAAATTAAAAAAACACTCGAAGCAAGAAGATTACATATCACACGCTCTATTGGCCATATCACCAAGAGCACGGATCTCAAGATGATCTGATAAATAAACATGTGGTATAAACATTTTTACATGTTTCATGATATATTTATTACCCAAATATTGAGTAAAGAGCTTAAAACATAAAAATACCAATTTTTGACAAAATTCGATAAGGTTTCTAAAAATCAGCATTTTAACTTGAAAGGTCACTTTTGGGCCAAAATATAAAAATACCTAGAATGTCATATAACCATTTTGATTTTCCCATCATATTCTTTGTAGCAAAGACAACTTATATCAAAATCTAATTCATGCACAATATGACGAATGACGGGTTGTAGACAGCACACAAAATGATGCAATGAATAAAAAGTCCAAAAATCAAATTTGGATTGAAGCTACAAAATTAAAACCCATTGGTCTAAATCTACCCAACAACACACTTTTCAAATAAAATTTCAGTTCTGATTTCACAATGAAGTTCTGTTATTCACATAAATGATCACATTTGCATTTTTATATCACTATTCACATGCAATCTTCAAATGACCATAACTATATGACAATGGACTCAAATTGAGTCAAGTAAGAAATTCTATTATATAATCTATCATTTCAAAAAATAATATGAATTCAAAACACTCAAATTTCACTTTTTACATTTCTTCTATTTTTCAAGCAAAACCATAAACTCTCATAAACTCCATTAAAATAGCTTCAATTTTCAACTTTCAAAAATCAAAATTCTAAATATACCATTTGGTTCTAAAAGTGCCCAACATCCCTCTTTTAACATAAAATTCTATTTTTTATTATTTCTAAAAAATTTGGCAGCATAACACTATTTTACTTCATTTCTCCCAAATGTAAGCATAGATATATTCATACAAACCCAATTGAGTGAAAGAAATACATGAGATCGTAGGAAAAAATCTATTTTCATCCCACTAAACTATTTCAATTTACTTCAAGCAAAAAGATAGATTAAAATAAAAGATATAGAAAACCCTACCTCACAGCAAGAGGAAAAATTCAAAATGAAAGGGAAGAAATAAATACGTTATGAAAGTAGGTGAAAATTTCAACATAGTGTAGCAATCCCGCCATGATTACAACGAGCTGCTCTGTGCTCAATTCCGGCAAACGGATCACTCCCAACGAGAAAATTTTCAAATTGCTTACAAGAGGGTTTGAAAAAATTTTACTCTCCAAAAATGAAAGTATGAAAATGAGTTCTAATATCTCATTATAAGTAACTTTTTCCACTTAAAACAAAAAAAGGATAAAATAATAACTTAAATTAAAATAAATTAGAACCCCAAATTCACCTTGAACTCAACTTGGATTAATTTATCCAATTCTAATTAAATGAAATAACACTACGATAAAATTATTAAAAAAAAAAAAATACTTTATAATAATAATTGAAAATAACATTATTAATTCAATCATCTTTCGTGATGATTGTGGGACTCTAAAGCACAACCACACAACTAGTCTTTCACAATATGCAATATGAATTCTGGATTTACCAACTTGTACCGGAGGGAGTAATATAATAATAAATTATGGATACATCATCCGAACAGGGACAATATTGGCTCAGTATGAAAGGTCAGAACTACTATCTCTCGTGCCACTACCGGGAACATAGACACACACTCAATCCCTATAGCTGATGGTGAATGTGTCTGGTACCTATTTAGTAACATGCAAACATCAAGTACAACTTTTCATAGTATATAAAAAATTGAAGCACATCTAACACAGAAAATCATAATGAAAGATAATGGGACACCGTGTGGATTTTGTAAGCAAGTGACTACGGCTTTGTATCACTTCGTACCAACACTAATAGGCAAAATGCATAGAAAGATGTGGTACATCATACACAACATATAACCATATATTTTTTCATTATCTTGAAGCATTTAAATAAATCATTTATAACAATATGACCATATGTCAATTTAAATTTTCCTAAAATTTCCAATGGCATATAAGGCACAATATCTAAGAATTAGTGGAAATCATCTTTACCTACTAATCTAAACTTTTGAATGTAAACTAATATATTTCATCAATAAAGTACCATCATGAATATACTATTCAAAAAGGTAAATAACAACATAATATAACATCATAGTATTTCATTTACTGCAATATATTCTTAGTTAGATCAAATAGTATTTAACATCAAGTATACTTACCTCATTGTACTCACAATCCAAGGTTTGAGGCTCTATTACCTCTTTACAATGACTGGTTTGGAGAGGTCCTACAGTGAGGGATAGGTGAAGCTACTTGGGATACTTCCAAGCTGGGGTCAATAATTTGTTGGACAATAGTAGGGTAGGCATTGGTGGGGATGTGGAGGAGTTTTGTGGGGTTGAAAGGTTGAAGTCCTGGGGGAATGTGAGTACCCTCATGTGTGTAGTTAGCCAAGATGGTGAGATGATTTTGAGCTATGATTGTACTGACCATTTGCGCTTGGCTAGGATGACTCATAAAATCTTCCATGGAACCCATGGTCAGTGCTTTAGTTGGATCCACCCATTTATTCTTGAATTGAGGTGGTTGGGATCCTATGTTACCATGGTGTTGTTAGGATCATTGGGATCAGAAGAACTAGTAGAAAGATTAGGATCCATATTCTTTCTTTTATTTGATCGTGTATCAACATGCATGAAATGCAATTCCTAAGATGGGAAAAATGAAGATGAAACAAAGGAATGAGTGTAATGTGATGCTAGGATGGGACTAAAGAGCTAGGGATATGGATAAATATAGGACCTAGGATGAACCTAAAATATGTATGGATGATGATGATGATGATTTCCTAAAACACCTAAAGATTACTAAGTGTTGAAAATGAGTTTATTTTCTTGATGTTGGATCAAGATGGTCGGATTGTCAACCTTAGATAGACTTGTGATCTTCGGAAGCTAGAATATTTTTGCAAGCCAATCTTTGGATCAAGATGATGAGGCCTACAAAGACAATTACTAGCTACCCTAGACAACATTGAGTTGAAAGGGGTGGGTTTATAAGATGATTAAGGATTTAAACAACTCAAGAGGGATGTGACACTAACCGGATGTTCAAGGATGATTTGGATTCTTGGATTTTTGGAGCTTTTGGATAAGGATGACTTTGGGTTGATCTTAAGAAAGGCTACCTTGGGAGATGATGTAAATGTACCTAGGGGATGATCTAAGATGCTAACATGCTGATACAATGAGAATTAAAAGGATATGGTGTATGACATGCCAACTAGTCTTCTCTTTCAAGGGTAACAAAGCAGTGGTTGATATGAAATCATGCTCCAAATTGCATGACTTTTGCATTGTATGTTACTCTGTTGAGTTTCTCTTGATACTCGGCCACTTCCTTTATTACAATTAGGGTAGGTTGATGATCCTTGAGTTTTTGTTTTGTGACTTTCTTCTCTTGATAGACATGATGTTAGTAACTTCTCTTTCTTATGCTTCATGAAATCGGTCACAAGTCCAAGTTTTTTTAATCTCTGAGCATGACTTTTGGAATCTTTTCAAGATAGGTAGTGACTACGATAAGTATACCTTGACTTGGTTTTGAGAAATCTCTAGATTTCTTGGAAATGATAGGAAAACAATCCCACAAGAGACAAGACAATCTTGCAGAAATAAAATGCAATAGATTTGATCTCTTTGGCAAAAGGACTTGTGACTCCATTTGTGTATGTTCGAACAAATGTTTTCATAGGGTCCATAACATCAAAGACACACAAAAGCAATTGCTACCTTAAAGGATTGGCTCAACTTGAAAACCTTTGCTCACAAAATTAGGACACACCCAAGAGATAATTAGAATATGACCAAGACTGACCATGCAATGGATAAAAAATGTTTCATTATCCAACTCTAGATGCTCAAGGATGGCATGATATGGTGAGTATCTTGGGGAGGTTTCTATCCTCCTTGTACAAATATTATCAAGCCTTCAGGATTAGATCGAGTAGGCCTCTGAATCAATGACA
The DNA here is from genome assembly GCA_027943335.1 of Chamaecyparis obtusa. Lineage (NCBI taxonomy): Eukaryota > Viridiplantae > Streptophyta > Pinopsida > Cupressales > Cupressaceae > Chamaecyparis > Chamaecyparis obtusa. The sequence continues at coordinate 148,573 of BSBK01002845.1, forward strand.
TCTAGTGAGATTCGTGGCATCCTCCCAATCGGTTTATGCACGTGTGACTCACTTAAGATCCTAGTTGACCATGCCAAAATTGTGGGGATATTCACTTATCATAGACTATTATCAAGACACATTTCCTAAGCTTGAGAGGATAAGGCGGAAGTTTTCTCAACACCTTGTTTATATACCAATCGTGTAATTTCTGATTTGAGGTCTTTCTCTAAAGAAGAAGTGTTTCTCTCTAGACATGCCTCGCTAGAAGTAAAACCAATTGAACTTGATCTTTCTCTTCACCCAAGTGCTGCAAAGGTGAGGGGAGAGGATATAGATACAAGCTAATTGTTTTCACATCGCTTACTTTAACAAGGTTTCCAAAACCTAAATGAGCTCCAAGGAAGTGTTGAGAAAGACTCCTTTAAATACACCAAGCAATCTTCATTCCAAATTGAACCTAAGTTTAGACTAAGTGTTTTCTATCCTAGAACTTCAAATACTCATTTTTTTAGCATGCAAGGTTCTTTTGAAAATAAAGTACTTGGAAGATAATTTTTACAAAAAGTGTTACTCCTTTTAAGCGCTCAAGATTTGTTTTGTTCTTTTTAGGCACCAATTTGAAGTGTTTGATTGCATTTGATTGTTATCCCTTAGGCACTCAAGAGTCTATTTTTGCTCATTTTAAGCTCAAAGTTGAAGTGTTTGACTGTTCATTTTAGCCTTTGTTCATTTTAAGCCCAAATTGAAGATGTGAGGTGTTGTTTGTGCATTCAGGATTTTTTTATTGCACCAAATGAAAGTATTTAGATTCTATTTTAAAAGAATTAATTCAGAATCCCGCAACCTATTCTTGCAATCCTACAAAGCAAGAAACAATGATCCTGCGGTCTATGCTAGTGATCCCACAGGTCTGTTAATCTTAAAAAATATAGAATAATGACTAATAGAAATAATAAATGCAATACCTGAGGTTGTGATCCTGTAGGGTCAACACACAATTCTACAAGGTATTTTAGTGAATACGTGGGCACAAATTTCAAGGTTGTGATAGTCGTAAATGCCTTATGGCTTATAAATTATACTCGTGATCCCTCACAGACAATCTATGTTCCCGCTTGGTAGATTCACAATCCCATCGACTATCAAAAAATGACTAGTGAAAAAACAAAGAATAAATAGACAAAAAATAGAGAGTTTTGCGGGAATGCGATCCCGCAGGTTGAGGAAGCGATCCCGTCGATGGTACCCTTGATCAAGTCGATTGATATTTTTGCTACTATGTTAAATAAAAGAGTGGGACTGATGGCACAAATGCTTCTTCTCCCTCCTAAAAACCTACAAAAATCCAAAAAACTTTGTAAAAGCACTCAAACAACAAAAAACATTAATTTTTTATTAGTTTTTACAAAGAAAAAGATGAAATAAGAAGAGAAATAACCATAGAAGTGGGACTCACTGAGCATGCCAAAATGTATGCAATGAAATGAGGGTTAGGAACACAAAGCTAACTAAGAATTCAACAAACAAATCATTAAAAACATCTAAGATTAGACACTACAAAATGAAAGAAAATGAAGGAGAATGCAAACCCTCACAAAACTCAAGAGGCTCCCAAAGTGTAGAAGGTTTTTCCAAGATGGAGAGATGTGTGATCAATGGATGATGTTCAAGCTTCAAAGGTGAGTAAATATTTTGGCATTATGAGGGTAGGGTTTGTATTTTTTCTCTTCAAAATGACATGATAACAATGCATAAAAGGTGGATGAAAATGAAGGAGAAGAGGGTTCAATTTATAGGCAAGGAGAGGGAGAGATGGATGGTCAAGATGCAAACCTAAGGAAGGGTGGTGATGTATTTGAGAGAGGGCACATGGATTGTGCTTTCTCAAATGCCTCTCATTGTGACAAGTGTCACAAGGAGAGAGGTTGGGAAGTATGAGGTAATGTGACCATTTTAGGAGATGTGAGAGGGGCCAAATGTGTAAGAAGGAGATGGAGTGTGTAAGGGATGTGTAAGAGCATTTAAGGTTGACATCAGGTGAGAGAGTTGGGGGATGTGAGAATGTGACATGAGGGTTGAGGTTGGGATAGAATTTCTTAATCCATGAATTATGATTGTGCAAATGTTTATGGAATGATTAGGCTTGGATTAGGAGGCAAGTGGGAGAATTAGGAGGATGTGATGAGAGGAGAGAGAATGAGTGGAGAGTTAGATTAGATAATCAGGTGTCATTAGCTAATTAAGAAGGGTTAGCATGTTTGAATGGGTTGGGTTGAGTAAGAACTCAAGGTTAGGTAGTTGGGATTGGTTAGGTTATGGGTTAAAGTTAGGAGCCATGTGCTCAAATTGGATTAAATGTTTTATTTAATTCCAAAAATAGGAGGAAGAGGGGATTTGTGAATTAATTTAAATAGATGAATACATTTATTTAAATTAATAGAGGAAGGGAGTTTTAAATAATTATCAAACTATGGGTTTCCATTTAGATAATTAATTAGACTATAACTAGAGGATGACATAAATCAATTAAATAATTAATATTTAATTAAGAAATGCCCTAGGAAAGAGCTAAATAGGATTACTTAATTATGTAATCAGGTTTAGGTGTCTACACTAAGTAATGAATATAGTTAAAACATAGATATGAACATATAGTGAACATACACATGAAAAAACATGTAATAAAAGGTATGTTGTGATACCAACCTGAACAAGAGAAGAATCTTCCAAAGGAGCTTTTGATTTTGCAGAGAATAATGAACCCAACACAGAGAGAAGAGAACAATCAATGCAAACAAAAGGAATTTTTACTAAAAATGACAAAGGAAATTGCCTCTTATACAAATTTGTTCATTAATTTATGGTTGGTAAATTTGAATTTGAAAATAGAGTGGGAAAGAATTAGTCATTTCATGGTGTGCTTGCACTTGCTTGGCATTAATACTGTAATTCATATGATGGCTTCATGAATTAAAAAAAAAAAATTATTGTAAATTTGGTTTATTGGTGAACTTTACACCATTAGTTGTCTATGCAGGTACAAATTGCAGTTAGAGTAATTTCCCAAGGATGTCATAAGATTTGTGGGTGAATATGTAGATGAGAGCATTGGAAGTTTAATTTTATTTGTATTTAAACATATTATGCACCAATAGTTGTACATGTTTGTACATAAATACAATATGTTTACTACATAAATAGAATATATTTTATGTCTCGGAGAAATCCATTGTATTTGTAATTGTAAACAATGATTTTTTTTAATAACAATAATGTTTTTTGGTACAAGTTGATGTGTATTCCAAGCATAAATGTACCAATAGTCATCCACTTGTAGTTTTTATTTATTAGTGACATGGTGAACAGTAATTGGATATGTGTTGGGCTCCTATAATGGTTTTAATAACTAGGCTTTAGAACCATAACTTAGGGATTGGACATCCATACTAAGTAGTTATCTCATCATTATGAAGACACATTTAAATTATCAATCCGAGGACGTATACTTGAAATAGGTCTACAAAGTATATGCACTATGAAATTCTCTAAGTTATTCAATCATTGCAAAAACTAAAAGTATAACAATGCTGGAAATAAATCTAACTACACAGTAATGGTTGTAGAAAACTGTGTAATACACAAAAGATAATGAATAAATACTACTTGATCCTCTTGCTTGATTATAATTTTGAAAATATAATCTTATTGATTCCCTAAAAACCATCTAACGTGTGTCTCATCATTCTTTTAAACAAGGAAGAGACTTATTCTAAAACTATGACTAAGAAGAAGAGTCCTATTACAACTTGTCTTATTGACTGATTGGGAAAAGAGTTTGTTTGGACTCTTTTATGAGAAATTTGATTTGTTCGATATTTTTTTGTGTTCATAAATACAATAAAAATCATATCCAACCTCCTTTGAAGTCATAACTGAAATTACAATAAATAGAAGAAGTTTGACTAAGTCTGTTGATTAGTTGTTCCACTTTTCCTGCAGCCAGATTCAAATGGATGGTGCTCACTTATTATTGTGAGATTTATCTCAAGTGCTTTTACCAGATTATGATCCTCCTTCTTATCTTTCTAGATCATTTTGAAAATCTATATTTCATTAATAAATGAGAAAGTTATGATCATTTTATCAAGACTGGGTTTAGGCTGCCTTCAAATTCTGCTATTTTTACTTGGTCAACTTCAGATAAGTTCTTCTCATTAACTATTGTGAATTTGATCAAAACCTTTAACACATTTTTTTCCTCTATTTCAAATTTTCAAATCATTAAGAAAATCCAAATTTCATTAAGAATTGAGTGAGATATGCCCATTTTACTGAAAGTGGTTTTTGACTTTTTCTGCATTTCCTGCAACTACTGAATATTGACAAGTGTCAACTTGCTTCTCCTTCTTTCTAGCTGCATGAATGACTCAAGTATCTCACAAACATCATGTTAATCATCTCAAAACATTTATTATTTAATAATAATAATTTATCATAATAAATCATCATAATTTAGCATTAACTAGCTAGACATACAAATATTAATCAATAAATCATTAATCATAGTTAATGCTTCATAAATCAAGGTAATGTATGTAAATAACTTGGAAAAGTATTATAAACATGATGTAAAGTGTTATAAAAAATGATATAAATATGAAAAATTATAGGCTCATCATTCCCCCCAGCTAAAATTTTGCTTGTCCTCAAGCCAGGGATAGGCATTAGATAGACATTAAGGCTATTAACATGAAATCTCATGACAACTTCAATCTTTCATAGCACATGTCATGCATGTGTATTTCATCATTAAGAATATTTTCATTTAACATGAATATGGCTCATTTTCTTCTTCTTTATTGATTGTATCCGTAAGTCTTCCTATCATCTTTATATCATCTCCAACACTCGCATTATCATATTTTCTTTCCTTTCTTATCTCTTCATAAGACATTCCATTTTCTTCACTTTATCATTATTATTCTTTTTTGCATCAATAACCACAAATACAAGAGGTAGTATAAAAATGTACAGGAAAGGTCATCCTCCTATGGTCTATGACAACAACTAAGGTATACACATGTTCCCCCAAGCTGAAAGGTCATTTGTCCTCAAATGACAATGTATTTATGAGGATAGAAAAGTAAATCAGTTACGAAGCATATAATTACAATAATGATAATTGAAAAACATAATGCAATGCATAGATAATCAATTACTAAAAATAATAAATATTATGGATAAATAGAAATCATAAATGTAGTACCATTTTTGTTGTTGTGGGAAGCTTCAATTTTGCCAAATAGTTGAAGGTATAGGTCCCTTCATTGTTGAATATTCAGGTCCCTTTTGAGACTGTTGCATATTTAATATCAGTAGCTCTAGATTTCCTCATACTTGGTGCAAGTTTCTTTTTAAATAACACAGTAGTTGTTGCAGGATGACTGTTCATTCATGATTGTTCAGCCATACAGCAGTGGCTGCAGGACTAACTGTTCAATTACACAACAGTGGCTGCAGGACTGACTTTTAAATCAGACAACAGTTGTTGCATGCAACTTACGCTTTTTTCTCTCTATCCAATGACTTATAATAAAACTTTGGATGTCCATTATCCATTAAAAAAAATATAATTAGACCAACTAGACACCATCATTGAATAGACATTCTTGACATCATGAAGACTAGACCACTTAATAGAATTTTTTAACAATATATGCAAAGACTCTCTTCTAGAATTAGAGACTTGACTCACTCACACCCTTGAAAAATGATTTGAAATATGAGAAACCAACCAACTATGAACTCCTCCAAAATAGTCATTTAGACAAGAAGAACTAGGAAACAAACTAGACTAGACAACTACTAACTCTAAGACATTGTGTAACAACACTTATTGAATGAAATATCTATTCCTAACCTACACTAACTAGCCAAAAATACATTATCAAACAAAACCATTGACTAGCTCTTTGAAGTATCTTCCTCTTCTCAGCAACTTCCAATGCTTCACATGTTTATGAGCAAGTAGAAATAGTTGCAACATCAATAGAAACTTAATAAACAATAACACTTTTTGAAAGACATTCACAAACTTACTTATCACTTCATGCTGACAATACATATTGTTGTATTAAAGTACATAAGTAAAATGAAACATTTCTTCTTTAGGTGCAACTGCATATTTAGCTTCATCTTCAATTTCAGCTTCTTTCTTTGTTGCAAGCATAGCTTGTGATGATTTATTTGCCTCCGTATGAATGAGATGTCTGACTGGACACCCTCTTGAAAGAAAAAATTTTGAACTCTCCTTGTGATGCTCATAGTTTTCCACTACAAAAGATGTTGGTTTAGTATCTAAGGTTGAGAAAAACTCCTCTAAATCATCCCAAAACTGGTCTTCTTCAATATCTTCTTTACTTTTTTGCATGAGGGGACTAATTTTCACTTTATTATAGCTCTCTTCTTGAAGTAGAAGTTCTGATTTGACATCACATTCAACTTGAGCAGCAACCTTGAGTATGGTGATTTTTTCATTTTTCAAAACAAGGTTGTCTTCATTTACCTCCTCATAAATCAGCACCTTATCATCAATATGTGAACAAAATTCTTCCATGATGCTAGAGAACATGTCCTCATTGATTTCCAAACTTGCTGCAAATGAGATTGGCTCTTGGTTGCTTTTCTTCATGGATCTAAAATCCATTTTTCTGCTACTTGTGGTACTTTTGCAAACTTTTCTAATCTTAAGTGCTTGAAATAAAAACTATGATACTAGAAAAATGACAAAGAACTACTCAAAACTCAGAGACTCTCATAGCTTGACCCATCCCCGGCAACAATGCCAAAAATGTTGGGCTCCTATAATGGTTTAATAATTAGGCTTTACAACCATAAGTTACGAATTGGACATCCATGCTAAATAGTTATCTCATCATTATGAAGGCACATTTAAATTATCAACCTGAGGACGTGTACTTGAAATAGGTCTACAAAGTATATGCACTATGAAATTATCTGAGTTATTCAATCATTACAAAAACTAAGAGTATAACAATGCTGAAAATAAATCTAACTACACAGTAATGGCTGCAGGAAACTGTGTAATACACAAAAGATAATGAATAAATACTACTTGATCCTCTTGCTTGATTACAATTTTGAATATATAAGCTTATTGATTCTCTAACAACCATCTAACATGTGTCTCATCATTCCTTTAAACAAGGAAGAGACTTATTCTAAAACTATGACTAAGAAGAAGAGTCCTATTACATCTTGTCTTATTGATTGATTGAGAAAAGAGTTTGTTTGGACTCTTTTATGAGAAAGTTAATTTGTTAGATATTTTTTTGTGTTCATAAATACAATACAAATCATATCCAACCTCCTTTGAATTCATAACTGAAATTATAATAAATAGAAGTTTGACTAAGTCTGTTGATTTGTTGTTCCACTTTTCCTGCAGCCAAATTCAAACGGATGGTGCTCACTTATTATTGTGATTTATCTCAAGTGATTTTACCAGATTATGATCCTCCTTCTTAGCTTTCCATATCATTTTTAAAATCTAGATTTCATTAATAAACGAGAAAGTTATGATCATTTTATCAAGACTAGGTTTTGGTTGCCTTCAAATTCTGCTATTTTTACTCAGTCAACTTTAGATAAGTGCTTCTCATTAACTATTGCAAATTAGATCAAACCCTTTGAAAAAGAATTTCTCCTCTATTTCAGATTTCCAAATCATTAAAAAAATCCAAATTTCATAAAAAATTGAGTGAGATATGCCCATTTTATTGAAAGTGGTTTTTGACTTTTTCTGCATTTCCTGCAACTACTGAATATTGACAAGTGTCAACTTGCTTCTCCTTCTTTCCAGCTGCATGAACGACTCAAGTATCTCACAAACATCATGTTAATCATCTCAAAATATTTATTATTTAATAATAACCATTTATCATAATAAATCATCATAATTTAGCATTAGCTAGCTAGACATACAAATATTAATCAATAAATCATTAATCATAGTTAATGCTTCATAAATCAAGGTAATGTATGTAAATAACTTGGAAAGGTATTATAAACATGATGTAAAGTGTTATAAAAAATGATATAAATATGATAAATTATAGGCTCATCAATATGTAAGTAATTACTTTTGGCACTTTTGTTTTGTAGGTAATGACTATCAACATGATTTATTTTTATTTTTATTTTTTTTTTGGGGGGGGGGGGTCAACATGACAAAAAGGTCATGACTATTAGACCCCCTAACGGTTACTTGTAACCTTCCCCTACATGTTGATAATGGACTCAACCTCAAACACCAATTGAAGTTATCTAAGGGCCCATTTGTTTCATGGAATTGGGATGGAATTGACATTTTTGTATACTAGAATTGGCATATTCTATGTTTGTTTTTAAAAAGACAACATGGAATTGAAATTTGCAAATTCTAATTGAACCTCAAAATCAGTATATTAATCTTTCATCTAAATACCTGGAATTGGAAAATAAATTCTAATTCCACTTAAATGTGAATTGCGGTAAACACCATTTTATAATTTTTTGAAGTATGTGATCTTGAACTACGGCGAACAAAAATTTGCTCCATCTAAGAGTTGCAAACTTCATTTCTCCCATTTCAATTCCAAAAGTTTGTACGGATTTGGAAGGCATCAATTTTGTCCCACTTCTTTGGTATGTACTCTTTATCGTAGCTAAATCTACCAGTTATGTCTTATCGTTGTAGCTACATTGTAAGACTACAATTGATTGATTACTTGGAGAAAAAAATGTGAAGATGATCACTGAGCTACTAAGGTATATGTGAGATATTAGATCAATTATTATATTGTCATTGATGTCAACTAGTTGTGATTGTACTTATCATGATTGTTGCAAACATCTAAAGAAGGTAATGTTGGTGAAGGAATGAGATATTAACATGAAAATGAGATGTATAAGTAAGTTATGGATATGGTATTCATTGGGAAACTTATTGATGAGTCTATGATAGTATGATAGTGATTTGATTGTGTTACATGATTCTATTAAGAATTGAAGATCAAGAATGTAAAAGTTTATGTGGTCGGTATATGAAGAACTTAGTATACACTAAGTAGATCCAGTGTACACCAATCAAGTGTAGCATATACCGAGTGTGGTATTAACTGAGTAGGAAGTCACCGACACATCACGATATTGATCAAGTGGAAGAAATAATTTAGAACATGTGATTTCCCACATGAGATGATGAGTTGGATGAATTGAGATGATTCCAAGGTTAAAGATAAAGTTTTTTGTGAAGATCTACGTCTGAAAAAAATCAAGGTTGATCGAATGATGAAGATTGAAAACATATTAAGGCACAAGTTCTGATGAAGACTAAAGTGGCAAAATCAATGATGGAGATTAAGAGGCAAAATCTATGGATGAGAATAAAATAGTTTATCGTGTCTATATAAGGAGACAAGAGTTTAAAATATGATGATGCATATGGGAATAAGATTGTATTCATGCAAAGCTGGTCAGATAGGTTGAAGTGAGAATTGAGCAATTCTATAGACTACATCAGGCGATAGAGGGAGATTAACCGAGCAGAACAGAGTTGGAGGATAAAAGGAAATTGAAGGGATTATGATAGCCAGAGGTATATTGAACTTAGCATAGATCTGTATATCTACAAAGGAAGTTGTATTTGAATCAGACCATTCATTGTTGCATTCTAACTATTGCTACAGAAAAAATCCCTTAACCGAGTGGGACTTAACAGTATTTATTTATTTCATTATGACATTCAATGAATGTTGGTTGTTTTCTTGTTGACCCAAGCGAATGTATGGTCATGGAGAACTGTTAGTGATAAATTCTCTAACAAGGTCACACCTTATAGTGTGTTTTGTAACCTTTAATAGGGTTAATTCTTAACTGATCTCACTTCAGAAGAGTGAAAATATTCCAAGTACTGTTTCCAGGTGGTTTTTTCCTTAACAGGGTTTCCATGTTAAAAATCAAGTATTAAATGCATATGCATGTGATGATTTGTTATTTTAATTTACACATTACAATTAATGGTTTGATTTGTATATACTAGATGATTTAGCTGGCATTTGGTAAATGAATCAGAAAGACACAGTCAAGTGTTTACTGAGCTAGATTTAAGTTTATTTGTTGAATTGGTTTTATACATTTGAGAGTATTTGGGACTATAGGATAACTGGACTTAACTGATTCACCCCCCTCTCAGTTATCTAATATTTGTAGCTACTATATTTCATGCTTGAAATATTTCTTTAAATGCCTTCTATATGCCCTAATGAACAAAGGGATTTCCATGGATTTCTTCTTATTGCACATACTATGGATCATATGTTCTATGTTTCTTAATTATTACCACTTTTCTTTCATTCCAAAATCTTTCATCACTTTACAAATTGGGGTTTGGCTTTTGAGCTTTGTATAGACCATGAGTTTCAATGCTCCATACCTTTTTTTAATCAAAATTCATATTTAAAGCAGGGGATTGGGTGAAGGAAGAGATAAAATAGAGGGATTTTGAAGTTGAAGATGATTTTAGGGAGATTAGATAGGTATGGACACATGCAAGAAGAGAAAGCTTTCTCATCATGGTTGATATGTAAGAGCATTCATATCTCTACTTACCTAATGGGGGACTATGGGAGAGTTTGTGCTTAGAGGTTAGGCTAGGCCAAGTTAGGTTATAAATTTGATATATTATTTCATCCATAGTATATTTCTCAAGTAGCTATTATCTAAAGTGGATTCGGTGAGAGGGTTTCTAACGAGAAGAATTCAATGTTTTGTGCATAGTGTTGTCTTAAGCCATAATTTATTTGGTGTGAAGTATTGAGAATTTTTTTTTGTGTTTCGGGGTGTTGATTTTCAGAATGTTGAAATAGTGCATTTACTTTTGATCAAATGTTAAGAAACCATTTTATAGTTTTGGAAGAGATATTGTGTCTACAAAAAAATGTGATGAGTTTAGAAGAGGAAGCCCTCTTAAGTTTGAAGGAGGCAAAAAATAAAAATAAACAAATGAGTTGTTTTTTTCTCCTTTTACGATTCTAGTTGTGCTTAAATTATGATATCAATTTTTTATCCTTGAGTTCAAGAAACTTTTGTTAATTAATTTTCTCCTATTCAAAACCTAAGTTGGATATGATTGGAAGTATCTAAGTAGAATTATAGGAGAGTGCCTCGAGTATATATAAACTACCGAAGTATATATAATTTTCTCCTATAAACTAAATGAGAGGGATTTATAAAAATGGTAACCCCCTACTTCCTTTTAATCTGTGATCTATTATTCTAGTAAGTGACATCCCTCGTCACAGCCCCATGTACCAATAATTAGCTTAGTATCATTCTCCCCTTGCAAATTTCTCTTAATCTCCATGTTCAAATTTTTTAGACCTCCTTGTATAGAGTCCCCTTTTAGAAGTTTCTTTCCTTCTCCATTGATTAAAGCATGCATGATAGACCTTCTTCTTTATGTTCATCTACTTCCGTTGCTATATTTTTTGACAACTTTGCATCCAATTGTTGCTCACTTATAATAAAAATGATAATCCTTCTCTATTGTAATTTCACTCTTGTAAGACATGTCAAGCATTAGCTTGTTTGGCCTACAGATGCACCATAGTAATTTTTGATTCACTTGTTAGGAAAGGTTAAAGAAAAATGCTAAAACCCTCTAAAAATGGAGAAAATAGAGGATTGTTATTGGAAATGCAACATCTACGTAGCATTGATTTTATTATTTTTTTAGTTGTGTTTAGTTTTTTAAGTTTTTTATATAGTCATCTCTTTTCTATCATTAATTAATGACATTAATGAGTGAATTCTTAACTATTAGTTAATGCATGGATTGAGATCATCATCTGATGCAATTTAGGTGAAAGTGTTTCCTAATCAAACTCAGTTACATTCCTAATAATAATGAGTGAAAGAAAATTTCTTAAATTGATTCCTCAAAGACAACGCCTCCTCTAAAAGTGACTAAAATTTTTAGCAATGAAAAAACATCTTAGAGAGGCTCACAACAAACACTCTAGTATAGACCTTGGCCCTCAAAAATAAGCTTCCTACACTAAATGACCTCATCAATTTAAGGCTTGAACCACCACTAGCTGCTCAGCCTCATTATTAGTCTGGGATCCCACAAAGGAGGCAAATCCTTTAACAATCTACCTCTTATCATTATGCAAAACACAACCAAACGCTATTGGCCCTAGGTTGCCACATAGGAGGTTTCAACCAAATATAATTCTTGTGACCAAAAGTCTTCTCAAATACCCCATTAACAAGGGTAAAGGTGACTATTGTTGAAGGCGAGAAACTCTCTAATATGCCTAAAATTGTGAAGAAATTATGCATATGTCATTCATAGAAAAAATACAAAGCTACTAGAACATCTTGGTTGTTAATAATCCTTCATGTATTCTCTTTTAATATTTGTAGAAGTCATAAAACATTTATTTTTACTAGTTTGATATGTATTTGGTCAAATATTTAGGTGAATGTTCCATGGATTTTGCAACTTTTATAAGATATATATTTAGGTGATTTTTACTTGTTTGATATTTATTTGGTCATTTCTTTATATCTGCTAAAATTCTTTTCTTTTTTTTGATCTAGTGATGAAATAATATGAATAACAATGGAGTTTGTCTCTAAAAAATTTTTCTCTAATGTGGTTTTAGGTCATTGATGGATCTTATTAACAATATAAACATTCAAGGAGTCATTGTTAGGAAGACTAGAGTCATTCATGTTCTTGCAGTTTTCTTTCTACCCTTGTAGTATCCATAGAAGAATCTGCACAAGAAGCTAGAAGAGACAGGCGTAAGCGCAAAAGAGATGAAATTCCTTTTTATAAGCCTATTATCCATTCCAATAAGACAGATTGGCATGACCAAATTTGCACATGAGTAGAGGAGCCTTCTTTTGTCTAGCCAATATTCTAAGGCAGGAAGGAATCATTCAAGATAGGATACACATAACATTATAAGAACTAGTGATGTTCCTCCATACCCTTGACCAAAATCTGAGGAATTGTCAGATTGCCCATCACTTTGGCCACTTAGGAGAGATAGTAAGTTGATACTTCCACAAGGTCTTGAAGGATATCTTAGGGCTCCATGAAGATTATTTTTTACCCCCTACTCCAAAAACTCCTCCAAAAATTATTGGGAAGGATTGCTTCAATCTATACTTCAAGGTAAATCTCCTAGTGGTACAAATTTGTTTTCTTGAGTCTTAATCCTATTACTATGTATTTGATTATAAATTTTCTTACTATAGGATTGTATTGGAGCAATTGATGGATCCCATATACTAGTTACTATCGATGTCGACATACAAGCTAAATATCATGATAGAAAAGGCAACTTATTGTAGAATGTTATGGGTGCGTGTTTGTTTGATTATAAGTTTCAATACATCCTTGTTGGTTAGGAAGGGTCTACAATAGATAGTCATGTTCTTACTTCGTATCTCTCAAGATCAAATCCATTGGTAGTTCCCCTATGTATGTCAAAACATATTGTAAATGATTATATAATGAAGCTTAAGAGAAATGTTATAACTTTATAACAATATACTTTTTTATGTAGGAAAATATTATTTAGTCGATGTTGGATATCCAAATGTACTAGGATATATCACCCCTTATCAGTGTACACAATACCACCTAAAGGATTTTTCAAGACCAAACCCAATAAACACTCCACAAGAGTTATATAACCACCGACACTCGTCACTTAGGAATGCAATAGAGTGTACATTTGAGATTTTGAAGCACTATTTTCCTATCCCGAGGCATGAAATGTCTTATCAAATCATGACACAAATAAAGATTATTTTAGCATGTTTCATACTACACAACTTCATTACGATAGAGGACGGTGTTCCATATGAAGTATAAATTAAAGAGGAAGATAATTGTGATGGGATAAATGTACCAATACTTGAGACACATGGGTTGAGTTAGAAAGATAGAGATGATTGGGGAAAGTTTTGAGATGAAATAGCATGAAGGATGTGGGAAGACTATAGATCTCGAGCTTAGTTGTAGTTTTAGGCAGGGGATGATTGGGGGAAGTTTTGAGATGAAATAACATGTAGGATGTGGGAAGACTACAAATCTCGAGCTTAGTTGTAGTTTTAGGTAGGGAATTGTTCTAGAAGCATGGTATTTTCATAAACTTGCACCACATTAGTGATGAAAGATAATTAATGAAAGAAAAATAAGATAAATTAGTAATGAATGTTAAGTAAGAAATTTATAGTATTTTATTATCAACAAGAAGTAATTCTATACTTTCATAGTTCATAGCTCTAGTATTTTTTATTTTTTTATCTATTTCTTTCTTGCAAATAGAAGTGGGGATTGGTGATATTTTTTATGTGTATACATAAATTTCATAAACAATGCTAAATTCATGTTAATGCAACCATTTTTTTGGATATAAAGTATAGAATGTTTCTTTCCTCTACACTATCTGAATGTTGCAACTACTAATTTAGGGACTTGATGTCATTTTTTTCAATCCACCATTCTAAATCAATGATTTAAAAAATGTTCATGAATTATTTGTTTATTTTGGATTTATGACTAAAAATTACACCTTGCCTATATGAAAAAACTTTGTATAAAAGTCTTTTAACAATTATAGAGATCTCAATTGAGCATGTAGTAGATGATCAGATCATTTACACTCATAAAAAATGAGATACATAAATGTTGTCCTAGTATTGATGCTCTAATAATAGCATGGGCATATTTGATACACCAATAAATATAGTTGTGATACTTAAGTATCAACAAAAGTGCTCTCAGACTAGTGTTATTAATGTGCTCCTAGTCCTTTGTTCCATGGGCCAACACCCTCTTGCTACTTTTCTTTATCAAAAACAAAAGTGATAGATGATCAATATTTAATTTATCAATATTATTAGGTTTGCACTTATCATAACACAATAGAATTGTGTCATGGACTTGTAGTAAAAATATCATTCCACCAGACCTTCCTTGTAACCTCTATTGAAACTGATATGATCATTATGTGACAATAGGTTTAGCGCCAATTACCACTTAAAAGGAAGTAGGAACTCAATCAGGTGATAGTTATGAGTGCATTAGCAATCATCATAGAGATGCAACCTCATTTAGATTTCTTTCTTTCTTACTTTAGTGGTTTTGAAATAAGAAAATATTTCTCCTATCATAAAGCACATTTCTTGTAAGATAAGATCATTAATGCAAAAGGACATTAGATGTATATCATTCAGACCATAAACACCCTCATTTGTGCTTAATACTAAGATTGCAAATCCTATTGTTGTGACCCATGAGCTCTTTGTAGCCATTCCCACAAAATTTTCTGCCAGATCCTTTATATGATCTACTACTAATTTGGTAGCTGAAAGGGTAGGTTCTCCTTTAATTCTTTCTTTTGCACAAGCTATTGCCTAATTTGCATTTTTAATTTTTCTTTAAAGGACTCCTATCCTGTGAAGCATAATTTCTTTCTAATTCACTTTCTGACTTATTTTTATTTCTGTATGAAGATTGTATAATGACTAAACACATTTGCATAGACTCCTTCATGAGCATCAAGGGTTCACGACTCTAGAAAATTGAGCTAGAATTGTGAGGAAGCTCATGTCTTCTATTCCCTTTCCAGTAATAGAATCATGTACTACACAAGGGATACCCATTTTAATCTTAGTAATCCACAAATATATTTACAATTATCAAAAACCTCCACTTTCTGATTTAAAATTTTATTCTATTCTTCCAGTTTGTCAACTATGACATTTCCATGCTCTACCTACACAGATTTTCTTTGTGGTTTTTTTAAAACTATTTTTCCTTCTTAATACAGACAATCTTCTCTATCTTTCCAAAACAAATATTTAAATAACAATGAAATTTAGACCTAGGCCCTCCATACATTTTGAGCTCTTCAACAAAATCGATGGTGGCAAGCAAGTCAATAGAGTCACCATTTGTCAAAACTTCCTTTCATAATAGATGCACAAAATGGAACACAATCCAACATTAATTTTATGGTTCATCCTCTTGTTTGAAATGATAGCTTCCCCATCAATTGACAACCTTCCTAGACCCACATTATCTTGCTAGATTATATATAGCTCAAAATCCTCTATTTCTAACGCTTCTTAATAACGTTTTACCATACAAGAGCTTGAGAAGACAAGAAATCATTGTAGAATCCATTAATTTTTCTCTCCTATACACAGGCATTAATATTTTCAAGGGATTTGAAACCATTAATATGCCACATAATTCCTCTAAAACCCCAATTAAAGACAACTCTAAATTGTTACAAGTGCACACAAACTGTTTCATATTTCATGAGCTTCAAAGGGTTCATGACTTTAACAGATTATGTTTTCTAAAATTGGACAAATAGTATGCATGTTGTTTTGTATAGATCATGTAGGACCTAAAACCTTTGAAGTACAAATTGAGGTGATCTAGCACTTCTGACTAGATAGTATAATTTATGATCATTTAATCACATAGAGAACTTTCCTTCTATTGTTAGAAACTTATTTTCTTGTAATGACATGAATTTGAACAAAATAGATGTAAATGATTGTAAAACAATAAACTGGCCTCACCAAACTCAATCTAAAAAATATAGAAAAATAACATGAATTTATAACAAATAGGCAGAGTGTCATCCTTTATCTTTATTGTATTTTTTATTTTATATTTCCATCATGGTACATAGCATGGATTTGAGTTTCAAAAGCCATCAGTTATGTCTTTTTCTTTTGTTGTTTCCCATTGTAGCTCTGAAAGTCTCATATGTGTTCCATAGTTAGTATAATACTATGTGATTATTTTTTGATAGGCATGGATGAAGACATTCAAGTAAGCCATATAGCTTCTTCTTCTAAGAAGGTTTTATGGAAAAGAGAAATGGAACACAAGTTTCTAGACTTGCTCCATGAGCAAGTCCATCTTGGAAGAAAAGGTGAAGGGGGTTTTAGAAAAGAAGCTTGGACAACCATTGAAATGAGGTTCAATGGGGAGTTGAACCTAAATCTATCAAAGGATAACTTCAAGAACAAGTTGAAAACATGGAAGCAAGGTTATAGAGTTATGAAAGAGTTGAGAATATGAGTGGTTTTGAATGGAATGAGACTACTCAATGTATGGATGCTAATGAGAGGGCCTGGGATGAGATTTTCATGGTAATATGGTCTTGAGAATATTTTGATTTAAGTAAAATCTATCTTACTAAGTTAGTAATGAAAGACAAATAAGTAATTCATTCATTATGTCAACATGTAGAGAAAAGAATTTAGAAATACCAAAGTGTATAAGAGGCAGTCGTTCCAATACTACAATGACTTAGCCTTCATTGTGGGGAATGACATAGTTGAAGATACTACAACTGCATGATGGAATATGGATGAAGTGACTGAGAGGGGGGGGTGAATCAGTCAACCATAAAACACTTCACAATTATTTCCTTCCAGATCCCTTAGGATATCTTAATGAATATTATCTGTTTAGCACTCGGTAAATAGATTGCAGTAACTTTGAAGATGCAGAAAGTATTAGCAAAATTATCTTTAGATATTCATCAGCACTTGTATATGATTAAGATAGCAATTAAGAACACAAGAGACACAGAATTTAACGTGGAAACCCAATATGGGAAAAACCACCAATGTATCTAGATACTGATTTTCACTTTTCTGAAGTGATGCCCGGTTAGAAGCCAACCCGGTAAAAGGTTACAAAACACACTGTTAGGTGTGACCTTGTTAGAGGATTTAATCACCCTGCTAGGAGTGGCCTGGTAAGAGGTCTTGAAAACAATTCAATGGAATTGTCACCTTGTTAGAGGATTTACAATATGGTTGTTAAACCAACTCGGTTAAGAGATTTAGAATTCACTGTTACAATGATAAAAAGGTAACAATGAAAATGCCCTGTATAATAATGCAACTGCCTTGCTGATTACAGATCTCTATTCTGCATAAGTGTGATCCTTCCTGATCGAATAAATCTCTGTTGCACCTTAAGGATATATGAACATCCTTCACAAATTCGCACACACCTTTCCTGTCTTTCTTCTGTAAATCTTCTGCTGTATATCTTATTTATTTTTCACATTTGAACTTTTATTTATATGATTTTAGATTTGTCAAATCGACATTACTTAGTATAACAGCCGGCTGAATTAAGCAAACTTTATTTGCAAAAATCCTTCAAGGGGCCGACAGTGCTCGGTAACCATAACTTTTACAATCTTTCGGAGACCAAGGGAACTCGGTAAACACTGACAATCCTTTACCTTCGATAACCGACTGAACTCGGTAAATGCTAACTTTTCTTTGACAACCGACTGAACTCGATAAACACTGAACTTCCTTTGACGACCAACTGAACTCGGTAAATGCTGATTTTCTTTGATAACCGAGTGGGCTCGGTAGACACTGATTTTCTTTGATAACCGAGTGGACTCGGTAAGCACTAATCTTCCTGTCTGGCAGACTAACTGAGCTCGGTAGGTACTGATTGCTACGGACTATGACATTGTGTGACATCAAAGACAATACATAATTTGAGTAGCAATTTCCTTTAGACAATTGTTTCCAACAATCTCCCTCTTTGGCATTGATGGCAACACAATATGTCATAGCATAAGAAATTTGAAAGAATTAGCTCGGTTCAAATTCAAATCTCCCTCTGTCAACAAACTTCCTTTTTCCTGAAAATTCTTCCTTCTGACTATTGAAAATTTCTTGAAGTAATAGCAAAGACATAGCAAACACTCCCTCTTTGACAACACATGCCAAAGACAATTCACATATTACCGGTGTAAATTAATGTACCTCAAGTACTGATTCATATGCAATGATTCCTTGAATATGCTACATCAACTAGTTGATTTTCAATCATGTTCTGGTTGATGCATCACTAAAATTGTATTTAGTGAGCCTCAGATAGGGGAATGACCCCTAACTTACCTCTTAGATACACAAATGCATCCTTAGGTAATGGTTTGGTGAAAATGTCTGCAATCTGCTCTTTTGTATGAATATATTCTAATCTGATTTCCTTGTCCTGCACCAATTCTCTGACAAAGTGATATTTAATAGCAATGTGCTTGGTTTTGGAATGCATCACTGGATTCTTTGAAATGTTTATTGCACTGGTATTGTCACAAAATATAACAACTAGTTCTTTGATTTCAACCTTCATACCTTCTAATAACTGTTTAAACCAAATAATATTTGAACAATTTACTGCAGCAGCAACATATTCTGCTTCAGCTGTGGATTGAGATGTGTAATTCTGCTTTTTACTGGTCCAGGATACCAGTCTTTTTCCAAGAAAAAATGCTCCACCACTTGTGCTTTTTTTGTCATCAATGTTCCCTGCCCAATCAGCATCAGTAAACACTTTTAAATCTAGATTGCCTCCAAATTTATACCACAAACCATATTCTTCAGTTCCTCTTAAGTATCTTAAGATTATTTTGATTTCCATCATATGATTTTCCTTAGGTTTTGTTGAGAATCTTGCTACTATACCGACTACTAAGGCAATATCAGGTCTTGTATGTACTACATACTGCAATTTTCCAATCATAGATCGGTATAAGGTCTGATCAACTTCTTTTGAATCATCATCTTTGGTAAGTTTAAGTCCAGTACACATGGGTGTACCAACTGGTTTTGAATCTTCCATACCAAACTTCTTAAGTATTTCCTTAATGTATTTAGATTGAGTAATGTATATACCATTCTTGCTTTGCTGAATTTGAAGACCAACAAAGAATTTTATTAAACCAAACATAGACATTTCAAATTCTTTGTTCATTTTCTCTGAAAATTCTTTGCACTAATCATCATTCCCTATAAATATAGTATCATCTACAAATATTTCTGCCAATACAATTTTGTCATCCGGTCCTTCTTTTATATACAGATTGTTGTTATCATTTGCTCTTTTGAAATTAATCTGAATCAAATAGTTATGGAGTCTTTCATACCATGCTCTAGGAGCTTGTTTCAAACCATACAGTGCTTTGTGTAACCTGCAGACCATGTCCTTTTTATCTGGATCAACAAAACCTTCAAGTTGTTCAATGTAGACTTCTTCATCAAGAATTCCATTGAGAAATGCAGATTTTATATCCATCTGATATACCTTAAATCCTTTGTGTGCTGCATAAGCAAGTAGAGTTCTTACACCTTCTAATCTTGCAACAGGAGCAAAAGTTTCTCCATAATCTATACCTTCTTCTTGAGAATAACCTTTACATACCAATCTAGCTTTGTTTCTAGATACTTGACCATCTTCATTCAGCTTATTCCTGAATACCCATTTTGTTCCAATTTCATTCTTATCTTTAGGTCTAGGTACAAGAGCCCATGTTTTGTTCTTTTGTATTTGTTCT
Organism: Chamaecyparis obtusa; assembly: GCA_027943335.1. NCBI lineage: Eukaryota > Viridiplantae > Streptophyta > Pinopsida > Cupressales > Cupressaceae > Chamaecyparis > Chamaecyparis obtusa. The sequence continues at coordinate 169,038 of BSBK01002845.1, forward strand.
AATTCTTCATTCATTTCTTCAATCCAACTTTCATGATCCAATGCATCTTTGATATTTCTAGGTTCAAAATCAGTAAGCAGACATGTACCTTTTAGCTTGCTTCTTGTCATAGTACCATCTGATTTGTTTCCAATAATTTGATCTGGTGTATGATGTCTTCTAACATATTTGGCTAGTATAGGTTCCTTGCTTTTTGAATTATTCATGCTATTGTCTTCTAGGATCTCTTCTTCAGGTTGCTTGAGCTCGGTAGATATTTGCTCGGTAACTTCAGGCTGAGACTCGGTCTGAATTTCTTCCTGTGACTCGGTTTGAACTTCTTCCTGTGACTCAGTTTTTGACTCGGTAACTATGCTCGGCTTAGTAGATATAGTTTCCTCATTGATAGTTGTGTCTGCCAATGTTTTAGGTTCAATGTAAACGAATCTTCTGTAGTTCTCAGGTTCCCTTTTGCTTTCTTCCTCAGTCTTTTCTGCAAACTCATCAAATTTTACATGTATACTTTCTATGACTTTGTGAGTAGACAAATTCAGACATTTGTATGCCTTGCTTTTGCTAGAATATCCTAGGAATATTCCTTCATCACTTTTCACATCAAATTTATTTCTTCTGGATTCTTTTAAGATATAACACTTGCTACCAAATATTTTCATGTAACTTACATTGGGTTTATAGCCATACCATAATTCATAAGGAGTTTTGAATGTGTCTTTCTTCAATTGTACTCGGTTCAAGGTATGAACTGTAGTGCTGATAGCTTCCTTCTAGTACTTTATAGTGATGTTCTTTTCTATCATTAGAGTCCTTGCACAATCCATAATAGATCTGTTTCTTCTTTCTGCTATTCCATTCTGCTCAGGAGTTCTAGGAGCTGATACCTGTCTTTTGATTCCTCTTTCAATGCAAAAGTTGTTAAAATCATGGGAGATGAATTCACCACCTCTGTCTGATCTTAAGCATTTCAATCTTTTCCCTGTTTCCTTTTCCACTCTTGCTAAGTACCATTTGAACTTTTCAAATGCTTCTGAATTTTCTCTTAAATACATAACAGTCATCATTCTAGAATAATCATCAACGAAAAGAATAAAGAATTTATCTCCAGTATAGCTTTGTATTCCAATAGGTCCACATAAATTAGTATGTACAATTTCCAAAATCTCTTTAGACTGATAGTTCTTACTCTTGAAACTAGTTTTACTCATTTTGCCAATCTGACAATTCTTACATAGACCAGTATCAGGTTTCTTCAAAGTAGGAATGCCTCTAACCTTCTTGAATTTGCTTATTTTTATCATGTTATCAAAATTCACATGACATAACCTTTTGTGCCATAGCCAACTTTCTTCAATTTGAGCAATAAAACATGAATATTCACTGAGATCAAGATAAAATAAGTTACCTTTTGTTTGATTGCCTGATCCAATGAGTTTTCCTTTTTCATTCAGTAGTCTTGCTTGACCATTCATGAATTCAACCTTGAAACCAGTGTTGATTAGCTGTGCTACACTTAGAAAATTATGTTTTATTCCTTCAACCCAATAAGCATTATCACATATGAGTTCTTTGGTTAGTGAGATTCTTCCTTTTCCTTTTATACAACAAGGTTCATTGTTTCCAAATCTTACATTGCCACTATCACAGTCTTCTAGATATTCAAATTTTGTCTTGTCACCAGTCATGTGGTGTGAACATCCACTGTCTATTATCCATATATCATCTTTGCTTATATGAGAAATAAGTGCCATCTTATCTTCATCATCATCAGATTCATCTTTTATAGTAATAAAGACAATTTCTTCTTCACTATCATCAGAATCTTTAGCCATAAAACATGTTTTCTTACCTTTATCCTTGAATGATTTGAAATTATTTTTTCCATAGTACTTGTGACCTCTCTTCTCTTCCTTGACCTATTTGTTTGGGCACCTAGCTACAATATGTCCAATTTCTTCACATGAAAAATAGATTAAAGGAGTTTTACCTTTATATTTACCTTTCTCTTTAGAGTATTTCTTTGCAAGTAATGCTTCTACAATTTCAAGATCACTATCAGAACTTTCTTCTGATACTTCTTCACTTTCTGACTGAACTTCTTTAATTTTCTTGTTCTTTTTTTAGTGAAACCTTGGCCTCAAATGTTGATTCAATATTTTTGGAATTTGGAACATAGTTATCATAGTTGTCTAATTCAAAGGCTGTCAATCTTCCAACTAAAGCATCCAAAGTTATATTGTGGTTTGTTTCACATCTTCTTTCTTGAATAGTTGATACTCTTATTGCATAGATAGGGAGTAATGTTCTGAGTACCTTACTTATAACAGTTTCATCAGAGATTGTTCCTCCAGAAGCTCTAATTGCACTTACACTTGCTTTGATTCTTTCAACATATTTTGCAATGTTTTCATCTTCCTTCATATTCATCTTGTCAAACTGTCCTCTTAGGCTTTCTGCTTTGGCTCTTTTCACATTTGCATCACCACCATATATTTTCTTTAGTGTCATCCACATTTCATATGCAGTAGTGCATTCTTTAATATCATCAAATTCTTCATAGCTGAGAGCAGATGCAATGTCTATCATCATGGTGTTATGAGTCTTTTTCTCTGCAATGTCTTCAACAGTTAATGCGCTAGTAGGAACTGTGTATTCTTCATCAATGTATTTGCATCTTGAATCACCAATGGAAGCCAGATGAAGTCGCATGAGACCTTGCCATGCTGAAAAGTTATCTCTATTGAGATTTGGAATTTCCCTCTTGTAAGACATCTTGATCTTTAGCTTAGGTCCTTGAAACCCTTCCTGCAAGCACCAAATGCTCTAATACCAATTGATGGAATATGGATGAAGTGACTGAGAGGGGGGGGGGGTGAATCAGTCAACCATAAAACACTTCACAATTATTTCCTTCCAGATCCCTTAGGATATCTTAATGAATATTATCTGTTTAGCACTCGGTAAATAGATTGCAGTAACTTTGAAGATGCAGAAAGTATTAGCAAAATTATCTTTAGATATTCATCAGCACTTGTATATGATTAAGATAGCAATTAAGAACACAAGAGACACAGAATTTAACGTGCAAACCCAATATGGGAAAAACCACCAATGTATCTAGATACTGATTTTCACTTTTCTGAAGTGATGCCCAGTTAGAAGCCAACCCGGTAAAAGGTTACAAAACACACTGTTAGGTGTGACCTTGTTAGAGGATTTAATCACCCTGCTAGGAGTGGCCTAGTAAGAGGTCTTGAAAACAATTCAATGGAATTGTCACCTTGTTAGAGGATTTACAATATGGTTGTTAAACCAACTCGGTTAAGAGATTTAGAATTCACTGTTACAATGATAAAAAGGTAACAATGAAAATGACCTGTATAATAATGCAACTACCTTGCTGATTACAGATCTCTATTCTGCATAAGTGTGATCCTTCCTGATCGAATAAATCTCTGCTGCACCTTAAGGATATCTGAACATCCTTCACAAATTCGCACACACCTTTCCTGTCTTTCTGCTATAAATCTTCTGCTGTATATCTTATTTATTTTTCACATTTGACCTTTTATTTATATGATTTTAGATTTGTCAAATCGACATTACTTAGTATAACAGTCGGCTGAATTAAGCAAACTTTATTTGCAAAAATCCTTCAAGGGGCCGACAGTGCTCGGTGACCATAACTTTTACAATATTTCAGAGACCAAGGGAACTCGGTAAACACTGACAATCCTTTACCTTCGATAACCGACTGAACTCGGTAAATGCTAACTTTTCTTTGACAACCGACTAAACTCGGTAAACACTGAATTTCCTTTGACGACCGACTGAACTCGGTAAATGCTGATTTTCTTTGATAACCGAGTGGGCTCGATAGACACTGATTTTCTTTGATAACCGAGTGGACTCGGTAAGCACTAATCTTCCTGGCTGGCAAACCGACTGAGCTCGGTAGGTACTGATTGCTACGGACTATGACATTGTGTGACATCAAAGACAATACATAATTTGAGTAGCAATTTCCTTCAGACAATTGTTTCCAACACTGCAATGGCTCAAGAGATATAAGAAGGACACCCTATGGATGAGGCCCTCGATCTTGATGATGACAAGGATATCGCTACACCTATTGAGACTACTACTGATTTGGATGATGACTTGGCTCAATCTAATCAATCTAGTGCAAGAAACCAAAAGATTCATTCACCATCATCATCAAGGAGGCCAAAGAGGAAGAAGGAAATCATGGATGGTTCCATGGATGTGATGTGTGAAACCATTAATAAGATACATGAGGGCCCCACTAAGCCTCAAACTATCAAAGAGGGTCAATCTCATTTAGATAATGTTTTAGTTAATGTGTATGATGCCCTAAAAGTCATGCCTAAACTTAGTTGAGGTACTATGTTGGTGACATAAGAATTTTTTTTGGTTGAACCTACAAGAGACAAAGGGTTCTTGAGAATGACTCAAGAGGAGACATTCAAATATATTCAAATGAAGTTTGGAGGACTCTAGTTATAAAAGTTGGTCTTAATAGTGAAGATACAAATACGTCAAAGGTTGTGAATGTATGGGAGAGATCTTAGTTTGAAGAATTAATATGTTCTTAGCAACATTGGAGGACTTATTTTGGATTTTTTTGTTTCTATAATATTAATATCACCAACATACAATTGATATCAGTGTTAGCATAGTTTGACATATGTTTGGATAGTTTTTGACAGAAGCTTTAGTGTTGGTGGTACTTGATTAAAATTTTGTTTTGGTACAAATGATTATCTCATTACTTGCATATACTCTGATTTAGCTATTTCATATTGTTGATATTCAAATTTGATAATAATGATCAATAGATTTCTTTTCATGATAGCTAATTTTGGTCTTTTCATTATTCATACTTGGAATTTTTTGAGTATTCAGGTTTCCTTATACAACTTTACTTGGCACATTCTATACTTAACAATTTCTCTTTCAAACCAATAAAATCTAATTAAATGTGATCATCTCTTAGATTAAGAATTGAAAACAACCCAACACGTGTGCCATTATTCCATTTAAACACCTACTCAAGTACAACAAGATGTGTGTTGGAGGTAGTGATAATCAGAACAGTGTCGTTTAAGAGCCATGTGCCCCTGTAATGCAGGGAAAAAATGTTGTGTTTTAATTTTTTTTAGGTCCACAACCCATCGGCAACAACAAAGGGTTTCTTAGAACATGGCACCTTGTTTCTTGTGCATATATAAATGTTATGGGATGCACAATGAATACAAGATAATTCTCAGCCATTTTTAGTTGTTTCTTTATAATTGCACCCCTATCACAACAACTCGTCTCTCCTATTTGTTGAATGGAGCTTATGGTAAAGAATGCATATCTTTCTATATTTTTATTTTTTTAAATAAATACAACAGATCTCCATGGTTCTTGAATGAGTCATTAAATGTTGCAATATGATTTCCATGCCATGATTAATCCCTTTTTGCATTGTTTCCAATCTTTAGACCTTCACAACACTAAGAAAGGACATTAGGACCAAGCATTTTACACAAACCAACATGGTGATGTCACCAAATTCCAATTGGTAAGGAGATGGAAAAATCCCTCAATGTAGTTTCACAAATTTCTAGTATGGTATGTAGTCATGGATCAAGGGTAAATGTCTACTATGGTCCCTGTAATGTGAATGTGATAGAGAAATTTCACTACTACATTTGAGGTCAAATTTCGACAGCCATTTGTCAAATTTGCAATTCTCATTTGTCATCATTTTGACACATGTTTCTATCACCATTTTTGCATTGGAAATTGTGACAAAAGAGACAAACATCAGTTTACCGACATCCCATTACGTCGGAAACTTGCAAATGATAATAGCTTTTTTATGGCATTTCCTACGGTCCATCTATTAAAATTCTGACACAATGACCTATCGGAAATATACAATCGCTGTTGGAACTAACTGTCGAAAAGATATCCTTTCTGACATTAGAACTATTGGAATAGCGACAGATCTGCAACCAACTTTCGACAGATAAACCCGTCGGTGACATAGCATTACTGTCGAAACAATCTATCAAAAATTGCATATCTGTAACATTTTAACTGTCAGAAGAGCGACGATAGGGCAATATATCTCCAACAGGTTTCCCTGTCGGACGTATAGCATTACTGTCACAATAATTATCGTAAAGTATTTTTCTTCGACAGGAAATGATGTCAAATGTCTAGCACTTCCATCGGAATGAATATACTATTGTGTTGAAAAATTGATGGATATGCACATTAAACATAACACAGCTCAAGAGACCATCATAGGTTGTCTCTTTCTTCGGTCTATATTATTGATAGAATATTTTACCTTTCATTATCTCATCAAATCTGGGGATTTGAAAGAATTTAATAGAATATTTTCATGACAACATATATTATTTAAGTTGACGTTGCACAAATTTATCTACTTCACGCACTTGTAGACTATGAGGACAACAATAAAGAAGCATGGCCATGGGAGGAGATGCTTCTTTATCATTTTCCTCATATTCTACAAGTGCGTGAAGTAGATAAATTTGTGCAATGTCAACTTAAATAATATATGTTGTCATGAAAATATTCTATTAAATTCTTTCAAATCCCTAGATTTGATGAGCTAATGAAAGGTAAAACATTATGTCAATAATATAGACCAAAGAAAGAGACAACCTATGATGGTCTCTTGAGCTATGTTATCTTTAGTCCTAGCTACTGGGTATGGCCTGGAAGACTTATACTTGTCGATCATCTAGAATAATCACCACCTTGCATTTATGTGCACTACACAAATTGATCCCAGTCTCGCAAAAACATTTTACACTTGTACATCTCATCAATACTAGAGGCCTAAAGTAATTTTATACAATCGCTAGCACATTTCGTGCATGGATTAGAAACAGTATCCAAAGTTTCTAGATAACCATTTTTGAGAAGAGGAATGAGTGGAGGCCAAAGAAGGGATAATTGTGAAGGTTTTATAGATGTAGGTTACTAAATCATCATCTCTATACTAGTACTCAATCTGGCCTCCACTCCATATATGTCTCCTCATAATCTAAAAACTCTCCATCATTGATTCCCGTCATTTTTTCAGCATCTCCATGGACTGAGACCTTAAATTATTGAGCTTCTCTTTGTTTTGAGAATAGTTTAACATTCTCTACTTAACAGGGCCAACCATGTGAAGATGGAAGCTCACCTGGACCCTCTTAGGAGCCTCTTATGACCCTTTAGGTCATAAGGGGTCCTAGGACACAACAGCTAAGAAACATAAATGTAGGCATCATGGTCACAATTTTTTGGAGACACAACATAATTGAGTGGTTTTCCCAGATGATGCAAAGTAGTGGTTGCTTTGCATCATCTAGGAATAGAACTCAATTATGTTGTGTCTCCAAAAAATTGTGACCATGATGCCTACATTTATGTTTCTCAGCTGTTGTGATATCTACATCGCAGTCTATTGTTGTTGCAGCAGCAGAGCCTATATTCCACAACAGAAAGGAAGACATCTTTTTAGCCTGGGTCTAGATCCTACCCCAATTATTGAAGGATCTAGGGCCAGGCTAGAAAGATGTCTTCCCATTCTGTCTGCAACATTGTGTCCATCCATGATCTCAAGAATATCATCATCTTTCCACTCTTCATTTGCCAAAATATACCACTTCTTCAAGCTTGCAGAGTAATATTATTAATAAAAGAACTCTTACCAACATTAGGGTACCCACATATCAAAATAGTTGATGTTATTGGTGCTTGTGCTCAAGGATATTGATTCACTATTTTGAAACGGCCAAATCATTTTTATTTTGATTGTAGAGAAAAGGAGTGGGAGAAAACGAGCAAGTGAAAGTTGATCAAGCGCGAGAGAAGGCATTGCATTTTATTTGATCATGAATGCTCTCTAAAATGACCAATCATGTTTTCTATTCGATTCTTTTTGGTGCTTTTTTTTCCCATATTCAGTAGATAAAAATCATGGCGGCAGCCACTTAGCCATCTTTTTGATGTTCCAAGTATTTTACAAAGATACAGGTATGTGGATGTATCATTTAGTTGCTTACAGTTATTGGTCAAATGCAAATATTTTGTCAAGTTGAAAGGGCAAGATATCAGTTTGGTGTTCCAGGTATTTTACAAAGATACAGGTATGTGGATTTATCATTCAGTTGCTTACAATTATTGGTCAAATGCAAATATTTTGTCAAGTTGAAAGGGCAAGATATCAGTTTGGTGTTTTCGGTTTATGTTAAAATTTGATTTGGTAAAATCCTCAAAAAACACACTACATGTTCTAAAATATAAAGAAGTTGAATGTTAAATGTAAGATATATATCTCATCCATAGTAATCAAAAGAAAGGACATTAAACTTATAAGGAGATTTACCAATCCAAAAATATAAGCCAATAGGAAACATGATTGGTACCTTATGAATTGGTTTTTGAGGTGCAAAATCTTCATCAATCTCCTCAGAACAAGACCTCTCCTTAGGAAAAATGCATTTAACACAAAAAACAAATCTACAAAATTGAAGCAATGGCATGTTTAGAACAAAGAAATAGATTGATAATAATATGCTGAAAATTCTATTATGTTTAATACACGCAAAAGGACCAATCCCAACAATTCTTAAACATACTTTATCTGATATGATAATAACATGCTAATTAAACTAATAAAGGTGTTATCTACATTTAATTTTCCAATTACTAATTACACAAAAAACAAATTTACAAAAATGAACCAATGGCATGTTCTTCATGTGGTACAAGGAAGATTTGGCTATGAAAAAAAAAAGTGAAATGACCTCATCATTTTTATTTTGATTGGATAGAGGAGCCCTAGCCCGTGCTTTATCTCCATTATTTGATGTTATTGGTGCTTTTTCTCAAGGATATCGATTTACTATTTTCAAATGTTTGGATCATTTTGGTCGTCATTGTTCCTCTAGTGCACAGTCAGGAAATGTAATTGTCTAATGATTATATGTAATGTTGAATGAATTAAATGCTTTATTCTTGGTAGAAGTGAATGGAAGGAATAGTGTTGGTGTTAGGTTTCATTTATTATTGAATTCAATGGTTTCCAAGATGTGTTGAGGATTTTGCTCATTGTTTAATGTTAAGTGTTCTTGCACAATCCACTCATACAACAGTGAAATGCCACGTGATTGAAAATTTCATAAAACTGGTCCTTTGGTGTGTATTAAATAAAATCCAGTCACTTATTAAATGCTTTGGAGACTACTGGTTTGACTGTCCATGCGTTACCAGTGACTGAGATTCATTAAAGGATACAAAACCCTTCATTTTGGGGTTATTGTGTGTGGATTCAAATGTAGGTTTGATTTGGTTAATGTTTAGAAGAGATCAGTAAAGTATTTAAAGACAATCTTTCATGTTTGGAGAGGTTTGAGAGGCACTTATCATAATTGTACCCTCACAAATAGCGGCATAGACTAGTTTTACTAAGTTTCCTTTCTCTATTTTGAGGTTTCCTTTCTCTTCCGCAGGGGTATATTCAGAGGGTTCATTGACAAAATGATCCTTCAAATGGTTACTATGAATATGAATGATTTGATATAGCATATTGCTCATTTTAATTGAAGTTTGGAATAGCTTGTGCAAGGGTGAAAGTAGTTTTGATCATTTTGGTCATGACTGTTCCTCTACACAGTCAGGAAATGTAACTGTCTAATGATTATATGTAATGTTGAATGGATTAAATGCTTTATTCTTGGTAGAAGTGAATGGAAATAATAGTGTTGGTGTTAGGTTTCATTTATTATTGAATTCAATGGTTTCCAAGATGTGTTGAGGAGTTTTCTCCTTGTTTAATGTTAATTTTTCTTGCACAATCCACTCATACAATAGTGAAGTTACAAAACTAAACTGATGGCATGTTTACAACAAAGAAATAGAATGATAATAATATGCTGAAAAATTCTATTTTGTTTAATACACACCAAAGGACCAATCCCAACAATTCTTAAACATACTAGTTATCTGATATGATCAATTGTTAATAAAGGTCTAATTCTGTAGACTGCTAGCATGAAGGAAGACTTGACCTAGCCAAATCTTCCTTGTACCACACAAAAAAATGTGTGATAACTATTTCTATTCCAACCTTAATTGTTTAATAATTCATCATATCAGATAAAGTATGTTTAAGAATTGTTGGGAGTTCTATTAGACCTTTGTTGTAAACATGCCATTGTTTTTCAAATGTTTGGATATCCATTTTTTTGAAATGTTGACCATGGTTATCAAATGGATATCCCGTGAGCTTCTAGCTAGGCGTCATTTGTATTGATAACTTAGGGCATCAAATGTATTGTATCATTGATAGTTGAGACTTTGTTAAAAGGAAATAGAACAAAGAATGATTTTGATTTAGTTTCTCTATTTTGATCTCTAAGTGGCTAACAACCCTAGAGAAGTATATGCAAATTTACGAATGCAGTTGCAGGATACATAGCAGCTGATAATTCACAAGAAATCCAGGCATCCAATTTGAATAGAAATTAATACAAATAAATAGGGTCCTCCAATGGCCCAATCATCTAGACCTTGACTGTCCCCTCAACCAATGACCCTTCAAAACTAGGTTATCGTGCAATCGATGAGTGATCCTTCATTCTCCTGGTCTACCTTGCAACCAAACATATTGGAAATACACAATACAATGATAAAGAGTCTTTCACAATCCCCCTTCCCTCAAGGAACACTATCAACCATCCCTTCCACATAGCATTTCATTTTTGTATGAGTGGATTGTGTAGGAACAATTAACATTAAACAAGGAGCAAACTCCTCAACACATCTTTGTTGTAAACATGCCATTGGTTTAGTTTTGTAAATTTGTTTTTTGTGTTAAATACATTTAAATGGAACATTAAGCATAGTAATAATATGCTTAGTGTATTATTAATTGCAGATTAAATGCCCATAACACCTTTATCAATTTAGCATGTATTATAAGATACTAAAGAAGACCTGCTATTTGTCAGAGAAATCTTCACTGTCCCCCACAATGAAGACAATGAAGATTGACCTCCTGCCACACAACAAAGAACATTGTAATAAGAATAAGATATAATATAGTGTTAGAATAAACTTCAAAAAAAGACATGTAATGCTTAAGTTAATGATCTAAAAAGTTGCAAATATAGGAATTGAAAAAGAAGATAGTGCCAAGAAACATTTTCACAAATATGAAACGTGAGGAAAAGTAATAGCATTAAAAATGTCAAGATTCACAGCATTAAATTTCACCTGCGGATGGGTTTCTATAGTGGGTTGCCCAGCATCAAAAATATGTTGAGTTGCATTTGAGTTGTAACTAAGAGTATCATGTAGAACAGACCCTAAACTTTGAAAGCGTTCTCCAGCCTGACAATTCAAAATTTAATCTAGGCAAGCATCAATAAGTGAAATAAATTATAGACATCAACATCAACATCATCATAATCATTAGACATAAATTATAGACATCAACATCAACATAATCATAATCATTTGGAGGGTATTCGTTTTGGATAGTACTATGTTTCTTAAAAGTTTTTGTGATGCTTCTAAACTTTAAAGACATATTTTATGGCTTAATGATAATATAGATTAGTGTTTTGTTTTCTGATGGAATGTTGTTGATCATTCATGGTCTTGAAGAAACTTTTGATTGTTTTGATTCTCGATTCTTGACATTGTTTCTCAATGTGATATAGACTGACCACAAGATGGTTTAGTTGGTCCTCTCTTTCTATTTAATCATTTGTCTTCTTCATGGTGTAAGTGTCAATATGTTATAATCCAACCAACATGTCATACCCCCACTTCTAACAAACCTCACAGCATGCAAATCACAGCCAAAGACTTGGGTGATCAACATACACAAACAACGATTACCCTTAGGAAACAATGATCATTAATATTCATCAATGGTGGGTGGGGATTCCTTGGTAATAAAGGCATTGACAACATTCATCATCTTAACCAAGTCATGGGTGGTGATCCTTGAAATAGCACAATTAGTAAAAGGAAATAACAACATAACATAATTTGGAGTGAGGAAGAAGGAAAATTGGAAAACAAAATATGGAATAATTAGGTTGGAATTGGAGAAGAATTCAGAAATAAACTTGAATTAGAGAAAAGCCAAGTTATTCAGTTCTTTGTTTGCGGCTGGGTTCCGGTTCTACTTTTGTTCTCCTCTGGGTTCGACTTGGGTTCCTTTGGTAGGAAATTGGGTGCCTGGGCCAATCCCGGGTGCTCCTGTAGTATTATAAATATGATACATGAGGTATTTTATTCATAATTTTATAGGCTAACTCATTATTATGGTAACATGGGTATGACCACACTCCATGCCTTATAATGGTACCCGACATGGAGTGTGGTTCAAATGAAGTTGAACCAAATGTTGACTGTGATGGCTATGATCATGATGAAGATGAATATGAATATTAAATCTAAAATATGGCTTGTAATTTGAATTTTTATTGTGAATGAGGAAACTATAGATTCAAGTTGACTCATTCTATGTTGTAGTATATTTGTTCCCTAGATCTACCATATTATATATGTGTAGCCTGTAAGGGACATCTTTTTCTCATCCATGTATCAGAGCTCGGTGAGATTTCTTAGGAGAAAGACAAGATGTCAGTGGGAGATGGAGAAACCAATATCAGAACACCACTTGAAGCCTTGAAATGTTGAGAGTGGGATAAAAGCTACACTTGAGACCCTATAAAAGGAACAAACTTATTCATGAGCTTCATTGTGTTTTGAGAATAGTTTTATATTCTATACTAAATAGGGCCAACCATGTGAAGGTGGAAGCTCATTTGGCCCCACCCCCCCCCCAACATCACTCTAAATTCCCCATTAACATCTAACATTCATTCATTATTTCAGCCATTAATAAAATGTAACATTCATTAATTATCACACGATAAAATTCATTAACATTCATTCACACATTAATAAAATGTGACATTCATTAATTATCACACGATAACATTCATTAACAGATTATAAAATTTATGAACATTCAATACCACATAATTAAATTCATTGGCATATAAAAATCAGTCATTATCAATTAAGGTGCATAGGTGACAATCATTTCTTTTTTTTTTCTTTTGATTTCTAGTTTTTAAGTTGTAATCGTTAAGATGAGTATCGATATCATCATGATGATCATCTACCCTCTCATTAGATCTCAATGCACGCCTAGTTCTTTGTTGATGTGCTGGAAAGGGGGGTCATCTGCAATAACATATAAAAGAGTTAAATTAAAAATATTTTATTATAATTAAAAACATTTTAAAGTATTTCAGTACTTTACAGGCCATAATCATATATCTCTTTACCTGATCTAGTCACATCATCAACATCGAGGTTAGTTTGTCTGGCCTTGGCCTCAACCTCAACATGCTCATCAACATCGGCCTCTACACTCTCTACAGTTGCAATACAAATTGTTACATTAATACAAACACCAATTGCAATTAAATTTGTATTACTACACCAATCCATAAGATGTTTACTTTTATTACTGTGATGCACATCCTCATTTTCATCAACATGCACAAGTTGTGTACGGCAAGAATCGGCAAGCTGCATTTCAATTTCATACGCATTCATGTTATTATTGTTTTCTTACTTAAAACAAATTTACTCACTTTATGTTGGAACTTAACATCAAATAAACTAATTGGTAAATAATTAAATTTGAAATATCATCTATTTAGCTTACTTACCGCGACAGATCCATCAATAGAACCTTGTGCACTTCTTATTCTTTCTACCACGGCTTTATAGCCTTGTTGGAAGCCAATTCTCTTGTCCTCTTCTATGAGACTTACATTGAACTCCGCACCCTGCATTTTTGCTTGGTATCGTCAAATTTTATTTTATTGTTTCATCAAAACAAAAAAAAGATTTCAAATTATAAATAAATATTTAAAGATCAAAGAATTATTTTCAGTATTAAAAGCCATCTACAGATTGCATTTTTCCTCATTCAATTATGATAATATTAACACTTACAACTTGTGTAGCAAGTTTCGAATAACTGCCAGAGCCTAGCTTGTGTTGCCCGTGCTTTTGCAATCTTTCATTTGTTGCCTTTGATGTGTCAGGCAATCTATGAAGAGATTAAAATATGTTAGTTCATATAAATATGAAGAGTATTTAGTACACAATTACATTCTTAATAGTATCACATACCTTCTTTTGTTCTCTAGTGGTTTATTTCCTTTTTTTACTTTAGTTTTCTCATTCGCATCCAGAATAAGAGATTTCCACTCTTAATCAGTAATGCAAGGGGGGCATTGATAATGTGGGTTTTTGGTTAATGTACACATGTACTGGTCCCTAATATACCTCAAACATATCCTGACTCTTTGAAGGAGCTTACCCTTCTCAAATGCACGAGGTCCAAAAAAGTTTGTCATACTCTCTACGAGATCATCCTTTAACTTTTGATTTTGGCTTTTCCACCTTTTAAGAAAGAAAACAGTGTTAGATTCAAAAATGGATGTAATGATAACTATCCTAGCAATTATATGAAATCAAAATAGTGGATTGGGGTTTTAGTTCGGATATGATGTTCCACCCTGTACAGATGGTGGGCCCGAATATTTGCAAACAATCGTCATTAAGTTTACTATAAAAAACATCATTCCCTACAAAATAATCATGGGATCATTAGTCGAAGGATATAATAGTATAAAATAAGAATACAATAGATGTAAGCTTCTCATATTGAATGCAAGGTGTAATTAACATACAATTGTATAGCAAAAGAAAGGTCCAATCTTTAAAGTACCTGAAAGTTTTTCTATTTTCAAGGGAAATCCTTCTTAGCTCACAAGCAATATGAAATCCTTCATCATTCCCGTACTAGCAATAGTAGTACATCCAGAAAAATCACCATCAAGTGTTACATCCCCTGTTGCATAAATTGAATCGGTTACGAAATGGCCCTAAGAAAGAACACTTCAGGTGAAATAAACATATATAAAATGATAGAGAAAATAAAATCTGTGTATGAGTAGGTGGTGTCATGGCATTTGTGGTCATGCTACATGTTTCCGACATTGCAGGATGTAGTACATATGAGCCTGCCATCGTATGAAGTGGCAATAGTAAATGATCATTGACACGTGCTGAAGAATAATATTGTTAGAGCATAATAAAACTAGTAATTAGCATGGACAATATTGTTAGAGAGTAAAAAAAATATAGTCCAACATGCGATCTACATGAACCAGCTGCAGTACCCTCATCATGGTCGTGAGGATCAAAATTATGCAAAAAAAGATGTAAAAGCAACACATCCACTTATTTTTTAATGACATAAAAGACTACTATAACATAAAAAATATTATTGAACTTTTTTTATAATTAAAAATTACATTAATACTTACTTGGTAATTTTGAGATAGGTGCATTAGTTTAGTTGCCCTCTTTTGTGACTCAAGAGTCGGAGGGAATATAGATGCCAATTCAGCGAATCTTTTTCCAATTTTGTGGAGGCATTTTTTAATTGAAGAGGCCAGCTCATCAAAAGCACCCAAATCAACAACTAGGTCCTTGTCAAAGGACTCCTCTTCAAGGACTGCGGGTTCCTTTCCCTTTCTTTGCTAAGCACCTGTCTGTGACAACAATATTACTAACACTATTAGAATTAATCTGAAATAGTGATGAAAAGAATATAATAAAAAACTTTATTTAACATTTTTCTTCTATCTAATTTGTTGTACAATAACAAAGAGGTTTACCTGCTGGGAAGAAGTGCATGCACGATCATCATTGTCCCCACTACGTGGTTGCTCCATATTGTGGTCTTGTGTTATTATTTAAAGTTAACCAATAATTAGAAAGGACTACATTAATAAATTTCATTAGAAGATGATGATGGAGATGAGGTGGATGGTGAGGAGACTCTCTAAATGTGGTTGGCAAAAAATCTCAATTATTTAATGGTACATAGTATGTACCTACACCCTAATGATAGTGACATTGTTTGTATCTATGCGATTCAAATTGTAATCAATAAGAAGCTCTTCCCCTACACTTATTAATTTTATCGCACATACAAATACATGATTTCCCTCGCATGCCTCAAATATGCAATTGGGTTGCTTAATAGTTGACATAGGTCGTGTGCTATTTATAAAACCTACAATATTCCATGATGCTTTTGGACTTCTGTCAATGTATATAGCCACTCTTTTACTTTGCTCATTTCTTTTTGTTGAATATAATTTGCCGAGAGTGCATATCTACGCATACTTTTTTTATATTGAGCAATTTGCATCCAACTTTTGTAATTGTAACAAGATCCAACATACTCCATCAATTCAACAACTTTGTTGTAAGAGACCTTTATGCCATCCATGGAAAATAGGCACAAACCAAGTATTGACAATGGTGCAATACGATATATCTTGCCTTTAACACTAAAATTGGTGTTTATTGGAGGAAGTTCCTTGGGGACCCATTATTTTTGTAGATTTTGGTACCTAGAGGGCACCTCGATGTCACCTTTTCTCTCATCATCATAAGAACATGACCCCCCTTGAGCAAGAAAAAATTTCATGCATTTATTTAATTTCCTTCTAATCTTTTGACCTCTAGTTGATCTTCCTAATTCAGACATACTAAATGACTCACTTTCTTCGCTTGAGGAAGACACATCTGAAAAATACCTATTTGCTTCTACTTGCACTCCATCAAATGAGAGAGATAGCAAGTAATGTGAGATATTTTGCAAATTGTGAAATACATTAATCTCTATAGGGTGTATTAACTTATACCTGTCGATCCATGAGACTATTTGGGATGCTCGTGAAAGGAGTCCGAGTACCTACATATGTAATTCAATTATCTAATGTTAGCTAAAAAATTCATGATACATATACTCAAAACCACATAGTAAGTACATTAAAAACCATAAGCATCCCATAGTAAGTACATCACAAATTAATTAGATTAAGCATTGATTGCATAACTGCACATTTCTATCAAGAAATCAATATTAAATAGATTAAGCAGTGATCACGTAATTGTACATTTCATTCATGTCATTCATCTTCTTCATCATCTAACTAATCGCCATGATCATCATTGACATCGACATCATCACCACCACCATCATTGTCATCATCTTCATCTTTGTCGTCATCATCATCATCGGCATCATCATCATCATCATCAACAATAGCAGCAGCAACAGCAACATCATCATCATCATCATCATCATCATCATCAGTAGCATCATCATCATCATCATCTTCTTCTTCTTTAAGAAAAGTTGTGTCGAGAACATCATCGACTAACTGTTGTTTGTGATCATCATCTACATCATCTTATAGTTGTTCGCAATCTTTTTCTTCCATCTCATTATACCTCATCAGCCTTCCTCTTGGATCATGTCTAACAACAAATGACCAACCCGATTTATGTGGAACCTCTGAGTAAAATACCTGCTCATATTGGCTTGGAAGAACATAGGGTTCATCCCCAACTGGCTCAAACCACCTTGTATTAATCATTGGAAATCTATTGTAATGTTCAATAACAATTCTATCATAATCATTTTGATTAAGTCATAGCATATACCATCTGATGATGAAGAGAAATAATCTAAAGGAATTAAAGTCACACTTAAGTATATCATCCAAAATGTCATAGTATCGATTTTTAGACTCTCGAGGATGTAAGTCATTTCTAAATGAAATATTAGTCACCTAAAAGACTGCACTTATCCCAGAATCACAAGTTTTCTTTGTGTCATCCAAATTTTTGATGCGAAATTTATGACCATTGAAAAACATAGCTTTGTGGTGTTTGACCTGCAAAAATATGTAAAACATGTATAAATTAATGCATCAAGAGTTCATAAACGTACGAGTGATTAACAAATTTATATGTACTTGGAAATCTCTTAAACCATGTGCTAAATCTATTTCCCTTTGCGTAACATTTGGATCTCCATTACGATGAGCTTCATTAACCAATGAAGACACAACTTCCCATGTTAATGTGCAACCTAAATGATGACATCATTCAATCTATTTCGTCATCCAATCTTGATTGTTTGCAATATACAAATGTATTGCATCCCACTCTCGAGCAGCTATACAAAAAATAAATAGACTACTTACAACCGATTAATTTTGAAGATTAAGAATTAATTAACAGCTACAATAACATCTTATAATTTATTACCTCTCACTTTCCTCATTCTACCTTTCCCCACCAAGTACTCCCATTCAAATTTTCTAATGGTGTCGAGATCCCAAATGTCATCTATATGGATCTTTGCTGCAAGCTTAGGAAGATATTCAATAACGTACACTATATTCCGGTATACCATATATCCCTCCATCATAGAACCCTCAGGATGTGCTCTTTGTCGAACCAAAGCCTTAAAAAATTTTAGGTGCCTCTCAACCATCCACATTGATCGAGTGTGTACGATTCAACACATTTCAATCTCCTCAACTTGGTGTATGAGGTAGTGTTCTTGTGCATTGAAAAAGGTTGAAAGTAGACACTTTTTCATTTCACACATTAAATGAGGAATTTTTCTCTTCTAGTATTTTATATCTGCTCTATGGATTTCTTTAGATGACAACCACCTACAAGACACAAAAATATATAAACATGATACTTTACAATATATGTACAACAAATTGAACAGATATCATTGCTTACCTCATGTATTTTTCAAGATCATATATCACTTGTTTGATGTTATTATCAAAGTTCTCTGGGAGAGATAGGGGTAGCACGTACTGCAACAATTATAAAAATAATCATGTCATTCTTTTCTCATATAATACAATGAGAAGTACATGCAGTTTACAAATATATTATAAATACAAAAGAACATGACTTACCTTGATGAAGGTATGCTAATCATGCATTTTCAACCCTCGCCCAAATTCACTTTTCTTTGATATGGTATTGCTTATGTTCGCAACAAATCTTGTGGGAAATCAAATTTTTCATATGACTTCTTTTATGGCATCATTTTGTTGTTCTGTTAATAACCAAGAAAGGACACTTGTATTAATCCATTTTCCATTTCTATTTGATTCAATGAAATTTTTCATTACATGATTAGATTCATGAATGTCGCTACAAATTTTGACAATTTTTTCTTTGTCACATCTTCCATCCAATATATTCCACAATGTCTCCATTACATTCTTTCCAATATGCATAGTATCAAACAAATGCACAATTTGTAGCTACTTGTAGTAGGGCAACCTACTAAATTATCTGAGATAACTCTTTAGTCCCTTTAGAAGGTGCTCAGTAGTGTTGCCTTGATGACATTCACGATCATCAATCACATAATAAGAAAACAAAACACAATAAAAATATACAAATTCCAAACATAAACCATTAGGTAGAATGGTAGTACCTTGACGATTAATTCTATTATATTCCAACTTCCATAGGTGAGGTGTCATTCTTTGTGGCTTAGATGTAGTCTCTTCTTTCCCATTGAAAAGATGTTTTTCAGTAATTCGATAGTTATGATTTTTGTGGAGAAAGTGTCTATGCTCATCAAACACCTGCTTTCCTAAACTTTTTGAATGATGAGATTTCATCTTTGGACCACAAATTGGACATGCAAATTTTCTTTTTGTTTGAAGACCTACAAGGTAATGATACAATTGGTTTAAATATGTTAATTTTTATTTTTAGAATTATCATGTGCAACTTGAATTCACCATAACATACCAAAAAATGTGTTAGCCCTGGGGCATCATGTATTGTCCATACAAGCATTGCATGGAATTGAAATTGTTTGTCTCCTATTGGTCTAGAGATGTCATACATAGTGACACCTTTCCATAACTCCACCAACTCGTCGATAAGAGGCTCAATATAAACATTCATATATTTAACTTGGTATTTACCTGGTTGAATGAATAACAACATTACATAATTATTGTGACCATTTTACTACAAGATTTATAATTACATGTAAATAACTATTAAATAATCAAATGCTTGGAACAATTATTGCCAATATAATGTGCTCCCTCTTTATTAACATTCTTAGAAGAATGTTATTATTGATGACAAAAATAGGCCAAACAGTGTAAACAGATCTTAGCTCTCCAGATGGATTGACACCGTTCGCTGCCACTGAAACCTTGAGATTTCGAGGTTCTTTAATAAAGTGCGGCCACTTTTCCTCTATGTCCTTAAATATAGAACCATCCGCAGGCATTCGAATAATGTCATCTCGACTCCTATTGCATGCATGGTAATCCATAAATTGTTCCAAGCTACTACACCTGAATAATCTTTGCAAACGTGGTATAATGAGGATGTAACAAAGAACCTTGTGAGGCACCTTTTTTGTTATTTGATCTATTCGATATCTACTCGTATGACATTCAAGGCATTCTATTGCAAATTCATGTTATTTATGATAAATAATATGATCATTGGGACAAGCATCTATTGCTTGATACTCTATTCCAATATCTTTCATAGTGGCACATAATTCTCGGTATGAGCGAGGGAGAATATTCGATGGTGGTAACAAGAACTCACCTATCAATATGTATAAAAAAATATAAGTTGTTAATATTAACAATATTTATGGTACATGTTTCACCATTTAGTTACTATAATGACATATATGACATACCTTAGCATACGTGACATTGTTGTGTTGGATAAACCATTCATAACCTTCAAGTTCAACAAAAACAATATAGTAGAGAGAAGAGTTGTTTGGGAGCCTTCGTAAAGGGGCGTGGCTGCCTTCTCAAGTAGAGGTATATCATGGATGACATCAACATCATCCTAATCATCATCATCAATTGTGCCAATACCAAATGTGTCATGGATCAATGTATTAGTACCATCATCTTGCACATCCTCATCATCTTCCATGGGATCATAATCTTTAGCTTCAATATTCGCACCTCCATGATCCTCCACTTCCAAAGCCATATTCTCAATATTGGCACCTCCATGGTCCATATCATGTACTCCCCTAGGGAGGTCGACCTATATAAAAATGATGAACACAAATAAACCATGATAATGATCTCATCATCAAGTGTATTTCACATATATATTAATTGTTAAATAAATATAATGAAAAACTTACCAATTCATGATAATCAAACCCTCATTCAATGTGACCATTATCCCTACAATGTTTCTTAGCTATTTTGATTAGCAATCTTCTAATGTTTAAGCCCTTACAAATATTGCAGGGACAATAACATTTTCCATCACCTTTTCTTTTAAAGTTTGACCACAATCTATTGATTGCATCCCCATTACCTTCTTCACTTAGATTGTCTGACATGATCCTTCTTCACTTAGATTATCTATAACCTAATTATATATAGAAATTGAAAACTTAGTTATGAAATGATGTTGTAGTATAGTATACCAAATTGAAACACTTCTATTATTGTAGTCTTTCACCTCAAACTCTTTCCTATTGTGGCAAGAAAGAAAGATATTCAAATAATATAGTAGTTTGTAAATCAAAATAAAATGGAGGCAAGTTGTTGATTGAGGGTGCAGGGAACAACACCCATCAATACTTTTATCGAATTGTAAATTTCAATTTTGAACCATTCTGTGAATATAGAACATGGATGTAATCTCAGAAAATAACAAAATGTAGACATGATAGATTACTTATTTTTTTATTCTACATTACTTACTATTTGAGTGCATGTTCCACCTGCAACTTGATCAAGTCTTGTTTGATGCTTCAATTTTGTGTTCACTATCCTGTAGAAGTACACAGTTTTGTATTTGTCCAATATGTTATCAAAAAACAACAATAGAATAAAATACTTGTTGAGAAAAATCATCATAGGAGTATCAAAAACTCGAGATCCAAATACATTATAAGACTCTTACATTCAACCTTCAACTCATGCACCTAATAAATAGGAGAAAAAATACATGAAATTGAAAAATTTAACTAATGAATTGTGTTTTTCTTCTCATCTTAATCAGCCAAATTTATATGAGATTCTCAAGAAGGCCTCACTCTTAATCAGCCAAATCTTCCTTGTACCACAAAAAAAAACTGTGTGATAACTATGTCTACTCCAACCTTAATTGTTTAAGAATTCATCATATTAGATAAAGTATGTTTAAGAATTGTTGGGACTGGTCCTTTGGCATGTATTAAACAAAATACAATTTTCAACATATTATTATCACTCTATTTCTTTGTTGTAAACATGCCATTGGTTCAGTTTTGTAAAAAAAAATTGTGTTAGATGCATTTAAAATTATCTTCATTATCTTCTGATTGTCTAAATGCTTCTTTATTTGTCAGCCAATTAATACATGCTACTATATAAAGAAGACAATCAGAAGACAATGAAGATTTGTCTGACAAAAATGAATACACTAAACTGAACCAATGGTATGTTTACAAAAATTATCATAACTCGCAAGCAAAACTAAAACAATGGCATGTTTATAACTCATTAAGAGTGAGGCCTTCTTTAGAATCTCATGAGTTTTGTACTACGTATGCAACGTATTGTGAGTTTGAAGAGAGTTTGTGCCATGTGTGATAGAACCTACTTTATCTAATATGGTGCATTGTTAAACAAATTAAGGGTAGAGTAGTTATTACTTAGTTTTTTGTGGGGGACAATGAAGATTTGTCTAACAAATAATAGGTCTTCTTTAGTATTTCATGAATTTTTACCACATATACTGTTTCAAGCCTTTGAGTCCTGGAGAAGAAGAATGGTGTAAGTTGAATAAATCAGAGTGAATGGGGTGTTGAAACATGGTGAATAGATCATGATGAGATGATACTTGATGTCGTGACTAAGTTTCCCTCACAAACAACGACATAGACTGGTTTTACTAAGTTTAACTTCTCTATTTTGAGGTTTCCTTTCTTTGTCGCAGGGGTACAGTCAGAGGGTTCATTGACAAAATGATCCTTCGAATGGCTACTATGAATATGAATGATTTGATATAGCATATTTCTCATTTTAATTGAAGTTTGGAATAGCTTGTGCAAGGGTGAAAGTAGTTTTGATCATTTTGGTCGTGAATGTTCCTCTACACAGTCAGGAAATGTAACTGTCTAATGATTATATGTAATGTTGAATGGATTAAATGCTTTATTCTTGGTAGAAGTGAATGGAAGGAATAGTGTTGGTGTTAGGTTTCATTTATTATTGAATTCAATGGTTTCCAAGATGTGTTGAGGAGTTTGCTCCTTGTTTAATGTTAATTGTTCCTACACAATCCACTCATACAATATTGAAATGCTATGTGGAAGGGATGGTTGATAGTGTTCCTTGAGGGAAGGGGGATTTTGAAAGACTTTTTTATCATTGTATTGTTTATTTCCAATATGTTTGGATGCAAGGCAGACCAGGAGAATGAAGGATCACTCACTGATTGCATGATAACCCAGTTTTGAAGGGTCACTGGAAGAGGGGAATGAAGGATCACTCACTGATTGCATGATAACCCCACCAAGCATTCTTTCCTTTAAGTTTCCACAATATCTCAAAGTATGATCATTATTCTTTACTTTCTTCTATATGCTATTCTTTCTATGGTTTTGTTATCTCAGAAATATATCAAAAACATTGCAGATGTGCATATAAAAGTAAAATATTATCCTTCAATTGTTCCACATTGAAGCAATTCCTCTTCAGAGTATTCTCTTCGTTTGTACAATATTTGTCAAAAATGGTTCCCATATTTCTTCAAGATCTATTTTAATCTTTATATTGCAATTTTGATTAGATTTGACCAATAGTTGATTTCATTAGTATTTTATAGCATATACTCCTAATGTGAAATGTGGAGAGAAAGAAAGAGACACACTAGGTATGAATTACATGATATACCCACTATCACTTAGCACTTAAATAATAAATTATGGATAGGGAACAACCCCCTAACCTCTGGATGTTTGTTTCATGTTGGCCTCTTATTATATGCAAAGGTAGGCCTGTCTTAGGCTTACAACCACAGTGTAGGGGCCATAAATTATGGATCCCAAAATAGTGCACACTTGTATTAAATTATGTTCACTATACTACAAGGGAATGGAAACCATGCAATAGTGCCTCATGGGGATGGAAGCAACCCTTCACCAAGAAGATGATTGTGTCTACAATATTTACTAGAGGCAAAGAACATAATTTGGTTCCAGCAATTACTCCTAGAAGATAATGGCACCCACAAAACACTTGGAAAAGATAGCACTCACTATATCTTTTATCACTCTTTTAAAGCTGGGACAATAAATTTCAAAGATTGATCAATGAATTCTTGAACACAAAGAACCATTGACAGATATTATTCATGTGTACAATAGCCAACAACTAGTTGTTCCAATCATGGTGTCCAATAATTATGTTAGAAAAAGCATCTACAAATCCCTTACACAACCATAATAGATTCAAACCATGAACTATAAGAACCTAACAATGGGACTAACAAAGATACAACCTAAACAAATCTTGATCATATTCCACCCTATTGTAAGGCCCAAGAAGTAACTCTATCTTAAAGCTACACATTCCTCTAGATGAAGCTCAAAGGTCAGGTAGCTAAAGCATAGCAATACTTGAATGAATATAGGAAGAATTTGATGTACAATCATTTGCTAGCTTGGTTTGTGGGTTTTCCACATAATATTTTCCCTTTAACCACATTTATAGTTTGAGAAAATCAGAAAAAATTGTTTCAGATTTATATTATCCTTTTGAACTAGCACACTGCCATCAAAATGCATAATCATTGGTCATCTCAAGAAAATTCCTATTGATTAGTAGGATATCCTTATAAAAATTTGATGCATGGATTTCTTGTGAATTATCGACTGCTATGTATCGTGCAACTATGGAAGGAATAGTGTTGGTATTAGGTTTCATTTAATATTGAATTCAATGGTTTCCAAGATGTGTTGAGGAGTTTGCTCCTTGTTTAATGTTAACTGTTCTTACACAATCCACTCATATAAACAATGAAATGCTATGTGGAAGGGATGGTTGATAGTGTTCCTTAATGGAAGGGGGGTTGTGAAAGACTTTTTATCATTGTATTGTGTATTTCCAATATGTTTGGATGCAGGGCAGACTAGGAGAATGAAGGATCACTCACTGATTGCATGATAACCCAGTTTTGAAGCGTCACTAGTTGAGGGGATAGTCAAGGTCCGAATGATTGCACCATTGGAGGACCCTATTTATTTGTATTAATTGCTATTCAAATTGGATGAATGGATTTCTTATGAATTGTCAGCTGCTATGTATCCTATAACTGCATCTGTAAATCTACATATACTTCTCTAGGGTTGTAAGCCACTTAGGGATCAAAATAGAGAGATTAAATCAAAATTGTTCTTTGTCCTATTTCCTTTTAACAAAGTCTCAACCATCAATGATACAATATACATTTGATGCCATAAGCTATCAAATATACAAATGGTGCCTAGCTAGAAGCTCACCAGGAGAATGAAGGATCACTAACTGATTGCATGATAACCCAATTTTGAAGGGTCACTAGTTGAGGGGACAGTCAAGGTCTGGATGATTGCGCCATTGGAGGACCCTATTTCTTTGTATTAATTGCTATTCAAATTGGATGCATGGATTTCTTGTGAATTATCGGCTGCTATGTATCCTGCAATGACATCCGTAAATTTGCATATACTTCTATAGGGTTGTAAGCCACTTAGGGTTCAAAATAAAGAGACTAAATCAAAATCGTTCTTTGTCTTATTTCCTTTTAACAAAGTCTCAACTATCAATGATAAAATATACTTTTGATGCCCTAAGCTATCAAATATACAAATGGTGCCTAGCTAGAAGCTCACCAGCTGTCCATTTGATAACCACAGTCAACATTTCAAAAAAATGGATATTCTTGAGCACAAACACCAATAACATCAAATAATGGAGTTAAAGCATGGGCTAGGGTATGACACCAGTAGAATGTGGTCATTTTAGAGAGCATTCATGATCAAATAAAATGCAATGCATTCGAATATGATGCCAAAGGCTCGAAAGATGAAGAAATCACATACCTTCTCCTGGGCACAGCTTTCGCTCCTTCTCCTGCTCCTTCTCTATCCAATTGAAATAAAAATGATGAGGCCATTTCACTTTTTTTTTCATCTATAACCCGCATCTGTCAAAATTCTGATGGTCAATTAAACACCCATCGGAATACTGACATCATCGGGGCCTATTACAAAAAAAAACACCAAATTCGTAATAAAAAGTTACCTGTCGAAAACTTTTGTCAAAATTTGGCCCCAAATGTAGTAGTGTTTTAAACTGTGTGTAAGTTTTGTCTACTACACTGGGCTTGCTAAGAGTTTGCCCATGCTTATCCTTCAAAGCATTTGAGACCTGTTAAAATGGTTTACTTCCTAATGTATGCTTGGAATTATAAGAATAATTTTTTTAGAAATATATAGTGCATATTAAAATGTTTTTACTCATTGATTGATAATTTAAATATGAGAAACTTAATCTATACTTTATTCATACATACTAGTGTAGTTCTTATGATATTGGGTATCTAGACTTCATTGTTCATGGCATGTTTCATAGGGATATAAAACTCATAAAAATGTAAATATATTTATGTGCATGAAAACCTCTTTTGTGCACTCTCATCCATTCCCATTTTTTGGCATGTTGTTTTCATTTCCTTTCCCCTTTCTATTTTTTGATAACTAAGAAGTACCCTAAAATATAATGGAGACATCACTTTGACTTATCTGTGTTCTTAGTGTCTTCCCTTGCTTCATGACATGAAATAATGGGTTATATAAAAATGTCTTCTTGTGAATATTTGATATCAAAAGTTCTAACAAGGTCCTTCTAGAAATCCAACCGGTTTGATCAGGGAACATGAAACAACAAAGACCATACTTAAGGCCAAGGTTTGAAACATAGGGCAAACTCCCACTGGGGCATATTTTATATTTGGAGAAGCTTTGATATCGACATGTCTAATCTAGATTTAAAATATTTAGTCAATTAGGTTATAGTTTTTAATTGAATTGAAAAAGAAAATTTAAAAAGTATAGTGATAGGGGTAAGTTTACACCTATATTCTTGCCCACAGTAATCTGGTACAATATTTATGTCTCTATCCTATTATATATCATGAACAAATTATCTTTTCTTTTCAAGTGATTGTAACTAAGTTACTCCATGAAAATTAAATTGTACTCACCATTATTGTTTGATGTTGTTTTGGAGTTGAATTTTCTAGATTTGAAGTGCTAAATTTTCTCTCTTCACTTGACATGAAATATATCATTCAGTGTTCATCTGTGTTGTATTAAATTTTCTTAAGATGGTATTGTAGTCACATTACAATTCTTGTATAGCCTTATCCATGTGTATTTTTTCTGGAGTACTTTCATACTGCATATATAAAAAAGTTGTATTGTAATTCCTTGTAATTTGCCATGTGAGTTATTTTATTGAACCTTCACCATGTTTACATGTATTGCACTAGAGTTCTCCTTTCAAGCACACAATCAATATTTTCTATCATGGATATAATTTCCTGTGGGAGCTACATTGAAAAAAATGAAAGTTATTTTTTAGACACAGATCTAATGAATTTGTCAATCTGTATGAGACCTCTTTGCATGTGCTTCTACGTAAGATTTCTTTTGTTTACATATGCTCAACTTAAAATATAGACATAGGGTTTATTATAATATTCATGTACCAAATGTAGTATTGCTGGTGCATTATTGATATAGGGTTGATGGCTTTGGTTAATGTGCCAATGTGCCAATATGTCAATGTGGTGCAAGCCCGTGCTTGTTGAAGACCTCACACACATACAATAATCCTGGACGTCAATTTTGGTGTTGCCCAAATAGAAAAAATGTTGTTAATGCAAATATATTTTATGTTTAAAAATAATGTAAGAACTAATCATTATAGTAAGAATTAATATAGATTTGGTATTGTAGGGGAACAATGGATACAAATACTTTAGCTGGGTCAATGATGTCCCATCTACATCTATATGTGATGAAGGAAATAAGTGCAAGTTGTGTAAGGCTTGGGAGGTGATTAGGGCCAAGATTATTTCAATGACAAAAGCTGAAATTATCTTTCTACGATGCCTTCTTTGTGTTATAATTGAACTTGTTTGTTGGGACCATATGCGTAAATGTGCTTAGAAGAGAGGGAACTTCCCTAAGGAATTTGGCTGCTCTTTTCATTTTCTATGGTTGTCGACACAAACCCTGGAGACTGTAACTTGTTTATGATTTTGTATAGATACACTGGACAAATTTATAGTCATATCATAACTATTTTGAAATTTTTAACTTGTTTATAATTTTGTATAAAAAATTTAAAATTTTCTTTAAAGAAAACCTTATTCAGGAGGTATTCCAATTCCAGATTTATGGAACCAAACACAAAAAATGCATCTTCTCATTAATCTTACATGTGAACCAAACGGTTCCATCCATATTCCAAAAATCATTTTCCGGATTTAAAACTTCATAATTGGCAAATTTCACTATTACAGAATTCTAACATTGTGTAATTCCAACAACCAAACATGCCCTAAGCACCTAATGATTGAGCTAGGTATCATCCACCTTGTTCTCCACATTAACTAGGGGAGAGGAACCAATACTTGTGCGGGCTAACTTCGTCAATATGTAGCCATTGCATGGAATATCGTAAGACCTTCATTTTTTTTAGAAATGTAAAATGGACACTTAACTACCTATAACTAAGGTTTGAAGGTGTGGCTCATCATGCAACTTGGTAAAATAACATGCCTAGTTAAACGTGTACAAAAATTGACTTTGTAAAGATTCGACCAAAACTTAATCTAAAAATCTCTAGTAGTTGAATTTAAAAATATCATTTGTTATTAATGGGTGATTGTATTTCTGTACAAAATATAACATATATGCAACTTAAATGGACCATATACCTATTAGTAATCATAAATATTTGTTATATGTAACTTTTAAATCCAACACAAAATGACCAATGCTTCAACACCAAAAAATCATTTGTTGTTATAAAAATAACCGATTATTATGTAAAATACAACTTATATCCAACTTATAACAGATTATTATGTATTGGTCCATTTTTTATCAACATTTAGAAATTTTTTGATTTACATATGAATTATTTAATTACAATATATAATAAAAAATGTGATGTAAAACTGGATAATATATTCACAAGTAGATGATAGACTATTGGACCAGGCACAACTAAGCTAATTTTCACTTAAGTGAAGCTATTTTTCACCGAAGTTGCACCAATTAATGGGTCCCAATGAGTTTTTGTATGAGAATTTAATATACCTTCCACAGTTTTTTCGCTAGGGGAGAGGACCCAGTAGTTGAACGTGTATCAATCGTTGTGAGGGTTGTTGATAATCTCCCATCCAAATTTTGATCTCAAATATCCTATTGATTGAAAAAAAAGATATGAATTTCCATGCATTTATTTACTAAAAATTAGACATTAACAACTTATTTGGAATTTTTTATGCATATAACATTGATTTGCTAAATTTGAAACAAATACTAGACAATTTGCATTCATTTTATGTTGAATACCAAACTATATAAAATGTTATTTTAGATGACTCGGACCACTTTATATTCAATGATAAAAGGCAACTATAAAATTATATAATCCAAGTTGTGCATCTATGGGAAACAGTTGTCCAATAACATCTGCAAGATATTCCAACCAGACAATCCTATCGCTGTGTACTATGAAGACTTTGTTAATGGCAAAAGTCCCATCTTGCACAATTTTTTACCATAAATGCAGCATTTGGAGACTCACGCAGGCAATGTTCAGTACATGCATCATAAATATAGTTAGGTGTGAGGCTCACCATTCCTTCAAAACCAAGTAATTAATGAAACCAAATTCAAATTTTGCTATGAAAATCCAAAGACAACTCAAGCAAACTCACCAATTCAAAAACAAGTTAGAATTTCACATTAAAGCCATTGCAATTTCAAATTCAAAATGGAGGAGGGAAAATTTTCTATTAATATAGCATACGCTGAGAGAATTATTTTACAAAAAGCATTTACATTCTCTGGGTTTGCAGTTTACAGTTTCAATCCCTACATTCTCGGTGCGTGCAGAGAATTTGGTTTTGCCTAGCAGAGGATTCAGTTAACAATCCAGGTATTATGTCAAATAGTTATATATATTATCCAAGTATTATGTCAAACAGTTATATATATTATCTGCTAAATAAAATAGTTGTTATTTGTGAGATTTATTAACATGATATCTGCCACAATCTGTCACATAGTGACTGCGAGGATTTGTTGCAGAAGAGCAGAGTTTGTGCTTCTATTGAAGTAGATGGATGTGGTGAGAAAAGAATCACATTTTCCTCCAGTTTGAAGGGATTCAATGATTTGTCAATGCTGTATAGTTTTTGTAATGAAGGGATTCAAATTATTTTATTTTCTATCTCCCTTGCCAAAAGAAGTTTTTCATTTTATTTTCTATCTTACCTTTTGCAAATTGTGATAGGTTCATACATGACATTTGGTACGTGGGCATGACTAATAAGGCTGATTTTATCATGGTTATTCTACCTACATTTGATAGCCTTTTATTCTTCCATGTATCCATTTTATTTTCTAACTTTTTAACCGAAGTATCCCATAATTTGGTAGTTTTGTTTCCTTTATCTATTGACATTCTTAGACATTTGCATAGGAAATTTCCTTTTTTGAAGTCCAAGATTTCAAAAATTTCTTTCTACTAATTTGCGTAAGATAGCCTGCGTCCTCTTAGCTTGTGTCGCATTGCTTGACTTTTCTAATTGTTTCATTTTTCAATACTACAATTAAAGAATCAGATCTGCAATTTTGCGTTTAAAAATAAAGCATGCTGTTTTTGACCATATTATTTCTTTTTCAAGTTTATGATTGGAATATTGCTATTCTTTATCTCTGCTATTATCTTATTTTACCAGCTGATTTAAGAAAAGGGCCTATGCTGCTCTAAAATTCACACCCAACATGTCATGGAGATGAAATTATGGAGGTTATCGCTAACCCTCTTGGAGAGAAAATGTGGACTCTTAGTTGAAGTGTTATGTATAGTGGAAATAAAATGACACTTTATTTTGCCCTGATGCACTATAACGAACCGGCAAGGAAATGTTGTGCACAGTGAGAAGCAGGGGATTGAGGAAAAATGAGGCAACGCTGAAGAATGACCATTCTAACATTTCATTTCTTGCTCTACTTCATTGGTGTTTTCTTATTTCTATTGTGCACTTAATATGCGACTTGAATGGTTTCGTGAATGGTTTTGCTTGTGAGTCAAATTCTCTGTCTGTCTTTTTATTTTCTAGAGGGTCAATTCTGACTTATCTTTTGACTGCAGGGTAAATATGATCTTTAGTACCTACTGAGTGACCGACCTACTTTCCTTTAACCACGAACAATTCAATATGAATCTTACGCAAGAGCCTATGACACAACCTACATTTGATAGCCTTTTATTCTTCCATGTATCCATTTTATTTTCTAACTTTTTAACCAAAGTATCCCATAATTTGGTAGTTTTGTTTCCTTTATCTATTGACATTCTTAGACATTTGCATAGGAAATTTCCTTTTTTGAAGTCCAAGATTTCAAAAATTTCTTTCTCCTAATTTGAATTTGTGTTTTTGAAGAAAATTTTGGGCTTATTGGAGTTTATTTTCTGATAGAGGATTGTAATATGCAATCTATTCTGATATATACCAATATTGTTTGAATGATATACACTTGCATTCTATTCTAAAATGCATTCTAATATGCAGTCTAATCTGATAGAGGATTGTAATATGCAGTCTATTCTGATATATACCAATATTATTTGTTCTATTTAGGCATAATGACAGCAGGAAGGAGAAGAAGCAAAAGAAACATTAAAAAATTGAGGGCCCATTATCCAAGGGGTGTTAAGTTGCATGTGGTTGAATCTGATGGTGATAACCCAAACTATGATGGTGGTGCCCAGATAGCCAACAACCCAGCTCCTGATGACACAAGCTATGATCTTACTGATAAGAATGCAGTAAGAAAAGATGTTGCACTAAAATCTTTTCAACAGCATAGCAACAACAAAAGGAAAACTGGAAATCAGTGGACGGAAGAGGATATGGATCGTGCCCTTGAAGATGTTGAAGATAATTCATATTCCATAAGAGGAGCAGAAAAGAAGTGGGGAATACCTATGAGCAGTATATCATACTGGCTTGCAGGACTGACAACAACAAAAACAAAGGGTCCACCAACAATCCTCTCTTTGGAGGAAGAGTTGGAAGTTGTTAACTGGTGCAAAGACTTAGCTCAACTTGGTTGTGGATTGGAGGTCACTCAGCTAAAGTCTCATGTAGCTCACATATGCCAAACAAGGCCAAATCCATTCAAGAATGGTCTACCTGGCAGGTCATGGTGGGTGGGGTTCCGCAAGCGTCATCCAGATTTGACAATTAGGACAGCTGAAGGTCTAGATAAAGATAGAGCAGTGATGTTGCGACCAAGTATTGTGGCAGACTTTTATGACAATTTGGAGGCATTGTATAATACCAATCATTATGCAACAACCAACATCTGGAATTGCGATGAAACCGGGGTGCAAGCTGGTAGAAATTGTGGGATGCGGGTGATTGCAAAATTGGGAAGTAGAAGTGTTCCCCAAATCTTATCCAAAAGTAGAGAATGGATCACAATATTGTGTTGTGTAAATGCTGCAGATCATAGCATACCAGGTTTCTATCTTTTTAAAGCAAAAAGAAAACTGAAAAATTACATTGCTAATTGTGAAGCGGGGGCTTGCATGGCAGCCCAGGCCCACGCTTGGATGACCAAAGAATTTTTTTTAAGTTGGTTGCATCATTTTTCTAGATCTATTCCAGGAGGGGCTTCAACAACAAATAGGCATCTCCTGATATTTGATGGTCATGGAAGTCATGTCGCTTTAACCACAATCCAAGAGGCAAGATCTCTAGGCATAGATCTTCTAACATTGCCTGCCCACACAAGTCATAAATTACAACCTTTAGATGTAAGTGTGTTCTCTCCATTTAAATCATATTTCAAATCTGAGAGGTCAAAATGGATGGCCAAACATCCACACATAGAAATAAGGAGAATAGAATTGGTTGAACTTGCAAGCAAAGCTTTCAAACTTGCCCTTGTATCTGACAACATAACTACTAGTTTCAGAAGGACTGGAATTTGGCCATTGGATAAAGATGCTCTTTCCCATGACATGAAACCAAGTGATGCATTCCATGTACAGGATGACAATGAAGTTGGTGGAATTGCCAGCATGTTAAGGCTAGCTGGTTATAAAGACAATGAAATTGAACAATGTTTGGAAAAAATGGCAACTCAACAGAATGATGATCCAAATGCAAACATAGGTTCACCAAAACAAGTTGAAAGTGACTTGGATGATGAACCAAGACAAGTTGAAAGTGACTTGGCCAATGAAATGGGCCTGCCAACACAGGTTGATCCACCTGATTGGGTTAAAGAAGGAGCAGAAAAGTTAGGAGTGCAAATTGATTTTCAAGATGAAGACATTTCTTTGTCAATGCCTACTCCACCACCACTACCAACAGAGGAGCCTGAGGTGGCTCATTGTCCACCTCCACTGCCAATATCTGAGGTGGTACATTATTATGCAGAAATAGAAGATTGTGAAAATTCAACTGTGGAATGTGATGATGTTGAAAATGACCAGGTTGACCACAATCTAGATGCACTTAACACACCACCAACAATTACTGACACAGAAGATGAGCACATGTTGTGCAATGAAGGGCCAATAAGAAAAATTTTGAGGCTTCCAATTGAAATGGTAACAAAGCGGTCCACTCCTTCTGACAGTAATACACTTAGACTGGGCAGAAGATCTCAGATACTTACATCTAACGTGTATATAGTTTTGCAAGAGCAGCAACAAGCAAAGAAGGTTGAACTTGAAGAGTTGAAGGAAAGGAAGAAAAAACAATTGGAGGCCAAGAAAATGCATCAAATTGAGGCAAGGAAAAGGAAGGAAGAGCAAAAACTTGAAAGACAGGTAATAAAGCAAAGGAAGCAGGAGGAGAACATCCAACAACAAATTCAGAGGGAGATGATAAAGAAACAGAGGCAAGCTATCAGAAAAGATATGTTGGCAAAAGGGCGAGTAAACAAGGGACTTGCATGCACTAATGGGGAGGGGAGGAATCCATCGACACCCTTGCTTGAACATCAGCAAATTGTAAGATGCATTTCACCCCCTCTAAATGTTTCTCTTAACAATGGTCAAGTTGGTGATAGTAGCAGTTTAGACCTAGATGTGAGCAGAGCAGGGCAGCACAGTACTCCCTCATCTCCCCTGCCTAAACATCATCAAATCTTGAGAGATATGTACAACATATTCCTAAACCCTGCCTATGCTACCTTGAACAACGTAGATGCAACAACAGGACTTAGTCAATCTAACCCTCCAATCAAACAACTCCAATTTGGTGGAGATTTAGATGAGAACATGAGTGGCCATATAGCTCCTATCACCCCACAAGTTAATTCATCCAATGCCAAAAAACCATTTCCAGATAGTGTTGGGGCACAAGAAGTAGAGGAGCCAGAGCCCTTCCCTGGCTTCATGTTGAACTAGTGATGCTGCATCAGTCCATGGTGCTTACAAGCTGGTCATTTTGTACTATTCTATAGACTAGCCATTCTATACTACTTATTTCAATTCTATACAAGGCAATTCTAACCAATCAGATCTCCAAGCTGCATCAGTCCATGGTGCTTACAAGCTGGTCATTTTGTACTATTCTATAGACTGGCCATTCTATACTACTTATTTCAAAGTATTGTTATTTTCTTCTCTAATGCATCCTTTTCAGACTATGTAAATGTTATTAGACCAGGCTTACTTTCTAATACCTGCAACCTAGTCATTTTGTATTGTCTATATGTCAACGGCTAGAGCTATAAGCTGGTCATTTTGTATTGTCTATATGTCATTTTGTATTGTCTATATTTCAATGGTAATTTTGTAATGCCTATACATTTGCTTATTGTTATATACAGTACTCCTCAAATATGAAACCAAAAACAATGAGTGATTCAGCCTCTTAGTTGATTGAAGGGTTTTAAAGAATCCAATACACAAAACATTGACTAATTCAGCCTCAAAGTTGATTGAAGGTTTTTAAAGAATTCAATATACAACTCAACTGTGAGAGACCAGATCTCATATATATATTGAATTGTTTACAAACCTTCAATCAACAAAGAGACTGAAT
Source organism: Chamaecyparis obtusa (assembly GCA_027943335.1). Taxonomy (NCBI): domain Eukaryota; kingdom Viridiplantae; phylum Streptophyta; class Pinopsida; order Cupressales; family Cupressaceae; genus Chamaecyparis; species Chamaecyparis obtusa. The sequence continues at coordinate 204,438 of BSBK01002845.1, forward strand.
CTATATATATATATATATATATATATATATATATTGAATTCTTTATAAATCTCCAATCAACAAAGAGACTGAATCTCATATATATATATAAAGAATTCAATATATATATATATATATATATATATATATATATATATATATATATATATATATATATATATATATATATATATATATATTGAATTCTTTATAAACCTTCAATCAACAATATTGGTATATATCAGAATATATATTGAATTCTTTATAAACCTTCAATCAACAATATTGGTATATATCAGAATATATATTGAATTCTTTATAAACCTTCAATCAATAATATTGGTATATATCAGAATAGACATTGTAAAAAGATGCCCAGAAATGCATGGAAATTAACCTAGAAAATTTTTAGATCTACATTGTAAAAAGACGCCCAGAAATGCATGGAAATTAACCCAGAAAATTTTCAGACCTACATTGTAAAAAGACACCCAGAAATGCATGGAAATTAACCCAGAAAATTTTCAAATCTACATTGTAACAAGACGCCCAGAAATGCATGGAAATTAACCTAGAAAATTTTCAGATCTACATTGTAACAAGACGCCCAGAAATGCATGGAAATTAACCTAGAAAATTTTTAGACCTACATTGTAAAAAGACGCCCAGAAATGCATGGAAATTAACCCAGAAAATTTTCAGATCTACATTGTAAAAAGACGCCCAGAAATGCATGGAAATTAACCCAGAAAATTTCTGAAGGGGGGGATCAATGATCGACCCCAAAATTTTTGCTAGCACAAACTACTTGACTATGGTAAGATGAGTATTTGAAAACATGAGCACACTTTTAATGTTTCTTTTGCTTCTTCTCCTTCCTGCTGTCATTATGCCTAATATAAACCATTTGCATATTTAGAACATAATAATAGTAGATATCTTCCATTTGGAGAGCCATAAAAAATTAGAGAAAAAAATGATAACCTAAAACTATCACTACAGAAAAACTAAAGACTAGCAATCAAAGACAAAACAAGGGTTGATACTGTGAAGTAACTACTGGTAATGAAGGCTACGACAACCCTGTCAAAGGATCATCCCACAAATGCAACCCAAAAACTTGAAATTCTAACAACAACCGAAATTTACAGAACATGCACTACCCAGTTAACAGAAGGAAAAGTTCATTGCCCCGTAAGGTCAAAAAGAATTGACCTTACCAGCTCAAATGAGTGCAGATTTCTAGCAAGGGACAGTGTCAACAGACACACTTGAATGCTGATGGGTCGATGTAGCTCCAGCGCCAGATGGGTCGATGCAGACGCAAGGGTGAAAAAATGAAAGACTCCAGTGAGGTAGCAGTCTACCATTCGTCCGCGACTTGCCTAAACACCTTATCGCATTGCGTGGCCCTCCCTTGGCTGCTCTGGTTGCCACGTCTCTGGTTGCTCTTCCCCTAGTTCTTCTTCCTGTGGCGACAGCTAACCCTCACCCTCCCTTGGCTGTCTCTGAAAACGAAAACAAGAAATGACAGCAAACCCTCACGGCAACGGTGGAAGATAAAGAAGATTAGGGTTGAGTAGATAGCCTATTAGGTTAGATTTATTTAGTTTTTAGATTTTATTTATTCATTTATATGATAAAAATTGTTTGACTATTCCAACAACATAAAACAAAAATTATTTAATTTTATTCAATTATTAATACTTAACCTACAATAATATAATTTTAATTGTTTGCATATGTGTTTGGGGGTGAATTTTTTAGGTGACAATATGTTCAACTAATAGATCAAGTGTAACTAAAGAGTGGGTGTGGTGATTCGCTATGATTGGTAGGGGGTTCGAAAATGGACATTTTGAACACTTTTTGTAAATCGGTTTAAAAAACTTATCAAAACTGATGATAACGACCCAAAACCTTAGTTATAAGCAGTTAACTCATCATAGAAGATGCTATAAAATTTTTGATTGTTTTTGACATTGTTATGTCGACTTTTGAGAAGCATGAAGTTAGGGTGCACGACTAGTGGGTCCTCTCCCCTAATACGTATTCATTCTTTGAAGTAAACTGCTCTGCCCTGTTAAGTTTCGCTGGAACTTGCCTAGGGTTTTATTGAGCTCAGGTTTTGTTTTGGTGAATGCCAGACAATGTACGTAGTACGGTAATTTGGTGTTTCTTCGACACCTCGTTTTTTTTTCTTTCAGGAATAGCTATTCATTTTTCAAGTGTCACTGCAGCTTAAGGTCACTTGCCTAGGGTTTTTTTCAGCGTAGGGTTTGATTTGGTGAATCCCTGCCCATATAATGCTATTCCACAAATGCATTCTCTCGCCATTCAGGCACTCTGTTCTCTCCAAATATGCCTTGTTCTCGACGTCAAAAATGTCTGATGTCAAATCCTCAAATAGTCTTCGAACAGAAGTAAAAGAAGATCGTAGGCAGCGACGTAAAATTGATATGACCCAATTCTTGCTCAATGAATGTGGGTTTTCTGAGTCCCAAGTTTTAACCATTGGTAGGAGGAAGGAAGATTTGTTCAAAGCTAAATCCATCCGAAGAGCCCAGCAGGCAGTTCAGCTCTTCAGAGACTCGGGTTTCACCGAAGACCAGGTACGGAAAATCGTTTTCATACAACCAAGTAGTTTGCAGCACAAAGTGGATACTCAGTTAAAGCCCAAGCTTGAGTTCATGAAAGCATTAGGTTTTACTGGCAGTGACCTGGGATGCATCGTAAGTCGAGCACCCAGTTTGCTCACTTGCAATTTGGAACAAAACCTAAGCCCTAAAATCCCCTTGCTTATAGGCGTGCTTGGTTCAAAGCTTAATCTGTGCAAAACTCTCATGCGGTATCCTATGTTTTTGCTGTGCAAAATTGACGATTTGAAACCTAAAATAGATATATTAAAGCAATCAAGTATGCAAGATGAACTTCTTTCGTATGTAATCAGGTTAAGTCCCAATTTAGTTTTGGGCAGTGAAGAGGTGCTTAAATTGAAGATTGATTATGTAAGAAACCTGGGTGTGTTGGAGGGATCGAAAGCATTTGCAATCGCCCTTGCAGCGGTTAATAGCTCTGGGCTTGAAAATTTTGAAAATAAACTAAAACATATTGCAACGCTTGGTCTTTTGGATAATGAGATCCTGGAGATTGTAAGAAAGTTTCCTAGAGTGTTGGCCAATGGCATTGATAAGATAACAAAAAGTATGGATTTCTTGAAAAATACTGCTGGCTTTCAGCCAAACATTGTGGTTTCGTATCCTTGTTTTTTAACTTTTAGCATAGAGAATAGGTTTCAACCACGCCATAAGGTAATTGAATTTTTAAGGGAAACAAATCCATCCAGACTTCCCAGGAATCTAGCTAGTGTTTATAATTTGAGTGAGCAACATTTTGCGGACAAATTTCTAATGGGCAGTCCTGAAGCAACAAAGGTGTTTGAAAAGTATAAGTCTAAGTCTATTGATGTTGAGGTTGGAGTAGACAGAGATGGGGTGTTAATCAATCAAGGCTTTTTCATAGGGTTGGATCAGAGGAAAAGGGGTTTTTAATTGATAATGCATTTTCACTTGGTTGAGTCAGACAAAAGGAGGTTTTAATTAATCTAAACTTTTTCATGTGCTTGGATCAAAGAAAAGGGTTTGATCAATCCAGGCCTATTCTTGAGGCTTGCCAGGACAAAAAGGAGTTCCATATCAATGAAAATCTTTTCCCAGTCCAGATCTCAGACCAGAACACACCAGGCTGCAGGCATGAGACTTTTATCATTGCATAGTCAATGCCAACTCTTGGAAAATAGTATTCTGAGACTGAACTGTAAAGCAATAAAAAAGTCTATTTAATTCATATTTGTTTGCTAGTAAATTTGTATTTATTATGATTTTAAAAAAAAAAATTAAAATTGTTTCTTATATTATTTTAGTAAATTTTGAAACTTGAATTAGTTCTCTACATCTACAAGGACTATTCAACAATCCTGTGCCGTGCAAAATATCATTGATGATCAGTTTTCTTTGTTGTTAATTTATTTAGACTTTTACTGGAAGCTTTCAATGTTATGCTGCAAGGAGAACCTGTCATTTTTACCACATTATCATAAAGTTTACTGCGGAATCTTTTAAAGGCAGTAAGCAGAGATTGACTCTGAATCAAGGGCATATTTTTGGATTGGTGCAAAGAGTCAATCAAAGGCATATTTTTGGATTGGTGTAAAAACTTTTGATTATAGTAATTATACATTTTTATGCCGAATGCGTTCTTATTTGAAATGAGCCCGGCTGATTTGAACCATCAACGATCTAAAATTAACTAGAAGCAATGCAAGACGATTGGAGTGTTTATGACCATTGGATTTCATGGACATTGTTTTCTCTATCTTGCACCCGAAAGAAAGAAATTTCTCTGATCAAATGTGCAATCAGTTTTCACAGCAAAATTTTTCGTACGAGTTGGATAAGATTTCTTTTTCTCTACCAGACAGTAATTTTATAATATTCCGAGAGGATGTCTGTGCGACTGAATCGCCATAGCCGAAAACCTTCATGAAACCTGCGGAGAACCTGCCTGATTTGGGAAAATCAATGACATCCCCACCTGAAAATCAAGTGAACAAAATCCAATTGCTCAACTTAGATTCAAAGTCTTCCACAAATGGAAGGCCATGTCTGCAGAGCGCATGACACAAAACTGACTTAATGAAATTAGAAGCTGTCTCATTTCGTATGCAGAAGGCATTTCTCACACAGCAACCGAATACAGCGCTGCCCAGAGACACAGCAATTAGGCAAGAATCTTTTGGATTGCATCTCATTTCACAGCCTGCAAACACTTAGTGAAGAAAAGAAAAAAATCAAGAAGCCAATAATGCATTGCTGGAAAGTGCTCGATGAGTTCAAAAAAGACAAAAGGCATGAGTGCAATCATGCTGGTTATAAGTTCCTATATGTCAAATTCTGAACACCCAGTGGAAATTGCCATTCTCCCCTCCATTCATTACAAAGTATGTCAATTTTTTAATTAATGCATGGGAGATTGAAAGTTTGGGTCTACATTAATATTTTCGCCTTTTAATCTTCTTATGTGGCATGGTATTAATTGAGTCAATATCATTGAGTTGAATCTCATAAAAGGAGCTAGGTACAGTTTGAACACTTTTTCTGTGATTGCCTTCATGTTAGAGATTGGTCTAAACCCCAAAGTTTTCGTATTCTCGGCATGTTCATATTCACATCCTTCATTTTCCATCCATTTTGGATGAAATACAATATTCCCAATCCCTCCAATGTTGGTTTAGGAAAATAAATAAGCTGTGATATTTCTACCAGGATTCAATGGTGTAGTTTTTGAGTCAAACTCACTGACCCATGAAACTATGAGTTTGACTCAAAAACTACACCATTGTATCCTGGTAGCAATATTACAATTTGACTTGCTGTGGAAAATATTTCCAACTTATCAATAAATAAGCTTCCAGAATTCAAATATGATCCGCATTTGGATTCACGTGTGCCAATTGCATTTGCTTAAATGTTTCTAAAATTTTTCATTAAACTCACTTTGACCAAAATCGCAAATACATTTTCTTGGATATTTTTCAGTTCACACACCAAGTCTGTACTTCCACGTTTCTTTGAAAAATTATATCAAACAATTTTCTTGCCTTGTCTTGCCCATGCGAAGACATCTGTTCGAGACATTATGTCAAACAACAGACAAGCTTTGTCTACAGCTCCCTAATTGGTGCAACCCTTCATGCTTTGATTGTATTCTTTGAGGGAATCAAACAATTTCAGGCGCTTAGTCTTATGATACTACATTTAGCATGCATGTGTACCAAGGATGTTGCAAGCCAAATAAAATGTTCTTTTGACTACAAGTATTTAATTTTCAATGTCAAACAATTATGCATGTCAGATCTTCATTTCTAAATATTATGGCTTTTCTACAACAGCACACAGCATTACAGGGTTTATGAACTACAACCAACGATTTTCAGTAGTTTGGAGCTTATTGCTCATATTTGTGGTATGCTGAATATGTGCCAAACTTCATTTACTCAGAATTACTGTGTTATTTTAGTGATAAAATTTTGCTTTTCTTCTTAAATTTGATTTTTTATTCATTTTATGTTATTATAGGGTGAATCATGACTGTACTTAACACCTCTTTCCTGATGATTTCATCCATGTGCTTCGAGATGCTTGTGTACATAAAAATGACATTGACCCTCTCTTAGAACAACTTCAGAATTCACTTAAACCATTTCCAATAAGTCTGTTTTGTCTAACCACTTTTGCTACCGAGGTTTGCAACTATTTTTTTCCCAGTAAAATCCTGCAGAATGTGGACTTAAACAGAGTTAGGAAATTCAGAGGCAGCAGTTGCCTATTTTTGCATTTGTTCAAGCTTTTTTTGCTACAAAGTCAGATATGTTTTTTAATACAAAAGATACAACATTCTTGAATTCCTAATAATTTGAGGAATCATCCCTCTACACCACTTTGAGAAATTGAACATCCCCGTGTTTGCTCCCTTTTGTTGCTTACATTTTATAATGCAAACTTGTTGCTTCTACTGCTCAAAGAGTGTCTTCCTTGAACTATTTTGTATGTGTTTTTACATCTAATGAGCAAAAGAAAGCTTAACATCCACACATTTCCTGATGATCTTGCATTATTGCATTTGCAGTTATGATTTCATCAGTTAGGGTCGCAATGCTAAGAATCGTGTTCTGCCTGGTTAATGAATTGTACATATTTTCTTGATTTTTGCATCAAAGTTAAGATTTATCCCGTTCTTGTTGGCTTCACTCTTCTTCTTCTTAGGACTTAAACAGAGGTAGGAAATTCAGAGGCAGCAGTTGCCTATTTTTGCATGTCTTAAAGCTTTTATTGCTACAAAGTCAGATATGTTTTCGTAATACAAAAGATACAACATTCTTGAATTCCTGAATTCTTTTAGGAATCATCCCACTTCATCGCTTTGGAAAACTGAACATCCCCGTGCTTGCTCCCCTTGGTTGCTAATATTTTTTAATAATGCAAAGTTGTTGCTTCTACTGCTTCAAAAAATGTCTTCCTTGAACTATTTTGTATGTGTTTCTACATCCTATGAACAAAAGGAAGCTGAACACCCACAAACATTTTCTTATGATCTTGCAATCGCATAATTCCTTTATTGCAAGGGTCATGAAAACTCTTACTTGTCCTGAGACGTTGACTTCTTACTCCTTACCTGACCTTTTCCCAATGCCCATTTTAGTGAGTGTAGTGATCTCTAGAAAAAGACAGAATTTCCAACATCAATCAAGGGCCAGTTTGTTATTGCTCTGATATTATTTAAATTTGTTTCCACTTCTTGCTTCTCGTCAATTATAGCAGTTTAACTACCAAGTCAAATAGTTATCATACTCAATGACATCAATTTCTGTTCAAATTACACTACAGAATGGAGCTTCTTTCAAATTTGACAGCCCTGGAAGTGCAAATAATATACAGCCTTCTCAAATTTCTTTCGGTCTTTTCCACCGTGCTGCTGATTCTAGGGTTAAGTATTCAAAACCATAATAGCAGGCTGCTGATATATTAGACATTCTTAAGAAATACTATTTGGTTTTTCATTGCATTTTGATTTTATAATTCTAAAGAGGCCTCAGTTGTCTGTTTTTGGAAATCAAGTTTGTGTATTTTCTCCTAAAATTAAAATTAAAGTTTTCTCATCTAAGTTGTTCTTTAGAATTAGCAATTATATCAGCCATTTGGAAGTGCACTAATGTACAGGAAAGTGAGAGGAGTGAGAGTAGGTTAACCCAGTGTAAAGGCATGAGAGGGCAACGTGAAAAGCATTGGGAGATGAAACATTGCATGGCACGCCTTTATCGTGCAGAATGTTAAAGTCTTTTGGGTATAGGAGTTTCCTAATTACTTATGTATGAATTCGATGGTATTTTCAATGTTTCTTCGAGTTCCTCAAAAAAGAATTGAGACCGTGCAGCCACAGGGGAGGTTTATTAGAATAATATTGATTTAAAATCAGTTATATATATATAGAATTAGTAGTTCAATTGTTATAATTTTTCTTTTAGGTACACTATTTAATATTTATATATGAATAGTGTAAATAATCGTATATTAGTTTATAAAAAAGATGGATGGTATAATATTATTGAATATAGCTTTGTGGGAGAAGAAAAGCTAAAAGTTGAATTCTTATTTAGTACAAAAATGGAAATATTTATACATATGTATAAAGATTCATTTGTATTTTATATATATGTAGAAAGACTCACTTGTAACTTCATTATTGTACCCTTATTTACAATTACTTCTAAACATTCCATCTTTGCATGTAAGTTATCATTTTATCATTATTCATTTCTAAATGGCTTAGGATAGAAGTCATTCATTCTTGAGGTATGCAATAGTGACTCCAAACTTTAATTCATGTCAAAATCAAATTTTTTACTTTCATGTCTTTTCTTTCTACTAATTTAGGAGTTAACACACAATGTAAAAAAATGTTATGTCAAAATCAAAATTTTACTTTAATGTCTTTTTTTTCTACTAATTTAGGAGTTAACACACAATGTAAAAAAATGTTCTTATTTCATGGCATTTAAAAACATTCAATTAGAAGACATCAAGTGGAATCTTTAGAACACACAATGATTTCTAAAAGGATTGATATTGACATCTAAAACTTCATCATATAAACCATCTACATGTTTATATATGATATTATAAATAATATTCGTCATTATTAATCTAGCCTGCCAAAGAGATTTTATCAAGGAGGATTTGCATATCAAGTCAACAAACTATTAAATGTTGTCCTAAGACACCACTTTAATAGATTCAAAGAATTTTATTTATCAACTATTTATAAGGTGAAAGTAGATAATTTTTTAGTTGCATTTTTGACAAAGGTATCTTACACATCACAATGTTATATGTGAGATCAATTTGATGTCTCTTCAAATTGGCTCTGTGGTACTCAAGATTAAATCAAAGATATTTATGAGATAATGCAACATTCTTCATCATCAAATTTAGATTTAAGTACTCCCAATCCTTTTTATAAAAGAGTCAACCAACACAATAAAAAATTCTCAACTTCAATAGCATAAAAGTGACCTTTATGTTAAGAATTTGAAAATGATGCAAACTAATGAAATGTGGAATTATTCATGAAATTAATACTTGTAATCTTTAAAATATAAAATAAATTTAATAAAATCAATCATTTTAAAAATTCCATTGTATAAAATAAATATATAACTAAATATAATATTTAAATTTATATTTAATATAATTATATAGTTAATAATATCCCCCATCTCTCTCTCAAACATAACATAATCTTGTTGGCTATTGAACCTACTTAGCTTCCCAATTTAGAGATTTTGCATTGGTCATGTTTAGATCCCTAAGTAGATGCATAGTTAATTTCATGCTATCACTTCTTAATTGAGATCATAGTTGCACAAACAAAAACATTTTTCAAATATATGTCAATTGACCTTGTGTATTGCACAAATGCATACAAGAATAGACCGAAACTTTCTCTAATTGATTTCCACACCTTTTTGGTGTACCCAATGCTCACAAAGATTTGATTGCAAGTTTACTATAATATTTTTATAAAGCATATAGGTTTTTTTAAGGGACAATTTTATCTTGCATATACATTTTTATCAATTAAGATTTAGATTGATGTAATAAAATTTTAAAGGTTAATTAAGGTTTGTATGTTAAGTTGGCAACATTTATTTGCAATTTATAAATGTGTCTTCGTTGTGTATGAGGAAATGTTTCATTCTTTGTATGACAATATTTTTGGAGTGTTGAGTTTTTTAAAATTCAAAATTCTTATATTTAATTTTTTTCTCTATTGTGCTCGGATGGATACTTTGGTAGCAAGGGACAAGATTGGGTAACCGGTGTAACTTGAACTAGTTGACGGGTAATTGGATAGAAACTTTGGATCAGGTGAAGGCAGATAGAAGGATGGACTTATCTAAAAAAAAGGTGGATATGATGGTTTGGTTAGAGAGAAAGCATGGGCCAAACAACCAGCTAATTTGGATCGACCAGTTGTTCATTGTAATTTTTGTTTTATGTTGTCTAATTATTCTTAAAACTAACACTTGTACTGTAAAAGGTTAAAGAGGTACGTCTATAGGAAATTAAATGTTAATTTTAATTGAAAATTCACCACTATAGAAATGAAGTTAAAAGAAAGAGAGGTTTTTGTTTTCCATTATTGTTTGGTTGTGATATAAATATCTTAACCCCACAAGTATTATACCTCATAACTCATTAATGGATTGATCAAATCATAGAAAAAACCCAATTTCTACACTTTTTGCAACTAATCTATATTAAGAAAAAAAGTCAGCATAAAGATTTTCTTGACTATATCTTTGCTGAATCTAAGGATGGTACCTTGGGATATTTTCATCTAAGTTAACAAGACTATACTACTTATTTCTTTGTGCATCAACGCTTAGGACAATGTTATATAACTCAATTTTTCATTGGGAATGATTATTAAATGAGAGCTTCTAACCTTAATCATAAACCTATTTGTAGTTATTAGTATATTATATTATTATTTTTGGTAAAACTTTATAGTTATATTATTTATTTATTGTTACATTATTAAATTATACTAACCCTAACCCTACTATAATTATTACATGGAATGTATCACACATATTGTGAGTATATTGTATATTATTAGTACAAAAAAACATATAGTGCGAATCAAGTACAATATTCACATATATATATTTGGTCTTATTGAATCAAAGTAATTTGAGTGATATTCATATAAAGTGCAGATCTAAAATTCAGTCAGGCATCTTCTCATTAATATAATATATATTATTATATATAGATCTGTCAAGATCTTATTATCAATATATATTAATATTATAATTATATTATTATATATATTCAAGAATAATATATTGAGATATTACAAAAGATAGAAGAAATTAAAATTATTATAACCTCTAAATATGATCATACTTTAACATGGTATCAGAGACAACATAAGAAAGATCTGATTAGATAAATTAGAGAAGCAATCTAACCGCCATTAAACTTCTATAAAACTTATAGTTAAGAAAGATGGTGAGTCGTGTTAGATTCAAGGACAAACTTGAAGGAGTTGCAAATTTCATTTCTTGGAAGTTCAAAATAATAATGGCACTAAGAGAACATGAATTGAACATGTTTGTGGAAAAGGCTATACCTATACCCAATGTCAATGATGAGAAACTTCTATGGACAAATAACAACAAGGCCATGAAAATAATATTGGATGCAATGAAGGACCACATAGTTCCTATTATATCTAAATTGGAGAGAACATACCAAATGTTCACAACTCTAGAGAAATGTATGAGATAAATAATACTAGTAGGGCTCTTGCCCTAAAACAACAACTCCACCATGTCAAGATGAACAAAGAAGAAACCATCATGTCTTACTTCATGAGAATAACAGAGTTAAGAGATTAACTATCCACTATTGGTCACCAAATTGATAGTAAAGAATTATCAATGCTGGCTCTCAATGGACTACCTACATCTTGTGAAGCATTTATACAAGGGATAAGTGCTTGACCTAAAATTCCTAAGTTTGATCAATTAAAGACTGACTACATTCAAGAAGAGTCAAAATTAATCACCAAAGGATTTGGGTTAAACGCCTCTAATGAAGAGATCCAAGTATTAAATGCAAATTCTCACAAGAAAGGAAGGAAAGAAAACTTCAAACGAAAGAAAGGAAAGAACCCCATAGAAAATGCTCATTCAAAAGGAGGAGGGATATGTCTAAAGTACAATGCTTTAGGTGTGATAAATATGGACGCCTTGCAATGAAATGTCCGGACAGACTCAAGCATCAGACCTCCTTAACAAAAGTTAGTAAGGATAAGGATACAAAAAGACTTGTATTCTACTCAGCCCTATCGAGCCAAGTGTCCACCAGTAAAAATACTTGGGTAATAGACAGTGGAGCATCTCGACATATAACAGGATTCAAAGAACAACTAGATAGTCTAGAGGAAAATTCAGATGAGGAAGTCATCATTGGAGATGATTCCAACTACCTTGTGAAAGGAATTGGAACCTGCACACTTCAGCTAAAATCTAGCGGTTCTCCTCAAATGACAGGGGTATTGTTTGTGCCAGGCATCAAGTGCAATTTGGTTTCAATTTCAGCCCTTGAAGACAAAGGGTATCAAATCACTTTCTTGGATGGTAAAGTTCTAGCATGGCCTAAGAACTCAAATATAAAGAGGGTATACACTTTAGGAGTTTGAGATGGATGCCTATACAAACTTTGTGTTGCCCCTTCCCAAGCCCTAATTCATGAATCTTCTACTACTACAAGTGAGATATGGCATAGAAGGTTAGGGCATCTTCACTTTTGAGCTCCACCTTCTATAGAGAAAATGGTAACATGCTTACCCAAATTAAAACAAGAACATGAAACTATATGCAAAGGTTGTGCCCTAGGGAAGAACATAAAGGGTACTTTTCATAGAGTGAGAGTAAAACTAAAAATGTACTAGAACTAATTCATACTAATTTATGTGGACCTATGACAGTAACCTCCTTAGAGGGATTTTTGTACTATGCAATTTTTGTTGATGACTACTCTAGGAAAACATGGATATACCACTTAAAATGTAAAGAGTCTAATGAAGTCCTAATAAGATTTAAGGGATTCAAGACTCTAGTAGTGAACATATCAGGTAGAAGAATCAAAACCCTAAGGTCAGATAATGGGGGAAATACACTTCTGATAACTTTAAAGAATTTTGTAATAATGTTGGGATTAAGAGGGATTAAAATATTCCTTACAACCCTCAACAAAATGGGGTAGCTAGAAGGAAAAATAGGACTATAGTAGAAACAACTAAAGCTATGTTGCATGATCAAAACCTACATACCTCATTCTGGGTTGAAGCCTCTAGTACAACTGTTTACATTCAAAATAGATGTTCTCACTCTCTCCTAGATAAAACAACTCTCGAAGAAGCATTTTTAGAAATAAAGCCCGACATAAGTCATTTTAGAATATTTGGTTGTCTTGTTAATATTCACATTCCTAAAGAGAAAAGGTCTAAATTAGAACCCTCAGGAAAGAAGGGAATATTGTTGGCTATAGTGAATCATTCAAAGCCCGTAGGATATATATTCCTGGTAAAAAATTATTCAAGCTTAGCAGGGATGTAACCTTTGAAGAAGACATTGCATTCAAAATATCTAAAGACATAGATGATGAGTTTCCTCAAAATATGGAAGAGGATCATGCTCTTGAGATTTAGAGGGAGACACATGTACCTATAGAAGACAATCATCTCTATGCACCTATGAAATCTACTAATGAACCTAGAGATTCTGTTGTGGGCCATAAAAGACCTCTCTAGGCAAGAAAAATGATTGAAGAAGTAGACAATTATGCAGCTCCAAGAGGGACCTTCAGAGAAAGAAAGATACCAAATAGATACTCTAGCTATGTTACTCTTATAAGTGAAATAATCAAGTCTAAACCTTCTACTGTTGAGGAAGCACTCCAACTTCAAGTTTGGAAAGATGCCATGAAAAAAGAATATCAATCCATACTAAAAAATGATGTATGAGACATTGTACCTAGACCTAAAGACAAATCATTCATATCATCCAAATGGCTCTTGAAAATCAAACATGCAGTAGATGGGAGCATTGAAAAATATAAAGCAAGGTTTGTTGCCAAAGACTTCTCACAAAAGGAAGTAATTGATTATGAAGAAACATTTTCTCCCATTTCCTGCTACACCTCTGTCAGGGTCGTGATTGCTATCACCACATCAAAGGGATAGAAAATTCACCAGATCGATGTGAAAACTACCTTGCTTAATGGAATTATAGAAAAAGAAGTATAGTTAGAACAACCTAAGGGATTTGTGTTTCATGATGATGCTTCTCATGTTTGCAAATTGAAGAAGGCTCTATATGGCCTTAAACAGGCTCCTTGAGATTGGTATGAGAGGATAGACAATTACCTCTCTAAATTAGGGTTCTCCAAGAATGATGTAGATCCTAACAATTACTTCAAGATAATAAATGGTGATATGTTAATTCTCATCCTTTATGTTGATGATTTACTGATCATAGGATAAGAACATCTCATCACCAAGTGTAAACAAGATCTTGCATCCGAATTTGACCTGAAGGACTTGGGTCTTCTACACTACTTCCTTGGTTTAAAAGTATGACAACATGCTAATGGAATTATCCTAAATCAAGGAAAATATACTATTGATATCTTGAAGAGGTTTGGGATGATGGACTGCAAACCTATGTCTACACCTATGGAGACAAATTTACATTAGCTAAAAGAAGAAACTACAGACTCAGAGTTAGCAGATTCTACTCTACCGGCAGATGATTGGATCCTTGATGTATTTGGTTAACACGAGACTAGATATTTATTATGAAACAAATGCACTCAGTCAGTTTATGTGTGAACCTAAACAATTACACTTAGTTGCAAAAAAACACATTTTGAGATACCTATGTGGCACAATTGGATTTGGATTAAAATATGACAAGGTAGATCTAAATCTACATGGATATATAGACTCAGATTGGGATGACAATTTTTTTGATTGGAAAATTACTTCAGGATGTTTCTTTAGTTTGGGATCAACCATGATATCCCGGTTCAGCATAAAGAAATCCTCAGTTGCAAAAATCTCCACTCAAGCCGAATACATTACAACATCTATGGGAGCTCAAGAAGCGGTATGGTTGACAAAACTGCTAGTAGGTTTGTTTGGACAAACCATAGAGTCCACAATCATTCACTATGATAACTAGAGTTGCATAAAGCTTTCAATGAATCGAGTGTTTCATGATAGGTCAAAGTACATTGAGATCCCTTACCATTATGTTAGAGACACGATGGAGATAATTTTATCCAGTTGAGATATATTTTTACATATGAGCAAACAACAAACGTTCTAACCAAGCCTCTTGCAAAAATAAAGGTGGAGCACTTTAGAGGTAAGCTTGGTATGGTAGAAATGTAATTTTCATCTAAGATCGAGTCTCAGTAAATTTATTGTACTAATATATATTTGAAAGATGTTTAATGTGTAAACTTTGGTGTCATGTGTGTTATTACACAACCTTATGGGCCCTAGTAAACATCTTGAAAGGTGACAATCTTTCAATGATGTATACTCATCTTTGGTTACTATTGTAAGGTGACGAATTTACCATAGTTTAACCTAATATCATGATGGATATGTTATCTCTATTTGAGCATTAATGGATTGTCATTAGTATCAATCAATTATTCAGTCAGTAAAAGTTGGTAAAAAGATACAAACAGAATAGTCGGTCAAGCATACAAAGCCTTCACACTGAGCAAAGACAAGGTAGAAGTCTAAGTTAACCAAATATAGTTTTGATTGAGTAAACTCACTGAATGATAGGTAATTATTGAGTACCAAGCTAGTGATCAATGAGCATTCATATGAACCGAGCATCAATAATTTACCGAATGGTGAATGTAGTGATTACCGAGTAAAGTAGGAAATAACATAGTAATCAGGAATGACACAAACATCTATGCAAACGGTTTACCAAGATCAAGAAATATTTAATACCAAGATCAAGATCAGTAAACGGTTTACCAAGATCAAGAAATATTTAATATGGATATAATCATTAATTTTTGTGATGATTCCTATGTAATGTTAGATCTAGGTTATTTTTGTATACCATTGATCTTAGGTTTTCTAAGATGATGTAAACCCTAATAAGGTCAAGTCAGTTTGATATTAAATTGTAAAGATGTCATTATGATCATGTATCATGAAGGAGTAGCCACACTAAGGACATCAAGAGATCAAAAAAAGTGTTTTATGATAGAAGGTTTATGATAGAGGCAATCAGTTTTTCAGAACACATACAAGGCTACCGAGTAGAACAAAAGAGCACATACTTCACACTGAGGTGATATTTATTTGATACTTCACAGATCTGAATTAGACAAGAATAAGTTGTTATTTACAAATACTTTTATTGTTATCAATTTAACCATTGTAGCAGATCAAAATCTCTTAACATAGTGGACTCAATAGTTCTTATTTAAATCTCTTAACCGAGTACACACATACATTGTTTTGTTAAAATCCTCTAACCAGGTAGATATAGTCAATCTTATTGTTACTCCTAACAGGGTAAGATCATCAGAAGTGATCACGACTTGTAGCCTTAACCGGCATACTTTATTGTTGCAGTAGTGAAGATTTGTGGGTGTCATCCCCACCATAGTTTTTACTTTCTAACAAGGGTTTTTATGATACCAAAAAATATGTGTCATGTGTATGAATTTTCATGTATGATTTATAGTTTAGTTTACATGCACTTTACATTTTCAATTATTTGAATGTATGTTTCAAACAATGGAATCGGTCGGTTAATTGAGATCTACACTTGCAAAGTTTCAAGTCTTGAAAGTTTTTAAGGGTACTAATTCACCCCTCCCCTCTCAGTGCTTATCAACTTTCCATAATCCCAACAATTGGTATCAGAGCTAGATCTCTTGTTAAAGGAGTTTAACCACTGAAGAGGAAAGATCTAAATATGGAAAGATATAAGTTGGATAAGACTATTGAGAATCAAAGGATACAAATGCAAATATTTATTGAACAATTCAAGCAAGACAAAGAAGAACTGAAGAAGTTATTGATTCAAAGGAAGGATATGACAATTCGGTACAATGAGACTGATTATCATGAAGAAGAGATAGATGACCCATTCAAGACATTCAGATCTGGATCTGGTAGCATATCTGATGCATCTAAAGGAACAATATCAGATCTATCTAAAAAGAACCTACATCTTACTAAACAAGTCAAAGCTCTGCAGATCGGTTAAGAGACACAAATGGTTAGGATGATTGATGTCATGAACAATGCTAGGCAAGCAGAACATGAAAGAAACTTGGCTATTGAAGACATGAGATAAATGATTGACAAGCTACAAGAGAAGGAATCATAAATACTGAGACTCACTTTGAAATCTCCAATCAGATGGTTGTCATAAGTCAGGAAGTCAACTGAGTAAACAATGAGCTTACTAGGAAACTAGAAGTCATCGGTGAATTAAGAGAATAAAATGAAAGATTGAAGAATGAGGTAAAATGCAAAAACAACATAATAAGATGATCAAGAAAGTTGAAGATATTACTAAGAGAATGGATGAATTTCTGATAATTCAGAAAAGACTGGATAACGCAACTGGTTTAGGCTACACCGAGCAGGGAGAATCATCTAAACAAGCTGAAAAGAACAATGCCTACACTAATCCAAGGCCAAAGAAGCTATCATGTTATCACTGTGGAAAATTGGGCCACATAACAAATGTTTGTAGGAGCAAAGAAAAAGGTATTCCTAGATCCACTCCTAAGTTTAATGGTTATTGCTATAACTGTAACAAGTATGGACATTAGGCACATGAGTGTAGATCTAAGTTGAATAGGACTCCTAAGAAACCCTACATGGAGAAACACTGTCACACTTGCAACATGCATGGACACATTGCACAAGAATGTAGGACAAAGATGAAGCAAGTATGGACATCGAAAGAATAAAACAAAGCATATCAATCGAGAAGGCAAGGTAATGCATATACTTGGGATTACAACACATGGGTTAATTGCATAGCATGTGGAAGGTATGGACATATAGCAGTAAATTGCATGATAAAGAATTGGAGAGGAAGATCTCGCAATTGGACAAGTACTGGCATGTCATGTTTACATTGTCATAAGGTTGGTCACCTAAGCAAGGATTGCAAAGATCGAGCACCAAAGACACAAACAAATGAAAATGGAAATACAATTGAGGAAATTATGAGGATAATTAATACAATGTGGAGAAAGGCATCTAGTGATAATGCTGGATTAAGCAATGCAGTCGGTGACACCTCATCCATTAGATTGGGTGACATCACCACTTTCACCTAAATCATAAAAAGTATGTATGGAACTGAATTTCAAATCGGTTATATCTAACAAATAGTTCCTTATATCTAGTGATTGTTGGCAAAATGGTTAGTTCTCCCCTCGGGATTCATGACATGGCTTAACTACCTCCTGTGTCTTCTATAAGTCTAGTGGTTGTATTAGGCATTAACAGGTTGATCTTTTGGTGCAACAACAACCAATACTTGTAATAGTGATTGCATACCAAATCTGCATGAAACAAGATGCACTATGGTTTTATATGTTTAAAACTTTAAATGTGTACAGTCGGTATAAGCAAGACCGAGTATGTATTTTCTAGTCGGTAACTATTGGCAAGGTTAACCGAGTAATGTTTAAAGTGTTAACCGAGATTATGATATTTTGAAGTATAAACTGAGTGCAACTATATCTACTGAGCTGTGGTAGGTCAAGCATTAAATGTGAAAGTTTGAGTAGGAAACAAATTTTAGGGTTTAAATAAATGGTGGAATTAGTCATTTTTCACTTTGTGAATATGAAGAATCAGAGCAATTTCAAGCGAGATTTAAGAAGAGAATTTCCAGAGCACTTGAGAAGAGATTTGAAAGGTTTCAGAGAAAGTTATTCACAATCACAAGTAAGTTCCGTGTTAACCGAGCTATTTCATAGTTACTTCTCAAAGCCCTAAATTTGAAGAACGATGACATCCTCATCAAAGGTTGAGAAATCCAAGTCTGGAACTGATAAGAAGGTCAATTTAATAAAATCCACAACCTGTACTAAGCCTAAATACAAGTTACACCCTGAGGTTGCATCACAAATTGACAAAATTGGTGCGTTCTCGAGCATTCCACCTAGGGTTTTTCTAGTTGAGGACATTCATGGATACATACATTGTAAAATCGATGAAATAGGGGATTTTGAGATTCAATCCACCTTACAGGAGTTGAGAGTTGATGGAAATATCAAGGATGAGCATACACATTTGGATGTGAAGGGTTTAGTAAACACCCTATATTTCCCGAGGGTATTCAAGAATGAATGGATTAAGATAGTGTTGAGTCATGTGCACGAGGGAAAGTTATGGCTGGATGAACCTATCAAAATCACCAGGGATATCATACATGCAGTCATGGGTTACCCCATAACTGACAAGGTAAAAGCATTAAGGAGTGCACTGAGAACTGAGATTGAAAAGGCAGCTGGAGCCGAATGGGACGGTAGAGGCATGAGAATCAACACCATTGCTAATCTTGAGACAAGGTTTGGTGCATATGCAATTGGGTATAAGATATTTCAATCTAGCAAGCCCAATAGTGTGCCACATGGAGTTGTGGATATAGCCTATAAGATTGTGAAGAAAGGCTTTCAATTGGACCTCACCAAGCTCTTATTCAAACAGTTAGAGGAGAACATGAGAACCATTAGGCCAACAAAGAGAAATACTTGTAAGTTTAGTTCACTGCTAATTTGCATATTTTTCTATGTACAAAACTTATTTCCCTCAGTCAGTAATATTGACTGAGATGTTGACCGACTGATCATTTTGTAAACCAATGATTTCATTCAAAGCTTTGGACAAAATTTTGTTAGTATTATGGATGTATACTTTGAGAAATTTAAGGACCAAATGCATCAAAGAAGTAGAATACCAGGTCAGCTAGTAGAACAATACAAGGAAGTTATCTGTTTCTTAGTGGACACCGACACCACTGTAATAAAGGTGGTTGAACCAAGAACATCGTGGTTAGCACCAATGGGCTACAAATTAGATATTGACTGAGCATTTAGGTCAATAAAGGCATTTCTGGCCGAGTCCAAAGATCCACAAGAAACTAGGTTTGGAACCTATGAAGAGGCCAAACAAAGAATCAAAATGGATCTAGTTGGAGTTAAAGTGAACAAGAAATCAAAGAAAATTATGGATACATTGATAAAATAGTTCGGAGATGATGCAGAAGAGGAAAAGGCATCTGAGGCTAATTCAGTTGAAGAAGAAACCGAGGAACAGTTATTGATAGAAAATAGTGAACATGACGAGGAGGTGATCAAGTTTGATAAAGATATTCAATCTACACCGCTCAAGGCTACAGGGAAGAGGAAGCAAGAAGAAGCACCCATGAGAGAAAGGATAAGGTCCACAACATATGCTTCTTTGCCTCTGAAGAAAGGAGTAGTAAAAATTTCAAGGCCAACTCCTAAAAAAATATATCAAAAGAAAGAGAGAGGTGCCCAAGCCACCTTCGAGCTACCTAAGAAGAGGATGAAATTGATAAGAGAAAAGGATGATGTTGATGAAGATGATGAAGAAGAAGATCAAGATAAGTTTAAAGTTGTTGTCAATAAAAGTCAATCAATTGATGAATTAACTGAGACTATAAAGGAAATTGGTGGTCTTAGTAACCCCAAAATGAGTCGATATGTACATATCTCTACCGAGGACCAGGAAAATATTGAAGAGGCCATCATACAGATGATGATTAAATTTAAAAAGGTACTTGTTGAATTTTCTAAATATGTACCTAAGAGTTTGTATGAGAAAGTGTTTGCAAGATGGAATTATGCCTTGCACACTGAAAAGAAGATGAGGGAACATTCACTGATATTGGCTATGCCTACACTATCAGTTCCCAAAATAAAAAAATTAATGACACAATATTCTAAGAGATTTTTAGTAAAGAGTAGAGCCCTGAATATTCTGGCAGGAAAACTTGAGGAAGTTGATGAAAATAGTAAACTTCTATGGACTTCAATTCTAATAGCCTGAGAAGAAGTAGACAAGTTGGCATTGGTAGTAGTTCCTAAGAAGAAGAATAAAAAGAAAGGTAGAGGAATTCACTCAGATGATGCTGATCTTGCTACTAAGGAGCCCATTGATTTATCAGACACCGAGGTAGCAGATACTACCATTGCTATAGACTTCTACCCCGCAGGTTATAGAGAAGAATACAAGGATCCTCCCAAGTAGTTGATCATAACAGGGATAGATGATGTGACGATTGAAGATATCACAAATGGAGATCCTAATGACATAAAGGATGATGAAGACACAAACACTGTTGTAGATACAATTGAGGAGAATGCACCCATCGAGGCAGCAATAAGTGAAATTTTGGGTGACTTACCAATTATAGTAAAAGCTGTTGACATAGTCACATAGAAGGAACTTGAAGGCTCAACCCTTGAGAAACCTAAAGATACACCCAAGGAATATGGGACAACTAAGCATAATAGTTCCAATGAGCTTGAGCAAACAGAGGTAGAAACAAAAGCACAAGAAGAAACTAAACCAATAGAATCAACAAAAGACACCACAACCAATGCCCAAGGACAAACCGCCAAGACATTGGTCATCAGGAAACCTAAGAAAGAAAGTGTATCTACCAAGCCCGAGTAGACAAATTTGGAGATTGAAGTTCTCGTTCCATTTACTAAATCACCAACACCGGAGAAAAATAAGAAAAAGAAAGATGACAAAGGTCCAGTCACATTAGATGAGATAATTGAGATACCAGAATGTGACCCTAGAACATTAGACCTTGAGGCACTAAGAAAATATGGGGAATTGTGCATATGAAAAGCTGCACAAGAAAAGTTGAAAAAAGAGAGTAAAAGCAAACAAATCCTAGAGGATGTTAGAGATATCTTACTGCAAATAGTTATTGAGATCAGTGTTGATGAGGATACTCCCATCCTTGATCAACTTGCAACTTTAACAGGCCATATAAATGCCCCAAACATTAATGCTGAGAAGAAAATAGAGGAAAGGGAAGAAGCAATGATTCAAGTGAAACTAGTAGAGAAAATAAACCGAGAAGTGGCAATAAATAAGGTTAAGCTCTCAGAGGTTATTACCGAGATAGAAACCATTATTTAGAAAATAGTTCAAATTTTGTTTAAGTTATGCACTGTTAACCAATTCACTACCAAGATTAGTGAAAAGATAAAGAAGCTAGATGAAGAAATCAAGGTTAGTGCCAATAGTTCTCTAATTGAGCCAAATGCTTTTCATAAGCATATATCAAAAGTTCAAGAATTTAGGCGGTTGAGATTAGATTTGAGGAAGTAGGAAGACGCCATAAGTGACCAAGTCACCAAGCTACACATTGAGCTGCTTCCACATCTAAAAATCATGGAGAGACATGTCAATAAGGAAAAAACTTGAGTTTCCACCCTCGAGATCTCTATGCTAGAGAATATTTTTGACATGCATGCACAAGTCGTTCTTGAGCACATTGCTCTTGACAACTTGAAAGAGGAATGGGAGAACCTCTTGGTATCACTTCAGAAAACCCATCAACACAATTTTGATAAGTTGTAAGTACATATTTTCTGTTTGGTATTAATTTCAAAAAGGGGGAAAGTCTATGTATATAGATCTTATATATATGCCATTTTGTACTTCACACTGAGAGCATGCACAAAGGGGGAGTCAATGTATATATGGAGTTAGTATATTTTTGATGTATATATTTTTTTGGCAATCGGTACATACACATAAGGTTTTGATACTAATGCCAAAGGGGGAGATTGTTATCTCTATTTGAGCATTAATGGATTTTCATTATTATTAATCAATTATTCAATCGGTAAAGTTTGGTAAAAGGATACAAACAGAACAGTCGGTCAAGCATACAAAGCCTTCACACAGAGAAAAGACAAGGAAGAACTCTAAGTTAACCAAATATAGGTTTGACCAAGTACACTCATTGAATGACAAGCAATTACCGAGTACCAAGTACCGAGCTAGTGATCATTGTGCATTCATATGAATCAAGCATCATTAAATTCCCGAATGGTGAATGTAGTGATTACCGAGTAAAGAAGGAAACAACATAGTAATTAGGAATGACACAAACATCTATGCAAATGGTTTACACCAACCAGTAAATGGTTTACCAAGATTGAGACATATTTAATATGGATGTAATCATTAATTTTTGTGATGATTCCTATGTAATGTTAGATCTAGGTTATTTTTGTATATCGTTGATCTTAGGTTTTCTAAGATGATGTAAACCCTAATAAGGTCAAGTCAGTTTGATATAAAATTGTAAAGATGTCATTATGATCATGTATCATGAAGGAGTAGACGCATTAAGGACATCAGGAGATCAGACAATGGATTTTATGAAAGAAGGTTTATGATAGATGCAATCAATTTTTCAGAATACATACAATGCTACCGAGTAGAATAGAAGAGCACATACTTCACACTGAGGTGATATTTATTTGATACTTCACAGATCTGAATCAGACAAGAATAAGTTGTTATTTATAGATACTTTTACTGTTATCAATTTAACCATTATAGCAGATCAAAATCTCGTAAAAGAGTGGACTTAACAATTCTTATTTAAATCTCTTAACGTGTACACACATACATTGTGTTGTTCAAATCCTCTAACCAGGTAGATCTAGTTGATCTTATTGTTACACCTAACATGGTAAGATCATCAGAAGTGATCACAACTTGTAGCCTTAACTGACATACTTTATTGTTGCAGTAGTGAAGATTTGTGGGCATCCTCCCTACCATAGTTTTTACCTTCTAACAAGGCTTTCTGCGATACCAAGATATATGTGTCATGTGTATGAATTTTTATATATGATTTATTGTTTTTTTTACATGCACTTTACATTTTTTGTTACTTGAATGTATGTTTCAAACAATGGAATCAGTCAGTTAATTGAGATCTACACTTGCAAATTTTTTAGTCTTGAAAGACTTTAAGGGTACTGATTCACCCCTTCTTTAGTAGGAATCATGAGAAGATATCCTCTTTAGTAGGAATCATGTGACTTGATGAAAGTGCACATACCAGAAAAGATATGATTATGATGAATATCACGTGATTGATATTTGTGGACATGTCATACTCCTAATGTCACCATGAGGTAACTTCATTTATGGTGGATGTCATTTGATATCTGTGGATATGCCATAATTTCTTATCTCACATTGAGGTGATATTTTCTCTCACAATACATGAGTATATTGTGGTTACATAAGGATAGTTATCATCCTCTCTAGCTAAGAGGGAGTGTTAATGTATTGTAGCTTCGATCAAATTATTCCTATCGATAAATCAAATGCATAAGTGGCCTATCGGCCTTGAGCATTTGATCACTATCCTTTTCTTTTGTATTACTATTACGATTTTTGGTTATTATTATATGATTATTAATAAGTTTCCAATCATGTATATATTTATATATATTTAATATTGTTAATATAGGTGATATTATATATATACATATATGCATGATATAAACTATGATTAATCATATTATTGATATAAATCATATTGCTGATACTATGAGTTATATTAATGTTAATTATGATATTAATAACATGTTAGTATTAATTATATTGTTAATACTTATTAATTCCTTCATCTATATTGAGTATTGCTTTACATTATATATATTGATATCATTATATGCTATCAAAGATAGCATATAATGATACCAATATGTATATGAGTTAATGATTAATGAGAATCGATAATATTAACGAGGCTATGATTTGAGCATCGATTTATTTCGATATTAATATTAACAAGCACTGATAGCAAGTATTGTTGATAAATAATGAATACATATTAAGTTAGTATCAGTTGAGATTACAAAACAACATATTACATATTGACTGGATGCTATGAGACATGTCAAGTAGTGACATGTCTGTACGGGACATGCCTCCTCTCCTCATATATATTATGCCTCCTCTCCTCATATATATTGTGAGTGTATTGTATCTTTTTAGTATAGAAAAACATACAGAGTGAATCAAGTACAACATTCACATATATATTTGGTATTATTGAATCAAAGTAATTTGAGTGATATTCATATAAAGTGAAAATCCCAAATTCAATCAAGCATCTTCTCATTAATATAATATTTATTATTATATATAGATCTGCCAAGATTTTATTATTAATATATATTATTATTATTATTATATTATTATATATATTCAAGAATAATATATTTAGATATTATAGAAGATAGAAAAAATTAAATTTATTATAACCTCTAAATCTGATCACACTTTAACACATTAGGCCCCACTTTAGTGATTTTCCTGGATCCAGATGCATTTATGCTTGCTTTCCTGCTTATATTATCTTTTCTTCCCACAATCTCCTTACACTTCTCGCTTATCAAAGCCATTTTAAAAGTTTGTCTCCTAGGGAATAGTTCTAATTTGACCTATTCCTTGAGGGTTTCTTTTTAGTGGGCTTTGAGCCTAATGTAGGGGTGTTTCTTTTCTCGCTCTTGGTCATTGTTGGCATCTCAATTTTGGATCCTCAATTGAGTATTAAAGGAAATTTAAACTCCTCATTTTTACATCCAAGTCTATTGTGCAACCCATACCATCTCTATGTAATCAAGTTTGTGCAAGCAATTATTGATGATTTCAAGTACCTTTTTGGACTCAAGATTGAAGACAAGGCTCCTAATTCAAGATTCTAAGTCTTCTTCCATTTAAAAGTAAATCTTCTCTCATTTGAAGCAAGTTTCTCTCTTCCATGGTGGCCAAGTGGAGGAATTATCAAACAAGAAAGAAGATCTACATCCATTCTTCTTTCCTCTCCTCTATTGAACGGATCAAGCATACATTCATTCATGATATAAGGATTTGGAAAGTGTAGATCAATTGCATTTATGAAGATATCCTTGATTCTACAAAACATATCAAGTAAGCATTCATACATCTTCATGGGTATATTGAATCTGCATCCATCCATGAGGGTTTGACAAGCAAGGTGAATACTTACATTTGTCTTGTTTTTACATGTTTTACTTATTTCCTTTCAAGGTTAATTCCCATACAAAGTCTCGAAGAAGGAAATACCCTTTCCACAAAAAAATTCCCCCTTTTTCTTGTGTGAAGGATTAGATGGTGAAGTCACAAATGTGTATTTTCACATATTTCAAACTAGGGTTTGATCCTTTAAAAATTCCATGAGTTGTTTCTCTTCCAAGAACTGGTCAACTTTCTAAGAATAGGTCATCTTTTTGTGACATCATTTTGGAGATCTAAAAATTTCATAGTTGGGAGTTATAGGTCTTAGGATTTTAGATTTAGATCAGTTCCCAGTTTTGATAGATTTTCGACAGTCATTTCCATATTCAAAGTTTTATCCCATTCTAGCCCTCAAGGTGAGTTCAATCTTCTTCTTTTCATCTTTCATTTACTTGGGTATATTAGATATGATATCACATCTTGTCCTTTATCATTTTCCTAGGTATACAATAAGAATCTTTCTTGCATTTATATAGCATAGCCATACATTTATGTTAGTATAGGGAATACCTCAAAATATTTCCTTTAGATAGATCTTGAATTTGTACCCATTCATCCTCTTGGGTTGTCCAAATAAGATTTGGCCTAAGGAGTGGGTTTTGGTCTTCCAATTCATATGGAAAATGGGGATCTACCCTTGATAGTCATTTCCCATATCACATTTTGGTGAACCCGACTCATAATATTTTTCTTTTGATTTGGTTTCTAGATCTCCTTCATTGTGTGCATTTAGAATTAGTAGTTACATATTATTTGCATTTCATCTACATATCTAGATCTAATTTTCATGCATTATGCTAGTCATTATTTACATTACATCTTTTCTAGGTTGTATGCATTTAGTTACATATTTCATAATTACATGCTTAAATTTGATAGTTAAATTTGATTGATTTGCATATTTCTTTCAAATTCCATTGCACCTCTTTTTACTTTCATTCCTTTTTGTATGAGGTTATCACTTTAAGTCCAACCTATAGCATTCTGATTAAAAGAAGTCGTAGACTTCTGGGTTCCTTTGATCCCAAACCCTCCTTTCCCGGGAATCTTGATGAGACCAACATGCATCTTAATGATATCAACCCTACCTTGGAGAATAAATATTCTCATTTTTCTCATGATGAAGATGGAGTCTTAAGAGTACCTCCTGAAAAAGTCCAAAAACTTTCTCATGATTTTGAAAAATTTGAACAATGTCTAGCTCAATAAAATCATAATTTTGACACCCTTTCCATTGTAGAAGGCATAAGAAAACTTATTTGTAATGATGAACAAAGTCTTAACATCTTGTGTATTATTTGTCATCTTGTTCATTCCAATGTCAAACCTCTTAAGGATTGTGTTTAAATCACATTCAACCTACTACAAGTGTTGAAACCTCTTTTTCTATCCCTACTTCCATTCCTAGTGTGTCCACTTTCACTTCTCCTATCATAACAACTTCAATTCAAACATCCAATCCTACACATGTGAATTTTCCTAATTCTATTCCTTCAAGTGTTCCATGTGATTCATTTTCTTCATCTATGCCCAGTTATCATAGTGTGCCCTTTTCATATTAAAAAATTCCTTCCATTTCCCACAATGCTCCTAACATGTCTCATATTTCACCTTCCACCATTTCTTCTACCGATTCCACTATCAATAGCTTGGCTCAGACTGTGTCTTCCCTACAAAAAAAAATTTCTTCTATGACTCAATCAAAGTTCAATATTCCTACTTGTGACATTTTTAGTCCATTGTCTATGGATATTATTTGAATTATTATCCCACAAATTATTGAGATTCCTCATCTTGAAACTTATAATGGCAAGGGTGATCTTGTGATTCATGTCAAAACTTTCCAAACCTTGTGTAGTGATTTCTCTCATGACCTTAGGTTCATGGAAATTTTGTTTACTAGAACCTTCTGAGACAAAGCCTTGCAATGCTATTTTTCTTTGCCTCCTTATTCCATTGATTCCTTTCATAAGCTTGCTAATTCTTTTATCCAACAATTTTAAAATAACATTTTGTTCTAAATTTTATTTGATTGACTTAATGCATTGTAAACAAGGTGTTAAAAAAAAAGTTAGTGATCTCACTGGTAGATTTATGCATTTGCATGCTCAGATTTCTTATCTCATGCTTGATGTTGATATTTAACGCATTTTAATTATTAATTACAAAAATACATTAGAGATAAGATTCTTCTTTTTGAGTTTTCTTCCTTTTGACAATTGTGTCTAACTTCATCATTATCAACTACAAGTGAGTCAATTTGAGAGTATCACTCCAATTGCTCCTATTCCCGTTGATAAGAGTGATGCCACATCTAGTTTCACTTTCAAAAACTGAACAACTACATCAAAATCAATGAATAATCCAACATTATTGTTTAACAAGTGGCAACATTATCCAAAGATGTGGCTCCTTTGTTATCTATTTTTAGACCCACTCGCAATTTTATTTAGGTTTATAAGTTTTTACATAATGTTATGATTGTATGCACCCTAAAATGGTCACCTAGACTTTGGGCCCCCATTCAACAATTTATCAAATCCCCGAATCAATATTTTCAAAAATCAACATTTTTCAATTATATCAATTTCCTTGATCAAATCCTATTCTATCATTTATTCAATTAGTTTCCATGGGCTAACTATTTTATCCTAAAGCCTTTATTTATTTAAAAAGAATTTCCTCCCCTTTTATTAAATAAAAAGCCCCCACTTTTCCTCTTATCCTAAGTTGCACAAATAAAGCATTATTCATATTTTATAAAAAGAAGAAAAGCACTTTTTATCTCAAATGGACACAAAAGTCAACTCTTATTTTCTCATTGGAGGATATTTGTGCACATGGATTGCTCCTCTTTCAAGCTCCACCCTTGATTAAATCTTTTTCCTCTTAATCTCCATGGTCCATTCCTTTTCAATTCTTTTAAAAGGAGAGCTCTTTTCTCATTCTTAGATCCCAACTTTTTATGCTAATCTTATGCTACAGGATTTCTTGGAGACTTTGGAGCTTTTGGAGATCTTCATGCATTTAGCTTTCATTCTTGCATCATAGCTTCATGTTTATGTTTTCTAGCTTAGTTTCCTTTATGCTCTAGATTAGCTCACATAGCTTAATTAGAAAGGATTTGTAATACTTTCATTTCCATAGCTTAGCCTGCATCTTCATTCTTAGCATAGCTTGCATTACATTGCATTTTCATTGATTCTTAAGGATATTGGCATTCTTGCCCTTGTCTCTTTGAATCTCCCATTGTGTGGTTTACTAGCAAGGTTGCATGCTTCAATAGCTCTAGCTGAGAGCACCATCAACATCCTTGTGACTCCATGCCTAGGGAGCTCTAGGTCGCTTTCTCAAGGTCTCCCATTCATGGATTCCCTTGGAAGTAATGACTTAGAGAAGTGCACTTTTTAGTGTGTACATTTTTGGCACCCACCGTGGGGCATAACACTCTTGTTTTGTCCTTCCTTTTATGCATTTCTGTCATTTTTTTTGTCAATATTTGCTCTCTACTTTTTTCTAACAGAATTATTGGATGACATTTTTCCAGTGTCATATGATACTTTCTTATATACCAGTGTGATATTTTACTAGTTAAAATATCTCACGCTTTGGTGGACTCTGTCACACTGTTGTTTTGTTCTTTGTCGCACACAAGTATTAGGAAATATCACATGGAGATAAAGTATCGCACTAGTACAGAACAAAATATAGCACAATCCTTTCTCTGACAAAAATATCGCCCAGACTTGGTAGTGAGCATTTTTTGTCATTTCTTTGCAAGATTTACTTGGTTTGATTTGGATTTCTGATTTGCTGTGGTAGAACAAGGGTCTATTTACAAATTTTATTTGGTTTTTGATGTGCTAACCCTTTTAGGGCTAACAAGTTGTGCTTGTAGGTGCTCTCATTACTTGATTATTTGCTTAAAAGAATGCATGTCAAAGCTCCAAATGCACACGGGCTACTAATGGTTTTTGCAGGGCTGCCCAAAGCATAAAAACTAATCAAGTGCTTGTTTAATTTCTTTCCTTTTGAGTGCGGCATATACTAGTTGTTTCATTTATTAGGCACTTAGTATCTTTTTGTAGGGATCTTTGGGTGGTAGAAGTATGCTCTTCACCCTTGTGGTTAACCAAAAATCTTGACCCATCTTTAGATTTTGAAAGCAAGAGGGTAATTGAACCTTTGCTTGGTGTGTTTGGGAGAAATTTTTGAGCTAGGAGATTATGCTCTTCACCCTTGAGGTGAAATAGAAATCCTAACACTCAAAGGTTGATCCACTCTTTATTTATCTTTTAGAATCCTATAGCGGGCCTGCTCTTGAGCAATCAAGAGGAACGAGCCAAGTGGGGACAAGCTTTTTGTCGGCTATTCTGACCCACTATAAACTCAAGGCTATCAAGGACACAAAACCTTGGTGGGTGTAGTACTTGTCTTCGCTTGATGTGAGTACTTGTGGGATTGTGACCATGAGGAAAATGTTGAGCAAGAATGCTTAAGGTACTCTTGTGGCCACGAGGTCCTTTACTTGCCGCAAGGTAAGGAGTCCCTTTGGGGAGCAAGAGGGGTATTACAAATGAAAGCCCTTATTAAGAACCATAGATAGAAGCCACCCTATTTTTCCACTTAGCTTCTTGGTGCAAGGATTGATCCTAGTGGACTAACTCAGATCACCCCAAGATTAATCACCATCTATGTTCCTTTCATTGTGTCATTAACCCTTCCACAACAAATCCAATATCTATTGTGGGTAACCACTTTGTGTGAGGCAATGGAGCATCAAGTGTGGGCCAAGTTGTTAAGTACAGAGCCATTATCTTTTTAGGCTAGTAAGTGCTTGAAGTGTTCTCGCTGCGATCTACCAGTGCAAATGTTCTCAAATATCAAACATCACAGTAGCATTCATAGGATTTTATTGCTTTGATATCACAATTGCCTGTCTTGGCAAGGTTGCTTTTTCCCTTGTGCAAGTGTTTTATGACATGTTTGATCACCTACTATTTGCAAACTTGTCTATTTACTACTGTCACTATGCTTGAAACTGAAAAATCCAACCTTTAGAATAAAATTTTGACCAAACTTCCCTTAAAATTGAGATTTTTAGCACTCACTAGTCAAGAGTCATACGATCATGAAATTGTATCGCACACTGTATTGAGAATTATCGTGTAATAATTCATCATTGGAAGAGTATCGCACTTCTTGCCTGGAAAGTATCACACTGGATGCTTGGAAACTGTTGCATTGCTTATTGTTAAATATCGCTTGGTCAGAAATTATCATACTATTAGCCTGGAAACTCTCGCACAGAGTCTTTTTGCTGTTTGTCTACTTTATGCAATTTTCAGCCTTTCCTTAGTCGACCAGATTTTAGTGGGTGACTTACTCTACTGCTAGAAACTTGTTTGTACCTCAGGTTCCTATTTTTAGACCCCTTGAATTAGTGTTCTCTGATTTTACAAAGTAATCTTTCTTGGCATTGATAAGTTAGGAATTATCCTTGTTGAAAAAGTACACCTTTAGATTCTTTGGTAACACATTCAGAGAGTTTCAGCACTCTTTTGTCCAATTCACTTCCATCAAAATTTAGTTTCAATTTCAACTATATTGGTAAATCCATCCTCCTGGTCCATATGTGTTAGGATACTTATCCTTTTATTATACACCTCTATGACAATGTTGGTTTACACCTTTTGTAGCTTTCTATCTTACCATCTCTTTTTTGGACAATTGAACACTTTTACTATCCTAGTTTGGTATTGACATTTCATAAGGTCATCTTATCACCAAGGGTCTTTTTATTTCATGTCAGTTATGACAAGGTACTAAGTTAGTCAAGGAAAATGACCTCAAGTTATCTTTGAACAATTACCCTTAGTCCAAACTCATCAAAAGAGAAAAGGGAAAGAAACCCATCTTTGATCAATCACCTAGGAGTGAGTCTGAGGCTTGGTTTGACCCAAAGAGAAATCCTAGTGATTTGAGTACCTATTTACCATCTTCTCAATTAAATATGGACATGAGCTACACCTTGACTAGAAAATAGAGAGAAGCGATGAATCAAACTCTTGATGACATTTTCCAAAGACATAGGGATAACATGTTGTTTGGTGATGACAATCAGCTTGAATCACCCCCTATTAACTCAAGATATTTAGACGCCCATCAAAGAGCTGAAAGACATTATGGGAAATCTCACCAAGATGCATGGTCACAACATGAAGACCAAAATAATGAATCTGGTGATGCTCACGTGAATGCCGCATTCACTAACAACTTGTTCAAACATTCAAGGTCCAACTTGCCACTCAAAACAACCTCAAGATATGCAAATGAAAGGCTTAAAAGAATTGAGTGTGAAAAGAAAGCCTTTTTGGATGAACAAGCCACTAAAGAAGAAAGGTTTAGATACCTAGAGGAAGAGCAACAAGCCTTGCTAGAGTTGAGAAGAAAAGAATTCCAAGAGGAACAAGATAGGCTTTTGGCCCAACAACTCAATGATCAATTCAACAATAGGGGTACCCACAATGGAAACAACTCTCCACCATCTACTCCCTTAAGAACCCCAAGAAGTAGAAGGTGGTCAAGGACCCCTTCATGATCTCCTAGTCCTAGAGGAAGGAGGATTTCACAACATAGGAGATGAAAACCTTCTAGGAACTCAAGAAAACCCTCCCAATGAGCTCATCATGGCTCTCAACATGGAGGAACTAGTGAAAGTTTTGATGATCAATATTTTATGAGAATGCAACAAGAGCCATTATTCCAACAATATGTGGAGATGTACCTTGATCAAAACAAAGATAGGTTCCTAGAGAGCTTGATGAACAAGGGTGCTAGAGTCCCTTACAACTTTGATGTGGATAGGAGAATCAAGAAACAAGGACCCTCTCAAGAAGAGGAGATCAAGCAACTCAAACGTATGATGGAAAAGGTGTTGGCACCTAAAATTTCCTTTTCACTTGATTCTACTTGTCCTAATCCTTTTGACAAAAGTGTGAGTATGACGTATTTTGCTAGGAAAGTTGAAATTCCCCAATATGACAAGTATGATGGCAATGGTGACCCACATGATCATGTGTCAGTTCTACATCATGAGTTTTGAGTTTCACCAAGATGACTCCTATCTCATGAGATTATTTCCAAGGAGCCTCAAGGGTCAAGCCATGGAGTGGTTTACCAACATAACTCCTCTTGTCAAAACTTTCAAGGAACTTGTCCACAGATTTGTTCAACATTTTGCATACAACTTGTCAAGATCAGTCACTATGTTAGACTTATGCAATTTGAAACAAAACCAAGGGGAATCCTTTGTTACATTCTTGCAAAGGTGGAGATGATTGTGCTCCTGCTATTCTAGGACTATCCCTGAACATGAAATGATTGACATCATTGTCAGTAATTTAGTGCCTGAAATGCATTATGAGGTTCGGAAGATGGTCTTTGATTCCTTCTATACTATGGTTGAGACCGCATGTCAAATTGAGGATGTCTTGAAAGAGTAAGGCATTTTGACCAAACATAGAAATAACAACAACGGTCAAAATCCTAACAATGCTAATAAGGACAAAGGCAAACACTCACACTAGAACAAGAATAAGCAAGTAGTCAATGACGGAGTTGTGGACTCTTCCCAACCCAAGGATCAAGGAGTCCTCCATTTTTCTAGTGTAGTCTAAGCTATGAAGCTCAACACATCCTCCAACCAACAAGAGCATAAACCAAAGCATCAAGAAAAGCCTAAGAAGGAGAGGTGACAATTTTCTAAACTGGGTGACTCCTATGAGGATGTTTTCAAGATGCTTATTGCCAATAACCTTGC
Source organism: Chamaecyparis obtusa (assembly GCA_027943335.1). Taxonomy (NCBI): domain Eukaryota; kingdom Viridiplantae; phylum Streptophyta; class Pinopsida; order Cupressales; family Cupressaceae; genus Chamaecyparis; species Chamaecyparis obtusa. Next base: position 238,069 of record BSBK01002845.1, read on the forward strand.
ACAACCACAAGATCCAACAAATTTCTACATACCTGATGTTAAGCCACATTGGTTGAATGAAAAAGCTTTCTGCAAATTCCATAATGGCATTGGACATGACATCGAACATTGTTTGAAACTTAAACACCTTATTCAGGATCTTATTGAAAGTGGAAAACTTCAGATTGATGGGTTCAATACCAATGCAGACCACAAGGCATTCAAGGAGCATTTGCCCAAATATGAAAAGGGGGAAACCTCTAAACCCAAGAATGGCAAGGTTGAAATCAACTATACCTACACAGGTGTAGAAAATGTGATCAATATGCTTGAGGTTGTCGAGGAAAGTGTCAACATGATGAGAGACAAAGATCCTTATGGTTATGATGTGGGCTCTCCTATATTTGATGAAGAACTTGTGGTGGTGCTTAGGGGTCCTCACTCTCAAAGGTCATTCCAAGCTCTTAACACTGTCACCAGAAGCCAAAGTCAAGGTCTTGTGGTTATTAGAGGTCCTAGTTCCAACCAGTCCAGCAAATCCAAGCAAGTGACATCTAAGAATGTCACCACAAAGTCAGTAGTCAACCCTGAAATGGGCTACAATCTTGTTGACCAGTTACAAAGAACACCAGCTCAAATCTCAATTTTTGAACTCTTGGAATTGTCCCCAAGACATAAGTGTGTCCTTGAGGATGCTTTGCGTACAACCAACATTCCTAACAACATAGATGTTGACCAATTCCAGAACATGGTTAACCACCTTGCCATCCCTCATTACCTCACATTCTCAGAAGAAGATGACACAGCCTTGAGCCATCTGCATAATCTTTCCCTTCATATCAAAGTCATAATCCATAAGAGCCATGTCAGGTGTGTGTTGATTGATGGGGGTGCTGGGCTCAATATTTGTTCCTTGAGTCTGTTGAAGATACTGGGTTATTCTGAGCAAGTTATTGATACTTAGAAGAAAATTACCATTAAAGCCTATGATGAGGCAAAGAGAAGCTCCAAAGGCTTGGCCATCCTTCCTATCAGGATTGGCCCCATTGAAAAGGACATTTTGTTCCAAATTGTTGATGCTGGTCCTTTAGCATATAATATTCTACTTGGTAGACTATGGATCCATGACATGCAAGCGATGTCATCCACCTACCACCAATGTGTTAAGTTCCCCTATAATGGAGTAGAAGTTTGTATACCTAGGGATAGCACATTATTTGTTAATGCAATTTCAGCAGGGACTCATGTTCCTCTCAACAAAGAAGTAGAAAATTTTGATGCAACTCTAGAACAATGCCAGAATAAGTTTAAGGCCATAGACCTTGGTATGGGGGGATATCAAATTGACTCCTTTACAAAACTACCAGTCTCACCTAGGTCCTATGGTAAACCTTCACAAGAGATGCATCCTTCATCTTCAACAATGACTCTGTTTGGTACATTTTTAGAGTCCTCAGTGCCCATCTAGGATGAAAAAGAAGAGGTAGCTGTCAAGGAATGGATCTATAGAGAAGACAAATACATGCATAATGAGAACTTCTCTCCCTCTCCTAAGGTCTATAGAAGAGGGTACACTCTTGTCAAAAATATGGGCTATCCAAGTCATGGTCCTCTTAGTCACAAATTAGATGCTAGAGTCGAACCACTCGATCATGCTCTTTTTGGCCACAGATCTAAGACAACGGTTGGCCTAGGTTTTGAAATTTAGAACAAGAAAACTACTCCTATCCTTTTTGCAATGGATAGTGATGATGAATCAAGCTACATACCCAATTTACAAAATCAACAAGATAGGTGTGAAGATTGGGTCCCTTCCACCAATCTCCTTTGGGGAGATTCAGATACTCCGGTTGCCAATCCCATAGTTTTAGACCTAGAAAAAGAAGACTCTGCCATTGAAGATCATGTTGAGGATCCTATTCAAGAACATCAATATGCAAATGGAATTCAAGAAGGTGTTACCCTTGGTGACATCAAAGCCTCTACCTCAAGGCCTAGAAAATATGCTTGGTGTAAACATCCCAGTCGGGATTCAGATACAGACTCACATGAGTATGAATGGGAATCTCTCTTTGATTGTTCTATAGTTGACATGGACATTGATGTTGTCCATACATATGGTTCCCAACCTAAGGTAGCTAATGAGTCTAGTGTAGGATTAGAGAATTGGAATCCACGAGTCACTTTAGTGGACGATGCTTCACTTAGTAGGATAAGTCCTAATTTGGGCACCTTAGAGGGATACTTGATAGACCCTAATATTATAATCACCAGAGATGATACCATTCACATTAACAAAATTGAAACATCCATTGACCTACCCCTTTCTAATCCTCATCTAATTGATTGGTCTCAGCACTATCAAGAGGCTCAGCTCCTAACTTTCCAAAATGACTATGAGATAGCATGTTACCTAAATGATCTTGAACCTGTAGTCTCTTCCACCAGAAAACCAACTACAAGCATGAAAGAATGAGATATCAATTACCTTAGTTGCAAAATGAAAAGAAAAGAAAAAAAGAATAAGAGTTTTGATGGTGAAAACCACTATGTGGCAGTGTCAGAACCAAAAAAAGTAAACATAAAGGACGTATCCGAGGGTGAAAACCTCTTCGAGGCACCTAAGGATGAGGTACTTGATCATCTCCCAAGTTACTTTCAGGATAGATCTTTAGTGCTTGTCGAGCCTACACAACTAGTCAATTTGAATACACAAGAGGCTCCACAAATAGCACATTTAGCTCAGTCTCTATCAATACAAGAAAAAGAAGCATATACCAAGTTCCTACAGAGCAAGAAGATTAATTTTTCTTGGACTTACTCAAACATGCCAGGATTGGACACTAATCTCATTATGCATCACTTGTCCATAGCTCCAGGTATCAAACCAGTAAAATAGAAGTTGAGGAAAATGCATCCTCACATAGCTCTTCTTGTCAAGGCTGAACTAGAAAAACTCCTCAGTGAAGGATTTATAAGAGCCATTGATTATGCCGAATGGATATCCAATATTGTACCAGTTTCAAAACATGACAAGTCCATTTGCATCTACATAGATTTTAGAGATCTTAATAAAGCATGCCCAAAGGATGATTTTCCACTTCTGAACATAGACATGATACTGGACATGACCGCGGGTTATGAGATCTATTCTTTGATGGATGGGTTTTCTAGGTATAATCAAATCAAAATAGCTCCTGAAGACCAGGAAAAGACTGCATTCACTTGCGCATGGGGAACCTATTGCTGGAATGTCATGCCATTTGGATTAAAAAATGCAGGAGCTACTTATCAAAGAGCTATGACAACTATCTTCCATGACATGATGCATAAAAATATGGAAGATTATGTGGATGACACCTTGGCAAAATCTAAAAAAAGGGATACACACCTAGGTGATTTGGAAGTCATTCTAGATCATATGGAGTAGTTTCAATTAAGATTAAATCCCCAAAAGTGTGCATTTGGAGTCACCTCTGGAAAACTCCTAGGATTTATCATTTTAGCTAAAGGAATAGAGGTGGACGCAGAGAAAGTTCAAGCAATATTGGACATGTCACCTCCCAAAAACATCAGCCAAATGAGGAGTCTTCAAGGATGCCTTCAATCTATAAGGAGGTTCATTTTACAACTGGCAGATAGAGCTCAACCCTTTAATAAGACTTTACACAAAGGGGTTAAATGTGTCTAGAATGAAGACTGTCAGTAAAGCATGGACCAAATCAAGCAATACTTGGCCAATCCTCCAATTTTAATGCCTCATATCCCAAGACAACCACTCATATTGTATGTGTTAGCAACAAAATCTTCCTTGGGGGTATTATTGGCTCAACTTGATGATACTGGAAAAGAAAGAGCTATATATTACATCAGTCGTACTCTTGTGTCATATGAGGTAAATTACACCAGTATTGAAAAATCTTGCCTTGCAGTAGTGTTTGCTTCCCAAAAGTTGCAACATTACATGCTTGCACATACAATACACCTCATTGCAAAAATTGATCCTCTCAAATATTTGCTTGGTAAGGATGCTCTCACAGGTAGACTTGCTAAGTGGATGATGATCTTATTAGAATTTGACATAGAGTATGTTTAGCATAAGGCTATAAAAGGACAAGCCATTGCAGAACAATTGGCTGATTTTCCAATTCGAGATAAAGAACCAATTCAAGTTGAATTTCTAGATGATCACATAATGTACATGACTACAAGAACATGGAAGATGTTCTTTCATGGCTCTTTCATGCAAAATGGCCCAGGAGTAGGAGTGTTGTTTGTTTCTCCTCATGGGTACACAATTCCTAAGTCCTACAAACTATTGTTCCCATGCACAAATAATATTGTTGAGTATGAGGCTTGACAAATGGATTAAAAATGGCTATAGAATGGAGAATCACAGAGCTGCATATTTTTGGGGATTCACAATTAATAGTCAACCAAGTTAATGAAGAATACCAAACCAAAGATGAAAAACTGGTACCCTTCAAGAAAATGGTTGATTCATTGCGATGATATTTCACCTTTGTTACATTTCAACAAATCCCTAGAGTAGAGAAGAAAGCAACTAATGCTATGGCTATATTGGCTTCACTTCTTTAGTTAGAACAACATGAGTCTAGATTCGAATTCCTAGTGGAAGAACTACGCTACCCTATCTATGAATCCCAAGAAAGCCAAGTTGTTTGTACCCTTAATGGCCATGAGTCATCCTGCTATGGTGCCATTTACTCATACCTCCATGATGGAATTATTCTTGAAACTTTCAACCACTCTGAATGAAGAAACTTGACCCGAAATGCCTCTCGCCACACCCTTATCTCTGGTGATCTGTATAGGAAGGGTTTTGATGGGACACTTCTTAGGTGTTTAGAAAAGGATGAGTCCAACCAAGCATTAGTTGACATTCATGAGGGAATTTTTTGAGGACATTCTAATGGTCTTGCCATGGCCCAAAGGTTGCTCAGGGAAAGGTACTATTGGCCAACCATGCAGATAGATGCAATCACTTTTGCTAAATCTTGTGAAAAGTGTCAGAAAAATGGTAACCTGATACATGCTCCAAGCATGGAGCTTATTCCTTCTATTTCTCATTGGCCATTTCAGTGTTGGGCCTTTGACCTTGTTGGGAAGATTCATCCCAACTCATTAGGTGGACACAAATTCATTATCATTGCTACTGATTACTTTACCAAATGGGTAGAAGTTGTCCCACTTTCTGTTGCCTCAGGCAAGATAGTTTCTCTATTTATTTTGAACCATATCATCTGTCGGTATGGAGTGCCTTTTGAAATAATCACTAACAATGGAGGTCAGTTTAAAAACAAGGACCTTAAACATCTCTACAAGAAATTCAAGATAAAATAGCATTGGTCCTCCATTTACTTCCCGCAAGGAAATGGACAAGCAGAGGCTTCAAATAAGACCATTCTCAAAATTATCCATAGAACAGTTCACAAGAATGGTAGAGATTGGCATCTATAGATAAATCTAGCCTTGTGGGCCTATAGAACAAGTATTCGTGCTCCAACTGGGGCTACTCCTTTTGCCCTCATTTATGGTGCTGAAGCAGTTTTACCTTTAGAGGTGGAGATTCCTTCACTTAGAGTCTACCAAAAGTGTATGTCCAAAGCATTCAACAAAAAGGTTCGCCTTAGAGAATTTCAAGTGGGGGATCTTGTCCTATGAGAAAACCCTAAGAACCAACAACATAGAGAGCAAAAGGGGAAATTCGAACCTAATTGGCTTGGACCATACATTATTACTGTTGCTTTTGGGATAGGTGCTTATTTACTATCTGATCCAGAGGGAGATTAGTTCCTTGATCCTATCAATGTTTTGCACCTCAAGAAGTTCTATCCATGATGCCTATTCTATCTGGGGGCATCCTTTGTATATATTTATTGATCTTGAAAAAATCCCAAAAAAATTCATATATGATGCTGAGAAAATCCTAAAAAGCATATAAAGTCCTGAAAAAAATACAAAAAATACAAAAAAATAGAAAAAGTGCCTTGGTGAAAACCTAGAAACAGATGCCTTGGTAGCAAAAATATAAAAAAATTGAAAAATAAAAAAATATCCAAGTGGTGAAAACTTGGAAACAGGTGCTACTTGAGGCCTTTGCACCCTTGTTTCTTAGCATGCGTCCTTGACACTTAGCCTTTCTCTATCATGCCTTAACCTTGTTGCCTTGGTTTGGAATTGGTCTTTGTCTTTGGCTAGGGGGCATAACTGTGTTAGCTTTCACTAGTAAATTTTACCCTATTTTTCGATGAGAATACGTCAAATTTTCTACACCAATTGGTCAAACAGATGATTAAAACTATGGTTAATATTTTTTCATCGATTATTCTATAGGGCAAATCATCGTTGAAATTTTGACCCTACAAGTGGTCGAATTATCGATTGAATCAATCCCTTGGAACTGGAAGAATAAGACAAACTTTGGTGGGCATGGTCATCGAAATTTAGACCAACGTTCCACCAAACTTTGTCAAAATTGACGTCAAATGCATAGCATTCTCATCGATTCTATTGGTGTAAAGGTCAAAATTGAGACCATCGGTTAGTCAAAATATCCACCAAAGTTTGTCGAAGGGGCCGTCAAATGCATAGCATTCTCTTCGAACATAGTAATGTGTAAAGGTTGAAAAAGCAACCAATACTAACTTTTGGTTAAAAAAAATGTGACCAGAAATGTGACATTGCTGAAGATTTGAATTGGCCTTGAAGACTAGGAATCCCGAGCATATGATGGGGAGCTTGACTTAGATGCATTTGCTCAAAAGAAGGGTCCCATGGAAGAGTAGGAACCACCTCTTGAGATATCGATGCCATTATTACCTTTCCAAAAGGAGTGGCTATCTTGGAGTCTAGAGTAAGAATAATATGAATTTAAAGGTGGCATGCTTGTAGATGAAATGGGAATGCAAAAAAAAATTCAGGCAATATCCCTTTTTCTATGTAAGCATGACCTACGACTGAAGGCACCTCTTACTGCAAACTCATCTAAGGTGTCAAACATTGAAGTGGGGTCTAGTAGAAAATCTAAGGTTCTACCTCAAATTAAAACCACACTTGTTGTTTGTCCAATGGTAGCAGTTATCCAATGGAGAAATGAGATTGCAAGGTTCACAAGTGAAGGAAGCACTAAAGTTCTGGTTTAACATGGTGCTAATAGATGTAAAGATATTACAGAATTTTTTGATTATGATATTGTTTTGACAACATATAACATTATTGAGTCAGAGCATAGAAAAAAAATGATGCCTGGAAAGGAGAGGTGTCAATGATGTTGCAGATTGTTTTATCCAGAATGATTGGGCATACACTAGTGTTACTTTTGTGGGCCTTTTGCTATGAAATCTGAAAAGCAATCCAAAAAAGTTGGAATACAATTAAGAAATATGCACCCAAATAAATGTACCTAAAAGAGGACATTACTAGGTTCCACTCCTTAAAAATGGATGCACATCGAAAATCAAAGAGAGTCTAATAGGGACAAATGAACCTCCAAAACCTATGAAATGAACTAGGCAGTAAGAATTTTGTTGCTTCCCTTCCAATTTCAACAAATATGGAACATATTTTTATCCGTCGCCACTTAAGTATATAAAAATAATCTTATTTTCATCAATATTCATTGCAATAGCAAGCATATATTTTATACTTGATTTGCTAAACCATGGAGAGGCCCCGCTAAGCCATTCATACCAGCTACAAATGCAAGATATGGATCTACCAGTGGACTCCCAACCTAGAAACCAATTCATCAAGAAGAATGTCAATAATAAATAGATACAAATAAGACATAAACATTAATTAGTAATGCACAAATAATGTTTGAAGGAATATCACTTCATTATCACCAACACACTACATATGAAATGATATCCCCTTATTTTTGGAAGGAACCTGCTTTCACAAATTGTACCTTCTTATCTTGGTGCATTGTTCTTACTATAAAATAAGTTGCCAAAACAACTGTTACAGACCTACAAATTATGACCTTGATCCTTGAAACTTACCCATTAGTCAACATTCCAACTTGAGTGCTAGGAGATCACATTGGACTCAATTATTCTTATAATTATTTTGAAACTTTATTTGGCTTACCTATTAGTCAATATCCAAGTGTAATGAGCTCTAATTCTTGGGGAAAGCCTCACCTTGATCATTAGACTTACCTCTATGTTACAAAACTACCCTCAATTGCAATATTGTAGGCCATTTCCATATCACTCTTGTACTTGAAGTTGTTGAAAGTATGTGAATTGGAGACTATTGACCACATTTTCACTCTTAGTGCTATCATCAAAAGGGCTAATTATTGGTCTTCTAAAGTCTTTTGTTATCATTGGCCCCATCCTGCAACAGCTATTGCTCCATGAATATGGAGCATTGGTATTTCTGACACTCTGATTATGGCCCTTATTAGACTCCATGAGACAATTGTTGGACAATTCAGGAGTCCTAATGCCCTCTCAGACATTTCCCAAAGAACTATTGAACTTTAGCAAGGCTGATTACATGCAAAATGAAAAAGACTAAGATCACAAAGTTCAAGTAAGGGCTAAAAGAGGTGAAAATACACAATGTAAACATGAAAAATCCTACTTGCTAACTATTCCTATAGAGGAGAAAAAAAGAGAAATGAAGAATTAAGGCTTCACAAGACTATAAGCATAATAAAGGCTACAAAAGAATGCAACCATGTCAAGTGCGAAGGTACCTCATAAGAGACATTTCTCTAAAGAAATTTAGCATTATCAAAGGAAAATCCTAAAGGAAATTATAGCAGAGAAAACTCTCATAAAAAATTATACTCTGCTAGAAATAGCCTCCAAATTGGGGGGAAACAACATTCACATTTCCACTAAGGTCCTGTGAGTGGATGTTAGAATTGTGGGAAAGATCATTATGCTAGAAATTGCCCTAAGCTAAAAAAACATCAATCTCCTCAAAAAAGTTCTATGCTATTAAAGATAACCAATGTTCTGATATACAAACATCGTTGTTTGATATTCAAGGTAAGTTCAATGGAAATTTTTTTTTCTTTTTTAGTTCATTTGGGAGGAACCCGATGTTATTAATTTTTTAATAGAATTCCACAAGGTATTCAACCATCTGAACAACTAAGCTATTGACCATGTCTAGATCATTGAAGGCTAATAAAAAAGCATAAAAATTGTTTTATTACTTTCATGAGCTCTCCTTGCTCAATGGCCCTCAATACAAAATAATTTAAGTCCCTTATTTAGTGGCATTTATTGTCCAAATGATAACAGACACTAGAAGATGGCGATAACATATCAGCCTTTGAAAATCTACCTTGGAAACAAGAAAGAGCAATTCATGGTTTATTACTGCTACTCTCAACTGCACCTCCACAACAATGGTGACTTCATAATTTCTAATGATGTATTTTCCATGTGCAATGTAAGGCTATTGCAAGGGAATCCACTAAGAAGGTTGTGAAAAGAAGTAGAGGATCTAGTGAAGAAGCATGGTTCATGGTATCTAAGGGCTTTAATATTTATATGGTTAGGGGTTTAGTGTATAGGCTTTTGGGCCTAAGGTTAATGGATAGATTTAATATTTATCATATAGGGTTGAAGGTTGACTAAACAAGTAACAAGATTGAAGGTTTGTCCTATATGATTTAGGGGATAAGGTTGAGGGATAGGGTAAGGGTTTAGATTTACAAGTTGATTCAAACATCATAGGGACATTTAAAACATCAAAATATGATTCACTGAAGGTCAAATCAAAACACTCAAAATTGGCATTGGGGGTCATACATAGATACAAGACAACTTGGGAAGGTTTAAATATGGAGATAGGTAAAAATCATAAATGTAGGAAAACTTACCTCCAAGTCTTTGGTTCATGAACTGATGATAGTGGATTAACTTTTTATCCTATTTACAAGGACACTTTTGTCATTCTTACTGTATTTATGATGATTATAAGGGAGGTCAAGAAGAGCTTTTACAACATATTTTGTAAGATATGAATCATATTTGAAACTTAGAGCTTGTTGTAGTCTTTTGGCTTCAAGACATCATAATTTTTTCTTCATTGTGTGAATTCTGTCTTAACTTCATGTTTTTCCCATGGTCTGTCAACTCTTGTTTTGTTTATGTAATTATTGATTTACAATATTGATATTGATTTTGTAATAATTTCATTATTAATTTTTGATCTATTCTATTAAAAATCTAAAATCTAATTGCATCACTATAAAAAAATTTAATCATTGCCAAAAACTTGCCTTTATTTTTCATTTAAAATTTAACTTATTTTGAATTTTAATATTACAAAATTAAAACCTTTGAACTTATCAATATAACAATTTTTTTTTTATAATAACTATAAATAAAACACAAATATACTATTGAATAAACTTCATGTAATGTAAAAAAATCATCATATACAAATAATTCATAATAGAATTGAAAAACTAGATCCACTAACCTATGAATCTTCATGAAAATCTTATGAATGCTTACAAAAATAGATCCTCCTTTTCCCTCATATGAGTAGGGAAACAATTGAAATGACTCTACTTGTTCTCCAAATAGAACTGCAAACCTTCCTAAAACTATGTTTGAATCTACAACATTAATAGAATTAAAACTTGGAAAAAAGCAAGAGTCTCCACATGAATACACTTTAGAAAAAGCACATCAATTCATGTGTTGTTTGTGCATCATTGGAACATGATGATGCATCTGTTACCTTAGTATTAGGACAAATCCTCTGGAGACCATTTACTAACTCTCTCTTTGGCTTGAGCAGCCTGCAATTAGTACAGAACAACAATAAATTATAAATGTATTTAACACTTCAAAAACATTCACTACCACTTAGACAATTATATGTTTTACAGACAAAAAAGTGCAAATGAAATTTAGTACTTACTGCTCGGTCCCAGTCACATCGATACACAATAATAGCCAAAATAATTATCTGGACTGCTATCCAACATATCATTCCAATCCATATCCCCTGTCATACAAAATATGGGATATCATGCTTTTAAATTTGAGAAAGAAAGGTTGAGAAACACAATCAAGCACAAGGAGATGATCAATTAATAAAATCTTTGTTTCTAGTTCTTATTCCCGGCTCTAAAAATCCTTCTATTCTTTTGTTGAGTTTCTTCACAAGGTCTACTTGGAAGCAGAGTTATTCAGGGATGTGTAGTCAGGATTCAGGTCCATTTGACCCATCTTCGAAATGGGGATGTTCTAGGGATGCGATCACATTTTTCTGATTGTTTCATAGTATTAATGTTTCAGTTTTGATAATTTATTTGACTTAAATTATCATTTGAACTTCAAGATTCTATAATGTATATATACATGCTTTACTTATATTTTCATATGAATATTCCCTATATACATTAATCCCTTTCATGCTAGCCAATTCTGATAGAACTCAAACTCATTGAAACACCCTGTTTAAACACCCAACCAAGCATCATTCCAAAGGGTACACCAATGATATAGTAACACCCAATATTGATGTAAGCAATGTAAGATTGCCACCCTGATCCCACCACTACCCTTGAAACACAATAAGGAAGAAGAATGCCTAGTCAATATCATAAATGATCAAAAATTAAATGTGATTTGTTTAGTGTTGATAACTCTTATTATAATTGCATTTTTTTATTCCTTTTGAAATACCTTGTTTCCAGCATTGTCAAAAACATGTTTGGTTTGAATAAGTTGGAGGAGAAAATATAGGGGTGCTTTACCTAAAAGTACTGGCTGAACACTGTTGAGGAGCACAGAAAAGCCCAGCAAAATTGAAATTTTAGAAAATGCTTCTATAACTATGGTACTAGTTGTGAAGACCATAGAAAATTCTCGGTGAAGCAAAATAATGAGCAAACAAAAAGCAAGGCCGATCATGGATGAAGTAATTGTAGAAACAATAACTGCAAATTTGGCTCCTTTTCCATTTCCTGCACCTAGCTCATTGGCCACCCTCACACTGCATTCACAAGAAAACATATTAATTAACAATAAATACAAGGTATATTTGAAGACATACAAGTTATTTGACAACATGATCTTATCTCAATCAGAGCATAATTTGATATTACTCAACATCAAAATTTTATCATACATAAGGTAGACCTGATGGTTACATTCTGATTCAATGGGTCAATGAAATGGAAAGGTTCTATTTTGAACTCCATTCTAGTTATGACTAGAAGTCATCCATTGAAAAGTGGGTTATGCTAGAATTCAAGTATAGAAAGAAAAGATAAATTTTATTTATAAGTCAAAAGCTTGAGATGTAGCTATCTAGATCATTGGTTTAGTTAGTCATTGTATTTAGTTTCCCTTTGTGGAACAAGGCCTTACAAAGAAAAACCCTAAACTACTTGAAATTGTACATGAATTTATTATAAAAATTGGACGTAAAAGATAAACATTGCCATAAGAAAGATGAAAATAAGTAGACTAAGATAAGCATTTCATGCTTGGAACTTCTGCAAAAGAGTGACACAAACAGAGGCTGCAGTAGATATTAAAAAAAAGTATTTGAGTTTGATTTGTAAATTACATATGAAAAATGAATCAATGAGTTTGAATCATAAATTATACAGTTGAATTGTAATAGAAATATTAAAAATTGAATTTTTATGAAAATTATTTCTTACATGTCAATTAATAAGCTAAAGGGCCTCTATAATAAATCATTCATAAGACACAACACTAACTGAAAGTTTTGCAAATGGGATAGCAAGTTAAGTGGGCTTAATCTTAGGGAAACTCCATGGTTAAGCACACTTGTTTTGGAGTAGTAGTAGGATGGGTAACCTCCTGGGAAAGCCCAATGTTTCACCTCTAAGAGTATCACCTAGATGAAATGAGTGTTAAGTGTACCAATCATTCCCATGAAAAAGATAGGTTCTTGTGAACTAGTACTCATGAAATATGAGTGAATGAATTTAATTCAAAAATTACATAATTGATTTCTGATAGTATATCATAAATAGCTATGTTCAAGCATTAAGAATGCAAATTAATTATCATGTTAGCATTATGCATTTCATTATCATTTCAACATTATGAATTTCATTATCTTTTCAGTATTATGCATTTCATATGTTGAGAACATTTATAAATTTTGCATTTCATTTCAATACAGGGAATATTTAGTATAGGAAATATTCAGTACATACCCAATAGCAATTAAAAAACCAAGTGGTATCATCAGCTCCCACCCACTGATGCTCATGCTGCAAAAAACATATCAACATTTAAAAACATATTGTTTGCACCATTATATGAACTCCTGCCATTAATGAACATTAAAGAAATAGTTCTTTTTATGCATTTTTACTAGATAGAAAGAGAATCAATGGAAACAACTGAATCCGACAAATATCCTATCAAGAGGACCAATATTTTGTAATACCAATTCTCTAAATTGTCCACAAGATGAAAGTATGTTAGCACCATCTAAACATTTTATAAATTTGGGACTCAAGATACCTACATACATTTATATCTTCCATAAAAGAACTGGCAACTAACCATATCATAACACTTGATGCAACAGAGAGCTTGAAAAAAGGCCACAAGTCTGAGAAGCCATCTCTAGACAGACCTGTCCATGTTAGCAGACAACCCCCACACGTGGCATACAAAATTAGGCCAATTGTGGGCATCCACCATGCTAAATTCAATGTAATTGCCACACCAATTAACCCCATCTCAAATTTACTAACAAATAACCAGCTTAGAAAAATGTGGAGCACCAAAGAGGCTGCAGAAGTCCACCCAATCACTATATTTTTCAATTGGGACTGCAAAAATATCTGAACGAGAAAGAGGAAAACAAATGAGAAATGTTGGGGAATGAACCAGATTGAAAGTGTTCCTGTTAATTCAACAATGTCATCTGGCTACCCAAGAATCTTCAGGATAGGGGTTTCAAATATATACATTGGTAAGAGAAGAATTGCAACTCCAAAGATTACAATCCATGCTTGTTGCAGATACAATCGTAACATATGATATTCCTGAGCCCCAAAAGCTTGGCCCCAAAACCAAGGCACCTACATGACATAGTCATATATAAAGTGCAATAACATGATCAAGAGATGGTTTAATCATTAAGAGTCACAACTACCAAGAAATAGAGCATCATGATTACATATGGAAAAAGGAGGTGTTACAGGTTTGCATCACATATGCTTAAGGCAAAAGTTTCTAATACAACTGAAGACACCTATAATTAATATGGAAAATTAATCAAATGTAAGCAACATATGGCATTAATTTTGATAGTTTGATCAAAGGCCACTTTTGCAGGCACCACCCACCAATCCTGGAAAGGAAATAGAGCCTGTATAACCATATTTGTTTGTCATACCCTTTTTGCAAGGAACTCAAAAATTATTCAAATTAAACAAGTATGAACTATAAGAGACTAAGAAAGAAGGCAAAGGTGTTACCTCACTAGGATGATAGTAATAATGAGACAAAGAACCATGAAGACTAAATCCAAGGAGACCAGATTTGAACATTCGGGTTCGATCAAATTCAAAAATTGGTTTGCCTTCATAGCACTATCAAGTCAACAACATGAGCATTATTTTGTGTCTAGGGTGTCATCAATGTTTTTAAATGTAGAATGAAATGGTTGTAAGTATGCATTTCTGCCACATGCAAATGATTTTGAGATACAGACCTATGCAATCCAATCTCCCAAGGAATAGACAACACCACTTATCGCCATCTTTGCCAAAACAGGATTTTTCATAAAGCGATGTTAGAATAGTTACTAAAATGGTCATAAATTATGTTCTTATAGTAAATGAATACTTTGACATAAGAAAAAAACTACACAATATTAAAACATGACATTGTGCTTTAAAAACTAAAAGGGTACTTGTAACGAAGAACTTCATTTTGACTTGCTAATTGGTTGTCGCTATTAACTCTAAGCTTATCTTTAAAGTTTGAGCTTCACTTGGTTTCGAGAATAGTTTAATATTCTCTACTAAACAAGGCTAACCACGTGAAGGTGGAAGCTCATTTGGCCCCTCCCCCCCCCCTAACATCACTCTAAATTCCCCATTAACATTTAATAACATTCATTCATTTATCCATTTTTGAAATATAGCATTCAATCATTATAATCACATGATAACATTCATTAACACACAACATTCATGAATAATTCATTAACACACAACATTCATGAATAATTCATTAACACACAGCATTCATGAAGAATTCATTAACACATCATTCATCAACATTACTAGTAGAAAATTACATCCATTAAGACAACACTCTTTCATTAGCAAAAAATGTTAATTACAATCATTTCTTTTGGGTTTCTTGCTATTTTTTTTAATCATGTAATTTCTAAGAGGAAGATCAATGTCCTCGTCATTCCCCTCCTCTACTAATTCTAATTCCAACGCATGTCTCCTCCTCATCTATTCAGGAACATGAGGCCATTGTGCCAAAGGGGGGTCCGCTGCAATAACAACTACTTCATGAGTTAAATTCACACCATTTTATATTAGTGAATTACAAGTATTTATTTAAGTAAAAGAACTATAAATCAAATAATTAATTTAAAAGAACAAAACATAGATTTTCTTTACTTGAATGTGCCACATGATCTACATGGTGATCAGTCTGAACATCCTTCGGCACTCGTTTAGCATGGCATGATTCTGTATCCTCTAAAATATACACAAAAAGGTTACACCAAGTTCAACTTAAGATGTTAAATTGTATTAATAATTACATAATTAGTTTTAAATAGAAAATGAGCACCTCCATCGACAGTACAATGCACATCAGGGGCTTCATCATGCAGCGTATGATCTATGTCATGATTAAGAGGCTGCATTGCAATGTCATGCACATTATTATCAAATAGATTGTTGCTCAAGTATTCAATTTCTAATATATTTTTTGGCATATTTACCTGTGCACATGATGAAGGAGACTCTTCAGTTGGGCCAGTGGAAGCTTGCCATAGGCGTTCAACCATGGCTTGATAGCCTTCCTTGAAGGAAATTTTTTTGTGTTCTACCATGGCCTCTAAATTAAATTTAGAGCCTTGCATTTTTTGATTAAACAAAATTATTTGCATTTTATAAATAATTTTTCTCTGCAATTTATTTACTACTACTTACAATTCGTGCTTTAATTTTGGAATATCCACCAAAGCCAAGTCTGTGCTGCCTAATCTTTTGCAGCCTGGCCTTTGTTGCCTTTGATGTGTCCGGCAACCTTTGAAAAGTTTGAAATATGTTAGATGATATAGATATAAAGATCACTAATTAGTGCATTATTACATTGTACTAGTAGTTAGTACTATTATATACCTTCTTCTCTCATTTTCTGGTGTAATTCCTCTTTAAGCATCCCCTTTCTCCTTTGCATCCAAAATGAACCCATTCCAATCCCTCACTGGAACGAAGGGAGGATGCTCGTACTTTGGGTTCTGGACGAGACTCTTTCTATATGAGTCCCTCACAGTCTTAAGATTTTTGCAAGCTCTTTCTAAAATTTTCTTCTCATCAAAAATATTATTACCAAACTCATGCTCTAAATCTTTAATGAGCTGATCTTTTAATTTTTTGTCTTGCAAGTTCCACCTTTTAAGAAAAAACATAAAATTATTAGATATAGTAAAAGAAAAGACCCGAATGAAAGGAAAAATACTATACCAATTAATGATATAAAAAAAAAATAGTGGGATAAAGTTAATTCACTTATGATGTTCCACCTTATACGTATGGTGGGCTCGAATATATGCAATGCGAGGTCATAAAACATCCTATAAAATGAATCATTTCCTACAAAAAATGTCATGGGATAATCAATCCAAAACTGGTTATGAATAGGTAAATGCATATTACAATATAAAAAATAATTATTTAAAGTACCTGGAAGCTTATGACATTTTAAAGGCATCGATTCATTATCGTCAATCAACAATGACGTCTGCATAACTCCCGTGCTAGAAACACAGGTAGATCCAAGAAATGATGGTGAATTATCACCAATACATGTACTCTGATCTATATCTGGTGTACCAAATGGTGTCGCTGGTGTATCTCCTACTCCAAAAAAAAATCCACTATGTGATGCACCCAAGATTAAAGTACAAATTATCAAATCATAATTAACACAACCAAATATAGCAAAAAAAGGATTTACCAACTGGCATAGACCATGAAGGTGTCAATGTTTGCATGCCCCTTGTTGCTGACATTGAACTCGACAATCTTGGATGGATGTTCGTCGACCTCCTAGGAGGAGTCTCTTACACTTGATGACCTGAACAATACATTGTTAGCAAAGACATTCTGAAATAATAAAAGTAAGAGTTAACTTAAGAAGTTTTTGAATGTTCGAAAGAAAAAATTCCTTGTAACTTGTCAACTAAAGGATTATTTTACCTGAGGTAGCCGAACCTTTGCTAGTACCAGCCTCACCATGTTTTCCTTGACCATGTTCTAGATCAGTTGCCAAAAATTCCTATAACAAGAACACATATTACATATTTTACTTCACAACATAAAAGAGTATAAAATATAAACCTTTATTGAACTTTTGTTATAACTAAAGATTCATTATTGCTTACTTCATAATGATGTGCTTGTGCTTTTAATTCAGATAGCCTCTTCAACATCTCCTTGGTTGGAATATTTGCTTCATCCAAAATTCTCATTATTTCTAAATTGATTTTTTTAAATTTTTTCCTCAACATAATTGTTACATTAGGCGTTTCTACCATATCATCATCAGAAGGGGTAGCTATTGCCTCTATACTTATTGCAGGTGCTTTTCCCCTTATCCTAAACATCAAATTGTGACAGGAATATAAGTAAAACTATCATAAAAACTCCAAAACTGTAAATAAAATAATGTAATAATATAAAAAATTTCAACTATCTAATTTGTACAATTTCAATAAGGTTTACCCTTACTGAAGAATGGGTGGGAGAAGCATCCTCGTGGCCTCTATCATATGCGGGATCCATATCATCTTGTGACAAAGATTAAAGATAAAAACTTCAGTGAACTGAAACCAATAGACTTAGCAAAAAAAACTTATTAATAAAATGGTATATAGTACTTACCACCCTCATGATAGTAACTTTGTTTATATCTATGTGATTTATATGGTAATCTATTAGCGGTTCTTCCCCTACACTTATTGATTTTATCGCACATACAAAAACTTGATTCCCCTCACGCGCCTCAAATATGCAATTGAGTTGCTTATTAGTTGAGGAAGGTCGCATACTATTTATAAAACCCACAATATTACCTATCGCTTTTGGTCTCCCATCAATGTACATTGCAAATCTTTTACTTTGATCATTTTCTTTCCATTGTATATAATTAGCTGATAGTGCATACCTACGCATACTTTTTTTATATTGAACAATCCACATCCAATCATTGTAATTGTAAAATGGACCGACATACTTGAACAATTCAACAACTTTGTTGTAACATACCTTTATCCCATCCATAAAAAATAGGCCCAAACCATGTAATAAGGATGGAGCAATGTGATATATCCTCTCATTAACACAAAAATCAGTGTTAATTGGAGGTAGCTCATTGGGTACCCATTCTTTCTCAATGTGTGAGTACCGAAAGGGCACCTTGATGTCACCTTTGGTCTCATCATCATAAGAACATGACCCCCATTAGCAAGGAAAAATTGCATGTGTTTATCAAATTTTTTCTAATTTTTTGAACTCTAGTTGATCTCCCTATTTTAGTCGTACTACATGTAGAACTTTCATCTAGCATTCCCTCATTTCCCTCATTCAATGTAGATAGATCTTAAAAGTACCTATTTGGTGGGTCCTGCAATCCATCAAATAAGATATTGTCACGTCCCTGCTTCAAATAGAATTTTGATAATATTTAAATAATATATATAGAATAATCAAGTCGTGACCCATACGTACGATTCTTCTTTGTCTACACATGGGAGACATAAAATGTACTAAGTTGAAAGTGATTATATAATTATATTTCTATATGGTTCTTCTTTGTCTATATATACATTATATGATTATATAATATGTCTATTTATAACATACGTGCTCAGTGATAAACAAGAAGAATATAAAAAAATTATGTCTATTTATTGACTTATACCTGTTGATCCATGTCATTGTGCACGATCCCCGCCAAAGGGGTTAAATTTTCTACATATGTTAATCATTTATCTTAAGTTAGCTAAAAATTACATGATATGTATGCTACAAATAACTTAGAAGACAACATGAACAATATGCAACATCGTAAACATGAAAAAATTTACCTTATATATGGAACGCAAGATCGTCAACAGAAGGGGTGACAATGTCTATAGTCAATTGCCTATTTGCAAAAAGGGTGATAATCAAACATAATATATACATGTATCAACAATAATTAATTGAGCATCATAAGAAAAATATTGGTAATTATAAATCACATATGTTGTACTAATCATTAGAATTGAACACAATAAATATGTAATCATTACAATTGAAATCAATAAATCATGTCAATCATTTCATTGATCATTTCAATCATGTCATTGATCATCATCATCATCATCATCATCACCACTATCATCATCACCATCATCACCATCATCATCATCATCATCATCATCATCATCATCATCTTGATCTTCATCATCTTCAATATCTTCTTCTTCCATAACATTATACTTTATTGGCCTTCCTCTTGGATCATGTCTAACAACAAATGACCAACCCTATTTATGTGGAACCTCTGAGTAAAACACTTGCTCATATTGGCTTGGAAGAACATAGGGCTCATCTCCAACTGGCTCAAATGACCTTGTATTAATCATTGTAAATCTATTATCATGTTGAATAATAGTTCTATTTGGATCATTTTGAATCAGTCATAGCCTGTACCATTTAATGATGAATAGAACTACTTTGAAGGAGTTAAAGTCGCACTCAATTATATCATCCAAGATGCCATAGTATCGATTTTGAGATTGTTGAGGATGTATGTCATTTCTAGATGATATATTGGTGACCTCAAAAATTGCAGTTATCCTAGAATCACAAGTTTTCTTTGTGTCATCCAACTTTTTTATGCAAAAATTTTTGGTCATGATAGTACATAGCTTTGTGGTGCTTGACCTATAATTTTTCAAGCGTGTGTAAATTATTTGCATCATGAGTTGATACGAAACATACGAGTCATGATCATTAATAAATTTGTACGTACCTCTCTACCTCTTAAACCATATGCTAGATCAATTACCATTGGCGTAACATTGGAATCTCCATTACGATGAGCTTCTCTAACCAATGAAACAACACCTTCCCATGTTAATGAGAAACCATTTTTTTGACATTGTTCAATCCATACCGTCATCCAATCAAGATTGTTCGCAATATACAAATGTATTGCATCCCACTCTTGACCAACTATATTAAAAAAAATACACCAATTATAAATAACTTATATTGAAGATTTATAATAATTAATTAACTACAATAACATCTTAGATTTACCTCTCACTTTCCTCAACCTACCTTTGACCATCAAGTACTCCCCTTCAAATTTGTTAATGGAGTTGGGATCCCAAATATGATCTACATGGATTTTTGCTGCACACTTAGGAAGATATTCACTAATGTACACCATGGTCTCGTATACCATATATCCCTCCACCATAGAACCCTCAAGATGTGCTCTTTGTCAAACCAAGCCTTTCAAAAATTTTAAGTGCCTCTCAACCATCCACATTGACCTAGTTGGTACAGGTCCACACAATTCAATCTACTCAACTTGATGTATGAGGTAGTGTTCTTGTGCATTGAAAAAAGTTGAAGGTAGAGACTTTTGCATTTCACACATAAGAAGAGAAATTTTTCTCTTCCAATATTTTATATCTTCTTTATTAATTTCTTTAGATGAAAACCACCTCATGTATTTTCCAAGATCATATATAACTTGTTTGACACTGTTGGCGAAGTGGTTTGGGAGAGGTAGAGGTAGAACGTATTGCAATATTTGTAAAATGATCTTTTCAATATTTTATAAAAGAATGCAATGAAAACTACATGCAGTATACAAATATATAGTGAATACAAAATAACATGAATTACCTTAATAAATGTATGCCAATCATGTGTTTTCATCCTTGGCCCAAATTCACTTTTCTTTGATATGAGATCATTTATGTTCGCAGCAAATCCTGTGGGAAATTGTATTTTTTTTATGACTTTTTTTATAGCATTGCTATGTTGCTCCGACAATAACCAACTAAGGGCACTTGTATCAATCTGGTCTCCATTGTTATTTGATTGAATGACATTTTTCATTGCATGGTTGGATTCTTCAATGTCACTACAAATTTTGACAATTTTGTCTTTGTCACACCTTCCATCCAAGATTTTCCATAATGTCTCTGTTACATTCTTTCCAATATGCATAAGATCAAACAAATGTATGATTGGGAGTTTCTTGTAGTACGAAAACCTACTAAATTGTGTAGGATAACTTTTTAGTCCTTTTGGAAGTTGGTCATTGATTCCTTGACGACCTTCACAAGCATCAATTACATCATCAGTAAACAAAACATAATATCAAAATGTAAATTTGAAACAAAAACCATTAGATGGAATGACATTACCTCGATGATTTATTTTATTGTATGATGACTTCCATAGGTGAGGTGTCATTCTCTGTGGCTTTGATGTAGTCTCTTCTTTCCCATTGAAAAAATGTTTTTTGGTAATTCGGTACTTATGATTTCTGTAGAGAAAGTGTATATTCTCATCGAACACATGCTTAAATTTTTTAAATAATGAGATTTCATCTTTGGACCACAAACTGGACATGCAAATTTCCCCTTTTTCTGAAGACCTACAAGACATGTATAATTGGATTAAATATGTTAACTTTGTGTTAGCACTATAAGATACCAAAAAAGAGGTGTTAAGAAGAGAACATACCACAAAAATGTGTTAGCCCAGGGGCATCATGTATTGTCCATACAAGCATTGCATGAAATTGAAATTGTCTTTGTCCTATTGGTCTAGAGATGTCATACATAGTGACCCCATTCCATAACACCATCAACTTGTCGATAAGGGGCTCAATATATACATTGATATCTTTAACTTGGTACTCACCTAGTTGAATGAACAAAAATATTACATAATTATTATGACCATTTTGATGGATTATTTATAATAAATTAAATTAGATGACTATTAAATCAAAAAATACCTGGAATAATCAGTACCAACATTATGTGCTCCCTCTTTATGGACAACCAAAGAGGAATGTTATTGTTGATAACAAAAATAGGCCACACCGAGTAAGTAGATCTCATCTCTCCAAATGGATTGACACCGTCCCCTACCAATGAAAGCTTGAGATTATGAGGTTCTTCTTTAAAGTGTGGCCATTTTCCCTCTATTTCCTTAAATGATGAACCATCCACAGGTATTCACATAATGTCATCTTGACTTCTATTGCGTGCATAGTAATCCATAAATTGTGCCAAGTTACTGCACCTAAATAATCATTGCAGACGTGGAATAATGGGAATAAACCAAAGAACCTTGCAAGGAACCTTTTTTGTTATTCAATCTGATTGATATCTACTAATATGACAAATAGGGCATTATATTGCAAATTCATGCTATTTATGATATATAATATGATCATTCAGACATGCATGTATTGTTTGATACTCCATTCCAATATCTTTCATAATGGCAGATAATTCTTGGTACAAGCAAGGTAGAATGTTTGATGGTGGTAATAAACACTCACCTATCAACCTATGACGAAAAATATAATTTATTAATTTAAATAATATTAATTGCTACACGATTCACCCAATGTTAATTGTAAGGGAATTACGACTAAAATAATGAAAAAAGATGACATAACTTAACATATGTGTCATTGCTACATTGGATAAACCATTCATAACCTTCAAGTTCACCAACAAAAATATAGTGGCAAGAAGAGTTGTTTGGGAGCATTTATATAGGGGCTCGTGTGCCTTCTCAAGTATAGGTACATCAAGGTCTACGTCAACATCATCATCATCATCATCATCTTGATCATCGTGATCATCTTGATCATCGTGATCTTCTTTATCATCATGGTCTTCTTCCATGGGATCATTACCTTCTACTTCTATATTCACACCTCCATGTTCCCTCATTTGGAAATCCACATTCTCCGGATTGTCATGGTCCATAACATGAAACCTAGGGAGGTTGACCTATATGAAAATGATGACCTTATATTAACCATGACCATGATGTCATCATCAAATCATGTCTTATGTATTTTATAAATTATTAAAATACACACCAATGGATGAAATTCATTTCCCCCTTCAATGTGACCATGTTGCCTACAATGTTCCTCAGATGTTTTGATTAGATATCTTCGAGTCTTTAAGCCCTTACAAATTTTGCAAGGACAATAACATTTTCCATCACCTTTTCTTTTTAAGTTAGACCACAGTCTAGCAATTGTCTCCCTATTTTTTTGTGTGTTGATATCGTCAGACATGGTCTTTCTTGAATGGAATGACTCGTTGGTGGAAGAAGGATGATTTGTTTGCAACCTACAGATACAAATCATTACTGAACAACCATTTTCTCAACTATAATTTTCTCAACACAAAGGGACATTTATCATACCAAATCAAAGTTTAGAAATGGACGATTTTGATGCTTTACCATGAAAATAATTGAGCATTCATCATTTGGTATTGTGTATTCCATTTAAGTATGTAAACAATATTCAAAATGCTATCACCAAGTACAGACATAGGAAATAAAAAAGGGACAAAAGACAAGAAATAAGAAAAATCATTACGACTAGAAAATCTACATGTTCACAATACTACATGTGCATATAAGAGTCGATCAAAGAAGTTATATGCCTAGGTGAAAAACATGTAGATTTATTGACCAAGCATTACTAGGAGCTTGATCCTGCAACAAATGGACTTGTGATGATATTTCACAATAGTACATGTGTTGCAGGGTAAGCTCCCAGTAGTGCTTATACAAATATGCATGTTCATTACCTATGCATATGAAATAGCTCTAATGGTTACTTGAAAGAGTGACTTAATATAAACAAAATGGTTACAAAGATGAGAATATGTTGTTAGAATAATGGCAAAGAGAAAAAATATAAAAATACCACTATAATCCTTTAATAGATCAGCATAAAAATACCACTATAATCATTTCATTTCACAAAGGCAAAGAGAAATTTTAGTTAATACCACTAACTTGATAGTTTATGTCTACTATGTCCTTGATCACAACCTCTTCCTTGCTTGAATAACCAATCCCCTACATTTGTGTGCTGGTCTTATTCTAAACTAGACACCGTGGGCCGTGAAATTTCCAACATAAGCACTATTTTCAAATGCCAAACTGATAGGAATATACGCTAAAGCCTTAAGTGCCAACATACCATTAGAAAAATCACCAATAAGAGCAATGCTTCCTAGCTAGAAACTTCCAAGCCCCCCTTGCAGGTGTAAGGCAATAGGTGGCACAACCTTACTAGCAAGCACTCTGCCCTTTCCTTGCACTCTACAAGATTTGATGGACAACACTTGATATGATTCAAAAATAGATATTTATATGAAAGAAACAAAGGTAGAGATATTAAGACAAACTAATACAATTGGCCATGTAATGTATCAAGAACAAAAGCTATGATCAGAGAATAAAAGAAAGATTAATTAACAGTTAATGAAGAGGCATGAGTCCTCACAAAGGATTACCTCTCCTCAAACAAGTGAGTCACTATAAAATGGAAGAGCAGATCAGATTGTTAGGATCATGGAATGGGAAGAAAAAGAACACAATCTATACATTGAAAATAAACTCCACGGGATATAGTAAGAAAAGAATGGAGAGGGCAGACCAGTTTCTAATGATAGTGATGTAAAAGAAAAGACACAAAATGCAATATATATTTTTATCTGGTGTGTGCCGAAGCTTGGAAACTCTTATCAATAATTGATGTATATATTCAAGATATACAAATGAATATTTATAATTATATATAGAAACATTATACACATGATACAATAACAAGTAAAATGATTATGAAATGAGTGAACAACAGTAATAAAGTATACATGTTACTCTTCATAAGGAAGAGATAAGAAAATTTATAAATCAATTGCAATGTTGGTAAGCATTGTGTGACAACAAACAATATTGTAACACATCTATGAGTCTATGAGTTAATATTGTTTTATAGGAGTCTATGAGTTAATATTGATTTATAAATCAATTGCAATGCTGGTAACACATCTATGAGTCTATGAGTTAATACTGATTTATAAATCAATTGCAATGCTGGTAAGCATTTATGTGACAACAAACAATATTGTAACACATCTAGTTAGCACTCTGCCCTTTCCTTGCTATACGGCCTACAAATTAGATTTGTACGATTGGAAAAGAAACTCAAAAATCAATCACAAAACCCTCAAAACTATAATCAAAAGGGATAACCTCGTACTAGTAAAATGTATGGCCAACATGAGCATTTCCAATGTCATCTAAAAAAACATCATCAAAATCTTTAAGTAAAATCTTAGACTCTAATCTGAAGCACAACTATGGATTCTAAATTTGTATGTTTACCTTCCAAATTTGTATGTTTTCTAGTAAATGGAAATAAGACTAAAATTCATGACACATCTAAAATTTGTATATATAATTTCCAAAAGATTAACACCTACATAAATCTTGATATCATCACAATATAACATTATGTCCAACATAATTTCTAATATAACAAGAGTTGAAAACCGAATAGGCCTTACAAGATAGGTTTTTCCTTTTCTTAGCCGCAATTTGTACACAACATACAATCATCCAACCCTACCATGGTACCCCTTCTTTCTTCTCATATTATTTTCTTAACAAGTTTATGGTACTCAAGAGGTCAATAAATATCATGAATCCATAATATAAAAATGATGCAAAAATAAAACTTGGGTCTCAATATGGAAACTAGCTGGGTTCCACTTCAATATGGTTCAATAATATTGTGTATCATAATATTCTATGACATCATCCTTACCTAAAGACATATAATATTATGATACACAATATTATTGATTGAAGTATGTTTACCTTCCAAATATGTATGTTTTCTAGTAAATGGAAATAAGAATGAAATTCATGACACACCTGAAATTTGTATATATAATTTCCAATTGTTAACACCTACATAAATCTTGATATCATCACAATATAACATTATGTCCAACATAATTTCTAATATAACAAGAGTTAAAAACTGAACAAGCCTTACAAGATAGGTTTTGCCTTGCCTTAGCCATAATTCCTACACAACATACAATCATCCAACCCTACCATGGTACCCCTTCTTTCTTCTCATATTATTTTCTTAACAAGTTTATGGTACTCAAGAGGTCAATAAATATCATGAAACCATAATATAAAAATGATGCAAAAATAAAACTTGGGTCTCAATATGGAAACTAGTTGGGTTTCACTTCAATATGGTTCAATAATATTGTGTATCCCCACTCTTATATAACTTAGTCACTGTCTTAATTATATAAGGATATATACTTACTCTTTTATGACTTACCAAACCCTTAAGTGCACTTAGAGACTTGTCTCACCAAACTTATTCCAAGACTCCTAAGTGGTGTTTTTGATCTGATAGGCTTTTATTAACTTAGATTCAAAGGTTTTCAAGATTCTCAGTCAAACCCATGTTCCCAATATTCCAAATCTTCTTAATCAGTCCTAGAGACCTAATTGCAATTCTAGTAGCCCTGCAGTAGGATACAAACCCAAATAACTTCACCTTTTCCCAAAGCACTTGAAAAATAAAAAGAATTTATGAATACCCTTTTCCAAGCACTAAAACATATCATAAAATTACTATGGGATTCTTTGGACTAGGTTTGACTGTTCCCACACAACGACCCTTAAATAACATGAAAAACTACCAATTTACAAACCATCATCACTCTCCCTTTATCCTTATCACTCCAAACTCTCAATAGTGTTATATAATGGTTAAAAATGAACAAATTCTAAAGGGATAAGACTCAGTCCATTGGGAACCCCCAAAACCCCAATTTGGTACTTCTAAACCCTTAATGCAAGGGTTTCTCAAATCTCCTATCTAAAATCCATTCTAGGTTCAACAAGTGATTGTTTTACCATGAAATGATCATTATATGATGATCCAAATCATAATATATGCTCCTCCTTTAGACCGATCTACTACTGTTGCACTGTACCTACAAACTTCATCAAAGAAACCCTCACTGTTTCATTATAGTCAATGGTGATTAGCATTGTTCCTACATAAAAGATGTTAGAATATCATAATACATGTTAGATGAATGCTTCCCATGAAATCTGGGCCCTTGGAATTCATGGGAAGGCCATATCTTGATGAGAACCTAGACTGTTGCAAAAGAAACTCAAAACTTATAATCTGTCAAGTAACCCCAGGCATCTAAACAGTTAACACAGAATATACAAAATATATTCAGGCCAATAATTGATGATAGTGAACTTCTAATTCATCACAATGAATGGAAATAGGCTTCTAGTATATCTCTACACTTCCCACAATGAAAACTTGTTCAAATTTGCAGAGAATCAAAACATTTTACGTTATATTGTGAATGAAAACTTGTTCAAATTTGTAGAGAATCAAAATATGTTATATTGTGATGATATCAAGATTTATGTAGGTGTTGTCTTATTTCCATATTATATGACCTCAAAATACATCAATCAATGTTTACAAACTTGTATTAATCACAATGAATATTTGAGCCCTACAATCTTAGGATAATTCTCAAAGATATGCTCATTATTTTATAATATCCCAATCCCCTCATATTTCTATTTTAAAATAATCTATTTTTTATTCAAGTTTATACTACAATTAAGTATATATCCTTACATAACTAAGACTGTGACTAAGTAAATTTACATAGCATATCCCCACTCTTATATAAACACTTAGCATATATAGAGACATTGAAATATCGGCATACATATTGCAAGTAATGTAATGAATAATAGGACTCTCTTCAAATATCTATAAGGAAATTTCCATGACTTTCTGATTGACCATGATAATTTCTCCATTATGAGGGAACTTCAAACATTCATGGATAGTAGAAGGTGTAACTCTGATTAAAGTAAGCCAAGGATGACCTAGTCTTACTTGGAATTGATTGGATTTAGGAATAGTGACAAAGGTGACAATCTAAGCACTTCTTACCAACTTCAATAGGAAGGGTCATAAAACTTATGGTAGAACAAGTAAAACAATCATGCACCTTAACCAAGACATCAAATTTTTCATAACTTTCTTGATGAAATTGTTAGGTAAAGAGATGTTATTTGGTAATAACAGTCACCATACATAGGATCAATAAGCACTCCTCAAGAGAGCTCTCAAAAAATCTTCATAGTAATGTACAGGGGTCCATCAACAACCTTAATAGTTTCCTTGATATCAAAGGTTATGCAAGGTTCAAGCCTAGGTTTTGGAATAGGTTTAGGTTTCTTAATAAGGTTGACTACATTGTTTTCCATGTTATATGTAATGTCAACATCCATGGTCACAAGGTTAATAGGCTCAACAATATTGGTGGAATGAGAAGGTAAAGAGTTGGTATAAATTTGCAAATTTATAATAGGAGGTGCTATGGTATAATAAGAGTTGGTATGTTGAGTGTTCAAACTCCACTCCGACAATTTAAAGGCATTCCAAATGACATCTTGACCAAAATTGAGAAGAAAGATTTAGCCTGGGATCGATATTATGATATTTTTGCCTAGGAGAATGGAGAGCTTATTCGTATTCCAAAAATGGGAAAGTCCATTCATAAATTTGTTCATCAGTTTCCAAAGTTAGATCTTTCTACCCATGTTCAACCAATAATACATACAGTGTTGAAGGTGGAACTAACAACCACTCCAGATTTTCAGTGGGATGAGAAAATTCATGGATGTATTGAACCTTTTTGGATTATAGTGGAAGACAATGATGGTGAATTTATACTTCATCACGAATATTTTATGTTGAAGATGTAGTATGTGGAGGATGATCATAACCTTAGCTTCACTGTCCCAATACATGAACCTCTTCCACCCCAGTATTTTATTCATGTTGTCTCCAAAAAATGGCTAGGATTGCAGACTGTTTGGCCAGTTTCATTTAGACATCTTATTCTGCTAGAGAAATATCCACCTCCAACTGAACTACTAGATTTACAGCCACTTCATGTATCTGCATTAAGAAATCCTTCATATGAAGCTTTGTATCAGCAGTTTAGGCACTTCAATCCTATTCAACCATAGGTATTTACAGTCCTATATAACTCAGATGATAATGTGTTGGTTGTGGCACCCACTGGAAGTGGTAAGACTATTTGTGTTGAGTTTTCTTTGTTGTGACTGCATCAAAAAGGTGGAGAGAGTACATTTCGATCTGTTTACATTGCACCTGTAGCAGCACTTGCAAAGGAAAAATATTGTGAATGGGAGCATAATTTTGGGAAAGGTCTGGGATGGAAAGTAGTTGAATTGATAGGTGAGACTGCAACTGATTTAAAGCTATTTGAGAAAGGTCAAATTTTTATAAGTACACCTGAGAAATGGGATGCTCTATCCCATAGATGGAAACAACGTAAGCAGGTGCAGCAAGTCAGCTTATTTATTTTGGATGAACTCATTTAATTGGTGGAGAGGGTGGTCCCATCTTGGAAGTAATTATTTCTAGAATGAGGTATATTTCAAGTCAAATTGAAAATTGTATTCGAATTGTTTCTCTTTCTACTTCACTTGCAAATGCTAAGGATCTTGGTGAGTGGATTTGAGCTACTACACATGGTCTTTTTAATTTCCCCCAGGTGTCCATCTTGTACCATTAGAGATTCATATTTAGGGTGTTGATATAGCCAAACTTGAAGCTTGAATATAGGCAATGACCAAGCCAACTAATACATCAATAATTTAGCATGTGAAGGGAGGCAAACCAGCTCTAGTGTTCATGCCAACAAGAAAACATGCATGACTTACTGCCCTTGATTTATTAACTTATTCAAATGCAGATGGTGGGGAAAGATCCTAGTTTCTTCAATTTACTAAAGAAGTTTTGAAACCTTTCATTGCCAAAGTGAAAGAACCTACTTTGAGCCATGCATTGTCTAATGGAATTGGGTATTTACATGAAGGTCTAACTTTGGTAGAACGGGAACTTGTAACTCGGTTGCTTAGTGTAGATGTGATTCAGGTGTGTGTTGTAAGCAGTTTGATGAGTTGGGGGTTGTCTTTGTCAGCACACTTGGTGGTTGTAATGGGTATAGAGTATTATAATGGATGGGAAAATGCTCACACAGACTATCCTATTACTGATCTTCTCCAAATGATGGGGCGTGCCAGTAGACCTCTTCTTGATAATGCTAGAAAATGTGTAATTTTATGCCATGCACCTCATAAAGAATATTATAGAAAATTCTTCTATGAGCCATTTCCTATTGAGAGTCATCTTGATCACTTTCTCCATGATCATATCAATGTTGAAGTTGTCATGGGCACTATTGAAAGTAAGCAGGGTGTTGTAGACTATCTTACTTAGACATTCTTCTATGGAAGACTCATACAAAATCCAAATTACTATAATCTTCAGGGTTTCAGCCATAGGCATTTGTCGGATCAAATTTCTGAGCTTATAGAGAGCACATTGAGTGATTTGGAATCAAGCAAATGTGTCGCCATAGAAGATGATATGTATCTTTCTCCTTTGAACATAGGGATGTAGCATCTTATTACTACATTAGCTACACCACTATTGAACTCTTTAGCTCATCCTTGACTGCAAAGACAAAGCTAAAAGGGCTTCTTGAAATTATTGCTTCTGCTTCAGAGTATTCATAGCTTCCCATATGGCTAGGTGAAGAAGAAACTATAAGAAAATTGATAAATCATCAAAATTTTTCTATCGACAAACCAAAATATACTAATCCACATGTAAAGGCAAATGCATTGTTGCAAACTCACTTCTCAAGGCATGTCAAAGCTGGCAACCTAGTACTAGATCAATGAGAAGTGCTTCTTTCTGCTAACCAGCTTCTTTAGGCTATGGTGGATGTTATTTCCAGTAATGGCTAGTTGAATCTAGCTCTTGCAATAATGGAATTGAGCCAAATGGTTACACAAGGTCTCTGGGACCATGATTTTGTCCTGTTACAACTTCCACATTTCACTAAGGAACTTGCTAAGAAGTGCCATGAAAATCTAGGGAAAAGCATTGAAACTATTTTTTATTTAGTTGAGATGGAGGATGATGAAAGGCGTGAATTATTATAGATGACAGATGCACACCTGTTAGACATTACTCATTTTTGTAATCACTTCCCAAACATTGATCTAGCATATGATATAGTTGAGAGTGATGATGTGAGGGCTAGAGAAAATGTAACAGTGCAGGTCACTCTAGAAAGAGATCTTAAAGGTAGATAGGAGTTAGGTTTAGTTGATGCATTAAGGTATCCCAAAGAAAAGGAAGAAGGTTGGTGGCTAGTAATTGGGGATTTAAAGAGAAATCAATTGCTAGCCATCAAGAGGGTATCACTCTAGAGGAAGATGAAAGTCAAGCTTGAGTTTACTACACCTTCAGAGTTTGGAGAGAAGACATACACTATATTTCATGTGTGACTCATATCTTGGGTGTGATCAAGAGTATAATTTTACAATCAATGTGAATGAAGCAGAAGATGAAGAAAATGAAAAGGAATGAATGCTAACCTCACTTCCTAACCTCAGGTGCTGGATAATATTGCTAGCGTAGGGTTTTTGTGCACTGCAACCATCCATATAATTTTCCTGTAAAAATGAAATGAGAATTGAAATGTTTTTTTTAAAGTTATATGCTCGTGTTTGTCAATATTTTGACCAACATGGTATTGGTCAAAATTTTGACCAACACAGGCATGGATTTTAAAAAAAACAAAATTTTCCTTCTATAATGCGACCAACTTAAACCTTTTTAATTAATGGTCGATAATTTTCATAGAAAAATGAGGTCAAATGTACTCGTGTTTGGTCTCTAAGATGTGTTGGTCTTTAGGACATCTTGCAAATGGTGTTTTTCAACACCACCCAACTGTGTTTTTCAACACTACCCTAGCATCAAGTGTTTCTCAACACTTATCAAATATTTTACCCGTAGTCTACCATGATATGATATTTCTCACTAGCAGATGTGATACACAAAGTTTGACTCTATGACCTACACACACACACTTAAACACTTGACTCACTGAGACTTGTTTGACATTATTTCTTTGTGTGCTGTCTATGATGATTTCTTTGATGAGTGTTCTCTCCCTAATAGTTTTCAATAATGCTAAGCTAGAAGACTAGGGGCATGAGGACATGTTTTATTTCTTTTTCTACTTCTGGGTATATTTTGTTGGTCCTAACTATCATTAGCATTTATGCTTGTTCCACTTCACATTAGGGTCTACAAGGTATTATCCTTGACTATTTTTGCAAGTGCACACTTATAGTCATCTTGAATTTCTTGTGTCTCAATGTGAGTATAATCTTTCCATACTAAACTTAGGAAATCTCACTGCACTAGTCATCTTGACCTATATGTCTTTGATGCCTAGGTGGGATTCCCACATATCTATCTGATATAGATCATATTCAGATTCACATAGTCATACTAGTGTCTATTGTATGATCTTGTGATGCTACCAATAATGTTTGATGATGAATATTAGAGTCTAAAAGCTTTGTGACCTTGCAAGTAAACCACTTTTCATAGTAGTTTGCATTTTTAGGCTCATGTTAGTCTAGTTTTGCATCTTGCATATGGAGAGAGCTCTCCTTTCATCTTTCATGGACTTGTCGGTCAACTACACTTATCTTTCCTTTTCTCGATCATGTCTTTCACTCCTTTCCTTTCACATCACATCCTTTTCCTATCATCACAAGGGGTTAATCTTATCATCATATCTATATCCCAAGAGATCATTTTTAGAAACATGAGTCTATATCATAAATATGAGAACTAAACATACATCTATGAGAGAGATTATACATGAGCATATATATCATACATTTTGAGCAATATGACAAGACAATATAAAACTAAAACATCCCTCACAAGTGGGACAAGTACACAATATATTTCAAACATCCAGTAAATCTCATATATATAAATGTCATGATACAAATACAATGTGGGATCCAAAATTTGGATAATGTCCCAGGGTATGTCTCTATACATCTATCAACCTAAACCTAAGTTTGGCTAGCCCCATCACGAGGTGGTGGTGGTGGTGGAGGTGGTGCCGCCACCCTGTCGAGTACCATGTATGACATGCCTACCCTCTAAGAGTATAGTGGCACTCTCTAACCCTCAAGTACAACCGATATGTAGAGTCCATGATAATATGCAACTCATGCTACCTCTTGCCAGATCTCTGCTGCATCAACCTGTGCCTCCCTCTATCACTGCTCTATCTCAACTCTTAGATTAGTTAGTTGCTGGTCTCTCATGGATATAATGATCTGTAGCTGCTACATCTCTATCTCTAGCACCTAGATCCTCACTCTGAGATCCTCTCCCCTTGTAGGCTGATCCTGCCCAGCATCCACCCGTCAGCGAGATGGCCTCACCGCATCATCCCCCTCATCCTCAAAATCCTATCTTTGTGACTATTTCTAGCCACCCAATCAAGAGCTCTCTCCTATATCCCTAGCTCTCCCTCTCCCTCCTCTATTCCCTCCATCCCCATCATCTCCATCATCTACCTATGCTACCGGCTATGCATCAGGCACATAAATCTAGAGAAGGGTTGTTTCCTATGCTCTTCCCTGTACGCCACATCCACCCCTAAATCTCCCATATCTGGGAGATAGTCCCATGGCTCCTTGTGGATAGTTGATGTGTCCTGTGCTACCTCTTGGTAGTCTAGCATTGGTAGCCATACCTGTCCCTCCTCATCTCTGACCTGAGCATAGGTGGTGGTCTCAGTCGGTACTCTCTATTGTCACCTGAACTGTCTCTAGACCTGAGTGATGACAAAGCACTCTACTATATTAGAGTGCCAACCTACCAGTGGCTAGCTGCATAGCATGTAACCTAGCTCCTCCTCCCAATCACCCCACTACTCACAAGCCCTGTATGGTCTCTACTGAAATGATGTGAGCTTGTCTAGTAACTTGCGATAGTAAGTCACATCCTCGCTATGTGGTTGGCTGAGGAACCCTATGTACCTATAGATGTAGGGGCATCTCCACTCCCTCAACTACACATGTCGATGCACAATGGCGATGTGCTCCCACACCCAAAGTTGTGCTAGGATAGCATCGTATTCCCAAGTCTTGCTCTCTCGTTATACAATCTCATGGAGCTCATGGTACATATCAGCTAGGATGGCTGGGCCCCATGCCATCCACTATTGGTGTGCTATCAAATCTACCACCAACCAACCCTAGCCCAATGGGAACCCTCTCTGGCTCCTGTTAGTAATAAGGGCCTGTGCCACTATGTAACATATTATACATGCCACTAGAAAGTCCCTGCCGAACTCCTCCATCAGCCGATCCCAGCTGAGGTGTCTATTAAAAAAGGTGACATCCTGGAACATGTCCTACATGATCTCTCATCCCTCAGTCAAATCTTGATCATAGTACACCTATGCCAACAAATAATCATGTCAGTTTCTATCATATGGAAAGTTTACATCTATGAATATTTATAAACATGATTATACTCATAGGATCTTCATGAATAGGTACTCGAAGGATCCGATAGACATCCTCCAAGCTAATGGTAGCCTCTCCAATTGGCAAGTGAAAGTTGTTATGCTCACTGTGCCACCTCTCAGCCAATGCTATCAATAATCCATGATCTACCCAAATGTGGGGCATCTGCAACAAGTAAGCAAAGCCCATCTCCCTCAGGTCTGCCTTTCCCGAATCATCAAGATCCTGGATGCACTGTAGCTCGGTCACTCTTAGTGCTCTAATGAGGGGTGTGGGAAAGTTCTCCTGCAAGCCATTAACCCAAACCAGATGTTAGAACATATCATGATGGATGTATAAAATTAGTACAAAACAACTTAAAAGAAAACATTGTCTAGACCCATGTCATAGTGCTCAAAAAATTTAAAACATGTCACATTTTTTTACACTGTGCAATATTATTTTTTGATTAAGTATCATGCAATACTTTCCTCTATAGCAGTGCAATAATATCTTTGAGTGTAATAGTTTGCATAGGATCACATGATATTTCATCTGGTATCGTGTGATATTGGATTACATACCCGTGCGATACTATTTTGACCCATGAACTATTGCACGATAGATATTATCAAAGGGTGCAATACTTTATAACTATCGTACAAAATTTTGTATGGCTAAAAATTGAAAATTTTTAAAAATGTTAAAAAACATGTTTTAAAGTGACATAAATGCTCATAAATGACCTACAAGGGTGAGTTTTTCTGAAAACATACTGGGGCACCATACTGCAGAGGCCGGTTGTGCAACCGGGCATGCTCGAATCGATGCCTATGGACTAGAATCACTGCTTGCTGGGCCATTTTCTCTCTCTAAGCTCTCAAAATTCTCAAATCACTAAAAGACAAATGATTTTGAAAATGACCTTTCCCCCCTTTTATAGCATTTTGACTTTTTGACCAATTTTCAAAACACCTCATAATTGCATGAAAATTGTACCCCTAGCTAATTTTGATGTCCTAGATCCATTTTTGGGATCAAAATCAAAATCTGAGTTCATCTTGATAGGAAAAATCACATTTTAAAATTTTCCCCTTCTTTGGCATAGTTGACTGACCATTTGAGGCCCGATCCTTCGATCTTCACTGGGGCATCTTCATTTCTTCATCCCCATCTCTTTCAATCTTCTAGTCTTTCATTCATTTCCATCTCTTTGAGGTTTGACTTCATCTTTATCCTATATCTTTTTCAGTCAAACCTAGTCAAACCAGGGCATGTCTTCACTGCTTGATGGTTATCCTATCATCTTTTCACCTTCAATTATGATTTCTAGTGACTTGATCAAGTTTATCAATTTGTTGTTTCTCCTCTACCTAATTTTGATTTCGATACGGAGGGGGCAGTACCTATCAGCTTTAATCCTTGATTTAGCTTTATCAATTGAACCTTGAGATTCTTATCTCTTATTTAAGACTTAAAAATTTCCTATTTATAGGTATGTTGGTCTTGTCTTTCAGCTTATCTTTGTCAGCTTATGCTTATCTTTATCCTGATATGTTCCCATCCATTGAACACATGTCTAGATTGTTTTGTGATCCCAAATCGATCTCACATTTCAATTCCATTCTTTGACCACATGTGATCCCAAATCGATTGCACATTAGTCAAAGAGGGGAAAATGCACCCTAAAATGGTTGCCTAGACTTTGGGCCCCCATTTAGCAATTTATCAAATCCCTGAATCAATATTTTCAAAAATCAACATTTTTTAATTATATCAATTTCCTTGATCAAATCCTATTCTATCATTTATTCAATTATTTTCCATGGGCTAACCATTTTATCCTAAAGTCTTTATTTATTTAAAAGGAATTTCCTCCCCTTTTATTAAATAAAAACCTCCCACTTTTCCTCTTATCCTAAGTTGCACAAATAAAGCATTATTCTTATTTTATAAAAAGAAGAAAAACACTTTTTGTCTCATATGGACACAAAAGTCAACTCTTATTTTCTCATTGGAAGATATTTGTGCACATGGATTTCTCCTCTTTCAAGCACCACCCTTGATTAAATATTTTTCCCCTTAATCTCCATGGTCCATTCCTTTTCAATTCCTTTAAAAGAAGAGCTCTTTTCTCATTCTTAGATTCCAACTTTTTATGCTAATCTTATGCCGTAGGATTTCTTGGAGAATTTGGAGCTTTTGGAGATTTTCATGCATTTAGCTTTCATTCTTGATCATAGCTTCATGTTTATACTTTATAGTTTAGTTTCCTTTATGCTCTAGATTAGCTCACATAGCTTAATTAGCAAGAATTTGTAATACTTTCATTTCCATAGCTTAGCTTGCATCTTCATTCTTAGCATAGCTTGCATTGCATTGCATTTTCATTGATTCTTAAGGATATTGGCATTCTTTCCCTTGTCTCTTTGAATCTCCCATTGTGTGGTTTACTAGCAAGGTTGCATGCTTCAATAGCTCTAGCTGAGAGCACCATCAACATCCTTGTGATTCCATGCCTAGGAAGCTCTAGGTCACTTTCTCAAGGTCTCCCATTCATTGATTCCCTTGGAAGTAATGACTTAGAGAAGTACACTTTTTAGTGTGTACAATGATGAGGTTAATGAATGATAATATGCGAACACTTCTTCCTATCAAACCAATTGACCCATTCAAACTTGAATAGTGGTAAAATGGAATCACCTCTATGTAAT
Source organism: Chamaecyparis obtusa (assembly GCA_027943335.1). Classification (NCBI taxonomy): domain Eukaryota; kingdom Viridiplantae; phylum Streptophyta; class Pinopsida; order Cupressales; family Cupressaceae; genus Chamaecyparis; species Chamaecyparis obtusa. The sequence goes on from BSBK01002845.1 coordinate 275,605, forward strand.
GTAATGTATGGGGAAAATATGAGATCCACTCCTAAATCCAAATTCCCAAAGGAGAGATCCAATTTGATCAACCAAAAGGTTAATACACAATCAAATCAATCTATTGAGAATATGAAAGAGAGAGAAAAACCCTATATTTCCCTATGGAGAATTATGCTTGAAATTTGAAATAATTGAAATACAAGTACTAACCTCAAATTAGGGCAAATCTAGAAAATGCCAATTTCTGATGTCTGTGTGTACTTTCGGGCAATTCTATAACTTGTTTCCGACTGGAAATGCTGAGATGAAAAAAACTCAGAAATCTTTTATCTTTCTGACAGCAGGTAGTCTTTGACCCTCATAAAAGGTCAAAGGCTAGATTCTTTATTTGAAGGTCGATTATGACTTTGTTTGTAGATCTCAGAAGTTCACCGAAAAGGGTATCCAAATCCACTCTCAGATCCAAAATTCCACACTTGTACCTACAAGAAAAAGGGGTTTTTTTTTTTCATGGGGGGTTTTCCTTGGTTAAACCCCAATTTAGGAATTAACCTTGAAATTGAATTGAAATGTAGTGTGCATAAACAAATCAATTGAAACAATTCACCTCGCTTATGTTGAAGTCCTTGTAGAGGATTCAAATCCTCAAATCCACAATTAGGAATGCTTCAATGGATTTAGAATGAATGTAGGATGTCTCAAATCAATGGCATTTGATCTTCAACACCAATCTCGAATTGATCTTTGCATATGAGGAGGCTTGGATGAATGTAGAAGGACGGATCTTCAAGGGGGCTCCAAAGAGATTGAATCCTTCAATGGCTAACAATGGATCTCCTTGATGAATGAATGCTTGAACACTTGAATGCTTGAATTCACTTGCTTGCACTTAAGAGATCACTCATGAAATTTCTTGAGAGATGTGTTCTCACAAAACTTGATTGAGAGATGGAGAAAATGAGGGAGGAAGGCCTCCTTTTATAGTCAACTAGGGCACACTCCCATAGAGGGGCCACCTTGGAGAATTAAATCTCAATTAGGTCCTAACCTTTAGAAAATATACCTATATTAAATGAAATTTAAGGATTTACCATTCCGAAACCCGAAATGGCCGACCCAGAGGCGGGAAAACAAATATCCCCGAAACTCGACATCCGAAAATCAAGGAAATTTGAAATCTGGATAGGGGATCAAGGATGACCTTTAATCTAACTAGGTCAGGGTCAAGGTCGATCCTGACTAGGTCAGGTTCAAGGTTGACTTTGACCCCATAAGGTTGAATTTGACCTTGTGGTCAAAACTCTCAGGATCCTGACCCAGGATGCTAGGAATTGCAAATATGAAGTGAAAATTAGGTGTAGAGGAAAGCAGAACAGGGGGAAAAGACTGATACATGCAAAGACCTGATCAAGGCACTTAACATGACCCCAGACCACTTACTCAGAGGGCTAAATGCTCTTATCATGGAAGTGCTTCTATTTTAAGACAATACAAAACCTAAGTCCAAATACTTTGATCCAAAAGATTTTTATCAATACCATCATCAACCTAGTCATGATAATGAGAAGTGCTTTCAATTGAAAAATGTTGTTCAAGACCTTATTGATTCTAATGCTATATCTATAGATGCAAACATTAACAATGGAAACAAATCAGTTTCACCTCCTAATCAATTTTTTTAAATCTACACCAATCCTTTTCTATCTCATTTAGCAATTACTATTGACCAAAATCAAGCTTCTTCTTCCTAGTGCATTGACTATGATGAAAATGTTATTGAATCCAATCACGTTGTCAATCAAGTTGAGAAACCCCCACCTAAACTTAAACCTAAACCTCAACCTCCACCTCATTATTACATTGCCTTTGATCATGTTGAGACAATTAAAGCACCCAATGGTCCTCTCTACATTTTTGCTAGGGTTAATGACATTCCTTCCCATGGTACTCTTGTTTATCCCACTTGCATGGTGAATGCGATAACTAAAGAGCATATTTTTAGTAAACAATTACAAAAATGTTTTTATGATAAATTTGATGTCTTGATTTAAACTTTCAATGGCTGCCTTTATCCTTCCCATGGTTCTATTTTATTTCCTGTAGAAGTTGGTGGCAAAACCTTAGACACTACTTTTACTGTCATTCTCACTTCCAATCAATTTCAAGTCAAACTTGGTCTTCCTTGTCTTACCTCCATGAAATTCATGGCTTCTCCTATTCATAAATGTGTTAAATTTCATCACAATAGAGATATCATTACTATTAAACATAGTCTTTATCACCCTTTCATTACTAGAGAATCATTTGACCTTGATTTCTTTTGGCCTTCTATGCCTCAACCAACTCAAACCTGTCCTGATTATCTCTTTCAATCATACAAAGCCTATAAGATTAAAAATACTTGTGAACTTAGAAAAGCTAAGGATGATCCTTGAAATGGAATTATTCCTACACCACCTATACCTCCTATTCCTAATGCTTACCCACATACTTCTAAACCCATCTCTCAACCTAGTGTGGTTCCTTATGTTCTTCCTCCTAAGAAAGAAAAGGACCCGATGTTGATTGATCCTATCCAAACCCAACTTTCTATAAAAACCAAACGTAACCGTCATGCTCATGATCATCATTTCAAGCATCATGATAGAGACTGTCAACATGCTTCTCACACCATTGATTCACTTCATACACCTCCTCATACTTATATTCCCTTTGACCAACCCATCCTTGAGCCTACAAAGGAAGTGAATTTAAACAAGATTATAATGAACAAACATGAAAATTTTATTCCTATTTTATATTCTATTACAATTAATCTTGATGATGATGATACTCATGATGATGATGTTCATGATACTAACAATGATATTCATGCTAGTGATTCTGATGACTATAAGACTATTGATATGGATCATGATTTACCAACTATGGTGTCATGACAGTTAACTATCACTCCTATTAATGAAAATAGTGACTTATATTCATAGTAGGGTCCTTGTTTGGAACTGGTTATTGTTCCATCTATTGTGCTTGATATTTCTTCTCTTTCGATTTGTCCACCTTTCCTAAACACTATCAACCGAGATAGGGGGGGTGGGTGATATACTTGACTAGCTCCTCTTGTGCGGTGGATTTTGTGCATTTTCTTATGCTAATGTTATTCCTTCGTGATGTGCTTCTTGTTACATGTTTTGTTTAGATTTCTTTAAATGTCCCTTGTTTCCGATCATAATACAGGAATCACAATGTCATAAACATTGTTCTATTTATATCTCTTCTTCTATATGTCACTAAATGTTATGTTGTTCCTATGCTATTATTTTTAAATGTGTCTTTGTGTTGTCTGATTGGATGATGCAAAATGGTAAACACCAAATCTTTTTGGTCTCTATGATGTCGGTCCAAAAAGACTCTTCTTTGCAACTCTTACTTGCCTTTCTTCCATTTTGTTGTAGTTCTACTTCCTTTGGGGGATGATGACATTTCATTTTGATATAATATTTCACATATTATCATATGATCATACCGACCTTGAAGTTGGCATCTATCCCTTTTGTACTCTCTTTTGTCATGTGCTCATTATAATTGATTTGTTCTTTCTTGGGGGAATTTCATAGTGGAAACATTTTTCGTGGATGCATGTACACTCTGTTAAATCCATTGCTCCCATTATGGCACTTGTAATCTCTTTAATGTGGGGGCATACACTTTGCTCACATTTTGCACACACGTACTATTTCAATGTTGCTTTTCATTTGGATCCCTTAATGGATACACTTTCCTTAAGGACAAATATTTCCTTTACTTTGCTGACCCCTAAGGAAGCTTACATTCCCTTAGGACAAGTCATTACTTTGTCAGATCCCTTATTGGATACACTTTTCTTAAGGAAATATCTTTGATGGATTGACTAGAATGACACACAAACCTGCTAGAACTTTCAATGCCATCTTTTGCAATGTCTTCTTTGTGTGGCTCACAGTAAGACACAATCCTATTGGGATAAGATCACACACACACACACACACACACACAAACATATATATATATATATATATATATATATATATATATATATATATATATATATATATATATATATATATATATATATATATATCTATGTATGTATGTCATCTTAGTTTTGGATTTTATGAGGACTTAAGCCTCTTGGGAGTTTGATGTTTTCTTGTCTCCTTATCCTTGATAAGATCATCTTATGCATTTGTTCTACTTTACCATGAGAATGATTTTGTCTCATACTCCTGCTAAAGTGGGGGCTAAATGTATCATCGTAAAAAGTTAGCACACAATTATTTGGAATATCTAGGAGCTATTAGGCCCCACTTTAGTGATTTTCCTGGAACCAGATGCATTTATGCTTGATATCTCACTTATCTTCTATTTTCTTCCCATAATCTCCTTACACTTCCTTAAGCCCAAATTCATTTTAAAAGTTTATCTCCCAGGGGATAGGTCAAATTCAACCTATTCCTTAGGGGTTTCTTTTTAGTGGGCTATGGGCCCAATGCAGGGGTGTTTATTTTCCCTCTCTTAATCATTGTCGGCTTTTTCAATTTTGGATCCCAAAATGAGTATAAAAGGAAATTCAAGCTCCTCATTTTGACATCCAAGTCTATTTTGCAACCCACGCCATCTCTATGAAATCAAGTCTATGTGGAAGCAATTATTGATGATTTCAAGTGCTCTTTTGGACTCAAGATTGAAGAGAAGGATCATAATTCAATATTTGTAAGTCTTCTTCCATTTCAAAGGCAATCTTCTCTCATTTGAAGCTAGTTTTTCTTTTCCATGGTGGACAAGTAGAAGAATTCTCAAACAAGCAAGAAGATCCACATCCACTCTTCTTTCCTCTCCTCCATTGAAGGGATCAAACATATATTCATTCATGATATAAGGATTTGGAAAGTGTAGATAAATTGAATTTGTGAATACATCCTTGATTCTACAACACATATCAAGTGACCATTCATACATCTTCATGATTATATTGGATCTGCATCCATCCATGAGGGTTTGACAAGCAAGGTGAATACTTACATTTGTCTTGTTTTTACATGCTTTACTTATTTTATTTAAAGGTTAATCCCTATATAGGGGCTTGACCAAGGTAAGCCACTTTCCACAAAAATTTCCCCCTTTTTCTTATGTGTAGGAGTAGTTGGAAAAGTTATAGATCTGATTTTTTATAGATTTTGAATGAGGGTTTGATTCTTGGAAGATTCCATCAGTTGTTTCTTTTCCAGGAATAGGTCAAATATTTGGGAATAGGTCAAATTTTTGTGACATCATCCTGGAGATATATAAATTTCACAGTCGAGGGTTACATGTCTCAGGGTTTCAAATCCACATCTATTTTTGATTTCAATAGGTTTCTGACAATCATTTCTAGATCTGAAGTTTTATCCCTGTCTAGCCCTCAAGGTGAGTTCAATCTTCTTCTTTTCATCTTGTATTTACTTGGGTATATTAGATCTAATATCACATCTTGTTGTTTATCATTTCCTCAGGGATAGCACAAGCTTCTTTCTTGCATGTACATATCATAGCCATACATTTATGTCTGTATAGGGAATACCACAAAATCCCTCCTTTAGCTAGATCTTGCATTTGTACCCCTTCATCCTCTTGAGTAGTGCAAATCGGATTTGGCCTAAGGAGTGGGTTTTGGTTTTCCAATGTATATGTAAAGTGGGGATCTACTCTTGATAACCATTTCCCATATCATAGAAATATTCATGACATTTATGTTTGTAATCTTTAAAATATAAAATAAAATTTATTAAATCGATCATTATAAAAATTTCATTGCATAAAATAAATATATAAAGTTAAATATATAATATAAATTTACATTTAATATAATTATATAGTTAATAATCTCTCTCTCCACTCACACACACACAAACATAACACAATCTTGTTGGCTATTGAGCCTACTTATCTTCCCAATTTAGAGATTTTGTATTGGTCATGTTTAGATCACTATAAGTAGATGCATATTAATTTCATGCTATCACTTCTTGATTGAGATCTTTGTTGGACAAACAATTTTTTTTTAAAATATATGTCAATTGACCTTGTGTATTGCACAAATGCATTCAAGAATAGATCGAAAAATTTCTATAATTGACCTTGCTCACCTCTAAGGCATACCCATTGCACACAAAGATGTGATTGCTAGTTTATTGTAATATTTTTATAAAGAATATAGGTTTTTTTAAGAGATATTTTTATTTTACATATACATTTTTAACAATTAAGATCTAGATTGATGTAATAAAATTTTAATGGTTAATTAAGGTTTATATGTTAAGTTGGCTACATTTATTTGCATTTTATAAATGTGTCTTCGTTATGTATGAGGAAATGTTTCATTCTTTGTATGCCAATATTTTTGGAGTGTTGAGTTTTTTATAATTCAAAATTCTTATACTTATTTTTTCTCTAAAGATTTTTTCATTGTAATTTGTGTTTTATGTTGTCTAAATATTCTTAAAACTAGCACTTGTACCTGTAAAATATTCAAGACGCATATCTATAGGAAATTGAATGTTAATTTTAATTTAAAATTTACTGCTATAGAAATGAAGGTAAAAGAAAGAGAGGTTTTTAAATCCATTATGGTTTGATCGTGATATGAATATCGTAAACCCACAAGTATTATACCTCATAAATCATTGATGGATTGATCAATTCATAGTTAAAACCCAATTTTAACACTTTTAACAAATAATCTATATTAAGAAAAATAGTCAACATAAAAATTTTCTTGACTATATCTTTGTTGAATTCTCAAGGATGGTACCTTGGGATATTTTCATCTAAGTGTACTATTTATTTCTTTGTGCATCAATGCATAGGACAATGTTATACAACTCAATTTTTCATTAGGAATGATTAATAAATGAGATCATATAACCTTAACCATAAACCCATTTGTAGTTAAACCATAATTGTAGTTATTATTATGTTTTTTATTTTTTATTAGTAAAATATTATATTTATATTATTCATTTATTATTATATTATTAAATTAGGTAATAATAACCCTAACCCTACTATAATAATATAAGATTATTTTTGTTATTTTAAAATTTAGAGTGGAACATGATCAATTATGACTTTTGAAAATAAAATATGCCATTCATCTTGAAGACTATTTATTTGATAATAATAATTATTATCTTATTGTATGATTATATTCTAGTACACTCATCTAGTACAATTATTATTATCCCTCTTTCTCTAATTTTCTCATAATTGGGCAGTACTTTTAACAAAGTACACTCATCTAGTGGGTTTGAATCCCACTGGGGTTTTCCCTTAACCGGGTTTCCTTGAGAACAATTCTTTGTGCTTTTTGTTTTGTGGTGTGGATCTTGCATTATTGTTTATCTTTCATATCTAAGTGGATAAAGTTAAATTAATGAAATCAGGTACACACAAGTGATTCACCTCCCCCTCTTAGTTGATCTTGCCTCCTTTTGGGCCTAACAATTGATATCAAAGCTAAGTCCTTTTGAAGAAGCTTGACCGCTTGAAGGAGATCCGTCATGGAAAGTATAAGAAGAGAGACTCCAAACTTTGATGGAAACAATACCTAATTTGGAAGGATTGGATTACTACCTACCTGATATGCATGGGAGTAGGACATGAATATTGTAAGGTCACTAATAATCCTAATACCATTCTAAATGACTTAAAAATGCTACTACATATGAGAAAAATAAATTCAAGGAGAACATGTTAGCAAGAGGCACTGATCAACACCTTATCAGGTTCAAAATATTGACACATTTATGGATTGAGGATTGCACATGAGGTATGGACAAAATTAGAAACTATTTATGAAGGTGATACTTACATTAAGCAAGCTAAGTTGTAGGGACTGGAAGCTAGATATGAAGATATGAAAATGAGTGAAGGAGAGACTACCTCAGTTTATTTGAAAAGATTGAATGATCTAGTCTATGAAATCATATGTGATGAAGGAACCTTGAAAAGTAATGAAGTTGTTGACAAGATTATGAGATCTTTGCATGCATGTTATAGTGAGAAGGTTACTGCTATTGAAGAATTAAGAACCATAAGACCTATTTCAAGAGAAGCTTTGGCTGGAAGACCTTATGCCTATGAGATGCCTACAATCATTAAGGAACTTCTGAAGGTTGAAACTACATTCAAAGCAAGTGTGACCAAGTAGGACCAAGGAGAAATCTCTATAAATATGAAATTCAAACACTATGCTAAGGATTGGGAAGAGATCATGGAAGAAGAAAGGAAGATTGATGACCTTGAAGCCTTGATTGAAAGAAGAATACCTAAGGGCTCTGGTAATTATGAAGGAAAATTACCTTTGAAATGTTTCAATTGTAATAAGATTGGTCATATTGTATCTAGATGTCCAAACAAAAATTACAAGGATACTAGAGATAAATCTAGGAAATATTATTCTAAGGGTCATAAAAGTTTTTATGTTGCTGAAGAAGGTGTGACTAATGATGGGTCTGTTGCTAGTGAGGAAGAGATTTCATTTATTTCTATTAAAGAGGAAATCCTAATGAAGAAAATGCATTAGTATCAAGAGTTGTTAACAAAGATGAATGGGTTATTAATATTGGATGCTCACATCATATGACTAGTGATAAAGATAAGTTTGTGAATTTTGAGGACTATGATGGAGGTATTGTTAGATTTGGTAAAAATGCTCCTTTCTTGCTTAAAGGGAAAGAATCCATTTCTCTTGATTGTAAATATTGATGTCTTGTACGTTTAAGGTTTAGGTCATAACTTGTTGAGTGTTGGACAACTATTGGATAAAGGTTAAAAATTGGAATTCATGGATGGAATATGTAAAATCATTGAGTGTACATGAAATCTTATTGCATCAGGCACACAAACTATTTGTAATCTATTTCATCTGAGGACTATTAATAATATATGTTTAGTTGCTAAGGTTGATAATAGTTGGTTATGGCGTAGAAGACTTTTTCATGTGAATTTTGATAATATGGTGAAGATTAGCACAACTCATATTGTGAGAGATTTTCCCAAATCATTAAAGCCTAACAATATGTGCAAAGAATGTCAATGGGTCCTACTAAGAAAAGAAGTCACTTTAGTGAAAGATAGTTTATGCTATTTGTTGAGGACTATTAAAGGATGATGTGGGTGACATTTTTGAAGGATAAATTAGAAGATTTCCAAAAATTTAAGATATTCAAGATACTGGTGGAGACATAATCTAGAAGAAGATTGAAATTACTGAGATCAAACAGAGTTGGAGAGTTTACATCTGACAAGTTTTATGCATTTTGTGAAGAACATGGGATAAAGAGACAAACTTTAGCTCTCCAAACCCCATAGTAGAATGGAGTAGCTGAGTGAAGGAACAAGACTATCTTAGACACAGCTACGAATATGATGATTGAAGGAAAATTACCACAAATCTATTGGTGAGAAGCAATGTGCACCATAGTATATACTTTAAACAAGGTACATATTAAGAAGGGGACCGGTAAGTATCCTTATGAAATTTGGTATGGTCATGTAAGTATAGTGAAATATTATAGAATGTTTGGAAGTAAATTCTACATTAAGAGAGATGAAGACACTAAAAATTTTGATCTTAGAAGTGATGAAGGAATATTTCTTGGTTACTCTACAAAGAGAAAGGCATATAAATGTTATAGTTAAAGACTAAATTAGACTATTGAAAGTGAAAATGTTATAGTTGATGAAAATGAGTAGAGATCAGAAAGGAATTGCAAGTATGATATAACTAAAGATGACAATCAAATTATGGAAATGCAAAATCAGAATCAGGATGGATCGAAAGAGCAGAGAAAAATAGAAGGAAATGAAGTGGATGTTAACAACGAAGGGTCTGTTACATAGCCTATACCAAAGAATCCAAGATATGTAAGGATTAATCATTCTACAGATGTCATTATTGGTGATAAGAATATAGGTGTTTAGACTAGAGGAAAAATTGCTAGAGATGAAAATTGTTTGCTATCTGAATTTGGGCCTAAACATGTTAAAGAAGCATGTATTGATGAGAATTGGATGAAAGAAATGAAGGAAAAACTTGATCAGATTGAAAAGAACAAGACTTGTATCCTTCTTCCTAGACCTATTGACAGGAATGTGATTGGTACTAAGTGGGTATTCAGGAATAAGCTGAATGAGGATGGTAAAGTGGTTTAGAAAAAAACAAGAATGGTATGTAAAGGTTATTAACAAATGGAAGCTATAGATTTTACTAAGGATTTGTCTCTTTTTGCTAGACTCGAAGTTGTTAGACTACTTCTTGCATATGAATCTTATATAAATTTAAGGTCTATTAGATGGATGTTATGTCTGGATTCTTAAATGGTGAACTAGAGGAAGATATTTATATTGATCAACTTAATGGTTTTACTCTAACCGGTGAAGGAGATATGGTTTGAAAATTGTGGAAAGATTTTTATGGATTAAAGAAAGATCCTAGAGCCTGGTATGATAGATTGGACAAGTATTTAACAAATATTGGTTTCAACAAAGGTACACCATAAAATAACTTATATTTCAAAATAGTTGATGATAATGTTTTGATTGCTAAAGTATTTGTTGATGATATCTTATTTGGTGGAAATGATGATTTGAGTAGAAGATTTGTCGATGAAATGAAAAAAGAATTTTAAATGCCTATGATTGGTGAAATGAAATTATTTCTTGGATTGGAAGTTACATAGCTAGATAAAGAAATTTTCATTACTCATTCTAAGTATGCCAGAGAATTATTGAAGAAATTTGGTATGGAAGATTAAAAACTTATAAGAACCCCTATGGTTATTGGTTGTAATATGACTAAGGATGATGATTATTCTTGTGTTAATACATTGTATAGATCTATGATAGGTAGACTACAATAACTAAATCATTCTAGATTAGATATATCAAATATTGTTGGAATTTTTACAAGATTTCAAGCTTAACTGAAGAAATCTCACATGGTTGTTGTGAAAAGAATTTTTAGATACTTGAAGGGTACAATTGACTATAGATTATGGTATGAGAAAGATGATGAATTCACTCTATGTGCATACATTGATGCCAATTGGGAAGGTAATATGGATGATAGAAAAAGTACTAGTGGATGTGCATTCTTTTTGGGTAAGAAATTAGTTCTTGGAATAGTAAGAAGAAGGATTGTATTTCTCAATCTATTGTTGAAGATGAGTATGTTGCTACTGCAAGTTATTGTAACCAATCTATTTGGATGAAGAAAATGTTGAAGGACATAAGGATAAACATTGATGAATTGATTTTTATTCACTGTGATAACTCAAGTGCTATAAATATTTCAAAGGATCATGCTTTGCATTCAAAGACAAAACATATTTCTATTCAGTATCATGTCTTAAGGGATAAGGTAAATGAAAAGGAAGTGAAATTGGACTTTGTGTCTTCTAAGGAATAGTTTGCTGACATCTTTACATAGCCTTCTCTAAAGGATACTTTTGAGTATCTTAGGGGAAATATTTGCCTAATAGCCCATCTGAATCAAAGCTAATGATGCTAAGGGTAGCATCAATTTAGAGGATCTATCAGAACATTATGTGTTGGATTGATGAGTTTTGGGGACTACACCTTAGGGGAGTAGTCTTATGGCTATTTCTCAGTTTGGTATTTTTGATATCTTTGGTCCTTTTCCATTTATGTCAAAGGAGGGAGAATACTGAGTGAAAAAAAAGATCATATATTGTAGAGATGGTGTTGAAGCTAGATATTCAGAGTGGTCAACTAGATATATTGTGACTATACTTTCAGAGTGATCAGGTGGATATAGAATTGACTTTGTGCATTGATCGGTTTTTCACTACATATGTTTCCATCAATTCCAAAGGGGGAGATTGTTGGAAGATTGTTGAGCATGTTAGATTTTTGGATTTAGGTGTGCTAACATTAATGTTTTGTCATTGATGTCAACATGCTTGTTGTTATCTCAAAAAAATGTGCTTAGCACATTCGATAAGGTGGATTTCAGTAATTCAGATGCTATACTAAAGATATTGAGATGCAATGGTGGGATATTGTTTTGAGATGTTTGTAGATCATCTAAAGAGGTTTCCAAAGGTTGGTTTGATAGTTTGAGTAAGATGTGATCAATTTTTTGGTCACTGGTGTCATAGTGTTCTTATGAATAGTGTTGTGTATTTTATTTGGTATGACTTGGATGTGATGTTTCAAAGGTTACAAAGATGGTTTTTTTATGATCCCTTATTAGTTTAATCACATCTGGTGTTGTTCATGTTTAAGAGTACATCAAGCTATCTTTTGTTATCTCAAAGTTTGGTATTTTAGTGTTCTGGTTGATCAGAGTTAAAGATGAGTTTTGATTTTGTATTGGAGATAATGAAAAGATTATGGATGGTATTCATGCTTCTTTTTGGTGTTATTTTATTATGTGATGATCATGTTGTTGGTTCACATTAGTTGTGGTGATCTAATTTTCTACTTTGGTCGTATGTCAACATTTCTTCATTTAGGTCATAGTCAACTTGATGGAATAATGTGTTGCGATTATTGGTGATGGTATAGTGTGTTCAAGGATGAATATTAAGGTCATATCTAAGTCTTAGCTGACTTGATTTGGGTCACATTAAGGATTGATCATAATATTTATATCTTTCATTTTATTAGGTCTAGTCGACCTAGTGGTTGATTATTCTTTATAATCGGTATAAATGAGAGATCATTTTGTAATTGATGTGTGTGAGAGAAATGATTGTGTATGTGTGTTGTGCACTTAAGGAAGAGTTTTTACTTCATTATAATTGTATTGGAATAGGAGATTCTATTTGTCAATTTGGTTTAAGGACTGTATGTCCACCCCTTTGTAATTGAAGTTAGATTGGTGAACTCAACTAAGGGCCAGATATGATATTATATTATGATAGTGAGCTCTGGGTGGTGAGCCTATAGAATGGGCTACAAGCCTATGGTTGCAAGTGCATCCTTTGTTCTCTATTTTTCTCATAACTGGGTATTACTTTTAACATAGTACACTCATCTAGTGTGTTTAACTCCCACTAGGGTTTTTCCTTAACTGTGTTTCTTTGAGAATAAATCTTTATATTTTGTGTTTTATGTTTTCCATCTTGCACTATTATTTATCTTTGAGATCCAAGTGGCTAAAGTGAAATTAATGTAATTAGGTACACACAACTGATTCACCCCCCTCTCAGTTGTGCTTTCTTCCTTTTGGGCCTTACAATTAATGGACCTTGGGGGTCCTAGGTGTCTTAAGAGTTCTTGAGGGGTCTTATAATGTCTTAAGTGGTCCTAAAGGGGCCTAAGATACATTATTGGGTCCCAAGATTTCTTAAGGGGTCATAGATATTCTAAGGGATCCTAAGGTCTCCTCATACATCTATTAATGCAAATTACAATACATTAATGGGTTTTGGGATATTGATGCAGTCAAGGATGGTGGATCCAATTAATGATAGTCCAACCTTTCAGCCAATCAAGAACACATCAGAATAAAATAATAAGATATGCTCAATATCAGATTTTCCATTAACATGCCTAGATGTAAGGCCTTCCAGGTTAGGGCCAATTATAAACAACAAGTAATTCTACAAGATCAACAAGATCTAATACAAATCTAGCTATTTTAGTTCTAAAAACTATCAACAACTGATGGAAACCATAAGGTAGATTTGAACTTGTGCTCGCAAGCCACCAAGCAATCTCCTTGTCTCCAAGTAAACAACTACTAGCTCTGCTGTTACAAACTATCAAATAACAATCTGATTTGCAAGATCTCACAGGATCTTTTTGACAACTTCACTTATCTAGTTCTCCCAACTCATCTCTTAGAACTTCCAATTTGATGCCTAAAACAACTATCCAAACATCCTATAAATACTAATCATCAACCACAAGTTAGCTGGATGAAACAATTAAATCCTACAAACAAATATTAAATGCAATACAATTCAGCTCTCAAATAGCCTTACAATTATTAAATTCAACATGTCAGGCTCCAGAAGCACATAAGATAATCCAACAAAAGCTACCAACAATAAATGCACCAAGTCAGCCAACCAAATCATCAAGAACTCTAGTCAGTAAACCAAAACTACCGAGCCCCAGAGAAACAACTGAGCACCAGTGAAACAACTAACCAATCCAAGCAACACCAAGAAACAAATGCATTATCGAGCATAAATTCTACTAAGCACCAAAAGCTTCACTGAGTTCCTTCAACAATTGAGATTCCTTCAATAACCGAGACCATCGGTTAAAGCTTTAACTAAGTAACACTGACCAAGTAACACACCACCATATAGATTCACTGAGGACCCAAGAATGCCCCTACATTAGACACCCTAGGTTCAAAAAGATGTTCATATGTGGGAAGAACATCTTCTGGGATTCAACACATAAACCCCAAACTAGTTCTTCACATACAAGTCGTCCAACTTTTCACTTTGCATAGTCTTCCACTTTAACTTCCTTTGTCTTTTCAAGTCTTTCCTTGATAAAACATAGGTCTATTCTCCAAACTGATCATCCATACCTTTAGGATCTACCAACTCAAATTGGCTACCAATACTTAGACTTCTCCTACAGAGTGTTGTATCCAACAAAGGCATCAGGGAAAACTTCCTGTCATCCTTCTGAATAGTAAACACATTCTTCACACAATCATACATAGCTCTAAAATCATATTGCCAAGGTCTACTAAGAAATATATGACAACTATTCATCTCCACAATATCACATAACATAAGATGCTTATACTGGCCAATCTGAACATCAACAAAGCATTGTTCTCTTACTTCCAGAGCATGATCATCTTGAAACCAAAAAATCCTATAAGGATGTGGATGTCTCATTCTACTCAAACCAAGTTTTTGAACCATGTCCTCAGCAACAAGGTTATCATTACTAAGACTGTCAACAATAACATCACAAAGTTTACCTCCAAACTTGCACCGAGTCCTGAACAAGTTACTCCTCTGACAAGGTTCCTCCTTTGTACTGAGAAATGTTCGCTGAACCAGCAAAATCTCAAATTTAGGTTCATTCTCAACATTTTCATTCACCACAACAGTTCGTCAGTCACCAAGCTTTTTTTGTGTACACTCAAAAGAACAGTGTCCTTCTTCACCATAGTTATAACAAGCACCCTTAAAGATAACTCTACCTATCTTCTCCTTCAGTTCTATAGGTTTCTATTCATCTTCTGCAGTCAGTTTATCCTTCACCAAGTGATCAATCATTTCCTTCCCACGGGGATTGCTATGTTGTTTCCTCTTCAACATATCTTCTGCCTTTAGAGCATACTAATAAGCATCTTCAACCGAATCAATCTTCAACATACCAATCTCATCCTGGATATTGAATCTCAAACCATTCACAAATCAAGCTACCTTTTCCTTACCAAATTCTCTATGTGTAGACTGAATAGTAAGCTTGTACAACTCCTCAGAATAATCTTCAACAGTTAGATCCTTCTGCTTTAGATTCTGTAACTTCTTAAACAAGTCAAGCTCATAGTCAGTAGGTATGAACTTATCTTTCAACTTAGTCACCATCAACCTCCACTAATTGAACTTATCTTTCGACTTAGTCACCATCAACATCAATCAAGTTCTCAAGCTTCAAAGTACTAGAGAAAGTAGAAACTTCCATTTGGTAACTATTACTTAACTGAGCTCCAGATCTATGCAACTGACCAGTTCTATCTTCACCAAATCTATCCCTATGGTCATCACCACTAGATCTAGTAGCTTCAAAGTCTTCAGTAGCTTCCTCATAACCATCTTCAGTACCAACATTCTGAGGTACACCAACAACAACTCTCATGATCTCAGCAACCATGTCATTCTTCATAATCTCCATCTCAAATTTAAAATTAGATTTCACCTTCTCTGTAATCCTAGATTCCATAGTATCACAGAGATTTGCAATCACTCTAGGGTCCAATCTTCTTAGAGGCATCCTTAAAGATAAGAGAAACTCTCTATAACAAACCCTACACCGACCACCTTGTGACAACCTCCAAGTTGTATGCAAGTCAGATCATAACCTGCCACCTTGCACCAATAACTAGGCCAAGATTCCACAATTGCAGTGCCATGGATATGCAACCTAGATCATACAATCTCTTCACCCACAAGATCAACTTTGCAAGATCAGCCTTGCTAGGTCAACCTTCACTCAACAACATCAACTCAGCTCTGATACCACCTAACATAATCAAGGATGGTGGATCCAATTAAGGACAATCCAACCTTGCAGCCAATCAAGAACATAATAGAATAACACAATAAGATATGCTCAATATTAGATTTTCAATTAACATGCCTGATTGTAAGGCCTTCCGGGTTAGGTCCAATTAAAAACAAGTAATTCTACAAGATCAACAAGATTTAATACAAATCCAGCTAGTTCATTTCTAAAAACTATCAGCAACAGATGGAAACCCTAAGGTAGATCTAAACTTGTGCTCGCAAGCCACCAAGCAATCTCCTTGTCTCCAAGTAAACAACTACTAGCTCTATTGTTACAAACTATCAGATAACAATCTGATCTTCAAGATCTCGCAGGATCTTTTCGACAACTTCATTTATCTAGTTCTCCCAACTCAGCTCTCAGAACTTCCAATTTGATGCCTAAAACTACCCAAACATCCTATAAATACTAATCATCAGCCACAAGTCAGCTAGATGAAACAATTAACTCCTAAAACAAATATTAAATGCAATACAAGTCAGCTCTCAAATAGCCTTACAATTATTAAATTCAACATGTCAGCCTCCAGATCCACATAGGAGAATCCAACAAAAGCTACCAACAATAAACGCACCAAGTCAGCCAACCAAATCATCAAGAACTCCAATCAGTAAACTAGAACTACTGAGTGCCAAAGAAACAACCGAGCACCAGTGAAACAACTAACCAATCCAAGCAACACACACATTACCAAGCACCAGAAGCTTCACTGAGTTCTTTCAGTGATCGAGCTTCCTTCAATAACTGAGACCATTGGTTAAAGCTGCAACTGAGTAACACTGGCCAAGTAACAGACCACCATGCAGATTCACCGAGGACACAATAATGCCCCTACATCAAATATGTTAATCGGTTCTAGGATAAACTAATGTTTAACAAGAGTCTTAAGGAGTGCTAAGGGGTCCTACATGTCTTAGAGGTCCTATGGGGTCCTATAATACACTAATGGGTCCTATGTTGTCTTAAGTGGTCCTAAACAAGCCTAAGATACATTAATGGCTCCTAGGATGTCTTAAGGGGACCTAAATGTCCTAAGGGGTCCTAGTCTCCTTTTACATGTATTAATGGACCCTAGGATACATTAATGGGTCCTACAGGGTCCTAGGATACATTAATGTTTTGTAGGAGTCTTAATAGGTGATAAGGGGTCCTAGGTGTCTTAAGAGGTCCTAGGATATACTAATGAGTCCTACGATGTCTTAAGTAGTCCTAAAGGGTATGTCTTAATGGTTCATAGATGTCTTTAGTGCTCCTAAAGGGGCCTAAGATACATTAATGGGTCCTAGGATGTCTTAAGGGGTCCTATATGTCATAAGGGATCATAAGGTCTCCTTGTACATGTATTAATTCATCCTAGGATACATTAATGGGTCCTAACAGGTCCTAGGATACATTAATGTTTTGTAGGAATCTTAAGGAGTGTTAAGGGGTCCTAGGATACATTAATGGTCCACTAGAGTCTTAAGGGGTGCTAAGTGGTCCTGGTATCTTAATATGTCATAAGGGGTCCTATGATACACTAATGGGCTCTAAGATTTCTTAAGTGGTCCTATTCCTCTCTAACCTTCTCAATGTAGAGCTCTCTCTATCTCTAGATTATATTTTGGTATCCTTCTCCCCATATCCCTCCCCCCCTCCATCTCTCTAAGATCTAGACAGTATGGGATTTATTTGGTTTACTTAAATAAAAACATATCTAAAGATATAGGACTAATTTGGTTCAATAAACAAAAATGTATCTAAAGATAAAGACAAATAAAGAGGAAAGGAGGGTGAGAGGGAGAGGTAGATGTAGAGAGATAGGGATGGGAGGAGAGGTAGCTAGAGGTATCTAGAGAGAGTGTGTGAGGGGAGAAATGTGTGTGTGTGTGTGTGTGTAAAGGGATTAGGGAGAGAGGGGTGAGATTGAGAGTAGGGAGGGAAGGATGGAGGGAGGGATGAATAGTTAGTGAGAGAGTTATAATAAAGAGAAAGGAGAAAAGAAAGGAGGGAGAGAATTGTATAGAGACAAGTCCAGATCTTAGGAGAGCGATAGTGAGGTAGAGAAAGTAGTCATGAAGAGGTAGAAATAGGAATGTAGAGCTTGATAGGAATATAAGGAGAGATTTATGGACAGGTAGAGAGATATTTATAAAGAGGGACAAAAAGAGGGGGAGGGACCAAGGGTGAGGTGAAGTGATCTAGGATTATATATATATATATATATATATATATATATATATATATATATATATATATATATATATATATATATATATATATATATATATATATATATATATATATATATATATATATATATATATATATATATATATATATATATATATATATATATATGATGGTTTATAAAAATTAAATACTCTCCCTGTAAAAATGACTAAATATTTTAATATTAACTATTAACTTGATGTTTCAAGTGTTTTGATATGATTGTTACAAAATAGATCACGAAAAAAGGGAATTCAGATGAAAAATTGTGTGAGCATCTAATGTTTTGAATATAAAGGATGAACTTAAATTAATTTAAATTAACTTTTTATATATTATAATAAAATATTAACTATTGCATTGTTTAGAGCTTTGAATCACCTTTCTAATGCCTGCAAAAAATTAAAATTTTAATTAAAAAAATGTAAAAGTTATGGCCATTTTACTAAAATGTATTTTTTTAGTTTTTTCAAAATAGATATCTAATCTAGCTTCGATATCTTATATGGATCCAATATCCAATTTCTCTGAAATATTTTTCCCCCCCTTTTGGCCTCGAGATTTCTATACCTAGAAAGTTACCCAAAAAATGTGTTTTTGAAATCTCCTTGTATTTCTAGACTTCGACCATGTAGCTAATGTTTTTTTTTTAAAACCAAAATTGATGAAACGAAAAGGGTTTCTTAAGAAAATTCTCATATTTCTATTTCAAATCTTATTTTATGTAATTTGTAACCTTTCATTAAATTTACATACATACATACATACATAGATATATATATATATATATATATATATATATATATATATATATATATATATATATATATATATATATATATATATATATATATATATATATATATATATATGCCTTTAGTTTAATAAATAATTATTATTTCTTTTCTAATTGGATTAAGTCTAAGGTCTTGATTGATAGGATGATTGAAAAATGTTTATAACTTTCAAATGTCATAACATTTTTCAAATTCAAAACATACATCACATTCTATGCTTTGAGTACTATAAGAAAAAAAGTTTTCAATTTGATGAAGTTTTGACCAAGTTATGGTGGTCAGACATATGAGTTTTAATATTTTGGAAAATTTGTAGTAGAAAAATCATAATTGATTATTTATTTGGAAACAAAATCCAAAAAAATATGCGTCACATCCAAACATGAGTCTACTACTTATATTATGAATCTTGTAAAAAAATATTATCATTTGTTTTTCTTTAAGATGGTCAGACATACACCTACTTATTATCTTTTTCCTGAAAGTTTTGTACTACTACATTGAAATTTCAAATTTTCACCAAATAGAATAATTTTTTTCCCCAAAGAATAGCTAGTAGCTTATAAGCTACATTCAATTTTCTACAAATTGTCTTGTTACATAATTTTTATATAAGATTGATAACTTTCTCAAAATTTTATGTCAAGTTGCCTAACCCTATTTTCTAAAATTTCATTGCCACTTAAGGGTCTAGTTTGACATACCATGATCCTACACATACCCTTGAAATGATTAAAAATGATGGCAATAGTTGGGCATTTTGGTTTTCTATTTTCCTACCTAACTTGTGACTGATTTACATTATCTTAATGGCCGCTAGATCTAATTTTAGATTCTCACCTGGCATCATCTATTATTGTGGATATATTAAATTTGTCTTTGTTTGATGATGATTTTTTATTTCATCTACTCTTATTCTATAGATTAGGTAAAGGCTTCATTTCTATTGCTAGTTTATTAGAGTTTGATAAATTTATGTCTAATCATGCCCTTCAAGATTTAGTTGCTACTGTTTGATATGGTGTGCAAGATATTGGCACTAGAAAACCTATCACATATTTCTAGAGATTGCTCAATGTGCTTCTTCATTGAGTGGTTTTGGCAGCTCTGAACTAGCTGGAGGTTATCTAGAAAATCTTGTTGCATGATTGTGGATCTGATGATCTTATTCCTTGGAGGTTTCTTCTCTTCAGGATATGTTCCAGGATCCCCTTGAGATTGCTTCATCACATGATGTTGATTATCTAAGTTGTATACCTTTGAATGTTTTAGAAAATGACTTCTCTCCTCCTCCAGATGCATCCTCACATAGATATTCTCATCAGTTTTGATGTATAGTAGCTCTACTTGTTGGGTATGTGCATCTTTAGAGGTTGGTTGGTGGTTTCTTTGCTTCATGTATTCCTTGGGCTTTTCTCCATCTTTTCATGGCCGAGACACATTCTATTGTCACCCTTGTATTATGGGTGTTTCTTTTTGTAATCTAACTTTTTGTTATTTAATTTAATTAAAAAAATAATGGCTTTGGCCACTTTGATGAAAAAAGATTAAAAAAATAATAATAGTTTTAAAAATAGAATAATTTAATAAAAAAGAATTATATAAAATTGTAATTAAACAAAATACATACAATAATTGAGTTTATTTTTGTAATAAAGTAGTTTTTCGTTTAAAATTTTATTTAATTTAAAATTAAAATTTTATATAAAAATACATAAAACTATTTAAAATAGATTTTTTAAAATATAAAGAGATGTTAAAAATCTAAAGCATCTATCATTCCTATAAATTTGTTCTTTTAAAACTAAATTTTTTAAGAGAAGTATAAATAAATTTATTCTTTTAACACTAAAGAGAAGATGAATAATTTCTATAAGTTAAAAAATATAAATTTCAATTTTATAAAAAAAGTAGTTTACTTTTTAAAATAAAATTAATAATCAATTTTAATTGGTACAAAGTAGTTTATTAATTGAACATCAATGAATACTAATAACATAAATTTAAAAATTCGACCATTTGAAAATTTGTGATTGAATCAAATGCATCTAGAATGTGGGTTATCAAGATGGGGAATTTTCATATAGTGAATGTGGAGTGTGAATCAACTAGATTAAAAGAGGCCAATAAGAAATTCAAGCTGGAATGATGATCTCAACAACTGAATTAAGGGATAATCCTATAATTTTGGTGAGATAAATATATATATGTGGTTTATAATTTATGTAGTGTCCATTGAATGTATTCAAAGAATTAAAACCATACATCATCTCAATACAATTCAAATCAAGATAACCAAGGTAGTTGCTTTGAAAGAGCTTAAGAATCTCCTACATTGACCACTGTAATCGGGTAATAATATGATCAATAGAAACCTACAATAACATATAAAATCTCAACCATAAAGAGATTGTTAGAGAAATTAGTGTTCCCAATATTCAAGAAAGGATGCAAGAAAAACAATAAGCATAATCAATCAAACATTGTGAAATCAATCCAAAACATGAATATGCAAACCATAAAATCCTTCCTTGGTGTTCTCATTATCATGCAATGTGGGCTCTTAAAATTGAGCTCAAGATCATGCTAGCATAAGAATTCAAAGTAATTGTGGTTACCAAAATCAAATGTTTGGCTATCTATTTATGAGATTCTAGGGGTTTCAACCAAGAATCCATGATTGAAGGTCTGATTGACTGTGATTGAGGAGTTGAACTCAGAGTGAGTGAGAGTTCAACTGAGTTGATTGCTTAGTTTAACAGGATTGATTGACCTGCCAGCAAATACATTGGAGAGATGACTTGAATGGATTGGTGAGATAACAAAATAGAGTGGTGAGTTAACTAATTGCATGGATGAGTCAACTGATTGCATAGAATATAAGACTGAACTGATGGAAGACTTAATTGATTGCTGAGGGAGGAATTGACAATGTGGATTGAATAGTTAGGAGAGGGAATTGTGGAGTTAAGAGTTGTGATTGAAAAGCTAACTCAAAGTGAGTGTGTGTTAGGATTTAGGAGGATAATTATGATTTAAATAAATAAAATATTATTTATTTGCATATGTGTAGATATTTTATAAATAAATAATTACTTATTTATTTATGAGAGGGATTGTTAGTTGTAATTAAATAAATATGATTTTTTTAATCATGAGAGGGGAATAATTAGTTTAATTAAATAAATATAATTTATTTAATCATGAAATAAAAGTTGATTTAATTATTAGAGAAATGCAATAATTAGGAGGGGGAACATTAGTTAAATTTGGTTATTTAGTTAATAATTATAAGGTAGGGTATAATTAAATAAGGTTATTTATTTAATTATATTATAGATGAATAGATGATGAATTAACTATCGAGAAGCTCAATAATTAAAGTAATCAATTAAAATCACTTAATTATGGAATTAGAGAGAAATGATGATTTTGATCTTAGAATATGGTAGAAAGACATGATTAATTAAATAATAAAGATTATTTAACAATTTAGGAGGAATGTTAGTAATGTCATTGTGTTAGAGAAATAGGCCATTTTTAAGTATCTACATTTTGCCCCTCTTTGATACAATGCATTTTAGGCATTGTTTCAAAGAATAATAAAAATTATGCCCCAATAGGAACAATGTGACAATGAGGTAAATGATGCCCCCTCAAGAGATTATTTGTGCTAGAAATACATGAATGATCTCTTGAAAGAATATTTAGATT
Source organism: Chamaecyparis obtusa (assembly GCA_027943335.1). NCBI lineage: Eukaryota > Viridiplantae > Streptophyta > Pinopsida > Cupressales > Cupressaceae > Chamaecyparis > Chamaecyparis obtusa. The sequence goes on from BSBK01002845.1 coordinate 298,626, forward strand.
AAATGATGCAATAAAAGAATAATTAGTAAGAAGTGAAGAATGTTGGTAGGTTGTGACGATTGTTCGATCGATATTGGACATAGAAATTGTTGATAAGAATCATGTCTGGTTTCAGGAAGGACCCATCCTGTATAAGACTAGCTACCACATGTGGTTCCATGGAAGATACATCCTATATAAGACAAATGATGATGTAATGAATGACCAATTGTTTTGACTGATTTGAAAATGGTGAAAATAGATTGAGTGATAGAAGAGATTTGACTGATAGAAGAGATTAGACTGATTTAGAAGATATTAGTAAAGAAACTCTAGAAGATGATAAATATGGGATAGAAGAATGATAATGAATTCTTGATCAAAACCCTTAGTTTATAGTAAGTAGAGAGCTCAATTCTTTAATAACCATGCTTTTGATTTACAACTAAATTGAGCTAATTATTTATCATCATTGAGCCACTATTATTATAGAAAAAATGGATACCATCGTACCAAGATATGAAAGATCTAGGTATAATTATCCTCTTGCATTGAAAACAAGCACGCTGAACAAACAAGGAATGTGGGCCGATCCATCAAGGTCAAGCATTCATAGTCGAGGTATGTGTGGTGTATCATAGCCAAAGTATCCATTACAATGTTACAAATTGGATATTTGTATATGGATGTGAAGGCTCTTATCACAAACACCCAAATTTCTCTTTTAAGACTTCACAAAAAATATTCCACAAACAAAAAAAAAGAAAAAAAAGTCAAGAACCATCATGGAATCTCTAAATCTCTTGTGGACATCCCGGAGATGTGTAAGAACATGACTTGTGACAATCAAGACATAATAAGATTAACTTGTAGCTGTACGAATTATGTGGTTATGTTTTTGTAGTAGTTTGAACATTGAATTTTGATGTATTGTTGATGCTATCTGATTTTTAAAAAAAAAGGTACCCCATCTAAGGCTGCTCCATCTAATTTTGAGTGTTCCTTCCCTTGTCTAAGACAACATTATTTTTGACAAAATGCTTTGATGTGGGCCTGATTGACAGATAAGATAGTTTGGGAAGTGTAGTTGAGGAAATGTTGACTAGTTTTGACTATTTGGTCTTGGTTCCGTTGAAGCTCATGTGTTGTATGTCATCGTTCAATGCCTAGTTTTGAAATGCCAAAGAATTGGTTATGTACAAAGGAGATTTATTGTAGGATTTTTTCTAGTTGTTTTTCAATTTATTTGGTTGTCTTCGATAATTTTTTGATGTTTTGCAAATGTTTTTTGTCCATCATAGGGCTCGTATGTTTGGAGTTGAGGTATGTGTGACATATCACAATAAGTGAAGGCTCTTATCAAAGACACCCTAAACATGGTCACCTTTAGATGAATGTTTTATATTTTTTGATGTTTTTTATTGTTTTGAAGGTTTTTCTATGTTTTTGGAGTTTTACAGGATGATTTTGTGTTGTTTTTGTTGTTTTCAAGGACTCTTTTCAATCACTGAATGAAGTAAAAGATATATGTCAGGATTTATTCTCAATCATGATTATATTTATTTTCCCCAGTGTCTAGCAAGGCACAAAACACTATGAATGGATGAAGGAGCTGATGGGACGATAATAGATAGGTGAAAACTAGAATTAGAGTTGATTTGGATGGCAGGACTATCTCACAATGGGATACCATGTTTACCCAAGCTAAGGGATCAAATATGTGGCTATGTAGAAAATGACATGACACATTGAATGATATGGGATCTATAGGGAATGGACATGTCAAGAGACTTTTGAAAATATGTTCTTCATTTTTTTATGTCCTTAATTTTGATCAAGACCAAGAAAGGGATTTGGGACATGCAATATGAAACATGACAATGGATGATAAAAGTAAGGGATGGATAAGACAAAGGATTATTGTAGGGTGTAGATAAAGTGAAGTAGAAAGGATGTATGAAACCTTGTCAAGATCAAAGATGGAAACAAATGGATATGGATGGATGTAGGACTACGAAGGACGTGATAGGTAGGATTGCATGAATGAAACTTTCCCCCAAGTGTAGAGGGTAATGGATTACACATGATGCCTGTTTGCCAGGTTTTCATCATGCTAGTTGCTCAAGGTGCCACATAAAGTGGTTTTTACCATAGGAAAAATTATTTCTCTTGATTTCTATTTTTTTGTTGTCACGCAAGATGCCTGTTTGCTAGGTTTTTGCCCAGGTAACCATTTTTTTACTTTTCTTTTGAATTTTCAACTTTTTGGAAGATAATGGATGTAAGAAATGACATGAAGGAAGGACTCAAGCATCATGTTCTTTGGGTATTATTATTGAAGGACATGTTGTAATGGACCATGGATAGTTGAAAGTATACTCAAAGATGTTGATTAGGTGATGGAAAAAGGGGATGAAATGGATGATAAAATAGACTAGGGTAAGAGTTTATGCATAGGATTGGATAAGTGGGATAGAAGGATGAAAAATAGGTGTTGGATAATGAATGGGGTATTGGAGGACTTTTGTATGTGTGGATGGAAATATTGGCAAGATCAATGTTGGCACACACCTTGAGGGGTGGTGGAGTGATGGAAAGAAAATTGATTTTTGGTTTTGGGATTTAAATGGAGTGGACATGGATTTTGGGACACAAGGAATGAAAATGGATGAAGTAGGTGATGGAGCATATAAGGTAGTGGATTTTGGGACATAGGGACCCAAAATAGATTTGGAAGATGGAAGACATTTATGTGGGGGATTGATGGAAGCCTTTGGAATAGCAAGCTTGGATGCCAATTTTGATTTTTCTTTGGGATATTTTTCTTTGAGGAGATTCTTGGGAATCCACATGGTTTTTAATTTTTCATTCTTTTGTGGGTCCTTTGAATTCATTTCTTGCATAAGGGATTTACAAACCCATATAGATTTTGACTTTTCTTTTCACTTTACTAGCCTTTTTGGCTACATGGATATTTATTTTTTTTGTTTTGGATCATATTTTTCTTTATTTTTGCATGTCGATTAGATAGAACATGTTGATCCTTGATTTCATGTAGATTTCTTGACTTATGGATTTTATTCTTGACATCCAAATTTCTTGGAAGGGAAGTGGTATTAATGGGTGGATATGCATTGTATGGAGGATTTTTGGATGGGTAGATGGTTCTCAAAGATGTGTGCTTTTGCTAACTTGCATGTGGGAAAAGGTGAGTGGATTGTGAATCAGTGGATGAAGGAATATATAGACCTAAGATAGATGAAAGGAATGAGGGGGAAGGCATATGCTTGGGTTTATATGGGGGAATGTTGGATGTAGAGGGGATATCAACATGTTGATGGTGAGCTATATAGTCGAGGCCCTAATAATATAGATTTTCTTTGATATGAAGGGGTTCTAATATACCTTGTTCATTGAGGCCTAACCCCTTTCTTTAATAATGCATTTTCTGACAAATCTTCTTAGTAATTGGATATTGATTATTTTTGAAACAAGATGCGAGTCCATTTTGAGGTGGAGGAGGTACATATGGAATAGTAGGACTACGAAGTAGACCGGACTAAATGAATGTGGATGAACCAAGTTGATATTTATTAGGCTCATTATTAACGTGGATAGAGTTGATGGGAACTTGGGGTGGACATAGGAGATTATGACATGGAGATGGAAAAAGGGACATCATGGTATTTATTAGGGAGTGGATTACGAATGGGACTTAGAGGAATTATTTTCTCTCAATATGGAAAGGGATCATGTTGGACATGAAACAAATGGATAAGGGGGTCATCATGAGATTCTGGAAATATGGGATCTTGGTAAATTGATTGGACATTTTGGGTATCTTGATATTGACCAATTTTAGGACTTGTTTCTTTATATTTTGGATTACCCTCTTGACATGGGACATCAATTTGGATATCTATGGTAGATTCTTAAAAGGAATTGATGCTTGGGCATGATGTGGAAGAACTTTGAATGGGACTCAATGGAGTATCTTTTCTTGGGAGTGGAGTATATGGTGGTATTGGATCTAAGACTACTGATTTGTAGACAAGACTAGATTTAAAGATTGGATCAGCTGGGATTTCTATCATGGATAGCCCTTGTGGGACAAATGTAATTTCTTCATTATTGGATGCATTACTAGGTGGAGATAGTATGGATGAAGAAATGGTAGGAGGTATGGAGATTTATTGTGGGACTATGCAAGACATAGGTATATTATTTTGATCATGTTTGGGAATGGTGTCTTGACATATATCCAAACCCTCATTAGGTGAATCATTGGAACATTCTTTGTTAGTAACAACGCAATGATTTTCTAGACTTCTGATATTGATGGTAATTATCAAATTTGGGGTTTCTTTTGTATATGAAAGGTTAGCCTTATTATCTTGTCTGGTTGTAGAGGCCTTATCTTTTTCATGATCCATCAATGAATTTTGGAATATCTTATGATCTTGGTTGGTGGATCCAGAATTTGTGACAACTTTGATTTTACTATAGTTAATGAAATCTTGGACAATGTGCTTAAGTTGAATGCAACTGCTTGTCTTGTATCTCTTAGTTCTATGATAGTCGCAATAACCATTGTAATCCCACCATGTTGGTTTTTCAAGACCTTCATAATGTCTTATCTCAAGTAAAGTGACTAAATGAGATTGGATCAATTTGTTTAGGATCATCTCAAGAGGTTTTTCAAGAGGTGTAAAATCTCATTGAGGAGTAGGGTTCCTTCTTGCATACCTTTGTTGTTAGGTAAGTTTATTGATTTTTTTGGGACTTTGTCTAGGAGAAGTGATGTTAACATTGTGAGATATTCATATTGGTTGGGTATGTTGGATCAATGCTAGCTGGGTATGTTGGATAGACATTGGTGCTTGCACATGTAGCACTATTTGTACTATTTTAGCATCGACAACCCCATCATTTGTCACATTCTTATTTTTGGACCAGTATTTAGTTTTTTCATAAGGTGTTGGAGTACTAGTCTCTTTACTGATGATTCCCTTTAAGATGAGGGATCTTTCTACTTTTAGCCCTTTGTCAACTAGTTCTTCAAAGGTTTTAATGCACTGGGAGTTAAGTTCACACATTAAGTCTAGCTGACAATTTTCAATGAACATGTGGATCTTTCCTTTAATTAGAACATGGAAGGATGCCTTGGAGGAAACATTTATCCAACTTTGTAGGAAAGAGGCATATATCTCTCCATTCTTTTTCTTGGTGTTGCAAAGATCCATCAATGTTACTTCCATGATACTATTGTGTGAAAAGTGTGATATGATGTTTTCTGCTAGTTCATTCCAAATCCTAATCCTAGGAGAGAGTATGGAAAACTAATCCATGGATGTACCACTAGACTATGTGGAAAAAGTCTCATAAGATATGTGTCATCATGAGCAACTTCCATGCAAGCTATAAAAAACTCCCTTATGTGCTCACAAGCATCACCCTTTTCCTTGTACCTATCAAACTTAGGTGTGAAAAAATTGGTTGGAAAAGGTGGCATATACAGTTTTCTATCAAAAGGATAAGGACTAAGGTCTGTTGTGGTATAAGATCTTTTAGAAACTCCTATTTTTAGATTCATGAATTACAGCTGAAGGTTTTGTAACTACTGAGCAACTAGATCAGTGGTAGTTGGTGTAACAATCATTGTGTTAGGGTCACCAAATGAGGCTCCACTATTTTGGGATGCTAGGGTGTATTGAGGCACTGAGATGTACTAAGATATTGAGTTATGTTGAGGTATTGGTGTATATTGGGGTACTGGATTATGTTGAGGTACTAGTATATGTTGGGGTGCTATATTATGCTAAGGTACTAGTATCTATTGGGATGCCAGATTATGATGAGGTACTAGAATGTACTAGGATGACATATTATGATGCAATACCACATTATGTTGGGGTGCTAGATTGTGTTGAGGTATGGGATTATGTTGGGATGTTAGATTTGGAATGTACTGATTTGGGATTATGTTGGGATGTTAGATTTGGAAACTATCAAACATTACTGAGTAATTTGGATTTGTTGGAGGTGCCCCTTGATTGATTTGGGGATGTCCTAAATTGGAAGAGAAACCTAATGGGGCACCATTAGGAAGCTTTAGTTAAGGTGCTCCTAGTAGGGGTAGCCCCTGCATTGGTTGGAGAATTGTGCTGGAGGAACTTGCTACCATCGTTTGTGAAATAATTGTAGGATGAGTCAAGGAGAATATAATTGGTGCTAATATGGTAGAAAGTGTAGAAGATGTAGATGGTGTTAGGAATGAATGCTGAATATATACCATGGGAGTATTAGCAACTATTATGTAGTAGTTATTGTTGCATTCATGACTGTGATTGTCATTGATGTCAACACAGTGATCTACTAAAGATTAGTAGAGGAGCAGACAGTGTTTTGGTTAGCGCAAGTGGGATATTAGAGATCAAGCTATGAAATGTTAAGGAATTACTCTACATTGTGTTATATGTTTATGGTTAAGAGTGCAGACATTAATTCATTTATTCATGGAAGTTATGAGCATTTTTGTGGAAGCAGTATTCAGGTAGTGTTCCTGAGTAGCGGTTTGTGGTAATCAGATGATATCTCCTAATTGGGATGGAATCTGGTTATGCAAAGTTGGAAAGAAGTTGAAGAAATGTTGTTAGTGATGTGGTTGACAATGCAAACTTTGAGGTCACACAAGTGAAGAGTTATTCTAATTGGAAGCCAACAGTTTTGTGTAATTTTTGTGTAGCTTGTGGAAACTTTTATTTTTGTAATATTGTATGCTGACTCATTTGTAATTACTTGAGTGTGGTATAAAGGAAGGAATGCATTCCTTGTTGTAATATGAAATATGATGAATGTAAGTGTATTGTGAAAGTGAAATTGTTGAAAGAGGATATGCGAAGTACAAAGATCTGAAATTGAGATCTGGTGTAGTAGTGAGTGCGGTTTGGCACAATCAGAGGAGAGGTAACATATTGTTGAGATCAGTAATATTTGATATTATTCTATTGAATAATATAGAGATCAGTTGGATAGTGTGTTCAGTGATCTTTCCATTGAAGTTGTTTGGGCAGTGGGTCCTTCTATCTTCCATAACTCCTAACAGAGTTAGAATCTTTTAGCAGGGATTCAAAATCTCCTAACAGGGATTCATATGTACTGAATGTATTTCATAAGACTCCTAATAGACCATCCTTTCACAAGGAATATTTATATTAGTCCCATGGGGGTTTAATCTTTGATCAAGAGGTTCCCTAGTCAACATATCTTATGTCATTGTGTTATTATGCATGAATATCTTTCTATGGTTGTTGATTACATTGCTTATATGGTTAAAATCTATTAAAGTTGATAAAAGTTATAATTATCTGATAATTGATTCAACCCCTCCCTCTTAGTTATCTTGGTGGACTTTAATTTCTAACAATTGGTATCCGAGCGACATGTCCTTGAAAGGGAAGTTTAACAACTTAAGGAGATCCATGGTGAATTTCAAGAAAGAAAGCCCTAAATTTGATGGAGTGAATTTTGACAGCTAGAAAGAAAAGATGAAGACACATCTACTGTGTTTAGGACCAAGTTATTGGTTGATTACTAAGAATGAGAAGACTGTCATTGATGAGGATAATATTGAAACTTGTACTAATCATGAAAGAGATCTATTCATGTATAACATACTTGCCAGAGAAGAACTTTTGTTAGCCCTTCTAGAGAATGACTACAGTCAAGTAAAATATTTTAAAACATCTCATGAAATTTGGTTAGCTTTAAAATCTACTTTTGAAGGTGATGAACATGAAAAGAAAGTCAAATTACATAATTGGATATGTGCATTTCAAGATATAAGAATGATGGAAGATGAATCTATTAGAAGCTATATTGGTAGAATGTCAAAAATTGTTGCAGGTATAAAATCTTGTTGAGGAACAAAGACAGAGATTGAAGTGATATTGAAAATTATGAGGATATTGACTCTTGCATTTAAGCAGACAACATAGATGATTGACCAAGTTATACCTTGTACTGCTAACTTTACAAGAGAGACTCTTCTTGGAAGATTTGAAGCAGTAGAAATGAACTTGAGGTTATCAGGAGACTTACTTAGAATGGAGACAACATTCAGTGCTCTTAGTGTTCACCCTACTTTGTCAAGAAGCATCAGTGTGAGCAGAGATTATGCTGGCAGCAGTAGATCTAGAAATGAAGAAGACATGAAGATTGAAGAAGGTATCCTTGCTTGTGAAGAGAGAACCAGATGATAAGAAATTTTTTAAATGTTGGACATGTCAAGAATGTGGTCATTTTGCATCTAAATGTCCTTAGAGAGTTAAGAAGTATAAAAACAATTTTAATCCGAGAAGATCTAAGGAATGTTACTATGCTAATGATGAAGAATTTGAAGCTAGTATAGAGAGAACCTTAAGTGAAAGTGATATTGAGAATAATGATGATACAAGATTTGTAGCAATTAAAGAAGAAAATCTTGAAATAGAGGTTAAGGAAGAAAAAGCCCTAGTTTCTCAAGTTGAAAAGAAAGATGATTAGATTATAGACAGTGGTTGTTCACATCATATGACTGGAGACATGAAAAAGTTCATAAAATTTAACAATTATGATGGAGGAGTTGTTAGAGTTGGTAACAATGCACCTTGTTTCATTAAAGGTACAAGATCTATTACTCTTTATGGAAAGACTAATACTGATGATGTTTACTTTGTGGATGGTTTGAAACATAATCTGTTGAGTGTTGGATAGCTAGTTGATAAGGGATATCAAGTTTGGTTTACTAAGAAAACTTGTTGGATAAAAGATAAAGATGGAAATTTGATTGGTACTGGATCTAGAACTAGAGGTAATGTATTTCAGTTTAATCCTACTAAGATGACATGCTTGATTACTAAGATTGATGATAGTTGGTTATGGCACAGAAGATTTTGTCATATAAATTTTGATAACATTGTGAAAGTGAGTACTACACTTGCAGTAAGAGATTTTCCTAGAATTAGGAAGCCTACTAACATGATGTGCAAGGAATGTGTGATGACTAAACAGAAGAGAAGCTCATTTCCTAGTAAGAAGTTTACATCAGTAGAGAAGTTGGAGATTGTTCATACAAACTTGAGCGGTCCTACAAGGACTAGAGGATTCTATGGAGAAAGGTATTTTATGATTCTTGTTGATGATTTTACAAGAATGATGTGGATTGCATTTCTTAAAGAAAAATCTAAAGCATTTGATAAGTTTAAGGTCATTAAGAGGAAAGCTGAGAATGAATCTGGAATGAAGATTAAATGTTTGAGATCAGATAGAGGTGGAGAATTTACTTCTAGAGAATTTAACACCTTTTGTGAAATGAATGGTATTAAGAGACAATTTTCAGCCCCTAGGACACCTGGACAAAATGGTATTGCAGAAAGAAGAAACATATCAGTAACTAAAGCAGAAAGAGCTATGTTATTTGAGAATGACTTAGCAAAGATATTCTAGAGAGAAGCAGTGAACACAATAGTGTATACCATGAACATAGTACAAATCAAAGCAGAAACATACAAGACACCCTATGAACTACGGTTTGGACATGCACCCTCAATTAAGTATTTTAGAATTTTTGGAAGCAAATGTTATATAAAGAGAGATGATGACATTGGAAAGTTTGATCCTAGAAATGATGAAGGTATATTTATTGGATATTCTTTGAAAATTAAAGCTTATAGATGTTACAATAAGAGAACTAAGACTATTGTTGAGAGCACAAATGTTAAAGTTGATGAAAAGTTCAAAATTCAGGAAAGAATGCTTGATTATGAATCAGATGAAGGAACTCATCCTAGATCTAATATTAAGACTACTGAATTATTCTATGAAATTGACATTGATTTGTTGAATGAAAGCCACAGTGAGGTAATTGAAGAACCGACACCTGAAGTGAGATATGAGATAGTGACACCTAACAAAAATTTATCAAGGAATCAAACTGTTGAGCAGAGTATTGGAAGCATAGATAGAGGAGTTCAGACTTGAAATAAGATAACATAGAAAAATGATGGTATCTTTGTAAGTCAGACAAAGTACTTGAATGATTTGTTAAAGAGATTCAAAATGGAGAACTATAAACCAGTTGGAACACTTATGGTAACCGGACATAAGTTATCTAGCACATATGAGACTCCTGCAGTAGAATAGAAGAAGTACAGATCTATGATTGGAGGATTGCAATACTTGACACATACAAGACCTGATATAGCACACTTAGTTGGAATTGTAGCAAGATTTCAAGCTGAACCTAGAGAATCACATTATGCAGTAGTGAAGAGGATACTCAGATATTTAAGAGGCACAATTGAGTATGGATTGTGGTGAAAAATTTGATGATTGTACCCTATGCGCATATACAAATGCTGATTGGGGAGGTAGTATTGATGATAAAAAGAGCACTAGTGGTGGAGCATTTTTCCTTGGAGGAAGATTGGTTTCTTTTAAGCAAGAAGTAGAATTTTATTTCACAAAGTACAGTAGAAGTAGAGTATGTAGCAGCATCAAACAATTGTAACCAGATAATTTGGATGAAGTAGATGCTGAAGGATATTGGAATAAAGTTTGTTGAGCCTATTGTTATACAATGTGACAACACCAGTATAGTTAGTATGTCTAAGAATCTTGTATTACATTCTAAGACAAAGCATATAGAAATAAAGTATCATGTAGCAAGAGAGAAAGTTGCTGAGAAAGAAGTCAAAATTGAGTACATAAGCACAAAGGAGTAGATTGCAGACATATTTACAAAACCTTTTCCTAAGGATACATTTGAGTATCTGAGAGGTATGCTTGGGGTTATGCCCCAACCTACTTTTGAGAAGTGATGTAGATTGTTGCATCTGTCCAATGGTATATGAGCCCTATCTTTCTTCTGGACTAGATGTTGGTACTTCCTCTATGGGGGAGTATCAGTATCTGAGCTGAGTCATGAGGACTCTAGTGAATGTATTTTCTGAACAATGTCTTTTGACATTAGAGTTGTTGTTGACATAATGATGAAATTTATGTCATTGATGTCAATGGGGGAGAAGTGTACATGAAAAACCACTTGTACCATCTATTGGAGAGAACTGAATTGGAGAAGGAAGCAAGATTTGATTGATGAAGAGGACTTGAAGTATTTTTTAGAGCAGCAGTGTTGCAGTGTTGGATTTATGGAACATTGGATTTTTTCATCTATGTTGCCATCAATGCCAATGGGGGAGATTGTTAGGAATGAATGCTGAATATATCCTATGGGAGTATTAGTAGCCATTCTATAGCAATTGTTGTTGCATTCATGACTGTGATTGTCATTGATGTCAACACAGTGATCTACTGAAGATTAGTAGAGGAACAGAAAATGTTTTGGTTAGCGCACATGGGATACTAGAGATCAAGCTATGCAATGTTAATGACTTACTCTATGTTGTGTTATATGTTTATGGTTAAGAGCACAGACAGTAATTCATTTATTCATGGATGAGCATTTTTGTGGAAGCAGTATTCAGGTAGTGTTTTAGAGTAGTGGTTTGTGGTAATCAGATGATATCTCCTAATTGGGATGGAATCTAGTTATGCACAGTTGGAAAATAGTTGAAGACATGTTGTTAGTGAAATGGTTGACAATGCAAACTTTGACATCAGACGAGTGAAGATTTATTCTAATTGGAAGCTGACATTTTTGTGTAGCGTGTGGAAACTTTAATTTTTGTAATATTGTATGCTGACTCATTTGTAATTACTTGAGTGTGGTATAAAGGAAGGAATGTATTCCTTGTTGTAATATGAAATATGATGAATGTAAGTGTATTGTGAAAGTGAAATTATTGAAAGAGGATATGTGAAGTACAAAGATCTGAAATTGAGATCTAGTGTAGCAGTGAGTGCGATTTGGCACAGTCATAGGAGAGGTAACATATTTTTGAGATCGGTAATATTTAATATTATTCTATTTAATAATCTAGAGATTAGTTGGACAGTGTGTTCAGTGATCTTTCCATTGAAGGTGTTTGGGCAATGGGTCCTTCTATCTTCCATAACTCCTAACAGAGTTAGAATCTTTTAGTAGGGATTCAAAATCTCCTAACAGGGATTCATGTGTACTGAATGTATTTTATAAGACTCCTAATAGAGTCCATCCTTTCATAAGGAATATTTATAATAGTGCATCTTTTTTGGGCATCATTCCCACCGAGGTTTACTCTTTGATCAAGAGATTCCCTTGTCAACATATCTTGTGTCATTATGTTATTATGCATGAATATCTTTCTATGGTTTTTTATTACATTGCTTATATGGTTAAAATCTATTAAAGTTGATATAGGTTATAATTATCTGATAACTGATTCACCCCCCCTCTCAGTTATCTTGGTGGACTTTAATTTCTAACAGATGGAAAACTAGAAAATAAGAGATTGGTGTACTAGATCCCTAAGGTATTGGAAGATGTGGTGATGTGGGAAGAATTTTGCCTGGAACTGGTGGATGCAATGAATGAACTAAGTGGTAGGGGTGTTGTTGAGGCTAACCAAGATGGTGGTACATGCATGTCTTCCACTATGGTGGATGTGTCAAACCCAACTGGTAATTTAGCACCTTTTTGTATGAACATGTGAAGCTATTTGTTTGGGTCAACCTCTATAATGGATTCTAAGATTAATTTCATCTTCTCATCATGAAAACCATCATCAATATCTTCTTTCATACATTTGGATTTTCTTTTTGTGGGGGTTAGTTCATGTAGTTGTAAAGTATCACCTAGTGTTTTCTCTTGGCGCAAAAATGTCTTGGGATTGCTATAGTCTAGTCCCAAGGTTCTCGGTGAAAATTAAATTTTTTGATGGAGATCATGGTTAGGGATTTGATTGTACTCCATTGTGTCCTTACTCTTCTTTGATCATGTGTTTGGCATATGCAAGTCTATGATGAATGCAGGACAACTAAGGAAAACAAATTATATCTTTTTTAGATTTTTTGATATGGGATGATAATGTAAATGAGGATGAATATTCAAATATGATATCTAAGGTGTAAGTACCAAATCCTGAGAGAGATTCTAGAAACTTCAAAGGTAAAACCTCTAAGAAAAGGCCCAAATGATAATGAGGACTATCTTGAACCAAAAGGTAGGATAAAAGTGATAAATTCTAGCAATAGTGCCTGTCTAAGATAAATATTAACCAAAATAACAAGGTGCTTGTTCTGAGGCTAGTAGATAAAGATAGTGTTGAAGATGTCAAGATAAAACACAAGACCACTATAGGAATGTCCTAGGAAAATTGACCCTCTAATTTGAAAAATAACTCTAGGAAGTGTAATACTTTAACCCTAAGAGATGCACGCTATATTTTTGAGATTTTTATTTTATTTTGGAGACTAATATGATGACTATGAAAAAATGCAAGATTCTAAGATATGTATATATAAGTATGTCAATCACAAGGAACCAAAATGAATGTTTGTAGGACCAATTATTTTGTAGTATAAATCTTGTAGGACAAATCCTGCAGGACAAATGTTGTAGGACAAATGTTGTAGAGCCAATTGTTGTAGGACAAATCTTGTAGGAAAATGTTGTAGGACCAATCTCAAAAAACTCAAAATCAATGTATAGCTACAAGAATGACTAAAAAATAAATGATCTGTGTGTATTCAATAACTTTTTCAAGCTACGAGTTTTCATGAAGTTAATCACAATAGAAGTAGTATACAAGAAGTTTAATCTATGGCCAAATTTGGATTCATCTAAAATATTATAGGCCCATTGATTGGGTGTTCTTCAAATCACACAACATAAGTGCCACACAATTAGAGCTAAAAAAGACCTTGAATGTGTTTGTGTTATCACCTTTTCTTGGTATTGTTGATGTGTTAGCAAAGATCTCTTTTGCAACACAATATCCCTAGGACATATATGATGGGAATCTTGGGGGGAGATTATTTTTCAGCCTCCCCTTGTACTATAATAAGACAAATGTTCAGAGTTAAATCAGGTTGCCTCTAATTAAAAAGTTCTTGTAAATTTTGTGGAGTCTCCCCAATCGGTTTGTACATGTGCGACTCACTTAAGAGCCTAGTTGACAATGCTAGTTTCTTAGGGATACTTCACCCAGTCCAAAATATCATCAACACACCTCATCCAAGCTTGAGGAGATAAGACCAGAGTTTTCTCAGGGTCTTATTTATATACCAACCAAAATAATTTTCTAGTTTGAGGTCTTCCTCTATAATGGGTTAAGAGAACCCTCTAAACAAGCCTCTCTAAAAAAATGGTTGCTAATCTAACAAATTGTGCAAGCACACCAAGAAATTCAAACACCAGGTTAATTGTATTAAGCACCAATAGTCAAATGTGAACTGATCTATCATCCATACAAGCACATGAGTTCAATTTTAAGACCAAACCAAATGAGTATTGTTTTGTCCAATTTTAGATGCACCAAAGTCCAAATGTATTTTGCCTTGTTCGATTTTATTACCAATCTCAAATGTTCTTTGCCTTGTTCAATTTTTAACCACCATGTCAATTTTAAGCACCAAAACGGGATATGAAATGTGAAGTTTGAGCATGCATTGTTTTTTTGAAGCACCAAAATGAAAGATGAATTGATTTTAGATTAACAAGATTAAAACTTGCTTCCAAGCCACGTGCTAAAAAGAAAAGTTAGTACCAAAATAAAAACCTTCTTCTCTTATTTATACCTCCAAAGAATTGATTTATGGTTTTTTGGCTAGTATCTTGTTTTGTTTTTTCTTTCTTTCTCTTCTTCTCTACTCAATGGGCTCCTGAATCTTGACTTTTTTGTTTTGTTTTGTGCTTTTGATGGTCAAGGGCATTACATCAAGTACATATTTCCAACAATGAAAATGCATCATTTTAAAATAGAGAATGAGATTTGCATGGAAGAGAAAGAAATCTTATTTTGTAGTTTCGAAATAATGTTTTCAATAAAATGATTATCACTTGCACTTGCACACAAAAATTAAAGCAAAGTTTTCAAAGGTCTATATAAATATGTATATATTTTTTTTTCAAAAATATTTCTCATCAAAATTAAAATCACAGAGAATGGACCCCTTATAGAATTTCAAGATATTTCCAAAAATGTAAAATTTTCAAAGAAATATGCTGATTTGTGTCCAAAAATATTTTTTTTATGAAATATCATTAAAATTTTATTTTTTTAAAAATAAAAATTAGAAAAATCTAAAATTTGGATTGTAGTTTTCTTATGTCAAAAGAAACCTACAAAAAAAATTTCAAGTCATAATTCTTAATTTTGTGCTCTCGAGACCCATTTTATCATAACAAACCAGTTTTAACAAATCTATCTTTTTGGAAAATATTTCCCCAAAAAATTAAAATCAAAGACAATATACCCCTGTTAGAATTTTGAAATATTTCCAAAAATGTAAAATTTTCAAAGAAATATGCTGATTTGTGCCCATAATTGATCTTTTATGAAAATCATTAAAAAAAAAAAATTAACAAAATCTGAAAAAATCTGAATTTTGGACTGTAGCATCTCTATATCAGCACAAACCTACAAAAAAATTCCAAGTGGTTTGAAAGTTATGACCAAATTTCACGTTGGGTTCACCATTTGTAATTGGGTAATAAGAGGAACAATAGAAACTTGCAATAACATATAAAATCTCAACCACAAAGAGATTGTTAGAGCAATTAGTATTCCCAATATTTAAGAAAGGATGCAAGAAAAACAATAAGCATAATCAATCAAACATTATGAAATCAATCCAAAACATGATTATGCAAACCATAAAATCCTTCCTTGGTGTTCTTCTTCTCATGCAATGTGGGCTCTTAGAATTGAGCTCAAGATCATGCCGACATAAGAATTCAGAGAAATTGTGGTTACCAAAATAAAGGTTTGGCTCTCTATTTATAATATTTTAGGGGTTTCAACCAAGAACTATGATTGAGGAGTTGAACTCAAAGTGAGTGAGAGTTCAACTGAGTTGATTGCTTAGTTTAACATGATTGATTGATCTACCAACAAATAGATTGGAGAGATGTCTTGAATGGATTGGTGCAGTAACAAAATAGAGTTGTGAGTTAACTGATTGTATGGATGAGTCAACTGATTGCATAGATTAGAAGATTTAATTGATGGAAGACTTAATTGATTGCACATGTGGAGATATTTTATAAATAAATAATTACGTAATTATTTATGAGAGGGATTGTTAGTTGTAATTAAATAAATATAATTTGTTTAATCATGAGAGGGGAATAATTAGTTTAATTAAATAAATATAATTTATTTAATCATGAGATAGAATTTGATTTAATTATTACATAAATACAATAATCAGGAGGGGGAACATTATTAAATTTGGTTATTTAATTAATAATTATAAAGTAGGGTATAATTAAATAAGGTTATTTATTTAATTATATTATAGATGATTAAATGATGAATTAATTATTTTTTAAGTTCAATAATTAAAGTAATCAATTAAAATTACTTAATTATGGATTATGGAGAAATGATGATTTTGATCTTAGAATATGGTACAATGACACAATTAATTAAATAATAAAGACTATTTAACAATTTAGGAGGAATGTTAGTAATGTCATTGTTTTAGAGCAATAGGCCATTTTTAAGTGTCTACAACCACAATGTAGTGTTATAATGTCAATTATTTAATTGATTTATATTCTTTTTAAATAATTCCAAGTTTATTTTTCTTAATATTGGAAAAGAAAATTTATTTTTCTAAGATTGGCATGGGAGAAGAAGAAGAAGAGTGTAGTTAGAATCAAAGTTTTTTTTTAAAGAAAATTACTACCTAGGGTAGCTACCATAATATTCATGAAAAAGAAAGATTACATATCATGCACATAGAGAGAACATCTAGATCCTAATGACCTCAACGACCTCTTAAGCTCACTCTATCTATGCATCAAGGAACAGATACCTACAGGTTCCATTACACTAGAAAATAACCTCCAATGCCACACTGCCTCCAACTATGAGTATCTTGATCAACCGAACATCCAACTCTCCAAGTTATAAGCACCCAAAACATTAGCAATGTTGACCATTTGACACACCATCATGATGCCCATGAAGAGACTGCTTGTGAGATTAAAAAGGCCTCATGGTCAAAGAAAGGTGTTTGAAAAGCTAGCTTTGAAACTAATGAAAAATCAACACCACAAAGGATCTGAAAGAACCATGAAAAATCCCTCATTGACCCCTATGAGAGGACCCTTCTCTATCATTCCTTAGCCCTACATCCCATCGATCCAAGCTATTTGAAGTGAAAAAGGATTCTTTTTGATCAATGGCATAATATGCCAAAAGATCTACTACTTTATTGCATTCTCTATATACATGTTGAACGAAATAATCAACACCAACCAAAAGTTCTTTGGCACCTACTAGACACATTTTTTATTTCTAACTAGGAGCTTTTCCTGATATGATGGCTTTAACTGCATTAAGGGAATCACCTTCAATGTTTATCTCACAAAGACCATCTTTTTTACAAAGCCTTAGGCCAAATAATAGAGCCTCATATTTTGCATCATTATTTGTACCTTTTAGGAGTTTGATTGAGCCACACCACACCAATTCATCCTGATCATTTCTAATGATGAAGGTAGCACCTAAAGGACTAGGATTTCCTCTCAAGGTACCATCAAAATTCATTTTCAAACACCCCAAAGTTGGGAGGGACCATTTTGCTACTTCTCTTGATAGATTACTAGGAGACACCTCTTTGGGAGGAATAAGATGAAACCAAATATTGCTCACTAAATGATCCTAGCTAGAGAAAAAAATTGTCTTCCTTTTGCTCACCCTACAATTGGTGTACATTCATAAATTCCTACATCAATCTTGCTAATAACTTTAGAAATCAAAGAAGGATTGTCACTGAAAATCCTTGCATTCCTTTCTTGCCAAATATGGAAGACTATGTGAGCAGAGGAAGCATACTAAAGTCCACTCCAAATAGAGGACTTGTATAAAATGGGCAATGTCTAACTAGTCGACTAAATACCCATGCTTGGAGAATTATTGTAATTTATTAATTAAATTAAAAAATACATAACAATTAATTTTTAATTTTAATTTAATTAAAAATAGACATAAATGGGAATCCTATCGGTGTATAGCCATTTCATATAAAATGGGTCATCATTCAAAGAGTTCCTTTAATGCCCTTCATTAAGCTTTGAACCATTGTGATTTATTAATAAAAAAAGGATGAACATATGCTAGAAAAGGAACATGTAACAAAAAGATGGTCAACATTTTCCTCATATTCATTGCACTTTGGACATCAAAAGGGGCCATGAAACACGATCTTCATCAATTTTTCATCTGTGAGGATTTTATAATTGACCTCCAACCAGGTAAAGGCACATGCCTTTCCAAAAAATATGTTTCCATGAACATGTCTCCCTGACCACATCTTGGACCATGTAATCCATTTTAGTAGAATAATGGTCTGATTTTTCCACACACCAAATGACATGATCAATGTGTCCTCCAAAATTCACATATCTATTAGCTAACTCCATCATCACCATGTTCCCTTCCGATCTCCATAAGCTCAATAATTCCTTCCATCACCATGTCCTTGACTCATCATATTTAATGTAGTCATATAATCTCACACCATAGAGATCACAAGCCAAGTTTTGAACATTAGCAATACCATCTAGTCCTTCCAAAGGGGGATATCTATTCCATAGATCAAACCAAAAGAGGGATGACTCATCATTCCCTAAACTGTAGGATAGATGTTGCATGATGATTTTCCAACATTTAAGCATAAAAATCCAAATCATCAAACCATGGGGGGTTCACAATTATAAGAATCTATTCTAGAAAAGGATCATCTAGATAGTTATGTTGAAGAACACTACTCTATAGTGTTATCGGCTCCTTGAACATTCTCCATATTAATTTGGCACCCAAGGAAACATTTTGGGACCTAATATCTCTGATCCCAACTCCACCTCCCTCTTTAGACTTCTTTAAAAGCTTCCAAGCCATCAATGAGATACAATGTTTTTTAGAAGCACCATCCCAAAGGAATTCCCTCTAGATCTTGTCCATCTCACCTGCTGCTTACTTCATAACTTCCAATTTGGAAAGAAGGTAAATTGGAATAGCTAACAAAATAGATTTAATCATAGTGATGATGCCTACATAAGTCAACCATTTTCCCTTCCATAGTTTCATTTTTCTACTCATCTTATCAATTGTTGTTAGGATTAGGTAATACTGAGAGGGGATGAATCAATATTACAACACTTTAATTTAAACTTCAACCGATTGAAAATAAACCACAACAATTCTGAAATGAAAAGAACATAAATGCACAATACATAACTCATGACACCATGATTTGTTTTGGAGGAAACCCTGGCCAAGGGAAAACCCCGATGGGGATGGTACCCACAACTATGCACTAAAATATTATATCATTGTTAGGAGATCTAGCCCTGTTAGGAGTTGATTATTACATAGTACATTTCCTTGTTAGAGGAATACAAAACCCTGTTAGGGGTATACAAAAACCTTGTTAAAGGTGGTGACCATACAATTCTTACAATCAAAATACTTTCATAAAGTGTTCTTCAAAATGGTGAACAATACAAGCATGTGCTATGCTTAGATAGTTCCATTTATAATTCTATCATATACTGATCTCACATCTTCTCTCTGCTCTCAAATTTGCATCTATATCATCATCATCACAATCACACTTATCACTTCCACAAAACACTCTATACTTATACAAACTTTACCATCCAGTCAGCTCTCAAAATACTTCACAAAACATAATAAATACTTATGCAAATAATCAACATAGAATCGGCGATCATATATTACCAAAGTGTTGGAAATATACAACATTTATCTAACTTAGCACATTTCCATACCAACTAACCTTGCCTTAATCTTTGCGACTTCTCATATGCCCTGTTACACTGATTCTATGTATTCGTATACCTTCACAACACTTTATCTCATTGATCTGATCACAAAAACATAGAAGACCTTAACTATAGGTTATACATATCCCAAAGTTCCTTCTACTAACTTTGCAAGCTATAATACATCATACGTTATCATCGCTAACCAAAATTGTAACACAATATACTATTATCCTGATTCTATACTTAGCCATTTTCATGACTGTGACTTTAGTACCAAAAATCTCTATATGCAATCACTTCAGCATAAGTGTTTCCATAAATGACAACCCTTAAGTGATCCCTAGTGCTCCAAAACATCACTTTCCAACAATCTCTCCCTTTGGCATTGATGGAAACACTTAGCAAAAAATGACTAAGTGTCAAAAGCACTAACTTCCTTCTACTATATACATAAACTCCTATTTTCTTTTTCTTTTCTCTTTTTCTCTCTTTTTTTTGTTTATTTCTTTTTCTACTTCTTACTTTTTCTCTTCTCTTCTCATTTTTCTCTTCTCTTCCCCTCCCTTTGACATCAATGGTAAATGTACTTGCAAAATTTCAAAATTTCTAAGAACAAAAGGACTTAGTGCTTACTCACTAGATTTAGAATATCTTGGAAAGAATCTTCCAAGGTCTTCACTTCCTTTGCCCATGACTTAATCAAGAGTTCACTGATATGGATCAGTCTATTAAGTTCATATGATGTTGTTTGTGTCACCTTCAGCTCTGTAGGTATAGACATTGATCCTTCTATTTTCTCCTTCTCTAAGAGATGAGCTTCAAGCATAGATAGCTTAGGAGTTATTAAACTCTTCAACAAACCAAATATGTCTACCACTCTTCCTTTCTCTGCATTCAGAGAAATTATTTTATCCAAAAGATTGCATGTCTTCTTATCCATCTCTGCCACAGTTTGTGAAGATGTTTCACAATTGTCCATCAAACTATCTAGGGTAGCCCTATCCTTGGCTATGATGTCATTAGTGTTCTTCACATGTCTACAAGGGTTTATGCAGTGATTGCATATCTTTCTACCTTGTGCTACAAAGCTCTTAGCCTGAAGTATAGTTTCTTTTAGAATGTCCAAGTCCCATGAAATGGAATAACAAACTTCTTTCGACTTCTTCTCCAAAAAGCTCTTTTCTACCTTATCCTCTATGGTCTTCAGAAGTGACTCAAAGTGACTATCAAAGTTGTCTAATGCCATGCCTAGGTTCTCTGCCTCATCTTTACCTTGAAAAGTAATAGGTGTAGGTAGTAATTTATTTACTATTTCTACTACCCTAGCTATTACCTTTACTCTTTTATCTCCTTTTTGTACTGATCTTTCCTTAGCCTTAGCAAATTCCATGAAGGATAACCTCATGATTTCATCCTCATCCATGCTCTCCACATCTGCACTCACTGGTTTGGCCATACTTGCCAACAATAGAGTAGAGGAGGTGTTCAGTTCTTGCTTTTGCTCCATTCTTACCTCAACTTCCTTTTCTGCTCCAGTCTCTTCTACCTTCCTTTCTTCTTTCTGAATTTCCTTCTCCTGTACCTTTTCTTCCTATTTATCCTCAATTTTCTCTTCCTCTATTTTCCCTTCTTCTTCAACTGTCATCGCACTGTCTAAGTTATCCATAAATGGATCATTTACATTGTATGAGGTGTCAAGGGTCAAAAACATACTAGAGAAAAATAATTTTGGTTGCATGCCTCCTTTGCTTGCTTGTTCACTTACTTCTACTATCTTGGAACTTTCTCCTAATCCCAAAGGTGTAGGCTTGGTAACCTTGGGAGGTGAGGTCTTCTTCGACATATCACTCATAAGGATTTGATCCAGTTCCTTTTGAGTGTCCTCTATTACTTCATCATATTTCCTTGCCATGATTTTCACTAGTCTAGCCTTGGTCCTTAACAAGGGTTTCAATTCTTTAATTATCCTCTCCCTTTCTTGTATAGAAACAACATGTAACATGTCTTCAATAGCCTTGTTCCTTATGTTCTCATCTTCAGACTGTGCAAACTATTTTTTGATCTCCAACTTGTTGTACAGCTCCATAGGAATGCTTCCTTCTATCTCTAACAAGTTCTTCTTAAAAACTAAAAAATGTTCAATTATAGTGTCCTTAATAATTGTCTGATTCTCAGGGTCATACCTTTCATAGTATCTATCTATTGTCTTCTAATTTCCATTTGTTATCACTCTCTTTTGCAACTTTTGAATGTCTAGCTTCCATAGATCTTTTGGCCTCTTTTATAATTTTTCTTCTTCCTTCTCAATTACTTTTTCTTCTTTCTTCTTCATTTCTACTTCTACCTCTTTTTCCTTAGGGCTTCTTTGCTTGGTAGATCTTGTAGATCTTCTAGGAATGTTTGTAGGTACAATTTCTTTTGTAGTCTTTTTAGGGGTGACTAATAAGTCTATCACACTAGGAATGGAACTTTCTATCTTTTCTACTTCAAAGGGAGGAGGTGCATCAATAGCCAAGCTAGAAGATTCTTTTGTCATCTTAGTCCTTATGTTCTTTAGCTGCTTCCTAGTGATTCCTACCTTTGTAGTGATATCCTCAACTATTTTATTGATATTTCCCTTCCTTGCCACTTTTTATTGTTCTTCTCGAACCTTTTCAAACTTTTCCCTATATGTTCCCCATCTTTTTTTAGAAGGGTGTATTTCTGCTGCTAATACATGCTCTACCTACATAGTTAGAATCTCAAAAATGACTTCATACCCAATAGGGTAACACCATTTCTTCCTAGGTTCCACTGCCTCAAAGAACACACAATCAATTTCAACCATGAAATAGATAGTGTCCTTATACTTCTCAACTAGATCTTTGGGTATCCTATACCTTTCCTTCATTTTCCTTTGTAGGATTTTGGTCATAGAAAATAATTCTCCATCTACCCAATTCTTGCTCTATCTTTGGTAGCTCTCAGAGATCTGAATTCCATTAGGTACATCATCTTTCCATGCTCTAGGGTGCATGCCATGGAACTTGTGCTCAATGTAGATGTACATATGAACCAATAGAGATCCAAACCTGAATGCTTTAGACCTATCTTTCTTTATAACCTTTACATTTTCTAAAAACTATTGTTCTAGAAATTCACATAGGTTGTACTTCTTATTTTCTTTGACTATTCTATATGCCATCATGATAACTCTAGCTAATACTGAGTTAGGTCTAATGCTATAGAATATTTTGTAGCCTAGTATCATTGCCACCAGCCTCACATCTTGCTGATGGATGTCATTTACTGTCATAGCTCTCTTATCCCACTCAAAATGGGTTAGGGTTTCCACCTATTTTCTTATATTCTTCTCTACTACTGGGAGGGATCCATCATTATCTAATCCAGTTATTTCATGAATGATTTGTGCACATATTTTAACTGGTTGTTCTCCAATCCATATAAACTGGTCATGGATTTTACTAAGGATTATCTTAAACCATTCAGTTTTAGTGAATTCTGCTAGTAGGGTTAGCTTGATGATAGATTGATCCTCTAGGTGCTTAAACTCTTCTACCATTTTACAATCTACTTCTATCACTACATCCAATTCACTATAGATGTATAAATCTCCTATGATCTCATACTTGCAATGCATATATGCCCTAATATCCTTGACATGCAACATGTCGTAAGGGGTTTGTTAAAACTCTCCTTCTGAATCATCCTCACAAGAATTGAATGGGTGTTTCTTAAACTTATACCTAGGTCTATCCACAACATCAAAGATTACTGGTGCATCCATAACTTCTCAGAGAGTATAAAGTCTAAATACCTTTAACACACTAAAATCTAGAACTTTGCTTCATGGAATCACGCAATATGTTTGTTAGATGAATGAAATACTTCTTAACTCTTCTCTCCTTAGTCGCTAACCAATAAATGGTGCTGAAATAATATCCTTCAAGCTATTTTATCCTTCACAATTTGAGTATGTGAATTAATCACAAGTATCTCAACTTTTCATGTTGTCCAATGAACACAAATCTTGCAAACACAAAATATGAATCTCCAAGTGTTGGGCTCTCCAACATAAACTCCATAGTGTTTGTACATGCCAAATCTAAGCTTGCATGAGCTCACTCCACATAATAAGGGGCTAGATATAATTTTTTATCTGCATCCAATTCTCCCCCTAAGGCCATGCAGCCTTCTAGGTCGATGTCTCAAAGAACTCATCATGCAAAGACACAGTATCATCTATTGTCTCTCCCTGGACCAATGCCCTATTGAAATCTTTCACCTTCCATATCTTGTCATCTTCTTTATTTTATAATTTCTTGAAATGATTCTCAAACTCATTCATATAATCATTAAGAATTTTACCACTATCACCAACATTCTTCTTTATAACCACAGGAGGTGGTCCTCTTGGTTCTCTTGGTCCTCTTCTATTATCTTCTCCATTGTATTTGCAAAACTTTTCTATGTGTCCAAGGTTGTTGCATTTGTAACATGTAGGTGGTCGCCTTTTGTCCTGATTTACTTGTAGATTACAATACCTTGCAGTATTTCCAAAGTTATTGCATGTGAGGCATGTGACCTTGGCTTCTAACTCTTCTCTAACATAATCTTTTTTATACCTAGACTGATCTAGTTTTCTACATTTTGCCTTCTTATGTCCATAATCATAACAATTATAGCAATAACTAGAAAAGGGTTTCAAAGAACTGTTACCTCTACAATCTCTCTTCATGTGCCGAACTTTGTTGCATCCAAAGCATCTACCTCTGAAAGGTCTAATCTATTTTTTAGGTTCTTCATGAGTAGGTGTTTCCTCAGTCTTTGCTTCATTTGATTCTTCATTAGTCTTGGAACATTTTTCTTCATTGAATCCAACTCCAGTCATGTCTCCTTTAGGTTTCTGTCTCTCTCTTTGTTCATCAATTTTATCACTGCTCATGTGTAACTTCTCAATGTGTAATTTGGCTTGAGTGAGTTCTTGATGTAGGAGCATCCTGGGTGTAAGAGAAATCTTGCATCACCCAAAAATATTTCTATTTTTGTATTCAATAAGGGCTATCTTGTGCAGAGCTGCTATTTATGGAAAATTTCTATTTTTAGTAAGTTGGTCATCTAATCTCAGAATGTTCTGATTTCTTCCCTGGAGGTTCATTTTGGTCATATCAACCTGCCAGTAAAGTTTCATTGACAGATCAAGTCTAGCTTTGTAGATATTGAAGATTTTTGGTATTGGCAACAGGGTACAAAAACTTTGAACTTAGTTTTGAAGGCTGTAGAGGCCCCAGATGAGGTCAAAAATTTGGGTGATAGGCGCTTGCGCAAGTCAAGCCTGTAGGGCGCTTTGTGGCCTTTCCAAAATGGGGTTATAATAGTCAATTGGGTTAACTGGTGATGACTTGTGGCCTTCAGAAGTTGGGTCACCTGAAATGGCGAAAAATGATTTTCCTTCAAAATTTATGTTTGGGTTTCAAAAGTTATTTCGAGCCGACTTTGATGTAATAAATTGTAAAATAAAATAATTCTAAGTTTGGTCGGCCTTGTTGGCTAAAATTCTAGAACCTTCCAGGTGGTGGAAAATTGCCTATATAAGGAAGGTTGTAGTGTTGTCTTAGGCAGTTCGGGATAGTTCTAGATAGTAGATCTAGGTATTGATTCAAGGATTTTTCCTACAGAATATTGTAAGGGAATTCCCATGTGGCTTTGCATATTGTAATTCTAAAAGTTTGTAATTCCACATTTGTGGAGATAATAAGAAGCCCATTTTTTGTTCTTGCATATTGTTGTTATTTCTCTATTTATGTTATGCGTTTGTGGTATTAAGGGGAGAAACCTTCATCAGTTATCCTTTTGATGCAAGGAAGGGTCAAATGAGGGGCCAAAGGCATGCCCTAATCCAAATCTACCTTGCAAAGATCACACACAGAATCAACAACACACAAAGTGAGAGAGAGAGTGCAGATCAAATCCTTATATTTCATCAAATAGATTCATACATGCCGAGCTGTAAGGCCTTCCTGGCTAGGGTGAGATATTACAATTCAATTACAATAGTCCTCCAACATGTGAGGATTTAGAAACTATCTTCAAATCCTAATCTGATATCATTCATGTTCTAGCTCTAAGCTCTTAAGATACTATCCTAAAACTACAACCAATGACTACAATATATACAAAAGGCTACCGAAACAAGTTGGCCTTTAGATCCACCATTAACGGAAGGAACAACCAGATCTAGGTCCACATGCTTCCCAATGATAGATACCAACATTAAATCTATGACCAAAATTAAGTACACAAGTCAGCCTCATCAGAAAACCAAAAGAAACAACTCGGTAAGAAAGGATAACTGAGCTCCAAGAAAGGATAACCGAGCACCAGGGAATTAACTGACCAACTTAGGTTAACAAAGGAACTAAGCAACTACTGAGCCAACTTGGTCAAAGAAGGAACCGAGCAACACAAAAAACTCAAACTTGTTTTTGGTGACACAGGATTGCCAAAGACCCAAGATGCTCCTGCATCAGACACTTGGGGTTATTTGAAATGATTCTCCAAATAGTGTAGCAGCTACAACCTGAGCTGAATCCAACTTAGATTGTGAAATCCATGAACTGTCTTCAATCAGTTTGTTTTTCCACTTTACCAGATATTCCATATACTATCTTCCTCTTGTGCTTCTGCCAACTCTTTGTTCAAAAATCTACTCAACTTCTTTTGTCTGTCTCTTAGGATAATCATTTGGTATTGTCATTTCTTCATCCGATTCATGATACTCATACAAATCAGCAATGTTGAATATAGGTGATATATCCATGTCATTAGGTAGCTCAATCTCATAAGAATTTCTACTGTCAAATATCCTTAGTATCCTACAAGGACCAAACTTCTTCATTTTTTAGCTTCCCATATGTTCCAATAGGAAAGCTATCTTTCTTCAGATGAACCATTACTTCATCACCAACAACAAAAGTCTTATGTCTTCTTGATCTATCAGCTCTATCTTTGTATTTCTGATTACTTTTCTCCAATTTATTTTTCACTTCTTCATGCAAGGTCTTCATAAAATCAGCAAATTTTACTTCTTCAACACTTCTCTTTTCTTCACCAGAAATATCTTTCAAATCTGATATACCTCTCAGTTGTATTCCATTTACAATCTCAAAAGGTGTTTTTCTAGTACTCTTATTCACTGAATTATTATGTGCAAACATTGATTGTGCCAACATAGAATCCCAATTACTCGGTGTATCTCCAACTAAACATCTCAAAAGATTACCCAAAATTCTATTCACAACCTCTATTTGTCCATCAGTATGTGTGTGAAATGTAGAACTATACCTCAACTCGGTGCCAAACTTTCTCCAAAGAGTTCCAAAAGTATCCAACAAACTTACTGTCTTGGTCATAGATGACACTCCTCAGTAATCCATGCAATTTGACAATTTCCTTAAATAAAATATTTTCTATATGTACTGCATCTGATGTCTTTCTACAGGGTATAAAATGTGCCATCTTAGAAAATCTATCCACAACAAATATAGAATCATTACCTCTTACTGTCTTCGGTAAGCCAAGAACAAAATCCATACTGATATCAATCCAAGGTTTCTTAGGAACATAAATCGGTATATACAATCTAGTATTCTGACTTACTCCCTTTGCAACTTGACAAATTCCACAACTTTTCACAAATTTCTAAACATCCTTATACAACTATGGCTAAAAGTATTTCTCCTTAAGAAAATTCAATGTCTTGTCAACACCAAAATGTCCAGCCAAACCACTACTATGTTATTCCTTTATCAAATTAGTTCTCATTGATCCTCTTGGTATACACAACTGAATATCTTTGAACAACATACCTTCTTGAATGAAATATTCTTCCCATTTAGTACTCGGTTGATCTTGAATAGGTGCTCTACACTTTCTCCATGGCTCAGAAAAATCAAGATCATTTTCATACAATACTTTCATATCATCAAAACCAAGAACATCAATTCTCATCTCAATCATCAAAGATCTTCTTGTACTCAATGCATCAACAACTCAATTAGTGACTCCACTCTTAAATTTTATCACAAATGTATAACTCTACAAATATTCAACCCATTTCATATGTCTCTGATTCAACTTATTTAGACTACCCAAATACTGTAAAGCCTTATGATCAGTATACAACACAAATTCACTCGGTATCTGTAGACACCTGAAATGCCTTTGACAAATAAAAATATTTTATTTCTCAAAAACCCCTGATGACATCATCATTTGTTAATTAATTAATTATTTAATTTATTTATTTATTTTTATGCCATTAATTCCTCCTATTTTAGTTAAACATATTTAATTAAGACATCCCTTCCAAAATCATTTAAATCAAATTTAAGTAATTTTCCCCCATTTATTGAATCATTATTTGATAAATGATGTCACATTCCCTAAATAAATGAAATATTTGTTTAATCCCCCAAAACCCTAGAATCTTCTAGACTTTCCTAAACTTTCCTAAACCCTTCCTAAACCAACTTAGGAGGTGATTTCTACATTTCTTAGAATAAACTAGTCTTCTTTGACTTTTGGTCAACACCCTTCATTAATGATCCTTATAGACTAATTAATGACATGTTACACACTCTTTAAGGCCTCTTACAACCTCATAAAGAGGCCCATGTCTCCTCTTTCATCTTGGTCCCCTAGGCACACATCCCAAGTGTTGCTCACACATGTGTGACCAACCTTAACCAAGGCCAATCTAACCATACCCCAAACCTTACCTCAGACTCTACCCCAAACCCTAACTCTAACCCTCACTCTCCTTCCTAACCCAAGCCCTTAAGAAAATCCTATAAATACTCTTCCTTCCAAGAGAACTTTATTATCTTAGTTCATATCATCCATGCATTGTTATAATGGTAAAGTATATCTAGATCATCTTAGCATTTAGCATAATTGTTAGAATAACTCTATTTTGTGCTTTCATAGATCATCCTAGAATAGCTTAATAGATTGAATATAGGCCTTTGATAAGATTTTCTAATCATTTCAACATCATATCATGTTTCATTTGGATTAAAATCAACTCTAGCTTAAGCATTCTTGCATCAATCAATCTGCATTTCATCTTCATTAGGATCCTTGAGGCCTTAGGGGCAAATCAGGTGAACTATACCTGATTCTATGCCACTATGGGGTTATCATGGTCCCTAATCCATCCTAATCCTCCCTAATCATCATTAGGGATATTCTCCATGTGTTTTGAGAGCACACCCACATCCCTAAAGTTAGAGCAAATCAAACAATGACAGGGTGCTCCCGTTTTAGCTCTATCTAAATGTCTTTATGAATGGGTTTTTCTATATGTTTAGGAATATGCTTTTAGACTTTGATTAAATAATTTTTTAATGTCTATGCCTATTCTAAATAGGTTAGGTTTGCTCTGCACACATTTTGGCACACCCAGTGGGACCCTACAAGCCTCATAAATTATAGTTTCTAGGGTTTTCCAAGCAAAAAAATCATTTTCTCAAAAAAATCCTACTGTATTATGAGGATTCTCATGTGCGTAAACTCACTAGGGTAAATTATCATATGAGAAAATACTTAGACTCATACTATGATCACCCAGTACTCGTATGACAACTTTCTATGTGTTCTTAGCTTATTTTTGGCCTACTGGCCCTATTTTCTCGTGCCAGGAGTCATTCTAACTCATACTATCCCTACCTAATACTTGTATAAGTAAAAACCAAAATATACCCTATCATTTTTACTTGTATGGGAAATAGGGAGGTTTTGTAAGGCCATAAGCCAAGCCAAAGTTGGATTTTTGGGTTAATAGGGGTTTTAAAGGCCCTTTTGACTACTTTTTTCAAGTTTTTAACACCATTTTCTGCAGGTACACTTTGGAGGCATAAAAATCACTAAAAACCTAAGGCCTTAAGTCTCATCAAATTTCTTGGCTAATTAGGAACTTCAAACTTTCATTTGGTTGGTTTAAATGAACATCAATACACTCTTGAATGCCTTAAAGGAAAATCTCCAAATCTTATTCCTAATCATTTCCTAATCAATCCTAATCAACTCAAATAATTCCTAATTAGTTATAAAGCAATCAAAATCATCCCTAATTTCTTTATTTTGGCTAAAAAGAACATCATTCATGCAAATCTAGGGTTTTTGAGTTCATTCATGCAAATTAGGAACACTTCAAGTTTTGGAAGCATAAAAAGAACTTCAAATTTGCATTTCATTCCTATTTGGTTCCAAATCAATCCTAAATCATTCTAAGTGGTCCTAAATCAATCTTGAAACATTGTTCTAAACTAAAGTGAGCTTCATTTGCAAAATCTCAAAGTGATTTCAAGCTTTATGCAATTTAGGAGCAAATTTGCATCTCTTTCATATTCAGTTCATAAATGAACCTAAAGGTTCCTAAACTTTCCTAATTCAGTCCTAAAGCTTTAATCTTGGTAAAAAAAATTTCTTTTTTCAATATCTTGAATTCTTTCACAAATTTCCTTGCATAAAATCAATCTAGGAACTTCTCTTTAGGTCTAAAACTAAAATCTAGAAAACCAACTCTTGAGTGAAACTAAAAGAATGAACCAAAGTGCAAAGAATCATTTATTTTTCAAATCCTAAAGAAAAAAACAAGTCTTGAATGACCTAAGGTTTCAAAATAAAGCATTTCAATTCAAAATCAAAGTTCCTAAAAGAAAAACACAATCTTGAGTGAAGAGGTAAAACAAAAATTGCAAATCTCTTTCAAAGCTTTTTGTGTCTTCAGAGAAATGAACAAATCAAAACCTTAATCATTTGTTCTTGCAATTTTTCAAATTCAAATCACTAAATCAATTAGGAAATAACTTTTCATTATATTCTTCTAGGAGTTTCAATTCTGCAAATCCTCTTAATTGAAGTGACATAGGACACTTGAACTCAGAAAGTTCATTTGTCTTACTTCTAGTGAAGCCCGTCCAAAGAGAAAAGTGCTTCCTCTTTGGAGAATGACTTCAAACTGGTACTTCCTTGGCTAGTATATAAATAAAGTGCTAAGAAAACTCTTACTTCATCCCCTCAAGCTCAGGTGA
Organism: Chamaecyparis obtusa; assembly: GCA_027943335.1. Taxonomy (NCBI): domain Eukaryota; kingdom Viridiplantae; phylum Streptophyta; class Pinopsida; order Cupressales; family Cupressaceae; genus Chamaecyparis; species Chamaecyparis obtusa. The sequence continues at coordinate 329,643 of BSBK01002845.1, forward strand.
TGCATGTTGATACTAGCCCGAGGTAGGTGAATATCCCTACTATTTCAACATGGTCAACTAGGATCTTAAGTGAGTCACACACATACAAACTGATCAGGAGGATACCATAGACCAAATCAGATACATATTTATCAGAGGCTTCTTGATCTACTCCCAAAGGTATCAAAATCTTTGTGCAAGGACCGATCCAAGTGGTTTCCCAGATCACCTTAAGATACTCACCATTTATATTCCTTTTTTGGATATCAAGCCATGGGAAAAGATTTTGATACTAGCCTATCTTTAGGTAGTTCGTTTGATGTGTTTTTGAAGTTATAGACTCAGTGCAAAACATCTGTTGAATATACACAAAGAGAATAAATCTACACATCAAATCTTTTTCCATGTTAGTCCAATCCTCCAAAATCTAGAAGTCATCCAAAAATTTTCAAAATATTTTCATCCTAGTCTCCTAATCATGGTCTTCCTTTCATCCCACATCTTCCCCATCTAGTCTTGTCCTCCTTTCCTCCTATCTTAGGTTAGTAGGGTCATCTTGGTCATCCCCCATCCTCTTTTTGTCTTCCTCTAGAGTCAGTCTTTCCTTCTATCTTAAGCCAAATCCAAATCCCAATCAGAGCTTGTCAGTCATCCCAATCTAAGTCTTAGTCTCCCAATCCATCTTTATCCTTCATCCCTATCCAACTCATTTGCAAGTTGGAATGTCTTAAATCTATTATGATGAGTTTGGTTATTATGTCTCTTCTCTTGTTCCATCCTATCCTGATGATGATGAAAGTATCCAATCACCATATTTTCACAACAACACTCCAAGCTATATCCCTTATCCAAATCTACCATCTCCTTATCCTCCAACCCACTTTCAAATCCAAAATACTAGTCTTCCAATCCATTACCCCAATCCTCCATCCTATCTTCACCCACCATCTTGTATTCCAAACTACATTTCCACAAATCCCCTCCTGAAAGAAGAATGTATCCCTCAATCTGCTTCATATCCTATACCTCGATCCATCATCCCTACCCCATCAGTTAGCCAAACTAGTTCACAAGCTTCCTCTAAACCTACCTTTGTGAGCTATCTAGTCATGCCATCCTCCAATTCCTCTTTGGCACCATCATCCCCTCAAGAAAGTTCACAATCTTCCACCCCACCTTCATGTGTGGACTATCCTAGCTCCCCATATTCTACACACTCTAATCCTTCACCTCAACCTCCATCATGGAAGTCTCCAAGGAGTTTCACAAAAAAATCCAACAACAAATCCCTTTCCTAAAACTAAGGAGTCATGTCATCTCAATCCTTCATGTGAAGCCATGAGTGATGATGCCCATCCATCTCCTACATCCATCATTCCTCCTCCATCAACTTGCCCCATCTGTTATCCTTCTTCCATACATCCCACTTATTGATCCTCTTCCATCTCCTAGCATCATTGAGTCTCTTCCATCTACTGACTCCATCCAATCTCCATCCACATCTCCTCCTTCTAGCATTATCTAAATCACATCTAATGAGCCTCAAGAGTTCACCCTTCTTCCTGCCATCACGATTCCAGAATCTCCAACCTTTCCATCCACTCCTTTTGATTAGTCCATCCAAACATTCCCCATCACTCTATCCACATCAATCCTATCAAGTAAAGATCTTGTCCAAAAGCATGTTGAAATATCTATCAAACTGAATCAAGATCCTCTCTCTATACTTCATGATCCTTTGCTTCCATCACCCCCAATCCAAGATCCTATCATCCCAATTCATCCAATTCAAGATCCTATCATCCCAATTCCTCCAATCCAAGATCCTATCATCCCATCCTCTCCACTTGAGGATCCTCCAATCCAAACTATCCCACTTCCATCACTCTATACCCTTGGTCCACTTACTTTTGTCAATGGCAGCCAACTTGAAACAGAATCAATGAGTTCCATATCTTCCACCACAGAACCTAAAACTAGATATTTATCCTATTCCCCAAGTCATAAATATCCTTTTTTTAATAAAATACTCAAGAAATGGAATTATCAAGGAAAAGGCCTAGGTGCAAATGAACAAGGAAATCTAGAGCACATACAAGACAAGAAACATCCAAATTCATGTGGTATTGGTCATACATCCGAAGAAGGCACTTCCTCCAAAAATGTTGGTACAACTAAAGCCAAATTTAATCGCCCTTCCAAAACCACCATCACATCTTCCCATCATACCTCCAAAGCATAAAATGACATTCCTCCTCCACTATTACAACCCAAAACAACCTATCAAATTCTTCCTTTATCCTCCAAATCCATTTTGGGTCCCTATGTCCAAAAATCTACCAGCCCATATCCTCTACATACCAAATCCATTTTGGGGCCTTACATTCCAAAATATCATCCCCCATCTTATCCTACTCAATCCTTCATCCAATATCCAAATATCTCTAGTCGAGATCAATAAAGGCACATTCCCACATCTCCTGTCTCCCTATCTTCTTCCATCTCTCCATCCATATCTCCTCCATCCCACACACCTCTATATATTCTTTCTAATGCTCCTCACAATTTGGATGCCATATCAAAGATGCATAAAGGTAGCTATCCTCAAAGATCTGAAGATTTTCATGTCCACTCTAAAAGACATCTCAAGAAAAGAAAAATCTAATCAAGAAATCTGATGCATCCCAATGGCCACAAAGGCCCAACAAAGCACAAGAAAAATCCAAAGCATCCCAATGGCCACAAAGGCCCACCAAAGAAAAAGTAAAAATGATGTGGATCCCAAAGAAAAAATATGTAATGCATCTAAAAGAAATATCTACAATAGCATCCAAAGTTGAAAATCCACCAACTACTCATTCCCCTCCTCCATCTCCTAAATCCATCTTGGATCCTGGTGTCCCAAGATCTCCTAGCACAAATCCTCCATCATTTCCACATCTATCGTCCACTTCCCATCAACTTCATCCACCTTCTTCACAACACGTGCCAATGTTGGTCCTAACAACATCCCCCTATCATGATCACTTTCCATCATTCCATCCTAACACTTTCTACCACCATATCTCCCATTTACCCCATCCAATCTATGCCTTTGCATAATCTATCCATCCTAATAAAGTTGTACCAACATCTAGATAAATCAAGAAGTCAACAAATCAAAGAATCCAAAAGTTAGCAACAAACTAGAAAGTTAGAAGAAGTCAGCAGCAAATCAGAAAATCCATAAAAATTGGAAAAATCAAGAAAAATATCAAAAAAAGAAAAGAAAAGAAAAATATTCATCCAATGGTGAAAACTTGGCAATTCAAGCGCCTTGGACAAGTACCATGATGAAAACTTGGCAAACAAGCATCATGCGTAATTCCCCCTATTCCTGTCTATAATTGAGGGAAATTCCCTTCTATCACATCTTATCCAGCATCTCCTCCATCCCATCCTCCATCCTCCTTTGGATCTTGATATAGAAATAGAGACCACCTAGTATACATGCTTTTGGGCACCTTCCTACATCCATTTCCCCATTACCAATCTTCATCTAGCAACTATCCTAGCTTTCATCTACCTTCCTCATCCTCTTGCCATCTTATCTTCCATCAAATCATACCCCATCCTAATGCCTCTTAATACATGAACTATCCTAAGCGGGGGCATCTTATTCCTTGGTGACATATTCCTTGGAGACTTTATCCAAATCCTTATCTTCCATCTCCTCCATCCAAATCCCTTAGCAATCCTCCATCTCCAATCTAGAGGGTTCCTCCAGCATCCCAACCTCTCAACATTCCTCTATCCAAATCCTCAACAATCACTTATCTTCCAAATCCTCAGTGGTTCCTCCAACATTCATCCCTCAGCATTCCTCTATCTAGATCCCTCAATGGTTCCTCTAGCATTCATCCCTCAACATTCATCTATCTAAATCCCCCAGCATTCCTCTATCCAAGTCCATCAACAATTCCTCTATCCTCATCCCTTAGCATTTCCTCCCTCTTTTCATCACCTGATACTTCCCTTGTCATTGGTATCTAGCTACAAGCTACCCCCATGAAATCCAATGCTATCCATCCATATCCTTATATCTTCCTAGCAATCTTCCAACACATGTAAATCATATCCACATCCTCTACCTATCCAACATCCAAGATTAAGCTAACCAACCCAATCAAATCCTTAGTCTTGTTGCAGGTCTTGATCTCAATCCAATCATCATCATTGGGATTCATCTTTCCCAAATCTGTGTCATTCTAGGGAGCATCATCCATCATTATCCTATCTACCATCAGTCCATCTTGGCTTTCCAACCCAACTGGGGCATCATCTTGCAAATCTCTGCAGCTTTAGCATCATCCCCAGACCCCTTGTACATCCTTTCCTTAGTCATATACCCTAGTGTCATTCATGTCTCCACCTAAGCTCATGACACAGTCAAGGATGGTGGATCCAATTAAGGACAGTCCAACCTTGTAGCCAATCAAGAACATAGCAGAATAACATAACAAGATATGTTCAATATCAGATTTTCATTAACATGCCCTACTGTAAGGCATTTCGGGTTAGGGCCAATTACAATCAGAAGTAATTCTGCAAGATCAACAAGATCCAATCGAACACTAGCTAGTCTAGTTCTGAGACAAATCAGCAATTGATGGAAACCCTAAGGAAGATCTAAACTTGTGCTCACAAGCCACCAAGTAATCTCCTTGTCTCCAAGCATGCAAACCACTAGCTCTTCTATTTCAACTATTATAAATCAATTTGATTTGCCAGATCTCGCAGGATCCAAGTCTACACTATCTTCTCCACAACTTCACTTTTCATCTGCTACCCATCACGTTCTAAACAACTACCCAAACACTCCTTAAATACTAATCCTCAAGTATAAGCCGGCTAGATGTCATAATTAACTCCTACAAATAAATATTAAATGCAATACAAATTGGCTCTCAAATAGCCTTACAATCATTTAATTCTCCATGTCAGCCTCTAGATCTACATAGGAGAATCCAACAATGGCTACCAACAATAAATGCACCAAGTCATCCAACCAAATCACCAAGAACTCCAGATGGTAAACCAAAACTACCAAGCGCCAGAGAAACAATCGAGCACCAGTGAAACAACCAACCAAGCCAAGAAACACCGAGCATCATAGGCATCACCGAGCACCAGTTCCACCGAGCACCATAAGCTTCACCAAGTTCCTTCAATGACTGAGCTTTCTTCAATAACCAAGACCATCGGTTAAAGTTGCAACCAAGTAACACCGGCCAAGTAACACACCACCATTCAGATTCACTGAGGACCCAAGAATGCCCCTACATTAGCTTTTTTGTACATATGTGTCTTTAGGTCCCATCACCTGCATCAGTCAGCCCTTGAGTCATCTTGACCTATCCAGTTAAGTGCTTCGACAATCATCCCTTGGTCCTTTTGAGGTTCGAGTGTCTTACCTATCTCTTGTCATAGGAATCCCTATCTGGTTATCCACCATGCGCTTTGTGTCACATCTTTTGAGTTGCTCAATCCTTATCCTAAATCAGAATCATCCTAGCACTACCCTTTGACTAAGCATTGTCTAGGGAATCTTGTACTTGTCTTTGTAGGCCTCATCATCTCGAGAAAGAGATTGGCATCCACTAGAAAGAATCCCATTTTTTGAAGATCATCAATCTATCTTAGGTTGACAAATCCAATCCAATCCTATCTAATCCTACATCAGGAAGCAAAAACTCATCCATGACACTTAGCAATCCTCCACAATCAATCTTTAGAAAATTGATCATCATCCTATAGGAAAGTTGGCTATACTAGTGTATATGACTTAGTATAGTGTTTTCATTATGGAAACAAAGTCATATAGTAGTTTGGAGTCAGTGCATTAATGGGAAGATCAAAAATCGGGTAAGTGTTGAAGACTCGATAGTGTATAGAGTTCCTGAAGCTTAGAGCATCAACATACGTGCATACGACTGAGTTATGGTGTGTGCCCTAGAAGTTAAGTTGGTTAGACTATATTCATGCTTAGTCTATGAGCGCATGATCAGATATGCAAGTATGAGAAAGATATAGACAGATGAAGTTACACAGCCAATGTGCACTAGAGAAAAATAGAGTAAGCAACTGACTGTTAGCATTTTGAGTTTGTGGTTATATTCTAATGATGTAAAGGCTATGTGCCTATTGTAATTAGGTTTCCAACATGTAAATATGTTTGTTTATAAACATGCTTGAGCCAATTCATTTGGAAGCATTGTATGTAATAGGTTTAAGGGTCGACCTAGTTGTTTGTTTTGTATGCACATATAAATATGAGATGCACCCATTGTAATCAACATGAAAGTTGATATAGAGTTGTGAAAAGCAGAGTAGAAGTGTGCGGAGAGACTATAAGATGTATTAGAGCTTTACAAGAGGTTAAAGCATCAGTGCATCAAAGGAACTGATCAGACAAGTAGTGTCACATTGACAATTCATCCAAGAAATATAGTGTGTATCTGAGATCAGAAGGTTGTAGCCTTCACCACTTGAGGAGTGAGCTCTAGGACAGTGCGTCCACACCCCTAATAGGGTTTATTGTAAAAGACTCTTGATAGGGTCTGACCCTTGACAAGGTCTACTGTACTAAACATATTGTAAAGCAACTCCTAACAGGGTTAAGGATCTTCTAACAAGGATCATAATACACTAGTGCAAAATATTAGTGGGTGTCAATTCCCACCAAGGTTTTTACCTATTTGGGTTTCCCCATAACCATATTTGTGTTATGTGTTAATTTCATGTTTCATGTTTATGTGGATGTTCATTTGTGTATTTAAGCATTTAAGTTCAATTTAAAGATTAAGAGAAAAGATAAATACAGTGAACATTGATTCACCCCCCCCTCTTAGTGTTCCCATTCCTAACACATCCATCATCCTACCTATGGAAAAAGGTTTGTGAGATACTTGTTACTTCATTTGTTCCTTTGGATCTTTTGTTTATCTTTTGGGCTTCCCCCTTGTACATATCATCATCTCTTGTTGTACATATCCTTGTCAGTCCTACAACAACATTTGATCAAAAATCTTGTCTCACCCAACCTTGTACTTCAACAACATCAATTGTCAACAATCCTTGGCTTCCTGACTATCTTTGAACTCCATCATTTGTCAATCAGCAACACAACATTCTCCCCATCAACATGCATCTGCAAAGATGTATGCTTTTGTATTGTCTGGCCTAAGCCTAATTACGAGTCCACACAAATGTATTCTTCTGCATTGTCTGACCTAATCAATCAAACCAGGTCCTTGAGGATGTATCCTTCCTACCGTCTGACCTAATCTTCCACCAATCAACCCAGGTCCATGTCGATGTATCCTTCTTCACGTTCAAACCAAATATCCCCCCATCAATTAGCCCATCAATCTCTCTCCTTGGAAAAGGATGTCTTTTGGAGTTATCATTTTGACCTTGGATTTTGTCCTTTGGGTCTTGTTAATCTTTAATGGATTCTTGTTGTTCTCTACTCAAAGTTTCCATGATCCTTTATATCATGGTGTGCTATGAATGAGGACAATTTGGGGCAAGGTCTTTTGATCTTTTGCTTCTTCCTATGAGTCATTCATGTGTTTGTGGTTTCTCTAGCATTGTTTCCACCTTGCCTCCTCTAGGTTTCATGTGTGATACTTGGGCAACCCTTTGCATGCTTGTCTTTTTTATGTCAGTCCTATGCAACGTTGGTGACAAGGCCTTGTGTTATTTCATAACCTTGGCAGGTCTCTAGCATTGCTATATCAAACTAGGTTGTGCTCTTAAAAATATCTAATGCATGGAGCTACCTAAATCCCCCATCCAACATCGTATATATTAATCTTGCATCTTGCATATAGCTTCATTCTACATTTCACATCATATTTCATTCATGCATCTTTTCTCTTGGAAGGTCATTTGTTTTTCCCCCCTTCCTTCTTTCTTCCCTTCCCTTCCCTTCTTTTCTATGTTCTTTTCAAGAAAATTCCACAACGTTTCCTCTTTGCATTATTTTCTCGAGGGGGCACAACCCCTTATCATCTATTCTAGCTTGGGGCATCTTATTTTCTTGTCTTTGACACCATGCCACTTGCGGCATCGCATCAAAGAGGGGAAAAATGTAGACACCTGAAATGCCTTTGACAAATAAAAATATTTTATTTCTCAAAAACCCTTGATGACATCATCATTTGTTAATTAATTAATTATTTAATTAATGAATTTATTTTTATGCCATTAATTCCTCCTATTTTAATTAAACACGTTTAATTAAGACATCCCTTCCAAATTCATTTAAATCAAATTTAAGTAATTTTCCCCCATTTATTGAATCATTATTTGATAAATGATGTCACATTCCCTAAATAAATGAAATATTTATTTAATCCCCCAAAACCCTAGAATCTTCTAGACTTTCCTAAACTTTCCTAAACCAACTTAGGAGGTGATTCCTACACTTCTTAGCCTAAACTAGTCTTCTTTGACTTTTGGTCAACGCCCTTCATTAATGAGCATTACAAACTCATTAATGACCTCTTACACACTCTTTAAGGCCTCTTACAGCCTCATAAAGAGGCCCATCTCTCCTCATTCCTCTTGGTCCCCTAGGCACACATCCCAAGTGTCGCTAACACGTGTGTGAGCAACCTTAACCAAGGCCATTCTAACCATACCCCAAACCTTACCTCAGACTCTACCCCAAACCCTGACTCTGACATTGAATCTCATTCCTAACCCAAGCCCTTAGTAAAATCCTATAAATACTCCTCCTTCCAAGAGAAAAGTATTAGCTTAGTTCATATCATCCATGCATTGTTATAATGGTAAATTATATCTAGATCATCTTAGCATTTAGCATAATTGTTAGAATAACTCTATTTTGTGCTTTCATAGATCATCCTAGAATAGCTTAATAGATTGAATCTAGTTCTTTGATAAGCTTTTCTAATCATTTCAACATCATATCATGTTTCATTTGGATTAAAATCAACTCTAGCTTAAGCATTCTTGCATCAATCTGCATTTCATCTTCATTAGGATCCTTGAGGCCTTAGGGGAAAATCAGGTGAACTATACTTGATTCTATGCCACTATGGGGTTCTCATGGTCCCTAATCCATCCTAATCCTCCCTAATAATCATTAGAGATATTCTCCATGTGTTTTGAGAGAACACCTACATCCCTAAAGTGAGAGAAAATCAAACAGTGACAGGGTGCTCCCATTTTACCTCTATCTAAATGTCTTTGCGAATAGATTTTTTCTATATGTTTAGGAATATGCTGTTAGACTTTGATTAACTATAGTTTGAATGTCTACACCTATTCCAAATAGGTTAGGTTCACTCTACACACAGTATTAAATAATGTCTCCATTTCTTCAGAGCTTGAACAATAGCATAGAATTCTTGATCATACATAGAATATTTCTTTTTTGCATTATTCAACTTTTCACTAAAGAAAGCAATAGGTTTACCTTCTTGACTCAACATAGCTCCTATTGCACTACCACTTGCATCACATTCAACTTGAGATACCTTATTAAAATTGAATAATGCTAACACTAGTAATTCAACAACTTTCTACTTCAGAGTCTCAAAACTTTTATCAGCTCCATGTGTCCACTTGAATTCTCTTTTATCTCCTCTCATAGTCTCAGTCATAGCATTACAAATTGAACTAAAATTCCTAATGAACTTTTAGTAAAAAATTTCCAAACCATGAAATAATCTTACCTCACTAGCATTCTCAGGTGTAGGCCAATTCAAAATAGCTTTAACCTTTTCAAGATCCATTTTCAAACCATCAGCTGAAATCACAAATCTCAAATACACAATCTCCTCTTGCATGAAAGAACACTTTTTCAAGTTAATCAACAACTTTTATTCTTTCAATCTCTGCAATACTTGTTTAACATGCAACAAATGCTCTTCTTTGGTCTTACTAAATATCATAATATCATCTAGGTATACAATAAAAAATTTACCTAAGACTTTCTTCAAAACTTCATTCATCAATCTCATAAAAGTACTTGGTGCATTAGTTAAGTCAAAAGGCATAACCAACCACTCATACAAACCTTCTCTTGTCTTAAAAGAAGTCTTCCACTCATCACCTTCTCTGATTTTGATCTGATGATATCCACTTTCAAATCAATTTTGGTAAAATACTTTGCTCCAGTCAAATTGTCCATTATGCCATCCATTCTCGGTATAGGAAACCTATATTTCATTGTTATCTTGTTGATTGCTCTTGAATCCGTACACATTCGCCATTCTCCATTCTTCTTAGGTGTCAATACAACTAGTACTACACAAGGACTCAAACTTTCTCAGATCAAACCTTTTTGCAACAATTCTTGAATCTATCGGTTCAATTCTTGACTCTCGGTAGGTGTCAACCGATGTGGTGCCTTATTCGGTAAACTAGCTCCAAGGATTAAATCCATGCAATGATCAATGCTTCTCTTCAGTGGAAAACCATCAGGTACATTGTCAAAAATGGTCTCTCTATACTCATTGAGTATCTTATCAATCTCTTCAGAGATGTTATCCTCTATTTTCTTACTTGGTTTGTTAGGAATCACAACAAAACATACATCATTCTTCTTCAAATCCTTAAAAAACTTTCTTCCTTCCATCAAGAAAACTTTCAAAGATGTATAAACACTACTAATAGGGTCTTCAATCAAAGGTAACAATATTTGTCTTCTCCCATCAACTCGAATAGTATATTTATGCAATCTCCCATCATATATAGCATGTCTATCATATTGCCAAGGTCTACCCAACAAAATATGACAACAATCCATAGGCATGATATCACATAACACCTTATCATAGTACTTTCCAATTTTCAAATTCACATAACATTGTTCTCTTACCAAGAGTGTATGCTCATCCTTGATCCATGAAATTTGATAGCCCAGCTTTGGGTGTTTCAACCTTTCTAATATAAACTTTATAACCATTTCCTCAAATGCCAAGTTCTCTGAGCTTCCACTATGAATGATTACCTTCCACACTTCATTAGATACTCTACATCTAGTCTTGTACAAACATTTCCTTACCGGATCTTCCTTATTACTTTCACTTCAAAGTACTTTCCTTACCATCAAGTTCTTTTCCTTCTTAGGTTCATTTGGTGAATCTTCTTGCACCAAAACATTTCTACTACTATCGACCTTCTTACTTGCATGTGTACACTCAAATGATCTATGTCCTTCTCCACAATTGTAACAAGTTCCTTGGAAACTACCTCTATTATAACCACCTCGGTAGTTATTGCCTCTTCCTCTATATGAACTTTCATATTTCCACTCGGTCTTTCCGTTATCCAGATTTTTCTTTTCCGGATCAAATCTACTATTTTCACCATAAGATCTACATCTTCCTCTAGGGAATCTACCACCTCTATCTATTTGTCTTTGCTCATGTCTTTTGTTCAATTTCTCCTTAGCTTTCAAGGCAAACTGATAAGCTTCCTCAATGTTTTCCAATTTAACCAAACTGATTTCTTCTTGGATGGAAACTCTCAATCCATTCAGGTACCTAGCAATTCTTTCCACTTCATCTTCATCATGTTTAGATCTGATATCTAATCTTTAGAATTCCTCAATATAATCTTTTACTGAGCTATCTTTCTGCCTCAAACTTTGCATTCACCTAACTAGGTTAATCTGATAATCACAAGGTAAAAAATTTCCTTTGAACTTATTTACCATCTTATTGCATACCTTAATTTTGTCTTTGCCTTTCCTCTTTCTGTCAAATTGCAAATGCTCCCACCACAAGGATGCATCACTCTTCAACTTTGTGCTTGCAATCTTCACCTTCTTTTCCTCAGGGACATTTTCATATTAAAAGTACTTTTCCATCTCGGTGATCCAATCCACCAATTCATTTGAATCTAGCTTTCCACTATACTCAGGAGGATTGAAATGTGGTGTAGACTTCGGATTTGTCAAAGCCTTCAACAATCTTTCCTCACCCTGATCCATCATAGGTGCAGGTTCTACATCACCTTGTTCTTCCTCAATTTCTTCTTCACTAACATCTTCAAGATGTCTTCCTCTACGCTGGGCTATCTCAACAGCTTCTAATCTAGCAGCAATTTTTCTCAACATGTCTGCCAATCTTGGATCCGCATCTCGCCTCCCACAAACCATCTTGAAACCATTTGCAATTGCAGGCCAGATCGTAATCTGCTACCCCACAACAAATCAACTAGGTTTTGACAAGAAGGAACCCTCAAACCTAGATTCACAAATCTAGATCCAGATCTCACCTTCACTTTGATGCCACCTAACGCAAGGTAGGGTCGGATGAGGGGCCAAAGGCACACCCTAATCCAAATCTACCTTGCAGAGATCACACATAGAAGCAAGAACACACAAAGTGAGAGAGAGAGAGAGAATGCAAATCAGATCATTATATTTCATCAAATAGATTCATACATGCCGATCTGTAAGGCCTTCCCAGTTAGGGCCAGATATTACAATTCAATTACAACAGTCCTCCAACATGCAAGGATTCAGAAACTATCTTCAACTCCTAATCTAATACCATTCATGTTCTAGCTCTAATCTCTTAAGATCATGTCCTAAAACTGCAACCAACGACTACAATATATAAAAGAGGCTACCAAAACAAGTCGGCCTTCAGATCCACCATTAATGGAAGGAATGACTAGATCTAGGTCCACGCACTTCCAAATGATAGATACCAACATTAAATCCACGACCAAAATTAAGTGCATAAGTCAGCCTCAACAGAAAACCAAAAGAAAGAACTTGGTAAGCAAGGATAATCGAGTGCTAGGAAAGGATAACCAAGTGTCGGGAAATTAACCAACCAACTCGGTTAACGAAGGAACCGAGCAACTATCGAGCCAATGCGGTCAAAGAAGGAACCGAGCAACACAAAAATCTCAAACTTGTTTTTGGTGACATAGGATAGTTAAGGACCCGAGATGCTCTTGCATTACCTTTTATGATCTGATTGTACTTCTCCAATTCCTGACACTTATCCTTGTAGAGATCAAGTTCAGTCTTCATTTGTCCTAGATCTTCTCATTTGCTTCTTTTAGTGACTCTTCAACTTTGTATCTTGCATCTTTTTCATGTTGAATCTCTTTAATCATCGAACAATTGATTTTCTTTTTTTCTTGCTCCAACTTATTTACTTGGTCTGATGTGTCATTGTCTAAATCCTCTTTGATCTTGTCCATAAGGTCTTGTTTTTGACTTCTTGAAGTTTCAAGTTGTTCCTTTAGTTTCTTGATGAAACCTTCTACTCTTCTCAATTTGAATTTCAATTTTCCATTCTCAGCCTTCTCTTTGTCCAGGTCATCAAGTGCTGCTTCAAAGTTCTCTTGCAAACTTTCTGAATCCATTATGATCTCCCTTAAGCTATTAGACTTTCTCTCCAAGCTCTGATACCAATTGTTAGGATTAGGTAATACTGAGAGGGGGGGGTGAATCAGTATTACAACACTTTGATTTAAACTTCAACCAATTGAAAATAAACCATAACAATGCTGAAATGAAAAGAACATAAATGCACAACACATAAATCATGACACCATGATTTATTTTTGAGGAAACCATGGCCAAGGGAAAACCCCGGTGGAGATGGTACCCACAACTATGCACTAAAATATTATATCCCTGCTAGGAGATCTAGCCCTGTTAGGAGTTGATTATTACATAGTACATTTCCTTGTTAGAGGAATACAAAACCCTGTTAGGGGTATACAAAAATCTTGTTAAAAGTGGTGAGCATACAACTCTTACAATCAAAATACTTTCACAAAGTGTTCTTCAAAATGGTGAACAATACAAGCATCTGTTATGCTTAGATAGTTATAGTTATAGCTCTGTCATATACTGATCTCACATATGCTCTCTGCTCTCAAATTCACATATATATCATCATCATCACAATCACATTTATCGCTTCCACAAAATACTCTATACTTATACAAACTCTGCCATCCAGTCGGCTCTCAAAATACTTCACAAAACATAATAAATACTTATGCAAATAATCAACATAGAGTTAGCGATCATATATTACCAAAGTGTCAGCAATATACAACATGTATCTAACTTAACACGTTTCCATACCAACTAACCTTGCCTTAATCTCCGTGACTGCTCATATGCCCTGTTACACTGATTCTCTATCTTGGCATACCTTCACAACACTGTATCTCACTGTACAGATCACCAAAACACATGCGACCTTAACTGAAGGTCATACATATCCCAAAGTGTCTTCTACTAACTTCAAAAGCCATAATACATCATACATTATCATTGCTAACCAAAACTGTAACTCAGTATACTGTTATCCTTATTCTATACTTAGTCATTTTCATGACTGTGATTTCAGTACCAAAACTCTCTGCATACGATCACTCCAGCGTAAGTGTTGCCATAAATGACAACCTTTAAGTGATCCCTAGTGCTCCAAAACATCACTTGCCAAAAATTGTATCCTACCAAAGTTTATTCTAGATCAGTCCATTAAAAAGAGGCACCCCCAAATAAGTTGCGGGAATCTTTTGAATCAGAAATCCAAACATAGCTTTAATTCTCCCGTGGGTCTGTGGACATGTATTAAACCCATAGATACATGATCTGTCCTTGTCAATATGTTGACCAAAGCACAATAACTCTCCAATGTTTGTTTAATAATAACTACTGCTTATATAATCAAAGATCAACCATACAATAGAATATCATCAACAAACAATTAATGGGTGAAGAGAGGCATAGAAGAGATCATCAAAATGCCTTTCCAAAGATGATTAGCAATCTTGGATTGAATAAGCCTACTAAGAACATCTACCATGCGAATGAAGAGGAAGGGAAACAAGGGATCCCTTCGTCTTAATCTATCACTAACCAAAACAAAGTAACAAACTGAAGACATACATCCCAAATACAATCAAACCATTTTAAAAAAAACCAAATCTCTTCAAGATAAGCAGTAAAAATTTCCATTGGACATTATCATATGCTTTGCAAATATCAAGTTTGATAATCATACCTTTCAGATTTACCTTCTTGATAGAGTGCAGGACCTCGTGAGAAAAAATTACACCGTCAGCAATGTTCCTATCTTGGACAAACCCGCTCTGTTCCTTGATATGAGTTTAGGGAGAAAGCACGTTAATCTATTAAACATAACCTTCGAGATGATCTTCAAAATAGAGTTACACAATGAAATTGCCTAGAAGTCTGAGAAGGAAGACATAACCTTCTTTTTTGGGATCAGAGCTATGTTGGTATTATTTAATTCTTTTAGGATATCGCTTTCCTCCTCAATTCCTCCACCACCCCTGTGATCTCATCGCCCACTATTAGAAACCGATCATTTCTCTCCACTATGTTGGAAAACCCTTTCCTATTTGTCCACGTGCATTTTACCATTAGAGGGAACAATGTCGGTTAAACCACAGTTACCAACGAAATTGGCAAAATCAATCTAGACCTTAGGCATTTTACCAAGGCCACTAATATTCTCATTTGCATGTAGAATAGCATTAAAATCCCCCTATAACAATAACATGTTCATGTTGGGACATATCATCCTCCAAAGGAATCCAATGAATCAATTTCTCCATCGTTTTGACAGGCCCATCAATATTATACAGAATGAAGTGCAGATCTGATTCTAGACTCTGAACTTCTACCTTCATCCAATTAGATTCAGAATGTAACGAAAGGAGAGACACCTTTTTCTCTTTCCCTATGAAACACAAATCTCCAACCTCCAGAGGCTCCATTGGCTCCATATGCATATCCAGACCAACCCGAACATATAAAGAAACGCATTGGGAGATGCGTCTCTTATATGGTTGATGATTTATATCTCTGCATGGACATTTCCATCTACAAGAGCCCAAATTTAAAATTTGAAATATAGGGATCAATTCTATAACTTTTGGAATTGACTCATCCATTTCACAATGACATGAATGAGCAAATAAAATTAAATAAAGCTCAGTTTATTTGTTAATTTTTATGGTAGACTATTGTAATTGTATATTAGTCATTATATAAATGACAAAACAATCATATTGAGTGCGAGAAGGGAAAAGGTTAAGGTGTGATTATACTTTCATTACACTTTTTCTCCTTCTTTAACTTGCATGTGAGTCACTATAAAGATACATGTGAAAATAAAACAAGTAGCGAACATGAAAGTGAATATCTATGCGTACATTAAGAAGATACATAAGGATGCTAATTAAGAAGATACATAAGGATGCTAATTTTGTATACATAAAAAAATTACAAACAAAAAGTAAAGTAAAAATAGTTGTACAATAGCTTGCAAAAAAGGTAAAGTAAAATTGATATAAGCATAATTGAATATGCTTCTACAAGCATTGCATATAGCTTGACTTTTGTTCTCTCCTCTAGAGCACAAATCTTCATGTCCATATGTCTTAACACATGATGTTATGCCTTGTTCATCACATTCTCCCTCACATTACTAGTGATTTTAACAAATTTATGCGTGGTTAATTTTGGGGATTGATGAAGGTTGATGTAATTGATTAAGATAAGCAATGTTTTTAAAGGGTTCCAGTGTAGGCAAAATCTTGAAACACAACCAAACACCAACAAATAGCAAGAGGAACCACAAAAAGACCAGAAAGAACAAAGACACATAAAAACTAAACAGCCCATCCTAAGTCAAAGTGGTTTAAAAAATTAATCTAAAGAACATTGCTTAATGTCAAAACAAGGATCTTCCTCTCAGAATCTAACTTTTTTGTGACAAGGAGTTATAGAATCACTAACATAATCTTCTACCAGCTCCAAATCGTATTAATTGAGGAGTCCAACAATCCATTTATATTTACCTTTAATATCTACTTTTTGAACTTCTTAGAGGACAAGGGAATCCATTTTATGATTTTGTAAATCCTTCTTCATCCAACAAAGTGTTGTTTTTAATTCTTCACGCAAATATTGGAAGCATGACCCACCATACCACAAGAAAAATAGAATATTTGAGTCTTCACAGTCAATCTATTGTACTGCGCCCAGGTAACATTTTTTTAAGAAAAGGTAATTTGAGAGGAGAGCTTGTGGTTTTTGTCCACAAATACACAAAATCTAGCAAATAACAACCTCCTCATAAATTTAATGATCTTATCAGCACAATATCGTCTAAAAAAGTTATGAATAATCATGAAAACCTTTTCATTCAAAAATTCCATGAGTAATCTTCGCAAGCTAACTCAAATAAGAAACTTAAATATTTCAATCGCTAGGTTAAAATCAAGAAACTAGATTTGAAGACACAGACCATTTAAACCTAGAAACTGAAAGCCTTCATGAAGAATCCTAGAACTATCCTTTTAATAAGAAAAAGAAAAAAGCTGATACCTCTACCCAAATTTCCCAATTCAAAACATCCATCTTCTAACAGTAGCAATATTGAATCAATTTCTACAAAATCTTTCAACAAGTGAGCTCCTAAGTCAAAGAAACTATTCAGCAAGGATAAAGTTAGGCACATCAATGTAAATCTTGCATCCTCTATACCCACAAGAGAAATACCCATAACAAAACTCTCAACATCTTTCACCTCACCCTTATCATCAAGATCTAGAGCAAATAACAACGAAGCAGCAGCCACAGGAACATTAGAGCTGACATCAGGGGTAGGGTCAAGAACAACAACCAACTGAGAAGGGGCAACTTGAACTCACAACAGGGGTTGGCTCAAGTATAGCATCCAAAGAAGCAGAAACAACAGAGCTCGTGTTTGTCTTCACACATTCTAGAGGAGAAACCACCACCTGCGTAACATTCCCACCATTGTCTTCCAAAACTTGTTAGAAGGAAAAACATCATCCTTAACAATCTCAGATTGAAATCTCCTTTCATCCTGATTACTGATTAGAGTAAGATGGTTTTGGCAGATTGGGAACTTTAGCCCTTTATCAAGAAAGATGAAGGACTAGTAAGCTGTTGTTTTTAAAATTGATTGTATTTTCATTTTTTATGTATCAATGTTTTGGATTACACTCTGTGATTCTATTTCTCCTTCAGCAGAAAAGAGCTGAAGGAAAAATAGGATCACAGAGTGTGATCCGAAACGTTGATGCAAAAAATATGAAAACATAATCAATTTCAGAAACAAACAGCTTACTATATGATAAATTGTGAAAAACTTATATCTTTAAGACTAAAGACTAATAGAAGAGGATAAAGATCCTTTTAACATATAAAAACTCATCAATACCCATAGCTTCTACAAGAAACAGAGATCACCCATCTTATTCGCTTTATATAGGCTTCCAAGAGGATGTTGAGGAGCTCATCCTGTTCATGTGGGTTAAACCCATCTTGAAAGGCCAGAAGTCAAAAGAAGATGGGGAAGAAAGAAAATCATTATCCTCTTCCAACAACACCCATCCTCACTTCCAACCACTTAATCACCAACCAGAGCTTCATGAGCAACAGAAGCACCAGCAACCCCTTCACTTGCCGCCATCTGAGAGGACTCAGAGGTGCAAACCGCCAAGGGAACATCTAATTTTTTCGTGGATCTAGTCAAATTGATGAAGTAAATCTGTTTTTTCGTGGATGTTGTTGAATTAATGAATTATGTGAAGTCTGTTATTTCTGCATGTTTGTTATTTTTCATATGTATTCAATTTGCTGCAGGTTTAAATTACTTTGTTCTGCCTTATTTATTTTAACAATACTAACAACTGAATTATTAAAAGATAGAATTACTGAAAGCAGCCCCTGCATTGACCTGAGAGCAGAGTTATGGAAATATTTTAATTGATTTACATTCTTTTTCAATTATTCAAAAGTTTTACTGTTCTTAATATTAGGGGAGAAAATTTGCAGTTCTGGGTTTGGCAGGGGAAAAGGAGAGTGCAGTCAGTCAGGAAGCAAGGTTTCAAGGGAAGAGTGATGGATGTAGTTCAGGGTTTGTGGGAGCTTTTGGATTTCAAGTTATTTATCTAGATTACTACTTATTAGTTTCTTTTGAAACTAAATGTTTTTTCATTGTGACAGTTTTGTTTAAGATAGTGTAATAATTTTTTTGATTGTTGTCAACGGGTTTTTGATTGCTGGTGAAGTTGAATGGTTTGCAAGTCTGAACCTCCATAACTCAAAAAAATAAAAAGATTAATTGTTTGTTGAACTAAAATAATTTATTTAAACAAATCATTATTTAAAAATCTAAACTCTTTTAAAATCCATTTTTAATTTTAATTTCTAACAGTGAAAAAAAATAATCTATGTTTGGAAACAACTTGACATATGGACTGCCTCTTCAAGAGAATAAGAAACCTCTTACATCGATTCATCCAAACTAAAACACTCATATATCCGATTTCTTACAAAATACAAACTCATAACCTTTATATATATTCCCCATCTCTTACAAATCCAAACTCGTCTCTTAAAAATACAATTTTTTAATTATTAAAAATTCTATGTAGAAGCTTTTAGCCAAAGATCATAACTCTGGCAACAGTAAGTCGTGAACAGACTTCCATCCACATAATTCACCGCCCAACTGTCCACTGCAAACATTACACAGCATTAGAAAATGCAATTCAAGCATGAATTTTCTTTTCTTATGCTTGAGCAGACGCAATTCCCTACTCAAATCAATACCTACTAAAGTTTGAAAATAAAATTCAATTTTGTTTTTAATATTACCCGGAGAAGAGGTGAATTTCTTCTACTATAGGGAGCCTGAGGAGTTGATCTAGGCTTACTGGGCACTGTTTCTTGTGGGGCACTTTCTTCCCTTGCCCTCTGCAATTTCTCTACACTATAACCAGGGAAGTTAATTCTGTGTTAGCTGATCATCACACTGATAAATCCCCAGTAAACTTGATACACAAGGATTGCCATGACAATTCATTTTCCCATTTGAATTTCAAAGAAAAAAAATGTACCCAACAATATAAATTTATAAAACCATTCTGAAAACAGAAGTTTAAGCCTCACCGTTGTTGGGCAGCCATTGCAGCCTTGTACCGTGCTTCTCTCGCTCTTTCTGCTTCCCTGTTCTTTCTTACAGTTCTGTTGAACCAATTTTCTAGGATGGATAACAATGCTCCCATGGCAAATTTGCAGGAGGAAATCCAAAGCTGATTACAATAGGAGCAATGAGCACTATAACTCAAATAAAGGCTCAAACTAGACTCTAGACGTATCACGCAAGCCACAGGATTAAATACGACGACTTGACTTCGAAGTCTCAGCCAGGAAACAGGTCTTAACGCATATGCCACCCAAACACACTATCATTAAATATATAATGACAAGACATGCCATATATTTTTCCAACTTGCTTTATATATTTTACGTTTTAGTTTACGATTTAGTTTATTTTACGTTTTAGTCAATACCGAAAATTTCCACCCGCCAGGTAGCCAGTACCCATCATGTCACGCTGACCTTCGTGCACATTGATGTCCCATCACTCACTGCCTGCCAAAGCACAGAACGGACGTCAGATGGCGTAGTAATCAAGGGACACTTAGTATTGTTTTTAATTAAATTTTTTTTATTAAAAAAGAAAACCAGCCATTGTAATCAAGGGACACTTAGTATTGTTTTTAAACTTTCTTTATATTTTAGGATTTTAATAGTTAATTTTTAGCTATTAAAATCCTAAAATATAAAGAAAGTTTTTAAAAAATACTAAGTGTTCCGTTGATTACAAGGGTTGGTTTTCTTTTTAATAAAAAAAATTTAATTAAAAATAGTACTGACGCCCGTTCTGTCCTTTGGCAAGGCAGTGAGTGATGGGACATCAATGTGCATGAAAGTCAGCGTGACATGATGGGTACTGGCTACCTGGCGGGTGGAAATTTTCAGCCAGATAGCCAGTGTCCTAGTTAAGCTCTAGACAGAATGTACAAAAGATTAAAAAAGTCAAAACTCTTTTTTTTCCAGATTTGTAAAAATATTGATTTTTTGTGGTTTTCGACCACAAAATGTGCAAATCATGAAGAGTAAATGTTGAAAATTTCACGAAAATCTGAATTGTGTTTCCCCTTTTTAAAAATTTAGTCAACGGTGCATTTTGTTAGCTTAGCGATGTCTTGCCATATTTACTAGAAAATAAAGTATAGGTTGACATTGAAATTCTACATATAATTGTTATGGCCAAATGTATATGCATGTCAATTTTCATTGAAATTTATGTTTCCTTTGAAGAAATACATTGATAAGTGTAGGGAAAGAGCACCACTCGTTGTCAATGTTGTAGTTATTCGCTAATTAAAAGTCTATTAAGTCAATTTCTACATAATCTCTCAACAAATGAGCTCCTAAGCCAAAGAGACTATTATTGAGAATCTATTTCTATCTAGTCGACTTGTGCAATCGACCTTTGACTTGTTGGACTCTTTAGTCTTTTTTATGTTTGTGAATGTGGCTTTTGTGTTAGAAGTTCAGTCTTTACACAATCTTCATCAAATGTTAGTTTATTGAGATTGTCGCTATGAATAGCATTCGAGATCTCTACTTTGGGTTGAATGAGGTCAATGACCAAAGCATCATTCCTATTCTTGTTTTCCTCCTCTTATGTTCCCTAATCTTCCCGGTCCATTGTCCATGATGCCATCTCTATCTTTATTGCTTTCAAATAAAGTCAGAATCAAACTTACTTATTTAGTTTACTGGTTATTATTATTTATCTAGTAGATTGTTAAATAAAAGTGGTGATGTCAACAATTGGATTTAGGGATAATCAAATAGAATATTGAGGAATTATAAAATTCTTATTATATATAGGTATATATGTAAAGTATTTTATTACTAATATAAGAGATCTTATCTAATTAATTTTGACTTAATAAAAAAAATAGATTCAATATATATCTAGTTGTTTATTGTAATAATGTTCTATTATTTAACTAATTTAAAAACTAATTAAAGATATTTTTAAGAATTCTTTTGAATTTAAGACGAGTTCAAAGTATATTATAACTAGTTCATAAACCTTTCTCAATCTAGTGATATAATCTTTTTCACCTTCTTGATGATAACCCTACTAGTAAAGATGGAACTAAATTTTAGAATTGTGAGAAAATAATTTTAAAATCCAACAAATACCATTAATATTGAAGGCACATTTTAAAATTAACTGTTGATTATAAAATATAAAATAAAAATAAATTGTGAAGCAAATTTGAAATTGCCTTGGTTTCTAAATACTTTCAAAATGTGAACAAGTTACAAAGGCTTTCAAGAGTGAAAAGTGCATTGCAAACCAACTACCTACTTTCAAACAATATAGAAACCATGTACAATTTAGAGCAAAGTAATCAATTTAGACAAGGCAAGATATGGATATGTATCTTTTTATAATCTATGATACTAGAGGATATATGAGACCACCTCATACTCAATGACATGAAAAGAAGTGGTAACTTTGAGAATAATGACTAGTCCTTGAGAATATGAGCAAACAAATTAAATAGAGCTTAGTATCTTTGTTTATTTTTATGTTAGAATATTTCACTTGTATTTTAGTCATTAGATAAATGAAAAAACAATCATATTGAGTGTGAGAAGGCAAAAGGTTAAGGTGTGATTATATTGTCATTACACTTTTTTCTCCTCCTTTGACTTGCATGTAAGTCACTATAAAGATGCATGTGGAAGTAAAACAAGTAGCGAACATGAAAGTAAATATCTATGCATACAACATGAGAAAATTAAAAACAAAAAGTAAAGTAAAAATAGTTGTACAAAAGCTTGCAAAAAGGGTAAAGTAAAATTGATATAAGTACAAGCATTGCATATAGCTTGACTTTTGTTCTCTCCTCTAGTGCACAAATCTTCATGTCCATATGTCTTAACACATGATGTTATGCCTTGTTCATCACATTCTCCCTCACATTACTAGTGATTTTAACAAATTTATGCATGGTTGAATTTGGGGATTGAAGAAGATTGATGTAATTGATTAAGATAAGCAATGTTTTCAAAGGGTTCCAATGTAGGAAAAATCTTGAAGAACAACCAAACACCAACAAATAGCAAGAGGAACCAAAAATACAAAGAACAAAGACTCATAAAAACCAAATAGCCCATCCTAAGTCAAAGTGGTTTAAAAAACTAATCCAAAGAACATTGCTTAATCTCAAAACAAGGATCTTTCTCTCAGAATCTAACTTTTTTGAGACAAGGAGTCATAGAATAACTAACATAATCTTCTACCAACCCCAAATCAATATTAACTAAGGAGTTCAACAATCTATTTATATTTACCTTAGCTTTATTATCTATTTTTTGAACCTCCTAGGGAACAATGGAATCCATTTTATGATTCCATAAATCTTTCTTCATTCAAACAAAGTGTTGTTTTTAATTCTTCATGCAAATATTGGAAGCATGCCCCACTATACCACAAGAAAAATAGAATATTCGAGAGTCTTCATAGTTTATCTATTGCACAGTGCCCAACTAACATTTTTTAAGAAAAGGTAATCTGAAAGGGGAGCTTCTAATTTTTGTCCACAAATACAAAAAATCTAGCAAATAAATACCTCCTCATAAATTTAATGATCTTATCAACACAATACCATCTAAACAAAGTTATGAATAATCATGAAAACCTTTTCATTCTAAAATTCCATAGGTAACCCTTGCAAGCTATCTTAAATAAGAAACTTGAATACTTTAGTCACTAAGTTAAAACTAGGAGACAAAATTTGAAGACTAAGTGTTACAAGTAGTGGTTGTTGTTGCACCAAAAGATCGACCTGTTAATGCCTGATACAACCACTAGACTTAAAGAAGACATAGGAGGCAGTTAAGCCATGTCGCGAACCCTGTGAGGGACGCTGGCTCACTGCCAACAATCCCCTTCCCAATGTCACTCACCATGGCCTGCATAGATTCAAACCTGTGACCATGCTCTGATACCACTTGTTACAAGTAGTGGTTGTCGTTGCACCAAAAGATCAACCTGTTAATGCCTGATACAACCACTAGACTTATAGAAGACACAAGAGGCGGTTAAGCCATGTCACGAACCTTGCGAGGGACGTTGGCTCACTGCCAACACTAAGACCATTTAAACCTATAAACTGGAGGCCTTCATGAAGAATCCTAAACTATCCTTTTAAAAAAAAAGGAAAAAACCATTCAACATTGTTGATACTCTACCAAGTTTCCAAATTCAAAAGATCCATTTTCTAACAGTAACAATATTAAGTCAATTTCTGTATAATCTCTCAACAAATGAGCTACTAAGCCAAAGATACTATTCAATAAGGATACAGTTAGGGACATCAATGTAAATATGTACATCCTCTATACCCACAAGAGAAACACCCATAACGAAACTCTCAACATCTTTCACCTCACCCTTATCATCAAGATCTAAAACAAATACCAATGGAGCAACAACTGCCGCCACAAGAATATTAGAGCTAACATAAGGGGTTGGGTCAAGAACAAAAACAACCTAGTTTTTCTACCATGAAATAAAAAGGTTTTGGTTGGTCGGATTATAGAAGGAAAATTTTCATTTTTTTTTAAGTTATGCCCGTGTTAGTCAAAATTTTGACCAATACTGTGTGAGTTAAAGTTTTGATGAACTTGAGCATAACTTTTAAAAAAAAGTTTCATTTCTCATTCATTATTACCACAAGGAATTTTTTCAAGGGAATTGCAGCGTGCAAAACACGAATTCGAAGATCTCTGAAAATCTTTTTTACAAATCTGGGCTCATTGCTTCATTTGGTTGAGCATCATCGACTTCATCCTAGGGTTTGTCTAGAAACGCGAATTAGAAGATTTCTAATTAGAAGATCTCTGAGAGTCTTTTTTACAAATTTGGGCTCATTGCTAGGTATGCATCATGATTTTCCCTAGGCTTTGTTCTTCTGAAGGAGAACACAAGAAAATATATCACATTTTTATGTCTTTTACCTATTATTTTCATGGATCAATGAGGGTTCCATTATATAATGTTATGGTCAAGGGTTTCTCTGCAATATTTGCACATTTCTCAACTTGAAGGCTTTCTACATTCTCTATTTTGTATTATGCTTCTTTAGGGTTTTCTATTATGCCAGTTTGTTGACATATTTAAATAGTAATAACTTGATTGAGCATTGAAAATAAGGAGAAGTCGTGAATGATCTTTGAGATTTTCGCTCCTCCATGTTACAATGATGTTTATTTATTTGGTTACAGTAAAGGGAGCAAAATCCTTGGCTCCCTCCATCAAGCATGTGGCTTGTCACTCTATGTTATTTCCTTTTAAAGTTTATTACTGTCACTATGTGAAGAGTACAAATATGTATTTGGTAACATTAAAGGATGAGAAAAATGGATTTAAGAAGAGTGTGGTTGCTAAATGCCATATGGATACTAAACCTTATCCCGCTGAAAGCCTGGCGTTGCTTGGCTTCAATCTAAAACCAAGAGAGGGTGAATTTTGTCACTAGGCATCTAGCGATACACTTCTTGTTATCGAGAAGGTATGAATATCAAGTGATAATACTATCCAATTTGAATAAAGTAGCTTAGGAAATCCTTGATATAAGATCACAAGAGCAAGGAAGAACTAGCTTCAACTTATGTGTCTATAATGTCTATTATTCTCAAATAGGAGCTTTGAAATCCTGTGATATAAGATCACAAGAGAAAGGATGAGATTGGCTTCTACTTATTTCAATAATATCTATTGTTTTCAAATAGGAGCTTGGAAATCCTTCTTATAATCAAAGGATGAGATTGGCTTCAACCTATGTTAATAATATCTATTATTTGTTGCTCATTATTTTCTTCATTGGTGTTTCATTTTTGCAATTAAATGAAGATTGACCTATTACTATGCTTAATGCTTAAGAATTGATGATTTTATAAGATTAAATGCATGAAAATACTAGGGATGTATCAATAACCTGATACCTCAAGTACTTATAATCAGTATGCCCAACAAACAAAGACTTAGTAGTAAAAGCATAAGGTTGCACATCCACATCCACATAATGTTTGCATGATTAAACTATTTAATTTACTAGATACCCAATCAACATTATCATTTTCTTCTTTTATTCATTCATTTGGAGTTGTATTTAGAGGTAGATATTTGTTGTTGATTTCATGTTTATCTGTTACGTATGCTATTTACTACGGAAAAATAGAATCATTCATGAATTTAGAAAGAAAGAAGAAGATTTGCTAACTAATTCTGAGGATTAATATAAAACAAATTTCTATAACAAGGCTTCAGAATAATATAGACTAATGTAAAATAGATTTCCATAAAAAGACTTTATAATAATAAATTTTATATTAGATGTGGATGTGGATGTCCAACCTGTATAAGTCATCGTCATCTTTATTATTTGTTGTAGCAAATACATCTGAAGCACCAGTAGAAGCACCATCAGGTCTATCTAGAAATCAAAATTCAGAACCAAAGCCTCAAGATTGCTATAGTGTTTGTGAAAAGGCTTGATACTTCTGAATATCAACATCACTGACACTTCTTCAGGCATATTTCATCGACTCCTCAAAATGAGCAGCCTTTATTTCAGCTACCTCATCACTATCATCCTCATCCATTACCTCAGGGTTCTCACTTCTTTTTCTTTCATGTTCAATATCCTATAAAAGTGCAGAGGAAAGAGAACATGACAAATTATCTTTAGATGATGTTTGAGTTCCTACACCACCGCTTTGATGTTGACAGTCATTGTGTTTCTTTATATTAGAGATTACTTATTGTGATCCTTTGTGCTTGTTTTCATGTATTCATGATGAAAATATAAATCTTGTTAACTTTCAAAACATGAAAACATCAAACCTGTTCTTTGAGGGCTCAATGTCAAAGATGCCTTTTATGTTGTGTTTAATGACAAAGCTTGTCATTTGTTGTTTTAGTTTGCCTTATTTTGAAACATTGCATTTGTTTACTTCATGATATTGTAAAATACTATTTTGATCACTGCAGCTATGTATTGAAGCACCTTGCTATCCTATACTTTGGAATGCTTTAATACATTGATGACTATTTGGAAAGTATTTGGTGGCACTAAAATACAAATCATAATTTGTGTCATTGCTTCTTTTCTCTATGATTGATTATAAATATCATGGTGTTTTATGGCACTTTCATTAATCATATCATGGTCGTGCTCTACTATTGTACTTAACCTTTAACATATCTCCAATGATTACAATGACTTTCACATGCTTGTACCTTATGGTTGTTCCATCTTCTTATTGTGATTGGTTCTAATATAAGGCATGATATGTCAATGTCTTCTTATTGTATTTATTCTATTAGGACTTCAAACTGAGTGATATTTCCTTTTCACATGAGCATAGAATTCAAAATTGCCTTTATAGAAGAAATTGTTCATTAATAGTAGATAGATGTGTTTTTCCCTATGATCTCATGATAATGGCCATATTCAATAACTCTATAACATGATGGTTGTTCCTTTTAAGAGAGATGGTTGTTCCATTGTTCTAAAAACTACACTTTGTTGTCCTTTTGACATGATAGCATTATATGTCAGAAACTTTGAGGTTCTCATACCTTTTGTATGTCATGGCTTCACCTTTATGCAGCTAAATCTCACTCTGAAAATGATCTTTTAGGAATCAATGAAAATCCTCTATGGGTTCATACTTATTGTGACTTCCCATGGCGCACTATCATTGCTTGTACACTGTATTTTTCCAATACTTTTAAATTGTCACTATCTTTGAAAATTAATGCCATATGTTGCTTACCTTTGATTCAATTTCCATATTAATTACTCTCTTCAGTTGTATTAGGAACTTTTTCCTTAAGCATGTGTGATGCAAACCTAGATATAGATGGGCATTAATGCATTAATGCTCAATTGAATGCCTTAATGCAACTCCCAGAGAAAGGCCATCTGGAAGCTTTAGAGGAAATAATTTGTACTAGGTATGGAATCACCTCCACTACAATGCCAAATTTTGATGTGTTATTATCTTCAATTGCAAGTTTCTTTTGCAAAAATATATTGTATATCTTTACAGACTAGACAATGTGTCTGTACAACTTCATAATATATTCTCTATAATCTCTAATTCAGTAGTCTAGTGAGGAGATTTGTGTAACTCCCAAAATAATAATAACTCTTGAAATACTTATCCTTTTCAATATTTTGTGGTCTAGTGAGCATGATTTGTGTGTGTATTTGTAAATTTTGTATAATCTTATAATATTTTATTTTTTTATTATATACAAGATACTACTAATGTTTGTATGTTTACATTTTGTATATTTATAGCCTGTGAAGAAAGTCCACACCTGGCAATATGAACCCAGAACAAAATAACGAGACACTTGCTAGATTGTGGTCTCAGTCCAAAGAAAAGACGTTGAAAAATGTTATTGTCCTTGCAAAAAGTGTAAGGGCATAAAAAATCAAAGAATTCTAATCAAAACAGTCCAGAGTCATTATAGGCAATATGGTCACATTGAAGGGGAGCACGATTTTTGTCGATTGGTGAATGTGGATTTCCAATTGGAGGAACATGGAGGTGTGAATATCCAAGCCGGTGATAACGCTCCCATGGAAGAAGATGATCATGTGGCGGAGAGCACAATTGAAGATGATAGTATTGGCGTAGCTGATAATGTGCCAGAGGACATGATTGAAGAAGATGGTATTGGCGTAGCTGATCAAGATGATCATGATGATGGTACTAGTGCATCTGATAATGATGATGAAGATGGTCTTGATATAGCTATAATTGAGAAGGCATACGAGCCCCTATACCAAGGCTCCCAAACAAATCTTCTCTCCGTTATAGTGTTGTTGGTTAACTTCAAGGTTATGAATGGTTTATCCAATGTAGCAATGTCACGTATGCTAAAGTATGCCATTTTTGTCATCTTCAATGTTAGCATACCATTATGATTTATTATATTAACAATTCATATTTGTTGTTGTAGGTTGACAGGTGAGTTTTTCTTACCTCCATCAAACATTTTGCCTCATTTGTACCAAGAATTATCTACCATTATGAATCAAATTGGAATGCAGTATCAGAGAATACATGCATGTCCAAATGATCACATTCTATATCATAAACAACATGAATTTGCAACAGAATACCCCATTTGTCATACTAGTAGATATCGATCAAATCAAATAACAAAAAAGGTGCCTCACAAGAGTCTTTGGTACATTCCCTTTATTCCATGTCTTCAACGATTATTCAAGTGCACTAGCTTGGCATAATTTATGGATGACCATGCACGTAATAGAAGTCAAGATGACATTATGAAAATGCTTGCGGATGGTTCTGCATTTAAAGACATAGAAACAACATGGCCACACTTTAAATAAGAGCCTTATAATCTCAAGATTTCAGTGGCAGTGGATGGTGTCAATCCATTTGGAGATATGAGATCTACTTACTCAGTGTGGCCTGTTTTTGTTATTAACAATAACATTCCTCCTTGGATGTCCATAAAAAAGGAGCACATGATGTTGTCAATGATTGTACCAGGTATTTTTTCATTTAATAGTTATGTAAATTAATTTATAAATACCGCATCAAGATGGTCATAATAATTATGTAATGTTTTTGTTCATTCAACTAGGTAAGTACCAAGTTAAAGATATGAACATGTATATTGAGCCCCTTATTGACGAGTTGTTGATTTTATGGAATGGGATCACTATGTATGACATCTCTAGACCAATAGGACAAAACAAATTTCAATTCCATGCAATGCTTGTATGGACAATACATGATGCCCCTGGGCTAACTCATTTTTGTGGTATGTTATATATTCATGTTAAGATCGCGTATTTTTGGTATGTTATAGTGCTTACACATTATTGTTGTATGTTTAAGTTGTGCATGATAATTGTACATGATCCAATTATATGATATCTTTTAGGTCTTCAAACAAAGGGTAAATTTGCATGTCCAGTTTGTGGTCCAAAGATGAAATCTCGTCATTCAAGAAGTTTAGGAAAGTAGGTGTTCGATGAGTTTAGGCACTTTCTCCACAATAATCATAAGTATCAAACTATCAAAAAACATATTTTTAATGGGAAAGAAGAGACGACATCAAGGCCATGAGGAATGACACCTCATCTATGGAAGTTGGAATACGATAGACTAAATCACCGAGGTAATCTCATTTCATCTGATGATTTTTGTTTGAAATTTAAATTTTGATACTGTCTTTTATTTACTAATGATGTTATTGATGCTCATGAAGGTCGTCAAGGCATCAATGACCAACTTCCTAGAGGAATAAAAAGTTATCCTAGTCAATTTAGTAGGTTGTCATACTACAAGGATCTCTCAATCATGCATTTGTTTGATCCTATGCATATTGGATAGAATGTAACAGAGACACTATAGAAAATATTGGATGGAAGGTGTGACAAAGAAAAAATAGCCAAAATTTGTAATGACATTCATGAATCCTATCATGCACTGAAAACTTTCATTGAATCAAATAGCAATGGAGACCACATAAACATGAGTGCCCTTCCTTGGTTATTAACTGAGCAGCAAAGTGATGCGTTAAAAGAAGTCATATAAAAAACAAAATTTCCAACAGGATTTACTACAAATATAAACAGTCTTGTATCAAAGAAAGGTGATTTTGGGCTAGGGTTGAAAACACATGATTGGCATACCTTTGTCAAGGTAAGTCATGTTCTCTATTTACAATATATTTGTAAAATTGCATGTACTTTTTATTGTATTATTTTACAATATATTGAAAAGATCATTTTTTAATCATTGTAGTATGTCCTACCTCTATCCCTCCCAGACCAGTTTGACAATAGTGTTAAACAAGTTATATACGATCTTGGAGAATTCATGAGGTTAGAAGTGTTATTATATTTATGACTTGCTTTACTTTTTATGTAATTTATTGCATATTTTTATCTAAAATCTTGTTTATATGTTCTTGTGAGTTGAATCTCTTTCAGGTGGTTATCATCTAAAGAAATTGATAAAAAAGATATAAAATATTGGAAGAGAAAAATTCCCCAGCTTATGTGTGAAATTCAAAAGTGTTTACCTCCAACTTTTTTCAATGCTCAAGAACACTACC
Source organism: Chamaecyparis obtusa (assembly GCA_027943335.1). NCBI lineage: Eukaryota > Viridiplantae > Streptophyta > Pinopsida > Cupressales > Cupressaceae > Chamaecyparis > Chamaecyparis obtusa. The sequence continues at coordinate 360,743 of BSBK01002845.1, forward strand.
TCATACATCTAGTTGAGGAGATTGAATTGTGTGGACCTGTACAAACTAGGTCAATGTGGATGGTTGAGAGGAACTTGAAATTTATGAAGGGCTTGGTTCGACAAAGAGAACATCCTAGGGGTTCTATGGTGGAGGGATATATGGTATACTAGACCATGGTGTATATTAGTGAATATCTTCCCAAGTTTGCAGCAAATATCCATGTAGATCGCATTTGGGATCCCCACCTCATTAACAAATTTGAAGGGGAGTACTTGATGGGGAAAGGTAGATTGAGGAAAGTGAAAGGTAATTATACAATGTTATTGTAGTTTATTAATTCTTATAGATCTTCAATATAAGTTGTTTCTAAGCGGTCTATTTGTTTTCTTTACAATTGGTCGTGAGTGGGATGCACTACATTTGTATATTGTAAACAATCTTGATTAGATGATGGTATGGATTCAACAATCTCAAGAAAATGGTCGCTCATTAACATGGGATGGTGTTGCATCATTGGTTAAAGAAGCTCATCATAATGGAGATCCCAATGTTATGCCAATGGTACTTGATCTAGCATATGGTTTAAGAGGTAGAAAGATACGTAGAAGTTTACTAACCATAACCCATAAGGTTAATATCAACTCACGGATCGATACAAATAATCTTGACATGTTTGAATAATTGTAGATCAAACACCACAAAGCTATGTACTACCATGGCCATAAATTTTGCATAAAAAAGTTAGATGACACAAATAAAACTTGTGATTCTGGGATAAGTGTAGTCTTCGAGGTCACTAATATTTCATCTAGAAATGACATACATCTTCAACAATCTGAAAATTGATACTATGGAATTTTGGATGATATACTTGAGTGCGACTTTAATTCATTCAAATTAGTTCTATTTGTTGTTAAATGTTACAGGCTATGACTGAATCAAAATGATCTTGATAGGACTGTTATTGAACATGATAGTGGATTTATAATGATTAATACAAGGTCATTTGAGCCAGTTGGAGATGAGCCCTATGTTCTTCCAAGCCAATGTGAGCAAGTGTTTTACTTTATCGTTCCACATAAATCGGGTTGGTCATTTGTTGTTAGACATGATCCAAGAGGAAGGCCAGTACAGTATAATGTGATGGAAGAAGAAGATACTGAAGAATCAGAAGATGAAGTAAATGATGATCATGGACGACTATTACACAATGAAGAAGAAGAAGAAGAAGAAGAAGAAAATGATGATGATTCCGGTGATGCTGATGATGGTCATGAAGATGATGGTCATGATGATGATAGTCATGATGATGGTGATGATGATGATGATGATGATGATAGTAGTCATGATGATGATGATGATAGTCATGATGATGACATAGATGAGGAGGATGATGAATAACATGATCAATGAAATGTATGTCAAGGTATGATAAATGCCACGTATGAGGTATTGATTTATTCATAGAAATTTGATTTAAGTTATTATGTGTTGAACTCTATAGTCATGGAGCATATTTTGCATCATGTAAATTTTGTCTTCTATGTAATTTGTAGCTTACATATCATGTAATTTTCGGCTAACTTAAGATAAATGATTTACATATGCAGAAAATTTAACTCCTATGACATGGATTGATAGGTATAATTTATTATTTGGTTTCCTTCTCTTTAGTCAGAAAAATATATAGACCTACTATGACTCTCATTTGATGGATTTCAGGTATCACCAAATAGGTATTTGTCTAATCTATCTTCCTCAAGTGAGGAAAATGTGGGAATAGAAGACAAAAGTGAGACATCTAGTAGGTCTAAAATAGGGAGATCAACTAGAGGTCAAAAGATTAGAAGAAAATTTGATAAACGATGCAATTTTTCCTTGCTGAGGGGGGGTCATATTCTTATGATAATGGGACCAAAGGCGACATGAAGGTTCCCTTAAGATACACACATCTTTAGAAAGAATGGGTACCCAAGGAACTACCTCCAGTTAATACTAATTTGTCTATTAACGAAAGGATATATCACATAGGTCCATCTTCATTACATGGTTTGGGCTTATTTTCCATGGATAGCATAAAGGTCAGTTATAATCAAGTTGTTGAATTGATGGAGTGTGTATTGTTACAATTACAAGAATTGGATGCAGATTGTGCAATATAAAAAAAGTATGCGTAGGTATGCATTGTCAACAAATTATATACAATACAAAGCAAATGATCAAACTAAAAGCCTCGCTATGTATATTGATGGAAGGCCAAAAGCAACAGGGAATATTGTAGGTTTTATAAATATTTCTCGACCTATGTCAACTAATAAGCGGCCAAATTGTATATTTGAGGCACGCGAGGGAAATTGTGTATTTGTATGTGCGATAAAATCAATAAATTCAAGGGAAGATCTTCTAATAGATTACAATTTGAATCGTGTAGATACAAAAAAATTCCCTATCATGGGACTGGTAAGTATAACATTTAAACCAATTGCCTCCAATTAATATTGACTCCAATCACTTTTGATTGCTAAGAATTACTAATCTTTGTCATGGGGTGACATGGATATTCCACCTCAAGATACAAGCGGCGATGTTCCTCACAGTACACTTTCTTCAGCAAAGGTAAACCTTAATTAGTGTAATTCTACAAATTATATAGAAACAAATGTCATATTATTATGTTCTTTTCTTTATGGCTTTGGAGTTATTTTGATAGAATTTTACTGATATTGATGTCACAACTTGATACTTATTGATAGAGAAAAGCAAAAGAGGCAACAGATCTATTTCGATTTGAAGTTGACGCGACATTTAGAGATGATGTAGAATCTAAATCTAACCATGTATTCATGGCTACTCAAATAAAAATTAAATATGGTAATGAAATTCTTAACCTTCTAAAGGAAGAAAACAAAACTGAGGAATCAAAGGAACTCGAAGAAGAATTGACACGTAGAGTCAATTCTATTGATGTAAGTAGTAATTAATCTTAAGCAATAATTAAAGTTCAATAGATGTTTATATTTTATACTATCTTATGGATCATGATCTAAAATATGATGTGTTCTTCTTACAAATTTTTTTGACACGTGTGAAACGTCGTCAACATGGTGAGGGTTGTAGCGCCGCACAACCTTCATGTAAATAATCCTTAAACCTTTAACCATTGATTTAACCTTTGTATGCATTATTAACTCAACTTATGTTTGGGATGCTTCTAGTACCCCATTTAATATTTATCCATTGCAAATGTCTTTCCTAACAATGTATTCTACAACTCATGATGTAGTGCAGACACCTCCTTCGATTAACATTCCGCATTCAATAGCTGCATTGTCCACAACAAGGTGCTTGCAGACATCTTCCTCTGTACCATCTACAACTGGTAAAACCTTATTTTTCTATATTTTGTTATGTGCTAATCATGAATTGATTATTTTTCTTGTGTGAATTTTATACACTGTATGGACCTATTTTGTGTACTAATAGATACACCTACACCTGGTACAAGAACAAATCAAACTAGTACTAGTGAAGATCAACCATTTCCTGGATCAGCCCATGTTACTAGTACTAGTTCATTTGCGGGGACATTGTTGATGAACAAGAACAATATGGTTCCATTAAAAGTACCAAAGCTTCCAGGTGCTCTAAAATTGTTATTATTTATAGTGTAATTGTAGTTTACTTATATATAACTCATTTTGGACTGATAATCCCATGCTATTTTTGTAGGAAATGATGTTTTTTATGATCATCTTTTTGAAATGACATTGAAGCTATTTGGGCCCACCATACGTAAAAGATATGTAGCTTCATAATATTGGTACAATATTTTTCTTATCTTCCATTTCTTGTACTATATTAAAGTTATGATATCTAAAAAAATTTGTTTTTTCAAAAAAGGTGGAATGATCAGGATGCTGACTTAAAAAATCAGCTCATTAAATATTTAGAGGACATCTTTGGAATTAAAAGTTTTGACAGAGGCAAGATTCTTACAAGAGAAGCCAAACATATAAAGACTATGAGGGACCAATATAGAAGGGCTCTAAAGGATAACCTAAAGTACGAGTGTCCTCCTATGATTCCACCGACGGAGTGGAATGAAATAATGGAAGATGCAAAAGAGAAAAGGCTAAAGGGTAGTGGAATTCAACCAGAAGATGGAAAAAGAAGGTATGTCATGATAGTATTAAGTAGAATGTAATCATGCACTAATTAGTGATCTTTGTAAATATATAATCTAACATGTTTCAAACTTTTCATAGACTGCAAGACACATCAAAAGCCACACAAGCGAGATTAACAAAGGTTGGCCAACACAAACTTGGCTTTGGTGGCTATATGAAACTTCACTCTCGACTTGTGAGTAGCAACATTAGAATTTCATATCAAATTTTTATATATAAGGTTGCAAACAATTCTGTTTAATCAAATCATACATGTAAAAGTGACGATATTAAACAAAAAATATAGGGCACGGAATTCAATGTAGAGCCCACAGATGAAGACAAGAGAATAGCCTTGAAGGAAGGCTATGCACTCGTGGTTGCATGCCTACGCCAAGAATCCCAAAGCCATAACGAAGAATCTGCTGCACTAGATGAGACATGGGTAAATTGGTCAAATGAAAAGTAAATCAAATTGAATAGTTAATTTCAAACATAAATTGACTATTTCATGATAACAATGTGCATGACATTTCACTACAGCCTTCAAATCCTACCACAAAACCTGGGCGTGACGAAGGCTATGATGTGCATCATAGTGTTGGAGGTATTAATTTGCTATTGGAAATAAATTACGTAATTATTAATATAATTTAACATCTTTAATTGCAATTGGCCATGTAACCTTTTTTTTAATATTTTAGAGCATGTTGAGGTGGCGGAAGATCAAAATTTTATTGTACATGATGATGTGGCATTGTCAGGTAAAGAAAAATGCATGTTATGTTCTACTGGTTAATGAAATACATGTAACAGTAAAAAAAAATATGCGAATTTAACCCATTTACTTGTTATTGCAGCAGACCCCCCTTTAGTGCAGCAACATCGTCCTCCTCAAGACATGAGGAAGCATCATAATTTGAGATCACAACCACAAGAGGAGGAAGATAATATTGATGCTCCTGTTAGCCTTTAACTAAATAAGAAATATAAGAAAGACCTAAAAATGAAATGATTTCTTAAATATGCTCTTTGATAAAACTTGTTTGATTAACTTTGATGGATAATGAAAGAAAGTTGTTTTAAGTAATTATCTATGAATGTTGCGTATTAATATTGAATTATATGTCATGTTAATGAATATTTTTATGTGTTAATGAATTCTTGATTAGTGCTGTGTATTAATGAATGTTATATCATATTCATGAATGTTATGTGATTGTATTGATTGAATGTTATAGTTCATAAATGGATGAATGAAGTTTGTAATTAGATGTTAATGGGGAATTTAGGTTGATGTTAGGGGGAGGGGGGGTGAGGCCAAATGAGCTTCCACCTTCACGTGGTTGGCCTTGTTAAGTAGAGAATATTAAAGTATTCTAAAAACCAAGTGAAGTTCAAACTAACACACCTTCATTATTTAATCAATTTCATTCATTCTAGGTCTTTGCTCATAAGTGCATTTTGAATGTGTCATTGTCAGGCAACTATCAAATAAAAAACTAGAAGGGCCAATAGTCAACTTCTCATTGTCATTGTTTGGCATGATTTGACTTCATTTTGTGTAAGTATTCTCATATTGAATGCGTCAACCTCTCTTGGCCTAATGTGGATTATTTCATTGGTTTGTGTTTTTGAGTAGGTGAAGTGTTAAATCAGATATCAGTTGGATCTATAAGTAGAATAGATATTCTATAGCTAATAGCCTAATACACCCACGTGAATAAATTTACTTGTTGTCCCCTTAGGATTTACTTAAGCAAATAGTCCTTATGTGCTAAAAAATCAGTTGTTTTAGTGCTACAATTGTAGATGATTGTATGCATGAATTCAATGACAAGAACTGAACATTTAGGCTCTATGATAATGCTTGTCATCCTTATATGGCATGCAAATGAATCCAAGAAGGAAGCTTTCAGGAAATATTTGGAGTCAAGTGGCATGCTTGATACCCTCACAAAAGGTCTATGACAGTTCTTCTTATATGATGAAATGTTGAATCTTGAAAATTAATTTGTGAATTTTCATATATTTGTGAGATAATATATTAATATTGGCAGTTCCTCTTATATGATGAAATGCTGATTTTAGAAAATTAGTTTGTGAATTTGCATCCATTATTTTTGGATGCCTGAATGTTATGTTTTCCTTGTGAGGATTCAAATTAATTTGATTGATATGATCTTTGAAATGGTGTAGTAGTCTTTTAGATTAATGTGATTTGTATTATCATATAATATCTCTGCTCTTATAAACTACCTTGTTTCCATGTATGATTTACAGTTATTCATTTCAGTGTTCCAAAGATGAATCTGGACGATATCTTTGAGCAAAAGAATGAGGTTGCTAAAGTTGTTGAAGAACTTGAAAGGGTTGATATATTCGTATCAGTTTCATTTATTTATTGATGTGTATTGTCAATTGATTACTATAAAATATCTCTTAAATATCAAACAAGATGAATTTTGAATGCAGTATGATTCAATCGTTCATTTCTATGCTTACAGGCTATGTTAAACTATGGATATGAGATAGTTCAAACACTTATTGTGGATATAGAGGCTGATGTGCATGTCAAGAAAGCAATGAATGAAATAAATGCAGGCAAGACTTTTACATCCAATACTAAATGTCCTTTTTACCATGATATTGTTGGAGATTGCTAGCATATACTTTTTGCATTTTTTAAATGGGTTGATGGTATTCATTTATTTAAGAAAACCCAACTCATTATCCTCAACTTTGTTCATATTTTTGTTCTATATCTATTTAGTTTATTTGTACGCAAAATTTCTCTCAATTTCACCATCATTCATTTCATTCTTTTATATCAGCTGCAAGAATGAGGGTGGCAACACAAGCAAAAGCAGAAGCAGAGAAAATTTTACAAATCAAGAGAGCAGAAGCTTTCCTTATTTTATTTGTCAGTATGCATCAACACTTCCTTTTATGTTATATATGTATATTTTATAGATTTGTATATTTACAATTTTAAAAGTTGTAGGTAATATATATCGGGTCTGTTTGTAGCACCAATAATGAAAACTATTTTCTTGGCTATCATACCATCCATCTCCGTCAACAACTGGTTAAGGACTCTGTCTGTGGCACTGCCAGCATCCCCAACACTGCTTCCACGCTGCAAACATGCAAACCAGTTATGCATCACTAGTCAAAGAGCCTATCTCAAATAGTTCAAACAAAATTCCTACTCAAATATATTCACCATCCTCAACTTGAACTTCACTCATAAAAAATCAACACACCTATGTAGCAATAGAATCAAGCTCATCAAAAAATAGCATGCACGGAGTTGATCCTCTAGCTTTATCAAAAATTTCCCTCACATTAGCCTCACTCTCTCCAAACCACATTGTTAACAATTCAGGGCCCTTCACACTGATGAAATTGGCTTGACATATGTTAGCAATGGCTTTAGCAGATGGATTTCTAGAGCCCAAAGCAGTCTGGAAGTGCTCATTACTAATGGCCATGGAGTTTAGAATCTCAGCATCTATTGTCTCATCTTCTATGTCTATAACATCCATCTTTTCCCTAATGCACTGAAGTGCAGCCTCAGTACACAAAGAAGCAAGATCTGCTCCAACATATCCATGGGTATCGTTAGCAATCTTTTCAAGATCAACCTCTAACAAGAAAACTAAAGATAAATAGATACTCCATCAAGAAACATAAAGATTAGTAAATGCTTTCAAAATCCAAGAACTGTTTAACATTAGCTATAGAAGTACAAAAAATAAGGCCCCAATATACGTACATCATCAGAGAGCTTCATATTCTTTGTATGGATGTGAAGCACTTCCAACTTGCCCACTTCATCTAGAACCCCAATATCAACCTCCCTATCAAACCTTCCAAACCTTCTGAGTGCTGGATCAATACTTTTTGGTTGGTTAGTTTCTCCCATAACAATAACATGGGCACGCGATTTAAGTCCATCCATAAGCATAAGAAGTTGAGAAACAATTCTCCTCTCAACTTCACCGTGGGTTTTTTCCCTCTTAGGAGCTATAGAATCAATTTCATCAATAAATATAATGAACGGGGCATTCTTCTCAGCCTCCTCAAAAGCCTTCCGAAGATTGCTTTCACTTTCTCTAGCCAACTTTGACATGATCTCAGGTCCATTGATACAGAAAAAGAAGGCACCGGTTTCATTTGCCACTACCCTAGCAATTAAGGTTTTCCCAGAACCAGGAGGCCCATAGAGCAGAATACCCTTTGGGGGCTTCACACCAATAGATTTGAAGAGTTGTGGGTGTCTAAGAGGAAGCTCTACCAATTCATGGATCACCAGTTAGAGCCCATCTCTCAAATAGTTCAAACAAAATGAAAAAACCCACAGTTTCACGCAGAGCAGAGCATATGGATTACTAGAGCCCAAAGCAGTCTGGAAAACAAAACGAGTAGGGACCTACTAGCAACAACCAGCAGAATGAGTGTGGACACCTAAAGATAAATATCTAGACTAATCACCAATCAGGATGTCATTGGTGATTAGTCTAGATATTTATCTTCAATTTTTTTTAAACACTCCATGTTCTATCAAAATTTCGACCAACCTGCGTTGAAAGTCTAGCCTAAAATTGACCATTCTGTGTCGAAATGTGGCGTCGTGGGTATGGCATCCTGGTTGGAGCCGCTAAATATTTTGACCAGATTTGGTTGAAATATGACCGTCGGGAGTTTGGCATCCTGGTCAGAGCGACCAAAGTTTTCGACCCATATTGGTTGAAAGATCAACCAATACACAAACACTTACCAATGTTCTCTTCGGCCTAGGTTGCCCTCATTTTCGATCAATAGAGGAGTCGATCATTCGACGGGTTCAATAATGGGTTGATATTTTGACACCAATAATAGCAACAAACCCGTTGGTCAATCATTTGACCTATTTGGGTAGAAACTTCGACCAATAGTGCGTCGAAAAATGGTGCAAAATGTACTAGTGAATTGCCAATCTTCATCAAAAGTTAGTTTATTGAGATTGCCGTTATGAATAGCATTCGAGATCTCTACGTTGGGTTGAATGTGGACAATGGCCAAAGCATCATTCCTATTCTTATTTTCCTCTTCTTATGTTCCCTAATCTTCCACGGTCCATTGTCCACGATGCCATCTCTATCTTTATTGCTTTCAAATAAAGTTAGAATCAAAGTTACCTATTTAGATTACTGGCTATTATTATTTATCTAGTAGATTGTTAAATAAAAGTGGTGATGTCAACAATTGGATTTAGGGATAATCAAATAGAATAACATTAAGGAATTATAAAATTCTTTTGACAATTGGATTTAGGGATAATCAAATAGAATAATATTGAGGAATTATAAAATTCTTATTATATATACGTATAAATGTTGATATTGACGAATCTATCCATTTATAAGGGATATAGATATCCAATTGATATTGACAAATCTATCCATCAATTTAATTATGTTTGACATTACCACGGTGCACCTGTGGACTTGTCTGACATATCGGCATGAAGAAGAGGCAACTACGAATGAGAAAGAAAATTGAGGAAATTGATTGTATATTTCAAGGCATTTGTTTTATTGTATAATTTTATTGCTCAACTTAATATTCCTAACCTGCAATTGATGACTAGCACCATTGAGGAAGATCTTTGGTGGCTTTATTAGGTAAGGATATTTTTGTTTGATCAAATTTATAAACAAATCAATTTAATGATTTAATACCATGATGGAAGATAGCATGTATTCATGTAACTTGTTTAGAGAATTAAATGTAATGTTGATGTCATGATCTAGTGATGATGTATTATCTAGTATACAAGTTAGTATTACTTAATTTATTTATGATAGATAGATAGAGGAGGGAGTCTATAAAGGAGGTAGTGGCTAAGCTCTCTATAAAATGCACTGAAGACAAAAAATTGTCAAACTTTTTTTTTTCAGATTCGCGAAAACACAACAATTTTTTTGTGGTTTTCGACCATAAAATATGTAGATCATGAATAACAAATGCTGAAATTTTGTGAAAATCTGTTGTGTTTTATATTTTTTGAAATTTGGTCAATGGTGCATTATGTAGGGAGCTTAGTTGTGTCCTATAAAGGAAGTGGCTATGTAGTCATATTAATGGTCAGTCATATATTTATAAAGAAACGCATTGGTAGATGGGTCTCTTATATGATTGATGATTTATATCCCTGCATGGATATTTCCATCTATAAGAGCCCAAATTTAAAATTTGAAATATAGAGCTCAATTCTATAACTTTTGGAATTGACTAATCAATTTCATAATTTCATGGATGACATGAAAATAAGTGGTTACTTTGATAATAATGACTAGTCCTTGAGAATATGAGCAAATAAAATTAAATAAAGTTCCACTTGTATATTAGTCATTATATAAATGACAAAACAATCATATTGAGTGCAAGAAGGGAAAAGGTTAAGGTGCGATTATAATGCCATGACACTTTTTTCCCCTCCTTTAACTTGCATGTGAGTCACTATAAAGATGCATGTGAAAGTAAAACAAGTAGCGAACATGAAAGTGAATATCTATACATACATTAAGAAGATACATAAGGATGCTAATTTTGTATACTTTCCTTGCTATGTGTGCTTCTTACGACCCTACAAACATAGAAGAAAATTTTCTAATGAGTAACATCTATCAAGCATTTGAATATAAGCATAAACATAATTACAAAAAAAAATTACAAATAAAAAGTTAAGTAAAAATAGTTGTACAATAGCTTGCAAAAAGGGTAAAGTAAAATTGATATAAGCATAATTGCATATGCTTCTACAAGCATTGCATATAGCTTGACTTTTGTTCTCTCCTCTAGAGCACAAATCTTCATGTCCATATGTCTTAACACATGATGTTATGCCTTGTTCATCACATTCTCCCTCACATTACTAGTGATTTTAACAAATTTATGCATGGTTAAATTTGGGAATTGAAGAAGGCTGATGTAATTGATTAAGATAAGCAATGTTTTTAAAGGGTTCCAGTGTAGGCAAAATCTTGAAACACAACCAAACACCAACAAATAGCAAGAGGAACCACAAAAAGACTACAAAGAACAAAGACTCATAAAAACCAAACAGCCCATCCTAAGTCAAAGTGATTTGAAAAATTAATCTAAAGACTGCTTAATCTCAAAACAAGGATCTTCCTCTCAGAATCTAACTTTTTTGTGACAAGGAGATGTAGAATCACTAACATAATCTTCTGCCAACTCCAAATCATATTAATTGTGGAGTCCAACAATCCATTTATATTTACCTTTAATATCTACTTTTTGAACTTCCTAGAGGACAAGGGAATCCATTTTATGATTTTGTAAATCCTTCTTCATCCAAAAAAAGTGTTGTTTTTAATTCTTCACACAAATGTTGGAAGCATGACCCACTATACCACAAGAAAAATAGAATATTTGAGTCTTCATAGTCTATCTATTGTACTGTGCCCAAGTAACATTTTTTAAAGAAAAGGTAATTTGAGAGGGGAGCTCATGGTTTTTGTCCACAATACACAAAATCTAGCAAATAACAACCTCCTCATGAATTTAATGATCTTATCAGCACAATATCGTCTATAAAAGTTATGAATAATCATGAAAACCTTTTCATTCAAAAATTCCATGGGTAACCTTGGCAAGCTAACTCAAATAAGAAACTTAACTATTTCAGTCACTAGGTTAAAATCAAGAGACAAGATTTGAAGACACAGACCATTTAAACCTAGAAACTGAAAGCCTTCATGAAGAATCCTAGAACTATCCTTTTAATAAGAAAAAGAAAAAAGCTGATACCTCTACCCAAATTTCCCAATTCAAAACATCCATCTTCTAACAGTAGCAATATTGAATCAATTTCTACAAAATCTCTCAACAAGTGAGCTCCTAAGTCAAAGAAACTATTCAGCAAGGATAAAGTTAGGCACATCAATGTAAATCTTGCATCCTCTATACCCACAAGAGAAATGCCCATAACAAAACTCTCAACATCTTTCACCTCACCCTTATCATCAAAATCTAGAGCAAATACCAATGAAGCAGCAGCCACAGGAACATTAGAGCTGACATCAGGAGTAGGGTCAAGAACAACAACCAACTGAGAAGGGGCAACTTGAACTCACAACAGGGGTTGGCTCAAGTATAGCATCCAAAGAAGCAGAAACAATAGAACTCGTATTTGTCTTCACACATTCTAGAGGAGAAACCACCACCTGCGTAACATTCCCGCCATTGTCTTCCAAAACTTGTTAGAAGGAAAAACATCATCCTTAACAACCTCATATCGAAATCTCCTTTCATCCTAAATATTGATTAGAGTAAGAAGGTTTGGGCAGATTAGGAACTCTAGCTTCTATCAAGAAAGACAAGGATTAGTAAGCTGTTGTTTCTAGAATTGATTGTGTTTTCATGTTTTTTTTTATCAATGTTTTGGATTACACTTTGTAATCTTATTTCTCCTTCAACAGAAAAGAGCTGAAGGGAAAATAGAATCACAGAGTATGATCCGAAACGTTGATGCAAATAAAATGAAAATACAATCAATTCCAGAAACAACAGTTACTATATAATGAATTGTAAAAAACTTATGTCTTTAAGACGAAAGACTAGTTAAAAAGGATAAAGACCTTTTTAACATACCCAAAAATTCATCAATACCCATGGCTTCTGCTAAAAACAGAGGTCGCCCATCTTATTCGCTTTATATGGGCTTCCAAGAGGATGTTGAGGAGCTCATCGAGTTCATGTGGGTTATCCCCATCTTGAAAGGCCAGAGGTCAAAAGAAGATGGGGGAGAAAGAAAATCATTATCCTCTTCCAACAACACCCATCCTCACTTCCAACAACTTAATCAACAACCAGAGCTTCATGAGCAACAGAAGCACCAGCAACCCCTTCGCTCGCCGCCATCTGAGAGGACTCAGAGCTGCAAACCGCCAAGGGAGCATCTAATTTTTTCGTAGATCTAGTCAAATTGATTAATTATATCTCTTTTTTCGTGGATGTTGTTGAATTAATGAATTATGTGAAGTCTGTTGTTTCTGTATGTTTGTTATTTTTGTATTCAATTTGCTGCAGGTTTAAATTACTTTGTTCTGCCTTATTTGTTTTAACAATGCTAACAAAGATAGAATAAATCTCTCTCAATTCTTTATATGAAGTTGAAGGAGGTTTATAACTAATGCAGTGTGCATTGAATGTATACAAAGAAAGAAATCCATACATCATCTGAATAAAAATTCAGATCAAGATAACCAAGGTAGTTATACTGAAAGCAGCCCCTGCATTGACCTGAGAGCAGAGTTATCATGGAAATATTTTAATTGATTTACATTCTTTTTCAATTATTCATACGCTTTTCTGTTCTTAAAATTAGGGGAGAAAAATTGCAGTTCTGGGTTTGGCAGGGGAGAAGGAGAGTGCAGTCAGTCAGGAAGCAAGGTTTCAAGGGAAGAGTGATGGATGTAGTTCAGGATTTGTCCCAGCTTTTGGATTTCAAGTATTTATCTAGATTACTGCTTATTAGTTTCTTTTCAAACTATTTTTTTTCTTTGTGACAGTTTTGTTGTTTAAGATAGTGGAATCATTTGTTTGATTGTTTGTTGAACTAAAATAATATATTTAAACAAATCATTATTTAAAAATTTAAACCCTTTTGAAATCCATTTTAAATTTTAATTTTTAACAGTGAAAACAAAGAATCTACGTTTGAAAACAAGATTCATCCACACTAAAACACACATATATCCGAATTCATACAAAATACAAACTCATATAACCTTCATATATATTCTCCATCTCTTACAAATTCAAACCAGTCTTTTAAAAATACAATTTTTAATTATTAAAAATGCTATGCAGAAGCTTTTAGCCAGAGATCATAACTCTGGCAACAATAAGTCGTGAACAGACTTCCATCCACATAATTCACCGCCCAACTGTCCACTGCAAACACTACACAGCATTAGAAAATGCAATTCAAGCATGAGTTTTCTTTTCTTATGCATGAGCAGACGCAATTCCCTTACTCAAATCAATATCTACTAAAGTTCTAAAATGGAATTCAATTTTATTTTTAATATTACTCGGAGAAGAGGCGAATTTCTTCTACTATAGGGAGCCTGAGTAGTTGATCTAGGCTTACTGGGCACTGTTTCTTGTGGGGCACTTTCTTTCCTTGCCCTCTGCAATTTCTCTACACTATAACCAGGGAAGTTAATTCTGTGTTAGCTGATCATCACACTGATAAATCCCCACTAAACTTGATACACAAGGATTGCCATGGCAATTCATTCTCCCAATTGAATTTCAAAGAAAAAAAAAAGTACCCAACAATATAAATTTATAAAACCATTCTGAAAACAAAAGTTTAAGCCTCACCGTTGTTGGGCAGCCATTGCAGCCTTGTACCGTGCTTCTCTCGCTCTTTCTGCTTCCCTGTTCTTTCTTACAGTTCTGTTGAACCAATTTTCTAGGATGGATAACAATGCTCCCATGGCAAATTTGCAGCAGGAAATCCAAATTAGCTGATTACAATAGGAGCAATGAGCATTAGAACTCAAATAAGGGCTCTAACTAGACTCTAGACGCACGTATCACGCAAGCCACAGGATTATATTCGACGACTTGACTTCGAAGTCTCAGCCAGGAAATGGGGCTTAACGCATATGCCACCCAAAGACACTATCATTAAATATATAATGACAAGACATGCGATATTGGTGCTCGTTAAGTTCTAGACAATGTACAAAAAAAATTCAAAACTTTTTTTTTTTAAGATTTGTAAAAACACTGATTTTTTGCAATTTTTTTGTGGTTTTTGATCACAAAATTTGCAGATCATGAAGAGCAAATGTTGCAAATTTCATATGCTTTTACAAGTATAATTTCATATGCTTTTCCAAGTATAATTTCATATGCTTTTACAAGCATTGCATATAGCTTGACTTTTGTTCTCTCCTCTAGTGCACAAATCTTCATGTCCATATGTCTTAACACATGATGTTATGCCTTGTTCATCACATTCTCCCTCACATTACTAGTGATTTTAACAAATTTATGCATGGTTAAATTTGGGGATTGAAGAAGATTGATGTAATTGATTAAGATAAGCAATGTTTTCAAAGGGTTCCAATGTAGGAAAAAGCTTGAAGAACAACCAAACACCAACAAATAGCAAGAGGAACCAAAAAAAGACGACAAAGAACAAAGACTCATAAAAACCAAATAGCCCATCCTAAGTCAAAGTGGTTTTAAAAAATAATCCAAAGAACATTGCTTAATCTCAAAACAACGATCTTTCTCTCAAAATCTAACTTTTTTGAGACAAGAACTAACATCAATAAAAGATTCCATAACTTATAAATTACAATTACATGATATAACGATAAATACAATCCTCATGGACATCCATGACATATACATAAACTGACATCCACTGCACATGTTGCAGGGTATGTAATAATAAATCTAACTATGATAATACAATGTCCAGATTAGGTATCACATGCGATACACTAATACAGGATTACAAATAATGAAGATAAGAAAGAAACATCAAAGAAGAAGCATCATAAGGAATCCATCTGCGAAATCACCATCAAGCACTAGTACCAGGACGTCGAATCTCAAATGGTAAAGAATCACTACCACCCGTCCATGTAGGACCACAAAAGCCTACCCCACCATGCTGAGGAGATAATCACAAACCCCAATCGGATAATCCATACAATACAAAGATAGAACTCTAAGCAGAAGGATCCTAAAAAGCACTCTAACTCAAGATACACATGATAAAAATATAGGTACAACTCACTATTCCAAAGGCAACCGACACATGTAGAATAACCAGACTATGCATAGGAAGGTGTCACCATGTACGTCTAACCTTTGAGTTTTGTCCTGGTAATCTCTCTGGATCCCGGCACCCAAGTGACCATACACGGCATCAATGACCTCTCATACTGACGAAGTCATCAACTATGCCAACTCATCCCTTAAAAGGGGGTTAGTCATCTTCTCAACTCCACCTTAGCCTGTACTAGCACTCAAGCATGGGTGAGGACTTATATCTTATTAGGTTTAATTAAATACCCTTTAATTATAATAGGTTATCACTTGATTACTGAAACTTACAATAAGTGATCCTGGCAGCCACTTGTGGGCCCCGACACTTATTGCAAGCCACCTCCTATTACATGTCAAGCTAAACTACCCTAGGCCTCCTAGATCTAAATAGGTATACAACTACGTAACCTCATATCTATTTTCACACAAAAGAACTAGATATGGTTATAGAGATACCACAAATAGAATACAATATAACATGAGCCCAATGGTCAAACATGAGTGATAATCAGATAACATACACACGCACCAAACATAACTGATATCATGAACATCTGACTCAAACCCCAGGCTCTATATTCCCCTAGGTCATCTAGAATCCGACAACCCATAATGTAAAAGAAGACACGAAGAATACAACACTCACACCATTTTGAACTGAATAAAACTATGATCAATTATACTCCATAATCAACATATTTGAATTCAAGCATAAGGTCTGCTAGGAAATTCTGAAATCAATCATTTCAAATAATAATATAAGTAAAATAAATTCCCTACAGAGTACCTAAGTTTCCAACATAATGAAAACGCTCAATTTCAGTAGACAATAACAAACGTTATTCTATGAATGTCATTAATTTAAAATTTACAAGGTTTAAATTTAAGTACCCTACAAGACATTCTTATGTTCAATCGAATGAAACATTAAATCAAAATTTTACAAGGAACTATATAAGGTATCAATACAATTTTCCCTTTTAAACACATATCTAATAAAGCTCGTAAATAAATAAAAGATTGAATTTGCATAGTCTAAACCCAACACTTATATGGAAATTAATTAAACTAATTAATCCAAATTTATTCATAATCATTAAACTACAATTAAATAAATTATAAAATAAATTAAATATAAATTAAATAACTTATAGATTAAAAATAATATAAATTAAATAATTCATAAATTAAATATATTATAATTTAAACAATTCATAAATTACATATAAAATAAATTAAATACATACTAACATATATCAAAAATAAAACTTAATATAACAAAAAATTTAATAAATTTTAATTAACTAAAATCTAAAAAAAACACAAAACAAATTAATCAAGCAAGTGGGGGGGTGGGCGTACCCCCACTGCCGTGGCGCATGCACACGGCGGCGCTGCAGCGCCGTGCCGAATGGTGTGCAGTGCCCTACACTGCAGCGCTGTGCCATGCACGGTCTGCAGTGCACTGCACTGCAGCGTCGTGCCTTGCACGGTCTACAGCGCAGACACGCGGACAGGGGGGGTATGGGGTTGGGACCCGTACCCTCCCTTGAGGAGTTCAACAATCTATTTATATTTACCTTAGCTTTATTACCTATTTTTTGAACCTCCTAGGGAACAAGGGAATCCATTTTATGATTCCATAAATCCTTCTTCATCCAAACAAAGTGTTGTTTCTAATTCTTTGAATGCAAATGTTGGAAGCATGCCCCACTATACTACAAGAAAAATAGAATATTCAAGAATCTTCATAGTTTATCTATTGCACTGTACCCAACTAACATTTTTTAAGAAAAGGTAATCTGAGAGTGAAGCTTCTAATTTTTGTCCACAAATACAAAAAATCTAGCAAATAAATACCTCCTCATAAATTTAATGATCTTATCAACACAATACCATCTAAACGAAGTTATGAATAATCATGAAAACCTTTTCATTCTAAAATTCCATAGGTAACCCTTGCAAGCTATCTTAAATAAGAAACTTGAATACTTTAGTCACTAAGTTAAAACTAGGAGACAAAATTTGAAGACTAAGTGTTACAAGTAGTGGTTGTTGTTGCACCAAAAGACCGACCTATTAATGCCTGATACAATCACTAGACTTATAGAAGACATAAGAGGTGGTTAAGCCATGTCGCGAACCCTATGAGGGACGCTGGCTCACTGCCAACAATCCCCTTCCCAATGTCACTCACCGTGGCCTGCATGGATTTGAACCTGTGACCATGCTTTGACACCACTTGTTACAAGTAGTGGTTGTCGTTGCACCAAAAGATCAACTTGTTAATGCCTGATACAACCACTAGACTTATAGAAGACACAGGAGGCGGTAAAAGCCATGTCGCGAACCCTGCGAGGGATGGTGGCTCACTGCGAACACTAAGACCATTTAAACCTAGAAACTGGAGGCCTTTGAATGAAGAATCCTAAACTATCCTTTTAAAAAAAAGGAAAAAACCATTCAACATTGTTGATACTCTACCAAGTTTCCAAATTTGAAAGATCCATTTTCTAACAGTAACAATATTAAGTCAACTTTTGCATAATCTCTCAACAAATGAGCTCTTAAGCCAAAGATACTATTCAACAAGGATAAAGTTAGGGACATCAATGTAAATCCGTACATCCTCTATACCCACAAGAGAAACAACCATAACGAAACTCTCAACATCTTTCACCTCACCCTTATCATCAAGATCTAGAACAAATACCAACGAAGCAACAACCACCGCCACAAGAACATTAGAGCTAACATCAGGGGTTGGGTCAAGAACAACAACCAACTGAGAAGGGGCAACTTGAACTCACAAAAGGGGTTGGCTCAAGTATAGCATCCAAAGAAGCAACAACGATAGAGCTTGTATTTGTCTTCACACATTCTAGAGGAGAAACCACCACCTCAGTAACATTCCCACCATAGTCTTTTGAAACTTGTTAGAAGGATAAACAACATCCTGAACAACCTTAGATTGAAATCTCCTTTCACCCTGATTACTGATTATAGTAAAAGGTTTTGGGAGATTGGGAACTTTAACCTCTATCAAGAAAGACAAAGGACCAGTAAGCTGTTATTTTTAGAATTGATTGTGTTTTCATTTTTTTTGCATCAACGTTTTGGATCACATTTTGTGATCCTATTTCTCCTTCAACTAAAGAGAGCTGAAGGAAAAATAGGATCACATAGTGTGATCCGAAACGTTGATACAAAAAAAAAGAAAACACAATCAATTCTAGAAACAACTTACTATTGTTAGCATGAATGTTGAATATTTCCTATGAGGGAGTATTCTAGCATTACTGGAGCGGTCACATGTTGCATTCATGACTATGTTTGTCATTGATATCAACATATTGTTTATACGAAAGATTGACAGAGTAGCAACCAAAGTTTGAGTTAGCGCACACAATGTATTGCAAATGAGGTCATGCGCAGTTGAGGAAGTATTTTTAATAGTGTCCTAATGACATGGTCAAGAGGGCGTACAAAAAGTCAAGTAATTGTGTCAGTTATAATAGATCTAGTGAAGATTGTATTCTGACAGAGTTCCAGAGAAGCAATTTTTGATGATTGGATTATATCTCCTAACAGGGATAAAATTTGGACAAGCGAAGTTATACAAAGGTTGAAGACAATGTGAAGGTGATCTGGATAAGTCAGCATAGTCATAGGTTGCACATGTGAAGATTTATTAAGTTTGTGAGCTGACAATGTTGTGTAATTATGAAATTAATATGTAACGTGTATTGTTTCATATTTTGTAATTGATAAAGCCTAAATGCCCAGCTCAATTATGAAATATTGGGCGTGGTATAAAGGAAGGATCGTTTCCTTAATTGTATGTAAGATTTTGTAAGAAAATAAGTTGTGAAGTGTGAAATAATGCGAGTAAGTGATTTGAGAGATTATTATGTGATGTAAAGTGTACATATCTGATTTTACTTTCTAACAACTATATGATAAATTGTGAAAAACTTGTATCTTTAAGACAAAACACTAGTACAAGAAGACAAAGACCTTTTAGCATACCCAAAAACTCATCAATACCCATGGCTTCTACTAGAAATAGAGGTCACCCATCTTATTCGCTTTATATGGGCTTCCAAGAGGATGTTGAGGAGCTCATCCAATTCATGTGAGTTATCCCATCTTGAAAGGCCAGAATTCAAAAGAAGATGGGGAAGAAAGAAAATCATTATTTTCTTCCAACAACACCCATCCTCACTTCCAACCACTTAATCAACAACCAGAGCTTCATGAGCAACAGAAGCACCAGCAACCCCTTCGCTCGCCGCCATCTGAGAGGACTCAGAGGTGCAAACCGCCAAGGGAGCATCTAATTTTTTCGTGGATCTAGTCAAATTGATGAAGTATATCTGTTTTTTCGTGGATGTTGTTGAATTAATGAATTATGGGAAGTCTGTTGTTTCTGTATGTTTGTTACTTTTCATCTGTATTTAATTTGTTGCAGCTTTAAATTACTTTGTTCTGCCTTATTTAGTTTTACAATACTAACAAAGATAGAATAAATCTCTCTCAATTCTTTATATGAAGTTGAAGGAGGTTTATAACTAATGCAATGTGCATTGAATGTATACAAAGAAAGAAATCCATACATCATCTGAATAAAAATTCAGATCAAGATAACCAAGGTAGTTATGCTGAAAGCAGCCCCTGCATTGACCTGAGAGCAGAGTTATAATGAAAATATTTTAATTGATTTACATTCTTTTTCAATTATTCAAATGTTTTACTGTTCTTAAAATTAGGGGAGAAAACTTACAGTTCTGGGTTTGGCAGGGGAGAAGGAGAGTGCATTCAGCCAGGAAGCAAGGTTTCAAGGGAAGAGTGATGGATGTAATTCAGGGTTTGTCGAAGCTTTTGGATTTCAAGTTATTTATCTAGATTACTGTTTATTAATTTTTTTTTGTTTCTTTTCAAACTATTTTTTTTCATTGTGACAGTTTTGTTTAAGATACTGGAATAATTTGTTTGATTGTTTGTTGAACTAAAATAATATGTTTAAACAAATCATTATTTAAAAATTTAAATCCTTTTAAAATCCATTATTTATTTTAATTTCTAACAGTGAATAAAAAAAATCTATGTTTGCAAACAACTTGACATATGGACTGCCTCTTCAAGAGAGAATAAGAAACCTCTTACATCGATTCATCCACACTAAAACACACATATATCCGATTTCTTACAAAATACAAACTCATAACCTTTATATATAATCTCCATCTCTTACAAATTCAAACTCATCTTTCAAAAATACAATTTTTTAATTATTAAAAATGCTATGTAGAAGCTTTTAGTCAGGAAGCAAGGTTTCAAGGGAAGAGTGATGAATGTAGTTCAGGGTTTGTCCCAGCTTTTGGATTTCAAGTTATTTATCTAGATTACTACTTATTAGTTTCTTTTGAAACTAATTTTTTTTTCATTGTGACAGTTTTGTTTAATCAACGGGTTCTTGGCTGCTGGTGAAGTTGAATGGTTCGTAGGTCTGAACCTCCATCACTCAAAAAAATAAAAAATTTAATTGTTTGTTGAACTAAAATAATATATTTAAACCCTTTTAAAATCCATTTCTAATTTTAATTTCTAACAGTGGAAAAAAAAAATCTATGTTTGCAAACAACTTGACATATGGACTGCCTCTTCAAGAGGGAATAAGAAACCTCTTACATCGATTCATCCACACTAAAACACACATATATCCGATTTCTTACAAAATACAAACTCATAACCTTTATATATATTCTCCATCTCTTACAAATTCAAACCAGTCTTTTAAAAATACAATTTTTAATTATTAAAAATGCTATGTAGAAGCTTTTAGCCAGAGATCATAACTCTGGCAACAATAAGTCGTGAACAGACTTCCATCCACATAATTCACCGCCCAACTGTCCACTGCAAACATTACACAGCATTCGAAAATGCAATTCAAGCATGAGTTTTCTTTTCTTATGCTTGAGCAGACGCAATTCCCTTACTCAAACCAATATCTACTAAAATTTGAAAATAGAATTCAATTTTATTTTTAATATTACCCTGAGAAGAGGTGAATTTCTTCTACTAGAGGGAGCCTGAGGAGTTGATCTAGGCTTACTGGGCACTGTTTCTTGTGGGGCACTTTCTTCCCTTGCCCTCTGCAATTTCTCTACTCTATAACCAGGGAAGTTAATTCTGTGTTAGCTGATCATCACACTGATAAATCCCCAGTAAACTTGATAAACAAAGATTTCCATGACAATTCATTCGCCCATTTGAATTTCAAAGAAAAAAAATGTACCCAACAATATAAATTTATAAAACCATTCTGAAAACACAAGTTTAAGCCTCACCGTTGTTGGGCAGCCATTGCAGCCTTGTAACGTGCTTCTCTCTCTCTTTCTGCTTCTCTTTTCTTTCTTACAGTTCTGTTGAACCAATTTTCTAGGATGGATAACAATGCTCCCATGGCAAATTTGCAGGAGGAAATCCAAATTACCTGATTACAATAGGAGCAATGAGCATTAGAACTCAAATACTAGACTCTAGACGTATCACGCAAGCCACAGGATAAAAGACGACGACTTGACTTCGAAGTCTCAGCCAGGAAACAGGTCTTAACGCATATGCCACCCAAACTCCCAATGACCAAGTCTGTGGTGGAAAGGAAAACCGTTGTCCATAACTGGTAAATATGCAATGACAAATAACTACCATTATATATACATTGTCATATTGGCGCCTGTTAAGCTTCAGATAGAATGCACCAAAGACAAAAAAAAGTCAACTTTTTTATTTTCAGATTTGTAAAAATACTGATTTTTTTACAATATTTTTGTGGTTTTCGACCACAAATTGTGCAGATCATGAAGAACAAATGTTGAAAATTTCATAAAAATCTGTTTTGTTTTCCCTTTTTTTGAAATGTAGTCAATGGTGCATTTGCCACACCCTGCCATATTTACTAGAAAATAGTATAGGTTGACATTGAAATTCTACATATAATTGTTAGGGCCAAATGTATATTCATGTCAATTTTCATTGAAATTTATGTTACTTTTGAAGAAATACATTGATAAGTGTAGGGAAAGAGCACCACTTGTTGTCTATGTTCTAGTTATTCGCTAATTAAAAGTCTATTAAAAAATCATCTACTAGACTAATAGCCGCCCATTTTCTCAAAAAATAAGCTTGTATTTATATCAAGTGTGCAACTTTATTGGTACACCAACAATGCACTATTATTAGGGCATTTGTGCGTAAGTATTAGATCAATTGTGTAATTTTTTTTATTGTCAAAATGATCAAGTAATGGGGCAATAGGGAATATGTTTCGGATTGCATTTTGAAACATTCACTTTTTGACCCTTGCACGCACAATGGATCCCACAATGTTTGTCTTTACTACCCAAAAACCAAAACAATAGCTATAAGCATTTAAGACACATACGAAGATAACAAAAGAAAAATTGTTTAATTCTAATATACTGTTTAGGAGCTTAGGATGTGTGGACTTAGCTATAATGGCTACTGGTGCTCTTCTTCTATAGAGGAGAGGACCTAGTACTTGAGCACCCTAACTTGTTGCTTCTCAAAAACCTATGTGGAAATTTTAGACCACTCCCAATTCTTACAACAACTTACTTGGCAAGTATCATGCTTATAACTAAGGTTTTAGGGCCATGTCAACATGTTTTATGTTGAGTTGTCCAAAACGGCCCCAAGAAAGTGAGACTGATACTTGTGCACTTAGTCATGTTTTATTGGTGCATTGATGTGGCATCACATGATTTGTTGTTTTAGTTCTAAGAATGCATTTTGTTCAATTATGGGTAGCCATCATCAACACTAACAATTTTAAAGTCATAACCATTGGTGCAATATTGTTAAAAATATTGGGTATGAAATCAACAAGTCTTATAACAACTATTGAATCATCTCCCCAATAAGTAGTGTAATTTTATGTATAGTTTGGTTTATACTTCTAACATTTACACATTTTATTCAAATTCATGTAAATATTCTTAGTATATGCACATACTCTAAACTATTCAAATATTCACAATTATCATGATTATTCACACTTATTTTCATATAGCTATTTTCAACCCACATATGACCATTTCCCTCACTAGTAAATTTTAGCTTATTTTTTGATGAGGATTAGTCAAATTTTCGATACCAATTGGTCGACCAAACGACCAAAACTGTTGTCAAAGTTTTTTCCTCGATTATACGGCATGCTAAATAATCATCAAAATTTTGACATCTGTAATGGTTGAATTATCGATGGACCCATCGTCGAAATAATCGCTTCAACCTAGAAGAATTATAGCTTCAACCTGGAAGAATTATCGATCATACCTTCCATCTATGCGATCAATGCCTGTCTAAATTGTGATGAGTTAGGGTTGAAACTGTTGTCGAGGGTTCAGCATTCTCGTTGAAATGCCAAAGAATGTTCATCTCTCTTTTGACGCAATTTGGATGAAATGCCAGAGAATGTTCGTCTCTCTTTCGACGAAATTTGGTTGGAATAGTCATCGAGCATATAACATTCTCGTTGAAAGTCCACTATTATTGATATGTTGATAAAGCGACCAATAATAATTTTTGGTTAAAAAAATAAAATATATTAGCAAATTAAGCATACCAATATTATACTTTAATTGTTTACATAGTAATCATGTCCAATGGCATAATTGAATTAGGGCCAATAGAATAAATTACAACAATTACATCAATTAGCACTATTCATGATATGCTTGCATAGATCACTAAATCCACATTTCCTTATCATATCCTAAATATCACATAAAACAATAGTCTAGAGAAGACCATAATATTCAAGTCATTAATGAATATCAACTTATATTTTTATTATTCTACTACATTAAATATTGGAAACACAAATCAAAGCTACAAGAATAATTTATTTCCATTACTCACAAATACAATTTATAAATCTCAAGGAAATGTATTTAGAACAAAAAACCTCCTTTTTTATACAGTTTGACTGGTAAATGACAAAACCAGGCAACTCGGATCATAATGGCACAATACAAGAGGTGACTCTGTTTAAAATTCATGTGTTTTCCCCATGTTCTTTGATCACAATATTAGAGCCCTTCTATAAAATACTAAGGCTAACTTTACTGCCCTATATCAACTGATGGGCTTCTCTTGCATTGGATTCTCATTATAAGATATACAGAAAACATTTTGAAACAGCCAAACAGTAAATTGACATTTGAGATAAAAATTTCAATATATGTTTACAAAACACCTAAAAAATCCCAAGGCTTAAGCGGCAAAATGGATGAAGGAGATTAAGAGGCAAAATCCGATGGTTGATATGAAAATGGTTTACTTGTCTATATAAGAGATATGAGTTTCATTATTGAAACATGCTAGACAAAAGGAGACTACAGAGATTTCACGTGAAGATTGTAATCATGCATTCCTGATCAAACTAGTTATTGAAAGAACTGAGCTGTAGACATTACCAAGCGTCAGAGAACTATTTACTGAGTGAAAGTAAGTTGAGAAATATTAAGGAAGTGAATTGATTAATGATCAAAGGATTTTATGAGCTTAGCATAGATCTGAATATTTGTAATTAAGTTGTATTTGAATCAGATCAGTACTGTATCAGTTTAACCTTTGATTCAAAAAATCTCTTAACTGAGTGGACTTAATAGTCTTATTGTATTACCCTATGACATTCATTGAATGTAAAGTGTTATATTGTTGACCCCTTAGTGAATGCTGGTCAAAAGTTAACTGTTAGTGATAAATCCTCTAATCAGTTCACACCTAATAGTGTGCATTGTAACCTTTAACAGGGTTGACTCTTTACCGAGCTCACTTCAAAAGAGTGTATTATTTTGGGTTACCAGTCCTAGGTGGTTTTTCCCTTAGCAGGGTTTCCATGTTAAATCATTGTGTTATGTGTTATTTGTTATGATTATTTTTGTATCATAATTACATACTGCATAGTTGATTTAGTCAGTAATCATAGTTTGGATAATTACTAGTAATCGGTAAAGTGGACAGACCGATTGATATTTTAAGTTACCGAGCTATTATGAAATTGTTTTGTGTGTGTGTGTGTATATATATATATGTATGTATGTATGTATGTATGTATGTATATCTATCTATCTATCTATCTATCTATATATATATGTATGTATGTATGTATGTGTATATATATATATATGAATGTGTGTATATATATATATATCTATATATATCTATATATATATATATATATATATATATATATATATATATATATATATATATATATATATATATATATATGTACATATACATATATGTACATATACATATATGTATATATATGTATATATATACATATATATATATATATATGTACATACATACATACATACATACATACATACATACATACATACATACATACATACATATATATATATATATATATATATATATATATATATATATATATATATATAATATATGTATATATATATATATATATATAATATGCCTTTAGTCTAATAAATAATAATTATTTATTTTCTAATTGGATTAAATCTAAAGTCTTGATTGATAGGATGATTTAAAAATGTCTATAACTTTCAAATGGCATAACATTTTTCAAATTCAAAACATACATCACATTCTATGCTTTGAGTACTATAAGAAAAAAAAAGTTTTCAATTTGATAAATTTTTTACCAAGTTATGGTGGGCAGACATATGAGTTTTAATATTCTAAAAAATTTGTAGTATAAAAATCATAATTGATTATATTTATTTGGAAAAAAAATCCAAAAAAAAATGTCACATCCAAACATGAGTCTATTACCTACATAATGAATCTTGTAAAAAGATATTATCATTTGTTTGTGTTTAAGATGGTCAGACATACACCTACTTCTTATCTTTTTCTTGAAAGTTTTGTACTACTACATTAAAATTTTAAATCTTCACCAAATAGAATAATTTTTTTTTCCAAAGAATAGCTAGTAGCTTAGAAGCTACATTCAATTTTCTACAAATTCTCTTCTTACATAATTTTTATATAAGATTGATAACTTTCTCAAATTTTTATGTCAAGTTTCCTAACCCTATTTTCTGAAATTTCATTGCCACTTAAGGGTCTAGTTTGACATACCATGATCCTACACATACCCTTGAAATGATTAAAAATGATGGTAGTGGTTGGGCATTTTGGTTTTCTATTTTCCTACCTAACTTGTGACTGATTTACATTGTCTTAATGCCCACTAGATCTAATTTTAGATTATCACCTAGCATCATCTATTATTGTGGATATATTAAATTTGTCTTTGTTTGATGAGGATTTTTTCATTTCATCTACTCTCATTTTATAGATTAGATAAAGGCTTCATTTCTATTGCTATTTTTTTAGAGTTTGATAAATTTATGTCTAATCATGCCCTTCAAGATTTAGTTGCTACTGTTTGATTTGGTGTACAGGATATTGTCACTAGAAAACCTATCACATATTTCTAGAGATTGCTCAATGTGCTTCTTCATAGAGTGGTTTTGGCAGCTCTGAACTAGCTGGAGGTTATCTAGACAATCTTGTTGCATGATTGTGTATCTGATGGATCTTATTCCTTGGAGGTTTCTTCTCTTCAGGATATGTTCCAAGATCCCCTTGAGATTGCTTTATCACATGATGTCGATGATTTGAGTTGTATACCTCTGGGTGTTTCAGGAAATGACTTCTCTCCTCCTCCAGATGCATCCTCCTTACATAGATATTCTCATCGATTTTGATGTATACTAGCTCTACTTGTTGGGTATGTGCATCTTTGGAGGTTGGTTGGTGGTTTCTTTGCTTCATGTATTCCATGGGCTTTTCTCCATCTTTTCATGGTTGAGACACATTCTATTGTCACCCTTGTATTATGGGTGTTTCTTTATTTAATGTAACTTTTTATTATTTAATTTAATTAAATAAATAATGGCTTTAGCCACTTTGATGAAAAAAAGATAAAAAATAAAATAATGATATTAAAAATAGAATGATTTAATAAAAAAAAGAATTATATAAAATTGTAATTATACACAATACATACTGTATGCACCCTAAAATGGTCGCCTAGACTTTGGGCCCCATTCTTTAATTTATCAAATGATGGAACCAATTTATCAAATTTTCTGAATCAATGCGTTACAATATTTTCAAAATTAAATCAACTCCTTCGATCAAATCCTAATTCTATCATTTATTCGATTATATTCTATGGATTAACCATTTTATCCTAAGTCTTTACTTAATTAAAAAGAATTTCCTCCCCTTTTATTAAATAAAAAGTCCTCACTTACCTCTTATCCTAAATTGCACAAATAAAGCATTATTCATATTTTATAAAAAGAAGTAAAAGGTTTTTTTGTCTCACATGGGGCACAAAAGTCAACACTTATTTCTCATTGGAGGATACTTGTGTACAAGGATTGATCCCACTTTCAAACTCCACCCTTGATCAACTCTTTTGCCTCTTAATCTCCATCATCCATTGATTCTCACTTTCTATAAAAGAAGAGCTCTCTTCTCATTCTAGGATCCAACTCTTGATACTAATCTTATGTTGCAGGTTTTCTTGGTGATATTGGAGTTTTGGAGATCTTATTGCATCCTAGCTTTCATTCTTGCATTATAGCTTAGCTTTCATGGTATCATAGCTTAGTTTCCTTTCATGTTCTAGCTTTAACTCACATAGTTTAATTAGTAATGGCTTGTAACACTCTTATTTCCATAGCTTAGTTGCATTTTTCATTCTAGCATAGTTGTATTGCATTTTCATCAAGATTCTTGAAGATATTGGCATTCTTGCCCTTGTCTCATTGAATCTCCCATTGCATGGTTTACAAGCAAGGTCATATGCTTTACTAGCTCTAGCTGAGAGCACTATTAACACCCTTGCACTCCATGCCTAGGGAGCTCTAGGTCACTTTCTCAAGGTCTCCCATTCATGGATTCTCTTGGAAGTAATGACTTAGAGAAGTGCACATTTTTGGCGTCCACCGTCGGGTAGAACAACTCTGTTTTGCCTTTTATTTTTGTGCATTTCCGCTAATTTTTCATCAATATTTTGCTTGCTGTTTCGACTGTTTTCTTTTTTTTTTCTAGTAGAGTATCGTATGACAGTCTTCCAGTATCGTGTGATAGTTTATTATATACCCATGTGATAATTTTCTAGTAAATGTATCGCGCACCCATATAGGATTCTATCGCCCAGACATACAGAACTTTATCATCTAGATACAGTGTGATATGTCACACAAAGAAAAAATATCATACTCCTATACTACGAAGTATCGTGTGATCTTTTTCTAACAGAAAACTATCATCCAGACCTAGAAGTGACTGTTTTCAGCTCCTTTGCCTTGCAAGATTCAGATTTTTTGTTATTTGGTTTTAATTTGTTGTATCTAGACAATGTTTTCATTTGTAGATTATCTTGGTTTTGATCTGCTAACCTTTGTGGGGATAACAAGTTGTGCTTGTAGGTGTGCCCTCATTGCTTGAATATTTGCCAAAAGAACACATGTCAAAGCTTCAAATGCACAATGGCTACTAATCATTTTTACAGGGCTGCCCAAAGCATAAAAACAATCAAGTGCTTGTTCTTTGCTTTCATTTTTAAGTGCGACATATACTAGTTATTTCTTTCTTAGGCACTTAATATCTTGTTATAGGAGTCTTTTAGTGGTAGGAGAGTATGCTCTTCACCCTTATGGTGAACAAGAAATCTTGACCCATCTTTAGATTTTGAAAGCAAGAGGGCTAATTGAACTTTGCTTGGTGTGTTGGAAGAGATTTTTGAGATAGGAGAGTATGCTCTTCACCCTTGTGGTGAACCAGGAATCCTGACCCTCAAAGGTTAATCCACTTCTTGTTTAGTTTAGAATCCTTTAGCAGGCCTGCCCTTGAGCAATCAAGAGGAATGACTAAAATGGGGACAAGCTAATAATGAGCTATTCCAACCCACTATAAAATCAAGGCTATCAAGGACACAAAATCTTGGTAGACATAGTACTTATCTTCGCATGGTGTGAGTACTTGTGGGATTTTGACCATGAAGAAAATGTTAAGCAAGAATGCTTAAGGTACTCTTGTGGCTGCGAGGTCTGTTACTTGCTACAAGGTAAGGAGTCCCTTTGGGGAGAAATAGGGGTATTGCGAATGAAAGCCCTTACTGTGAACCATAGATAGAAGCTACCCGATTTTGCCGCTTAACATCTTGGTGCAAGGATTGATCCTAGTGGACTAACTTGGATCACCCCAAGACTACTCATCATTAGTGTTCCTTTGGTTGTGTCATTGGCACTTCCACGACAAAGCCAACATCTATTATGGGCAACCACTTTGTGTGAGGCGATGGGACATCAAGTGTGGGCCAAGTTGTTGAGTATTGAGCCTTTGTCTTTTTAGGCTAGCAAGTGTTTGATTTGTCTTCATTGTGATCTACCCGTGTAAATGTTCTCGAACAACAAACATCACGGTAGTACTCATAGGATTTTTTTATTTTGATATCCCAATTGCTTGTCTTGGCAAGGTTGCTTTCACCCTTGTTCAAGTGTTTTACGACACATTTGATCACCTACTATTTGAAAACCTATCTATTTTCTGATATCATTGCATTTGGAACCAAGAAATTGAACTTGTCAACCTACAACATTGACCAAATTGCCTTCAAAACTAGATTTTACACATTCACTGGTCAAGAATTGTATGATACTGAACAATCATCGCACACTTGCTTGAAAATTATCGCGCAATACTTCGTTACTACTTTTATATCGCATGCATACTGTACACTATATCATATCAATTGCCTAGAAACTGTTGCACTGCTTTGTGCGAAATATCATCCGGACAAATTGTATCATCCCAATACCCTATGAACTATTGCAGAGAGTCATCTTGCTATCTTACTGTTGTTTGTAATATAAAGCTGATTCATGTTATTTCCAATCTTCCTTGGTCGGTTTGGGTCAGATCTTAGGTACTGTGACATGTTTCTCAACATCCAAATGAGCTTAAATAGTATCAAGTTGCACAAAATGACTCTTGGTCTTCTTTCTTCCACATCTCTCATGTCTTCCTAGTCTCCCATTTTCATCCTTTCTCTTCTCTCTTCATGTCTTCTTCCTCTTCTTCCTAAACTCTTCATGTCTTCTTGATTCTTTTCCTCTTATTATCTAGTCTAACTTCTTCTATTCATCTCTTCTATCACTTCCATGCTTGATTCCTCCTCTTCTAGAACCATGAATTTCAACTATCTTGTTATGGAACCTCTCTTGAAAATAGATGATCTCGAACTCATTGCTCAATTTGAAGAATTTTATTCCTCCGATAGTCCTTCTAGATATTGCATGGGTGATAAACTTAAGACAAAAATCAAAGAAAAGTTGAATGAGGTAGATGCCTTTGCTAGGATCATAGACATGATCATGTCATGACCTCCTTCTTCCAAACATTCTCCATCATCTAAATCTTCTCATTCTTCCTCATTTTCCCAAGTCTTACCATGACTCTTCTAGACATTATTCAGATTCCTCATTATCCAAGTCTTCTTCCTCCACTAGGTCTTCACTTTCCTATTCTTCATGATCTTGTTCCTCTTCTACTTCTCCCAAGAGTCTTACTTCTCTTCTCAAGACATACCATGATGAGCAATATGATAGCCCTTGTGATACCTCTTCCACGAAGAGTGGCACACCCATCTTTGATGACTATGACGATGGACAATGTAGTGATACCTATGACACTTCTATTCCTAAGAGTCCTCCTAGT
The DNA here is from genome assembly GCA_027943335.1 of Chamaecyparis obtusa. Lineage (NCBI taxonomy): Eukaryota > Viridiplantae > Streptophyta > Pinopsida > Cupressales > Cupressaceae > Chamaecyparis > Chamaecyparis obtusa. The sequence goes on from BSBK01002845.1 coordinate 392,590, forward strand.
TTTGTGCTCGTGCTTACTGGAAATGGGTCGTCACATTGGATAGATCGTGATGGTGATCCATATGATTTTGATTTTGAAAGAGACTTTGATGATTTTTTTGAACAATACTTAGATGATACATCTACTTCACTTGAGGAAGAGAAAGCTTACCGCACTGATTATAAACATAAATACTATAAGAATCTCTCCTCTAAGAACTCTCATGCTGAAAATAAAGATTACACTCTCGAGCAAGATTATGTTAATGATGGACCTTTGTCTTGTGATGGTTCCCATCCATCCCCTACTTCCTCCAATACCCATACATTTCCTAAAGCTTCCAAGTCTTCCAAATCTTTTACAAATCCTTCATCCAATGAAGATCCTAATACTTTTCATGCGGTTCCCTATAGTTATCCTCAAGGGCTACCTCTTAAAGAGACTCAAGCTAACCTTCACTTGGCTGCAAATACTTTCAATAATGCTAAACCTAAAGAGCCTAAGCCTTTATATGCTATAATGCATACTTTAGCTAGTCCTTCACTATCTCTTCCAAAGTCTTCCATACAATTCCAACATGCTTCCTTGTCCTTAGAAGTGGCTCCATGTCAAGAGGACTCTAAAAATGATAAAGAAAAGAACATAAAGAAAGATCAAGATCAAGAACCCTCCATGTCATCCAATTCTTTTCATGATGTCTCTTATCCATTTCATGGTTCTTTTGATCCCCTACGCCCTTTCTCATTCATTCCACCATGTCTTAAGTCTTCTCCTAAGCAAGATCAAGCTACTATTTACACCATTGAGCTTATTGAAAATCTAAATAACCTTACTACACTTGTGCTTTTCAAAGATGATACTTCCATTAAGGTTATTAAAAATAGTGTTGTTACTTCCAATGTTAAGCCTATTGAAAATCAAGAGAAAAATTATACGCTTATGCTATCCAAATCTCCTTGTCAAGATCAAAGTCTTTCATCTTCTTGTTCTACCACTCCATGTTCGCTTCCACTTTCTACTCTTCCTAAGTCTTTTCAAGGTCCGAAAAATCCTATCAAAGAAGTTTCTCCTATTCAAGATGTTCATGATCCTATTGCAATTCCTAATGCTCAATCTAAAGATGCTAATGTCCTTGGTTGTCATATAGATGTTGATGAACTTATTGATTATCCTTTTGTATCTTCCACATCCATCCTTGGACCTCCTCCACCAATACTAAGGGCTTCATGTCTTCCTTCCATCTTGGGTCCTTATGTCCCTCCATCTCCTATCTTTCCTCAAGATCAACATAGATGCATACCCTTTAATCCTTTTCACTCACCCACCCATCTAAACTAGCCATATCCTCCATCTTCTTCCACAAGTCCCAAGTATTTTGGAAGTAACTTGAATGTTCAATACAAGAAAAAGAAGCAATACAAGAATCCATCAAAAAAATAAGACCACCATGTCTCCTCTAATCGACATGGAGGCATAAAGTCAAAAGAGATATCTAAGAAGAAAACTACAAGACACGTATGGGTTCCAAAATCCATCATGGAAGATTCTCTCTAAATCATCAAAAAGAAATGAAAAGCCTACGGCTATATGGATTCCAAAGTCTCTCTTGAAAGAGTCTGATGATGAGCAAAAAGTGAAGTTGACATTCAAGCTTCCAAAGGCTTCCACTTCATCTTCTTCCAAAAACATTCCTCCTATCTTCCAACCTCACTCGCTTTACCTAAAACCTTATCTTCCTTTTTTCTCTTCCATCTTCCTTTCCCTAGTAGAATATTTGAGCATATCATTTTGAATCCTTGGCATATCATGGTTTATCCTTTCAAGGAGCATTATCTAAAAAGCTTGCCTTCTTCCAAAAAAAAAATTTTAAAAATAGAAAAATTCAAAAAAATAAAAATAAAAATAAAAAAATTTGAAAATGTGCCTTGGTGGAACCTTGAAAATAGGCACCTTGGTAGCAAAAGTAAAGAGAAATAAATTCATCCTATGGTGAAAACCACTCCCTTGTGGCGCCTTGGATAAGTATCGTGATGAAAACTTGGCAATCAGGCATCATGCGTAGTTCTTCTACATATTTCATCCATTCTGTCTTCTCTCTTTGATCTTGACAATGTTGACCTATACATGAACATTTGGCTATCTTTTGAGCTATCTTATGATGATCTTGCTTTCATTCCATTCATGTTTAGCCTTCATATTTATTTTCCTCCATTCATTCTAGCCTTTCGCTATCCTTTTGCCCTTTGGTCTTGATCTAATAAAAAAGAGTAAAACATGATGCTATGAAGCCTCTTGACATGTCTACTCCTTTGGACTGCATCCTTTCCTTCTTTTGCATTATGCTTTCATGACTTATCCTATGCTGGCCTTTCATTGCTTGTCCAAATGTGCTGTGCATGGCAATTTTTTCTTAGCTTGGGTACTCTTGAGGAGTTTGCCTTGATAAACATTGGGACTACACAATGTAATCTTTCTTGGGAGTTTGATGCCCATTCTATCTAGGGGCATCCTTTGTATATACTTATTGATCCTGAAAAAATACAAAAAAAAATGGTATATTGTCAAAAATTCTAAAAATTGGAAAATGTCCTGAAAAAATGATCTTAGTGAAAACCTAGCAATAGGCACTTTGATGTATCTCCAAAAAAATTATATATTCCAAAAATATCAAAAAAATAAAAAAAATTTAAAAAATAGAAAAAGTGCCTTGGTGAAAACCTGGAAACAGGCGCCTTAGTAGCAAAAATATAAAAAAATTGAAAAAATCTTAAAAATCTTCCAAGTGGTGAAAACTTGGAAAGGCAGTGCTTGAGGCTTTTACACCCTTCTTTCTTAGTACGCATCCTCGACACTTAACCTTTCTCCATCATGCCTTGTCCTTGTTGCCTTGGTTTGGAATTGGTCTTTGTCTTTGTCTAGGGGGCATAACTATGTTAGCTTTGGTCTCTTGGATGCGTTGGTCTTTAGGACACCTCACAAATGGTGTTTTTCAACACCTCCCCAATTGTGTTTTTCAACACTTCCCTAGGGTCAAGTGTTTCTCAACACTTATCAGATATCCTACCTGCAGTCTAGAATGATACGATATTTCTCACTGGCAGATGTAGTACTCAAAGTTTGACTCTATAACCTACACACACACACTTAAACACTTGACTCAGTGAGACTTGCTTGACTTTATTTCTTTACGTGCTGTCTATGATAATTTCTTTGTTGAGTGTCCTCTCCCTAATAGTTTTTGATGATGCCGAGATAGAAGACTCGGGGCATGAGGAAATGTTTTATTTCTTTTTCTGCTTGTGGGTATATTTTGTTGATCCTAACTATCATGAGCATTCATGCTTGTTCCACTTGACACTAGGATCTACAATGTATTATCCTTGACTATTTTCCATAAGTGCATGCTTGTAGTCATCTTGACTTTCTTGTGTCTCAATGCAAGCATAATCTTGCTATACCAAACTTAGGGAACCTCACTACACTAGTCATCTTGACCTACATGTCTTTGATGCTTAGGAGGGACTCCCACATTTCTATCTAATATAGATCATATTCATATACCCATAGTCATACTAGTGTGTATTGTATGATCTTGCGATGCTACCAATAAAGCTCGATGATGATAATTAGAGTCTAATGGCTTTGTGACCTTGCAAGTAAACCACTTTTCATAGTAGCTTGCATTCATAGGTTCATGTTAGTTTAATTTTTCATCTTGCATATGGAGAGAGCTCTCCTTTCATCTTTTACAGACTTGTTGGTCAACTGCACTCACCTTTCACTTTTTCTTGATCATGTCTTTCACTCCTTACCTTTTACATCACATCCTTTTCCTGTCATCACAAGGGGTTAATCTTATCATCATATCTATATCATAATGAGATCATTTTCAAAAACATGAGTCTATATCATAGGATGAGAACTAAACATACATCTATGAGAGAGACTATACATGAACATATATAAGCACATATCATACATTTGAGCAATATAACAAGACAATAATACTAAAACATCCATCACAAGTGAGATAAGTACACAAGATACATCGTAAATCCAATAATCTCATATATAAATCATGATACAAGTGCAATGTGAGATCCCAAAATCTAGATCAAAGTCTCAAGATATGTTTGTACATCTAAACCCTAGACCTAGGACTGACTCCCCCCATCACGTGGAGGTGGTGGTGGTGGAGGTGGCGGTCCCATCCCGTCACCTATCATATCTGATCTCCCTACCCTCTCAGAGTAGAGTGGCGCTCTCTGACCCTCGGGTATGGCTACTATATATAAACCATGGTAATATGTCACCTATGTTGCCTCCCTTCAGATCTCTATGACATCCTCTTGTGCTACCCTCTCCCACTGCTCTATCTCATCTCATGCATCTAGTAGCTGCTGATCTTGAATGGCAATAGTGGTCCTCAGCTACTGAACCTTGGTCTCTAAGACTTGAATCCTAGCACGGAGATCCTCTCCTCCCCTATCCATAGGCTACTCCTGCCCTGCATCCACCTGTCAGTGAACTAGTCTCACCGCATCCTCCTATCCCTCCTCATCATCTGATACCTATCTCCATGATTATCTCTGGCCACCTGATCAGGATCCCTATCCCCTCTTCATTGCCCTCCTCCCTCCTCTGTCTCCCCCATCATCATCATCCCTATCCCCACCTTCTGCTTCTGGCTATGAATCTAGGATCGTAAACCTAGGAAATGGGCATCTCTGACACTCTATTCTATACGTAGCATCTGCACCTGCATCTGCCATATCGAGTAGATAATTCCATGGCTCTCTCCACAATCCTGCAGTCTCATGTGCTACCTGTTGGTAGTCTAGCATCAACAGCCATCCCTATCCCTCATCCTCCCTGCACCTGGCATATGTGGTAGTCTCCATAGCCACCCTCTGCTGACGGCCAAACTGCCTCCATACCCGAGTAACAAAAAACTGCTCAACAATCTCTGAATGGTGATCGAGTAGTGGTCAGCTACACAACATATATCCGAACTCCTGATCCCGATCACTCCACTGCTCACACTGTCAGTATGGTCTCCACTCGAAGGCTGTAAGCTCATCTAGTAGCCTCCTATAGTATGTCAGATCTTCGGTATGGGGTTGTGACATGAATCCCATGTACCTATATATGTTAGGGCATCTCTACTCCCAAGGCTATACATGTGGTCGCACAATGACTATGTGCTCCCATGCCCATAACTGTGCCAGAATGGCCCCGCATGCCCAAGATCTGTCATCCTTGTATACAATCTCATGTAGCTCATGGTACATGTCTGCTAGGATGGTTGGGCCCCATGCCATCTGTCTAGGGTGTGCTACAAAATCTACTACCAACCTACCCCTATGTGTGTGAATTTTGTACCTAGCTGTAGACACAACACTTCAGTAAAATATTAGAGGTTAGCAAAACCAAAATCTGCAAGTAATTGAAACTATGCTAACCAGATGATTTACTGCCTTCTAGTAGGTGCGAGTATGATGTTCTCAGATTGGAATTGAGATCAATGACAATGCAACACCTAAATGAAATATTTGAATGCAAAGAATTGAAAAACTATATGAATGTAGATTTAATCTATATTTTTGTATTTTCTATGCAATAAGAATGAGAAACTATATGAATCTAAGCTAGAATGTATGAAATTGATTTTGAATGTAGATTTAATCTAAAAAATACTATGAATGAATATAAAAATCTATGATATGAAACTATGAATGCTCAAAATAATAAATGAAAATCTCACAATAGCCTTGATTCACAAAAGATTGATTCTTCAGTCACAAATTCGCCAGAGTGAGGATGCAATTTTGAGGTCTTTTTGTGAAGAGTTGAGCCTTGTTTTTATAAAAATCCAGGGCTTTGAGGATGCAAGAGAAAAGCCATAAATCACTCTTGATAAACTCAAGTTGATTTTTGAGTTATCAGGAAATTAAGAATAATTAACTCACAAAAATCATGCAAAAGCAGTGTTTAACTCAAAATAGAGTTTAAATCAAATTTCAACTCATTATCAGATGTTGAGTTTCAATTTTAAAATTGATTGTTAATTTCTAGTTGTCTACTTTTTTGATTGTCCATGATTTAATTATAAATTAATTAAAAATAAAGTGATTTATTCTCAACTTAATTGATTTTTGAAATAAAAATAATTGATTTATGGGTTAATCAATTATTAAATCAAACTTTATTCAAAAACTATATTATTAAATATTGACAACTGACTTTAATTAATTAAATAAGAATTTAATCAATTAATCATAAGATTTTTGATTTATTGTCAAAATTAAATAATACAATTTAGGAAAAAATATAATTAAATGTAATTAAATAATTAAGTGGCAGTATTAAATTTGATTAATTAAATATTTAGAATATTCAATTAATCAAACTTTAGGATAAATAGGATTTATCACCAAATAATTATTAAATTAAAGATAATTAGGATAACTAGTAATATTCCCCGATGCAGAATTTAGGATAATCAATTAGGATTCGATGATGTGCAGATGTGCCTTAGGTTAGGACTTTTGTATCAATTTCGTTCGATTTGAAGATGTAGGAGGTTAATGAACCTATAGCCCATTTTTGGGGTATTACATTTTGCCCCTCTTTGAATCACTATGCAAAGCATAGTGGTTCAAAGAATAGTCTATGTGTGATAAAGATGTTTGAGATTTATTTGAAAGATTTGAAAGATTAACCAATTCTGAGATAGAAACTGATTTTAAAGAAAAGAGATACCGACCCAGACCCAAAATAGCTAAGAATCAAGATGATGCTAGTTATATCAACAATGAACCGGTGATTACGAAAAAGTGCCAAAATGCCTAATTCTGAACCTTATGATTGCGAAGAAGTGAGTGACCGATTCCAGACTTCAATGTCCTTGTATGAATCATATTGGTATCACATCCTGAACCCATTAGTTATGAAGAACCAAGGAGATGACACTAATGAACCGATGGTTACGAAAAGCTGATATAGTTTACAAGATAGATTTAGGATACTAGATTGATATAGATCTTGATATGCCCCAAGAGATGATAGATTTGCCCCAAGCGACAAGGACTTTAGATGAATCAGTAACTAGACGTGGTTGTTGTTTTTATTATTGAGGAAAGATTGATTACAGATTTAGATTTACAGACTTGAATGATGTGCAATACCATGCCCCCTTTGGGATTAAAATTGAAATCTGACAAGAAAAGTCAGTGTTATAGTTTAGAAGCATGTTTATTGATTTGAGAAGTGGTTATACACATTCGAGAATGCATTCTGCATCATGTAGAGGTCCTGGAGACCAAATTTGACTAGGTTAAACCATGAGTTGACCATAGTTGACCAAGTTGAAATTTTGATAGTTTGATGTAAGATAATCAATTAAGTTGAATCTTAGATTTATGTGATGATTGAAGGTCGATTATGCAAGCAGTTAATAATATGAATGATCTTAGATTTTGATTTTGATCCTGAAAAAAGATTCTACTTATTGTTTCATTGGAGGAACCTTCATACAATGCTCAGTCCTTGTGTCATGTTTAGCATTTTTGGTTTTGAAGAATCGTTTAAGTGTTCAAGCAATTTGTGAGATCATGCAAAGTGAAAAATGAAATGCAGAATGAAATGCAAACCTAGGACCTAGGACCTAGTCACTGATCATGTGTCGATTTGTTGTCATCATTGAACTTTTAGGTAACTGGATAAATCAATACAATGTCCACTAGTTAGGAAACCATAGACATCTGAATATCGATTTGTATGCTCAAGAATCAATACAACGGCCACTGGCTAGACAACCATGGACATATGAATATTGATTTTGTTTTTGGAATGTCAGATTAGATATAAGCACCAAGGCACAAACACCAAGATGACCTGAATATGCCTTGCATTACAAACACATCAAACAGTTAAGAGATCATTATAATTACCCATAGTGACCCTTTATCATTCACATCCTTAGGTAAGATCGTGTTTCATAGTAGGAGAAAGAATTCACTCAAAAAGACAATAGTGAGATCAAACTTCCTTGAATTTTATGAGTATCAATGGTCGAGGTACTCGTGGCCATCTAATTCGAGACAGAGGCTCTTACAGATGGACACCATTTCAATCTAGAATTTCCAAAGTTGTTAGATTTTTACATAAAAGAAGAAAACAAAGAAAAGATTATGCCCCCAGTCATCACTCTCTAAATCCTATAAAGGACATCATCGAAGAGCTCGTGGGAACAAAATATGAAAAAATCTCAATGTGAATCAGTAAGCATACAAGGAGATAAAAGCATGTAAAAGCATATATTGTTTTCAATTTGTGTTTGATGTTTGATTGTGTTGTTGTAGATGCAAAATCCCTTTCTGGAGAGGAGATAGACAAACTGACTCGAATGAAGCTTCAAAGGACTCTAACTGGACATGACTCATCTGAGGTATACTGGAAACCATAGGATATGACATTGATTGCCCCTAAGTGTTAGGCATTGATAGCATACAGACGTGAGAGCCAATTGGTGTACCAAGTGACTTATTGAAAATAGGAATGTGGGAACAAACCAAACGATATGTACAAACTAAAGCAAGAATGAAAGTTGGGAAAGATCAAGATTACACTGATAGATGGAGCATTTTGAACAAGTGGCACCCTTTTGCCAAGTTTTCACCATCTTGGTAGAGATTCTATTTTTGCTACCAAGGCGCCTGTTTCCAGGTTTTCACCAAGGCACTTTTTCTTTTTCTCATTTTTTTATATTTTTTATTTTTTCAATTTTTTTTGTACTTTTGATATTTTTTTATTTTTTTGTGAATCATCAAGGTGCCCATTGCTAAGTTTTCACCAAGATGTTCATTTTTTCAAGACTTTTTCCAATTTTTAAAATTTTTTCAAGATATTTTACCATACACTGAATGCCTTAGGCATAGAATTTCTTCATATGGAGAACATTGATTGGTTCTTAGAGCTGTTCTCCTTCAGTAGTTGAGAGTTGATAGGCACCAAAGCCAAAAGTAGTAGTGATAACAAAGGGACCCAACCATTTGGGTTCAAACTTCCCCTTGCGCTCTCTATGTGATTGATTTTTAGGATTCTCTCTCAAGACTAGATTGCCAACTTGAAATTCTATGTGTCTGACTTTCTTGTTGTATCCTCTAGACATTCTCTTCCGATATACTCTGAGATGATCATACGTTGATTGTCTAAGTTCATCTAGTAGTTCAAGTTCTTGCAACCAAGACACTTTATAGTCATCATTAATTACTAGACCATGCATTTTGATTCTTAGTGATGGGGTTTCAACCTCAATAGGTAGTACCACTTCAGACCCATAAACTAAAGTGAAAGGTGTAGCCCCAGTAGGTGTTCTGATACTTGTTATGTAGGCCCAGAGAGCTGGATTGATCATGAGATGCCAGTCTCTTCCTATTTTATTAACTGTACAGTGCAAGACTTTCAATAGATTCTTGTTTGAAGCCTCTACTTGTCCATTCCCTTGAGGATAGTAGATAGATGACCAATATTGTGTAATGTTGAATTTGGCACATAAATCATCCAAGTCTTTGTTCTTAAATTGTCCACCATTATCTGTGACTATAGAATGTGGAATGCCATACCGGCATATGATGTAGTTCAAGATGAACATAGATATTTGTTTTCAAGTTGCTTGTGTCAAAGGGACTGCTTCTACCCATTTTGTAAAATAATCTGTAGCTATGATTATATGGGTATGTCCATTAGAAGAATGAGGATGTATGGCTCCTATAAGATCAAATGGCCATTGGTGAAAAGGCCATTGTGTAGTAAAGGGAATTAGATCTCTCCCCAGAGCATGAATTAAATTACCATGTACTTGGCACTTTTGACAGTTCTTAGCAAACTTGATAGACTCTTTCTCCATTTCCAGCCAATAGTACCCAACCCTAATAAGTTTTCAAGCTAGTGTTAAACCGTTTGAGTGCGACCCACAAATACCATCATGGACTTCTTCTAGCACATGTTGAGACTCTTCACATTCTAAACATCTAACTACCGTGCCATCTAGACCTCATTTGTACAGATCGTGACCAATGATAATATATCAGGAGGCATTGCGGATAAGGTATCTCTTTTCATGGTGATTAAAGGTATCAGGAATTAATTGGTCTTGGAGATAGGAGAAAAGGTTTTTGTATCGGGATGAATCATGACCAACAATAGTGCAGATCATGTGAGTTTTGGGGGAATCATATGTAGGATAAGATAGTGCTTCCACTAGGAACTTGTAGCGTAGCTCATGTTTAGGCTACTATAATAGAGTAGATAACATTGCCATTGCATTAACAGCCTTATTCTTTGTTCTAGGTATTTTTTCAAAGGTGATAGATATGAAGTATTTCTTTAGATCATCTACCATTCTCTTGTATGGAATGATTTTTTCATCCTCTGTTTGGTACACATCATTGACTTGATGTATTACAAGTTCTGAGTCTCCATGAATGTGTAATTTTGTTACTCTCCACTCAATTGCCATTTTCATGCCATTAAGAAGGGCTTCATATTCAGCAATATTGTTTGTGCAAGGAAACTTGATTCTAAATGCTTTTGAGATTGAGTATCCTTGAGGAGTTATGAACAATATGCCTGCTCCAGATCCATTCTATGTATAGGAGCCGTCAAAGAATAACTCCCATTCTCTAGAAGAAAGATTCATGATAGAGGAATCTGGGAATTCCATTTGCATTGGTGTATCATCAAACAAAGGTGCATCTACTAATTGATCAGAAATAACCTGTCCTTTTATAGCTTTTCTTTCAACATATTCAATGTCAAATTCACTAAAGAGCATGACCCATTTAGCTAATCTACCCGTGAGGGAAGCTTTGCTTAGTAGGTACTTTAGTGGATCAATCTTAGCTACTAAATGTGTAGTATGAGCCAACATGTAATGTCTTAGTTTCTATGATGCAAAGATCACAGCTAGACAAGCTTTCTCAATCATTGAATAGTTCTTTTCGTATGCCACCAATGTTCTACTGATATATTATATAGCTCTTTCCTTCTTGTTCTCATCATGTTGTGTAAGTAATGCCCCCAATGATGTATCTATAGCAGAGACATATAAGATCAAAGGCTTCCCCTGAATGGGAGGCAACAAGATAAGAGGATTTGATAGATATTTCTTGATATGGTTAAAGTTGTTCTCACATTCTTCATTCCATGCAAAAGTCACACCTTTATGTAATATCTTTGTAAAAGGTTGTGATATGTCTGCTAGCCGAGATATGAAGCATCTGATAGATTGAACTCTCCCTTGCAATGTCCTCATTTGACTGATGTTCTTGGGAGGTTGCATCTCCATGATAGCCTTTACTTTAGCAGGATCAACTTCAATTCCTTTCTTTGAAACTATGTATCCTAAGAGCTTTACAAAAGTGACACCAAAAGCACACTTCTTAGGGTTTAGTCTAAAACTAAATTTTTCCATTCTATCTAGTATCTTGCTCAAGTCATTTAGATGTTCAACTCTAATCATAGATTTTGCTAAAGTATCATCAACATAATCCTCCATAGTTCCGTACATCGTGTCATGAAAAATAGATGTCATAGCTCTTTGATATGTAGCACCAGCATTCTTAAGCCCAAATGGCATGACATTCCAATAGAAGGTACCCCATGCACATGTAAAAGTAGTTTTCTCTTGATCCTCTAGAGAAATTTTGATTTGATTATATCCAGAAAATCCATCCATTAAAGAATACATCTCAAAGCCCGCAGTCATGTCCACTATCATATCAATGTTAGGTAATGGAAAATCATCCTTAGGGCATGCTTTGTTTACATCTCTAAAATCTGTGCATACTCTTATAGATTTGTCTAGTTTGGAAATAGGTACAATACTAGAGATCCATTCAGCATAATCAATAACACGGATGAATCCGGCTTTCAGTAGTTTCTCTAATTCAGCTTTTACCAAGAGTGCAACATGTGGATGCATCTTTCTCAATTTTTGCTTAACAGGTTTGACGTTGGGAGCTATAGAAAAATGGTGCATTATAAGATCAGGATCCAACCTTGGCATATCTAAATACTTCCATGCAAAATTGATCTTCTTCTCTGTTAAGAATGTGGTAAATTTTTTCTTTTCCTCTTCTGATAGGGATTGTGCTACATGGATCAATTGTGGTTCCTCTGTTGTTCCCAAGTTGATAGATTGAGTGGGCTCAATTAGAACTGGAGATCTGTCCTGTAAATTACTTGGAAGGACATCAAATATCTCATCCTTAGGTGCCTCAGAGAGGTTTTCACCTTCGGATATGTCTTTTATTTTTACTTTTGTAGGTTCTGAGACTGCCACAAAGTGGTTTTCACCCTCAGAACTCCTTTTCTTTTTATTTTTATTCTTATTTTTCTGACTAAGATACTTGATATCTGACTCCGTCATGCTAACGCTCGGTTCACTGATGGAAGTCCTCATAGGTTCAACTGGATTGAGATAGCAAGCAAGGGCATAGTCATTGGGAAAGGTATAAATACCTTGGCTCAGATTTGTAGAGGTTTGGTCAAGAAGTTTAGGATGTTGGATAGTCAAAGTGGTGAAAGATTGGGAAAGAGTGTTTACGGATATGGAAATGTCATCATTGGTCCTAACCCGGTGCTCGAGTTCAAAGGTGATATTACAACTTAAGACATTCAATTCATGAATAGGCTCAATGTAATTATGAAAGTCTACTTCAGCCATCGGTGGATCAAACTCGATAAGTTCATCATTTTTTCCTAGACTTATGTTGGGTTTAGGTGCATATTGGTGAATAACATCAACATGTTTTTCTGTAATAAGCTCATCTTCTTCTGGAATGGCTCCCCATTCATAGTCATTAGATTCTTCATCTATGCCTTTAGGAAATCTAAGAACATGAGTAAAGTCAGGATGAATACCCCAAGAAGGGTTACCCTCAGATTCTGATTTGAATTCATACTCATGGGAATTTGTCTCAGAATAACTACCACCTTCCTCTTTGTCTATTTGATTGTCTTTGAGATTACTTGGTTCTTGTGTTTCAACTATCTATTGTTCTATAGTAGGTTCTTGTGTTTCTACTACATTAATTCTTTTTATTGGATCAGCTTTAGCGTCAAGGAGGTCTTTTATTTCTTTAGGCAAACGCTCATAGGGAATGAGATCTTTAATGGTGTCTGAATCATCACTATCAGATTGTTCTATTGTCTCTCCCTTTAGTTGATTTGTTGTGGATGGCTCAATATGTTCTAAGACGTGTGGAGAGTTCTTGCTAAGATAGAAAGGCTTCTTCTTATATCCTAGACCTATTGTATTCTTGTTTGCTCAGCCACGATGATCAAGAGGTGACAGAAGACCTTTACCCTATAATCCTAGAGGTCCTTTTCCTTTATATCCCATCTTTGTGATCAATTTATCCCCTGGGCCATATGACTTAGAAGGGATATTCAGTATTTTAGCATCACATTTTTTAACAACTTGAGATTTAGGTTCATCTTTGTATAGCCATGCGAGCACAGCTTCATCTTCTTCAAACTCTTGTTTAGATACTTGATCTGCAACAAAATTTCCTTTATATGCTTCCAGAGGTTCTTTAGACTCCTTTTTAGACTATTTTAGAGTTTGTCCATAAGACTTAGGAGAGATGGGGAGAGATGTCAAAGATAAGACTGGCTCTATAGTATATTCTCCAATACCATTTTCTTAAATTTTAACCTCTTTAGCAATGTCTTCCATCTTGGATGTTGAAGCAATGTCTAGCTACTTAGTGGAAGATTCCCTATTATTAGGAACAAGTTTATCAGCACTCTCTTTCAATGTATTGCAAGTTGTATATAGATCAGCTACAATCGTCACCTCTACTCCTTCATAAGGAAATTTCAAACACTGATGGTATGTAGAAGGAATAGCTTTCATTTCATGTATCCAGGGCCTCCCTAGAAGGATGTTGTAAGCCAAAGGTAGATCAAGAACTTGACATATAGTATATCTGATGACAGGACCTACTCTAATAGGTAAGACAATTGTTCCTTTAGAAGATCTTTCTTGCTCATCATATGCTTTGATAGTTATCTTCTTTCTAGGATCAATGGCCATTTCTGAAAATCCCAATTGTGTAATCAAGCTGAAAGAACAAATGTTTAGACAAGTGCCCCCATCTATCAACACATGTTTGACATGACGGTTTTGGATCAAGACTTCAATATGCAAGGGCTAGTTATGCAGATGACTTGAGGAGTTATCATCTTCCTCTGAAAAGGAAATGTACTGTGGAGATGTAAGATGACCAACCATAGTTTGGAATCTATCTAGAATGGCTCTATGAGCTAGAGATATTCGAAGCAACTCAAACATGGAGATTTTTGCATTTGTGTGTTGGAGTTGTTGAACAATACTATATGAAGTAGGCCTCATGTCTTTAGGATTTGAATATTTAGATGTAGCCTTCTATTTAGAAGCAGATGAAAGATTGAAAGGCACCTTAGGGACATTGGATGAATTTGGTATTTGTCCTTGTAGGTGTGCCTGAGCTTGTGATTGAGTAACTGCATTAACTGATTGATTTTCTCTATCTTTTCTTACAATTGTGATGACATTGTAATGCTCAGATAGGCATGGTTCAACCATATTGATGACAATATTGTTTCCAAAGTAGGCATAATTGAATTTAGCACCCATATTAGGATGAGAAGAAGAATATTCTTTACCATGTTTAGGAAATGGTTCTATGAATGCTGTATGATCATTATTGCTCTTATTATTGTCAATCGTGATGTCTCCCTTATCAATTTTGTCTTGTATGAGGTGCTTCAAGTGAATGCAATTATTAGTCTTATGACCCTTAGTGTGATGGAATTCACAGAAGTCATTCTCCCTCCACCATTTCAGTTTAGGTTCAGGATCAAAGACTTTCATCTCAGGCAAGTAGATGATTTTGTTTGCCAATAGATTTTTCATGGTAGATTCCAAGGACTCTCCAAGAGGAGTGAATTTTCAATTAGGATCTATAGCCCAAGGTCTATAATCAGATGAATTTTTGTTAGATTCAGATGTTTTAGCTTCAGTAGCTTTGATGGCTTGGGTGCCAACAATGAGATTGAAAGCAGGTGCCTTAGATGGGGCATAGATATTATCAACAATGTCATCAGTGACAACACCTTTATTCTTGTTCCAATTTTTGCCTTTGTCTTTAGAGCTAGATCCAGATTCATACTTGTCCTTTTGAAGTGATATGTCTCCTTTTTGTAGAAGTGCTTTCTCAATTTTGATTACATTTTCTACCATCTTATCAAAGGATGTATGATTTTGCATTTGCAAGTGGTAGTTGCATTCTGGAACAAAATTGTTGATGAAGATTTCCAGCTTCTTAGTTTCTGGAATGCATCTATCATATAGAGAAAATTTATTCCTCCATCTCTTGATAAATGTCAGGAATGGTTCACCTGGATATTGTTTTAGATTGCAGATGTCGATCATGGTGACTGGATGTTGAATATTGTAGGAGTATTGATGATAGAATAGTTTGATTAACTCAAAAGTTTTGATAGTTGGAGGCATTTTTGAGAACCAATGAATGGCTAACACTCCTAGAGATTGAGGGAAAAGATGCATTAAGTAAGTTGGTTCGTGCATGAACTCCATGGATTGAGTACAGAATTCTCTGACACAATCTTGAGGATCAGAGTTTCCATCATACTTATCATACTTAGGCATTTCCACTTTTTTAAGGGAATGGTGGCATGTACAAGTCTTTATCGAATGGAAAAGGGCATAGAGCTTCCATGGAGAACTCCTTAGGTTCCTTTTCTTTTTCAAGTTTGTTAAGTTTGACTTGCATGGCATGCATCTGTTTCATCATAGCCATGATAGGAGTATCTTCCTCATGCGTAATGATATCTTTGACATTAAAGTTTGGAGGAAGTTTAGCTCCTTGATGAGCTAACTCTAGAAAGTATGCTTCTCTATCTTCCTTCAAGAAATGCTTCATCATTCTTTTGAAGTTATCATCATTTTGATATTGGGCAATTTCAGAAGGTGTAAGTTCTTGATCCATACCATGTTGAGATTGATGTCCTTGGGACCCATGATGTATCCCTCCATGAGACATGTTAGGAGTTTTAGGGCTCCCTGGATTAGATCAAGGTGGAGTTTGTTGATTACCTCCATGAGTTGATGGAGGGGGTATGTAACCAGTTTTCAATCGAGAATTGCCAAGACCGTTGTCTTTGTAAAGACCAAAATTGTAGAGTTGCTCAAGATTTGGACCTATGTGAGTAGAAAAAGTTGTGGTGTTAAGTGCTTCTCCATATTTCTTGTGAGAGGAAGCTCTATTTTCCACCATTAACCTTGGGTGAAGCAAAAGAATAAGATGAAGACAACCAAAGAATGAATTGATTCAAGAAGATTGAATGATGCAACCTTGTCAAGATTGAAGTGACTAAACATCAGATCAGATGTAAGTGAAGGATACTACACCATAGTAGTGTGGGTAGACACCCAATAGATGGCGAGCATGGGCTCACAACACTTAGCCATTTAGTAAAAAGATTTAATTTGAAGATAATTTTGACAAGGCTTTGACACAAGATGAAAAAGACTCAAATCGATAAATCAGAAGGCTAAATCAGACTCAGGAGATCACTTTAGGAAAATGAATGGATTCGTTATAGGTTTTGTTCTATTTTTGACATAATGATTTGGTTGATAGGTTCCAAGACTTGTTTCTCAACTCTAGACATGCAGTTTCAGACAGTGTGCAACAGGAAAATAGGCATACAGACCCTAGACAAAAATTAGACCTGACAGAAAGTTGACCAACTGACAGTAATAAGCTCTCTATTTTGAAAATTTTAGGACATGTTCGCACGAGAGAATGTCATTTCACGCGAGGAAGTACCAGGCTGCGTGCGAGAATGTGTTGTCTCACATGAAAGAATGCTCAAAAAGCTAAAATCTCGCATGATAAGAGGACACAGTTTGACAATTTTGGCACATATTTTGAGGCACACATTTCAAGACATAGATTTTGAGACACAGCGCTGGCTGTTCTCTGACAGAATATTCAATTCTCACTCCAGGAAAGGATTTTTGCTTAGATTTTGCAATTTTTTAGTGTTTCAGTATCAGATTGTTATGCAAATTTTGAAGATCCATGTAATAGTTTGTTTCAAGTAACCAAGAAGATATCAAGCATGAAAAATAGTAAGGGAAGCAAGAAATCATCTACAAACAATGAGCAAGGGAAAAAGCAACCTTGCACATGAACAAGCAATAGTGACTTATTGTGCTAATCCCTAGAAATACTACTTGTGTATGTTCCAAAAAGTTTTTCAATAACACACATATTCCTAGAAAATAAAAAGTTGGCCTCGCTAGGGTTTTTAGTAATGGTCTGACTCTGCAACTTTTGTGATCTAAAAAGGGTGAACTCCAATCCAGGCACACCAGGGTTTTGACACAATCTAAGAATTTAATCAATCAAGAGCTGCTAGGGAGATCTGACAGCCCAACAAGAGACCACACCTGTGAAGATTTCTTCCACAAGGATATTTATATAGCGGCTACTGCTACCATGGTGAATATGGCTATTACCGCTTGAGGTTTCATCCATGTGGTTGACCCAATTAAGGGAATATCCACTATGGTTAACCCTCTCTAAAGATGACTCGCAAAAGATACCACATGGGGACTGGTTCCAGATTCAAGGATCTAAGTTTTTGATACTACCCAAAAAGGGAGTAGAGCATAGTCCTCTAGCCTTTTCACTTTTAACCAAAACAAAGCAGACAGATTAATCTAACATGCTAAGACCAAGATTATCTCACAAAGATCTATGATGTCAACCGCTTATGATCTATCAACCTCTCCGGAGAGAGAATATATCAATCAAAAGTTGGATGCACAAATCTAGTAAAACATGAGATGCTCTCAATACCTTCCCTACCTACAAGGGGATCCTTCGTCAAGAGGAGCTTTGCATGAATAAATAAGCGAAAGAAGCTCAATCTCTCAAGATCATTCACAAATAGTGTTCATAGGGCCTATTTACTATGTGTAACAGATATGCAGAAAGCAAATCTATGTTCATTTTATAGCCCAAAATGAAGTCTGTGATATGAAAGCAAGAAAAGTCACACAAGCTTGACACGTGAGAGTTTATTTTAATCCAAATTGAAATATTATCAACTTGAGAAGAATACCTTAGTGTTAATGCTCTGCAATCCAGAATTTAGCACACATCTGAAAGTATAAAATCAAGACAAATCAACAGCAAATCGTAAGTGTTAGAAATCAATAATCTGAAAGTATAAATTTGCAAATTTTGTGTCTCTGAAGCAAAATCTCGCGCAAGTCAAGATATGGTCCTGCGCGAGGAAATATGGTCTCATGTGATGAAGGCTAAAATCTCACGTGAGGAAGTGTTGAAACCAGCAAAACTTCACGTGGGGCGATGAAAAATCTCATGCGAGAATCTATGTAGAGATGTATGAAAGTACGGACAGAAAATAAAAAATTGCATTTTTGATAGAAAAGTGCTAAAAAAAAATAATTATTTTTTTGCAAGCAAAAAAAAAAAAAAAATAACGTTCTACAGAGAATACCAGATCTAAAAAAAAAAAACTTGAAACCCTTAACCTCAAAAACTGCTTCAAAAACACCAGAACAAGCAACAGCAGGGGAGTTTTGATAGAGAAATTATAGAAGATTGATAGAATAGAAGGGAAACCTATTTCAGGGCCCCACGGTGGGTGCCATAAATGTGTGTGTGAATTTTGTACCTAGTTGTAGACACAACACTTCAGTAAAACAGTAGAGGTTAGCAAAAACCAAAATCTGCAAGTAATTGAAACTATGCTAACCAGGCGATTTACTGCCTTCTAGTAGGTGAGATTATGATGTTCTCATATTGGAATCAAGATCAGTGACAATGCAACACCTAAACAAAAGATTTGAATGCAAAGAATTGAAAAACTATATGAATGCATATTTAATCTATATTTTTGTATTTTCTATGCAATAAGAATAAGAAACCATATGAATCTAAGCTAGAATGTATGAAATTGAGTTTGAATGCAAATTTAATCTAAGAAATGATATGAATGAATATAAAAATCTAGGATATGAAACTATGAATGCTCAAAACAATAAATGAGAATCTCACAATAGCCTCGATTCGCAAAAGATTGATTCTTCAGTCACAAATTCGCCAAAGTGAGGATGCAATTTCAAGGTCTTTTTGTGAAGAGCTGAGCCTTGTTTTTATAGAAATCTAAGGCTTTGAGGATGCAAGAGAAAAGCCATAAATCACTCTTGATAAACTCAGGTTGATTTTTGAGTTATCAAGAAATTAAGAATAATTAACTCACAAAAATCATGCAAAAGCAGTGTTTAACTCAAAATAGAGTTTAGATCAAATTTCAACTCATCATCAGATGTTGAGTTTCAATTTTAAAATTGATTGTTAATTTCTAGTTGTCTGCTTTTCTGGTTGTGTATGATTTAATTATAAATTAATTAAAAATAAAGTGATTTATTCTCAACTTAACTGATTTTTAAAATAAAAACAATTGATTTATGGGTTAATCAATTATTAAATCAAACTTTATTCAAAAACTATATTATTAAATATTGACAACTGACTTTAATTAATTAAATAAGAATTTAATCAATTAGTCATAAGATTTTTGATTTATTGTCAAAATTAAATAATACAATTTAGGAATAAATATAATTAAATGTAATTAAATAATTAAGTGGCAGTATTAAATCTGATTAATTAAATATTTAGAATATTCAATTAATCAAACTTTAGGATAAATAGGATTTATCACCAAATAATTATTAAAATAAAGATAATTAGGATAAATAGGAATATTGCCAGGAATATTCCCCAATGCAGAATTTAGGATAATCAATTAGGATTCGATGATGTGCAGATGTGCCTTAAGTTAGGACTTTTGTATCGATTTCGTTCGATTTGAAGATGTAGGAGGTTAATGAACCTATAGCCCATTTTGGGGGTATTACAACCCCAGCCTAGTGGGAACCCTCTCTAGCTCATGTCGATGATCAAAGCCTGTGCTACTATCGAGCACACGATGCATGCCACTAGGTAGTCTCGACCATACTCCTCGATCAGGCGATCCCAACTGAGATGTCTGTCTATGATAGTCACATCCTAGAAGAGGTCCTAGATGGCCTGTCTCCCATCTATAGGAGTCTGATCATAATATACCTGTGCCAATAGAAAATCATGTTAGTTTTCATCATATAAAAACATTACATTTATGAACATCTACAAACATGATTGTACTCACTGCATCTCCATGGCTAGGTACATGGAGGATCCAATAGACATCCTCTAATGTGATCGACACCTCTCCAGTTGGCAGATGGAAGGTATTGTGCTCACTGTGCCATCTCTTGGCCAACGCCATCAGCAACCCATGGTTTGCCCATATATGGGGCATATCTAACAAGTACTTGAATCCCATGCTTATTAGGTCATCTCTGCCAGGAGTATCTAGATCCTTGACACAGCGTAGTCTGACTACCCTCAGTGCTCTGATGGTGAGCACTGCAAAAACCTCCTGCAAGCCTTAACCCACAAACCAGATGTCAGAACATATCATGATGGATGTCTAAAAATAGCACAAGTAATATCAAATGCAAAAATTGTCTGTACCCATGTTATATTGTTCAAATTAAAACCATATGATACTTTCTTAGTTAATGAACTATCACACGATACAATCTCTAACATGTGTGCGATACTTTAAAACTATTGTACGATATTTCGCATTAGTATAATTTGAACTATTAAAAACATGTTTTAAATGCATAAAATAACTCAAAAGGCTAGTTTTTTTTGAAAACTTACCAAGGCACCATAGTGAGGAGGCCGGTTGTGCAACCGCCCAAACTCAAATCGGTGTGTGTGGACAGAAATCATTGCCTACTAAGCCATAATCTCTCTTTGATCTCTTGAAGTTCTCAATATCACAAAAGACAAATGAATTTGAAAATTACCTTTTTACCCCTTATATAGCATTTTGACTTTTTGACCTAATTTTTGAAACATCTCAAAATTTTGCAAAAACATCCCTGGCTAATGTCGACATCCTAGATCCATTTTCAGGATCAAAATCAAAATCTAAGTTCATCTTGATAGTCAAAATCACATTTTAAAATTTCTCCTTCTTCTACATAGTTGGTTGACTGTTTGAGGCCTGATCCTTCGATCTTTGCTAGGGCATCTTCATCTCCATCTCTCTCACTACCCTAGTCTTCCATTCATCTCCTTCAATTTATTTCTCTGAGGTTTGACTTCATCTTTATCCTATATCTTTCTCAGTCAAACCTAGTCAAACTGGGGCATATCTTCACTGGTTGATGGTTATTCTATCATCTATCATCTTTCATCTTCGATTATGATTTCTAGTGATTTGATCCAATTTATCAATTTGTTGTTTCTCCTCTATTTCATTTCGATTTCAATCTCAAGGGGGCAGTACCTATCAAACTTCAATCCTTGATTTAGCTTTATCAAACCTATCAATCAAACTTTGCTTGAGACTTGACAATTACCTATTTACAGGGGTGTTGACCTTGTCTTTTTCAATCAACTTATCTTTGTCTTGATGTGTTCCCATCCGTCGAACACATGTCTGGGTTGTTTTGTGATCCCAAATCGATCTCACATTAGTCAAAGAGGGTCAAATGTATGCACCCTAAAATGGTCACCTAGACTTTGGGCCCCATTCTTCAATTTATCAAATGATGGAACCAATTTATCAAATTTTTTGAATCAATGCATTACAATATTTTCAAAATTAAATCAACTCCTTCGATAAAATCCTAATTCTATCATTTATTCGATTATATTCTATGGATTAACCATTTTATCCTAAGTCTTTATTTAATTAAAAGGAATTTCCTCCCCTTTTATTAAATAAAAAGTCCCCACTTACCTGTTATCCTAAGTTGCACAAATAAATCATTATTCCTATTTTATAAAAAGAAGAAAAAGGTTTTTTTGTCTCACATGGGGCACAAAAGTCAACATTTATTTCTCATTGGAGGAGACTTGTGCACAAGGATTGATCCCACTTTCAAACTCCACCCTTGATCAACTCTTTTGCCTCTTAATCTCCATCGTTCGTTGATTCTCGCTTTCTATAAAAGAAGAGCTCTCTTCTCATTCTAGGATCCAACTCTTGATACTAATCTTATGCTACAAGTTTTCTTGGTGATATTGGAGTTTTGGAGATCTTGTTGCATCCTAGCTTTCATTCTTGCATTATAGCTTGGCTTTCATGGCATCTTAGCTTAGTTTCCTTTCATGTCCTAGCTTAACTCACATAGTTTAATTAGTAATGGCTTGTAACACTCTCATTTCCATAACTTAATTGCATTTTTTATTCTAGCATAGTTGTATTGCATTTTCATCAAGATTCTTGAAGATATTGGCATTCTTGCCCTTGTCTCATTGAATCTCCCATTGCATGGTTTACAAGCAAGGTCATATGCTGTACTAGCTCTAGCTGAGAGCACTATTAACACCCTTGCACTCCATGCCTAGGGAGCTCTAGGTCGCTTTCTCAAGGTCTCCCATTCATGGATTCTTTTGGAAGAAATGACTTAGAGAAGTGCACATTTTGAGTGTACACATACAATAATTGAGTTTATTATTGTAATAAAATAATTTTTCATTTAAAATTTTATTTTATTTAAAATTAAAATTATATATAAAAACACATAAAACTATTTAAAATAGATTTTTTTTTAACTATAAAGAGATGTTAAAAAATCTAAAGTATCTATCATTCCTATAAATTTATTCTTTTAACACTAAATTTTTAAAGAGAAGTATAAATAAATTTATTCTTTTAACACTAAAGAGAAGATGAATAATTTCTATAAGTTGAAAAATATAAATTTTAATTTTATAAAAAAAGTAGTTTATTTTTTAAAATAAAATTAATAATAAATTTTAATTGGTACAAAGTAGTTTATTATTAGAGGTGACATTTCATCTACTCAGCATATTGTGGATGATTCTGGTGCTGCTATTCATGTTGAGGCTGACAGGTTATGGAGCTCTCTATTTTTTTTCCATCTGGCTCACCTTGAGGATGGCAATGAGCAGTTTCAGGGATGATTCTTGTTTATTGGTTTTGGTTTATATTATCTCACTATGTATTTTTGAGGTTTCAATTTTTGCTATAGGTCTCTCCTCATTCTCTTTTGGGCAATTCGGATTCTCAACCTATCAAGTGTCGTTCTCCGGTCACTGTTGATTTGTTCCAGTCCAGCCGTGGGGGTTTCTATAATTTCGGCTCATTCCTATTATCTTTATGTTCTCATGGTTGTATATCGGTATCTTGTATATTGTATGTTGTATATTAACAAGGGTTTTTGGATTTGTATATATATCCCCCCTTGGTTATGTTGTATGGGGTTGGGGCTGATGATTATCTCTACCTAATTATTTTGTGGCTATTTTTGGATAAGTTGGGGGTTTTTGATTATGGCATACATCCATCCCTTAATTCTTATGGGGGTTCAGGATTTTTGGTTATTCCTTTCAAAATGTATTGGGAATATGGTCGAGCTTTGTAGTTAGGACCAAAAATTGAAAAACTTGCAGATTTGTCTACCTTTTGTATTATGGGTAACGAACAGAGTTTTTATTTGCTGGTTCTTTTCTCTGGGAGCCCTTTTTTGAACCAGTTTTATTAATATAAATATATAAAATTTTGCCAAAAAATAATAATAACATAAATTTAAAATTTTGACCATTTGAAAATTTGTGATTGAATCAAATGCATCTAGAATGTGGGTTATCAAGATGAGGAATTTTCATATAGTGAATGTGGAGTGTGAATCAACTAGATTAAAAGAGGCCAATAAGAAATTCAAGCAGCAATGATGATCTCAACAATTGAATTAAGAGATAATCCTATAATTTTGGTGAGATAAATATATATCTATGGTTTATAATTTATGTAGTGTGCATTGAACATATTCAAAGGATTAAACCATACATCATCTCAATACAATTCAAATCAAGATAACCAAGGAAGTTGCTTTGAAAGAGTTTAAGCATCTCCTACATTGACCACTGTAATCGGGTAATCATAGGATCGATAGAAACATGCAATAACATATAAAATTTCAACCACAAAGAGATTGTTAGCACAATTAGTATTCCCAATATTCAAGAAAGGATGCAAGACAAACAATAAGCATAATCAATCAAACATTATGAAATCAATCCAAAACATGAATATGCAAACCATAAAATCCTTCCTTGGTGTTCTCCTTCTCATGCAACGTGGGCTTTTAGAATTGAGCTCAAGATCGTGCTAGCATAAGAATTCAAAGTAATTATGGTTACCAAAATCAAAGGTTTAGCTTTCTATTTATAAGATTTTAGGCGTTTCAACCAAGAATCCATGATTGAAGGGCTGATTGACTGTGATTGAGTTGAACTTAGAGTGAGTGAGAGTTCAATTGAGTTGATTGCTTAGTTTAACATGATTGATTGATCTGTCAACAAATGGATTGGAGAGATGACTTGAATGGATTGGTGAGATAACAAAATAGAGTGGTGAGTTAATTGATTGCATAGAATAGAAGACTGAATTGATGGAAGACTTAACTGATTGTTGAGGGAGGAATTGACAATGTGGATTGAATAGTTAGGAGAGGGAATTGTGGAGTTAAGAGTTGTGATTGAAAAGCTAACTCAAAGTGAGTGTGAGTTAGGATTTAGGAGGATAATTATGATTTAAATAAATAAAATATTATTTATTTGCACATGTGTAGATATTTTATAAATAAATAAATACTTATTTATTTCTGAGAGAGATTGTTAGTTGTAATTAATTAAATATAATTTTTTTAATCATGAGAGGGGAATAATTAGTTTAATTAACTAAATATAATTTATTTAATCATGAGATAGAATTTGATTTAATTATTACATAAATGCAATAATTAGGAGGGGGAACATTAATTAAATTTGGTTATTTAATTAATAATTATAAGGTAGGGTATAATTAAATAAGGTTATTTATTTAATTATATTATAGATGAATAGATGATGAATTAACTATCTAGAAGTTCAATAATTAAAGTAATTAATTACAATCACTTAATTAGGGAATTAGGGAGAAATGATGATTTTGATCTTAGAATATGGTAGAATGACACGATTAATTAAATAATAAAGATTATTTAACAATTTAGGAAGAATGTTAGTAATGTCATTGTGTTAGAGCAATAGGCCATTTTTAAGTGTCTACATTTTGCCACTCTTTGGTACAATGCATTTTAGGCATTGTTTCAAAGAATAATAAAAATTATGCTCCCACGGGAACAATGTGACAATGAGGTAAATGATGCCCCTCTCAAGAGATTATTTGTGCTAGAAATACATGAATGATCTCTTGAAAGAAGATATAGATTAAATGATGCAAGAAAAGAATAATTAGTAAGAAGTGAAGAATGTTGGTAGCTTGTGACAACTATTTGATTGATATTGGACATAGAAATTATTAATAAGAATCATGTCTAGTTTTAGGAAGGACCCATCCTATATAAGACTAGCTACCACATCTGGTTCCATGGAAGATACATCCCGTATAAGACAAATGATGATGGAATGAATGACCAATTATTTTGACTGATTTGAAAATTGATTTGACCATTTTGACAAATAGATTGAGTGATAGAAGAGATTTGACTGATAGAAGAGAATAGACTAATTTAGAAGATATTAGTAAAGAAACTTTAGAAGATGATAAATAGGGGATGAAAGAATGATAATGAATTCTTGATTGAAACCCTTAGTTTATAATAAGTAGAGAGCTCAATGCTTTAATAACCATGCTTTTGATTTCCAACTAATTTGAGATAATTATTTATCATCATTGAGCCACTATTATTATAGAAAAAATGGATACCATCCTACCAAGATATGAAAGATCTAGGTTTAATTATCCTCTTGCATTGAAAACAAGCACACTAAACAGATAAGGAATGTGGGTCGATCCATCTAGGTCAAGCATCCAGAGTCGAGGTATGTGTGACATATCACAACCAAAGTATCCATTGCAATGTTGCAAATTGGATATTTGTATATGGATGTGAAGGCTCTTATCATAGAAACCCAGATTGCTCTTTTAAGACTTCACGAAAAACATTCCACAAATAGAAAAAAAGAAAAAAAAGTCACGAACCATCATAGCATCTCTAAATCACTTGTGTACATCCTGGAGATGCGTAAGAACATGACTTGCAAAGATCAAGACATAATAAGACCAACTTGACTCAACAATTTGTAGTTCTACCGATTATGTGTCTATGTTTTTGTAGTAGTTTGGACATTGAAGTTTGACATATTGCTGATGCTATTTGATTTCAAGAAAAAAGTACCCCATCTAAGACTACTCCATTTGATTTTGAGTTTTCCTTCCCTTGTCTAAGACAACATGATTTTTGACAAAATGGTTTGTTGCGGGTCTAATTGATAGATAGGACAGTTTGGGCAGTGTAGTTGAGGAATTGTTGACTAGTTTTGACTGTTTTGTCTTGGTTTTGCTGAAGCTCATGTGTTGTATGTTGTCATTCAATGCCTGGTTTTGAAATGCCAAAGAATTGGTTATGTACAAAGGAGATTTATTGCAAGATTTTTTCTAGTTGTTTTTCGATTTGTTTGGTTGTCTTAGATAATTTTTTGATGTTTTGCAAATGTTTTTGGTCCATCATAGGGTTCGTATGTTTGGAGTTAAGGTATGTGCGACATATCACAATAAGTGAAGGCTCTTATCATAGACACCCTAAACATGGTCAACTTTAGATGAATGTTTTATATTTTTTGATGTTTTTTATTGTTTTGAAGGTTTTTCTATGTTTTTGGAGTTTTACAAGATGATTTTGTGTTGTTTTTTTTGTTTTCAAGGACTCTTTTCAATCATTGAATGAGGTGAAAGACATATGTTAGGATTTATTCTCAAACATGATTATATTTATTTTCCCCAGTGTTTAGCAAGGCATAGAAAACTATGAATGGATGAATGAGTTACTAGGACAACAATAGATAGGTGAAAACTAGAATCAAAGTTGATTTGGATGCAAGGACTATCTCACAATGGGATAACATGTTTACCCAAGCTAAGGGATCAAATATGTGGCTATGTAGGAAATAACATGACACATTGAATGATATGGGATCTATAGGGAATGGACATGTCAAGAGACTTTTAAAAATATGTTCTTCATTTTTTTATGTCCTTAATTTTGATCAAGACCAAGGAAGGGATTTGGGATAGGCAATATCAAACATGACAATGGGTGATAAAAGTAAGGGATGGATAAGACAAAGGATTATTGTAGGGTGTAGATAAAGTGAAGTAGAAAGGATGTATGAAACCTTGTCAAGATCAAAGATGGAAACAAATGGAGATGGATGGATGTAGGACTATGAAGGATGTGATAGGTAGGATTGCATGAATGAAACTTGCCCCCAAGTGTAGAGGGTAATGGATTACACATGATGCCTGTTTGCCAGGTTTTCATCATGGTACTTGCTCAAGGTGCCACATAAAGTGGTTTTCACCATAGGACAAATTATTATTCTTGATTTCTATTTTTTTATTGTCACACAAGATGCTTGTTTTCCATGTTTTCACCCAAGTAACCATTTTTTTTTTCTTTTTTTTACTTTTTCAATTTTTTGGAAGATAATGGACATAAGAAATAACATGAAGGAAGGACTTAAGCATTGTGTTAATTGGGTAGTATTATTGTAGGACGTGTTGTAATGGACCATGGATATTTGAAAGTATACTCAAATATGTTGATAAGGTGATGGGAAAAGGGGAAGAAATGGATGATAAAATAGACTAAGGTAAGAGTTTATGCATAGGATTGGATAAGTGGGATGGTAGGATGGAAAATAGGTGTTGGATAATGAATGGGGTATTGGAGGAATTTTGTATGTGTGGATGGAAATTTTGGCAAGATCAACGTTGGCACACACCTTGAGGGGTGGTGGAGTGATGGAAAGAAAATTGATTTTGGGTTTTGGGATTTAGATGGAGGAGTGGACATGGATTTTGGGACACAAGGAATAAAAATGGATGAAGTAGGTGATGGAGTATATAAGGTAGTGGATTTTGGGACCCAAAATAGATTTGGAAGATATAAGACATTTATGTGGGGGATTGATGGAAGCCTTTGGAATAGCAAGCTTGGATGCCAATTTTGATTTTTCTTTGGGATATTTTTCTTCGAGGAGCTTCTTGGGAATCCACATGGTTTTTAATTTTTCATTATTTTGTGGGTCCTTGGAATGCATTTCTTGCATAAGGGATTTACAAACCCATATAGATTTTGACTTTTCTTTTTTCTTTATTAGCCTTTGTGGCCATTTAAATATTTCTTTTTTGTTTGGGATCATATTTTGCTTTATTTTTGCATGTCGATTAGATAGAACATGTTGATCCTTGATTGCATGTGGATTGCTTGACTTATTGATTTTATGCTTGGCATCCAAATGTATTGGAAGGGAAGTGGTATTAATGGGTGGATAGGCATTGTATGGAGGATTTTTGGATGGGTAGATGGTTCTAAAAAATGTGTGCTTTTGCTAACTTGCATGTGGGAAAAGGTAAGTGGATTGTGAATTAGTGGATGGAGGAATATATGGACCTACGATAGATGGAAGGAATGAGGGGGAAGGCATATGCTTCAATTTATATGGGGGAATGTTGGATGTAGATGGGATATCAACATCTTGATGGTGAGCTATATAGTCAAGGCCTGAACAATATAGATTTTCTTTGATATGAAGGGGTTCTAATATACCTTGTTCATTGAGGCCTAACCCTTTTCCTTGATAATGCATTTTCTGACAGATCTTCTTAGTAATTAGATATTGATTATTTTTTAAACAAGATGCGAGTCTGTTTTGGGGTGGAGGAGGTACATATGGAATGGTAGGACTATGAAGTAGACTAGACTGAATGAATGTGGATGAACCAAGTTGACATTTAATAGGCTCATTATTAAAGTGGATAGAGTTGATGGGAACTTGGGGTGGACATAGGAGATTATGACATGGAGATGGAGGGATGATGAGATATTTTAGTGGGCAGGGAGGATTACTTTGATCTTGACATGGAAGAGGATCATTGGATGGAGTATAAGGGACATCATGGTCTTTCTTAGGGAGTGGATTATGAATGGGACTCAAAGGAATGCTTTTCTCTTTAGATGGAAGGGGATCATGTTGGACATGAAACAAACGGATAAGGGGGTCATCATGAGATTCTGGAAATATGGGATCTTTGTAAATCGATTGGACATTTTGGGTATCTTGATCTTGACCAATTTTAGGACTTGTTTCTTTATATGTTGGATTATCCTCTTGGCATGGGACATCAATTTGGATATCTATGGTGGATTCTTGAAAGGAATTGATGCTCAAGCATGATGTGGAAGAACTTTGACTGGGACTCAATGGAGTATATTTTCTTGGGAGTGGAGTATATGGTGGAATTGGATCTAAGAATGCTGATTTGTATATGATTTTGGCTTTAAAGATTGGATCATCTAGGATTTGTATCGTGGATAGCCCTTGTGGGACGTCAACTAGAATTACTTTATTATTGGATGCATTGCTAGGTGGAGATATTATGGAGGAAGAAATGGTAGGAGGTATGTAGATTTCTTGTGGGACTATGCTAGACATAGGTATATTATTTTGATCATGTTTGGGAATTGTGTCTTGAAATATCCAACTCCTCATTAGGTGAATCATTGGGACACTCTTTATTAGTAATAAAAAAATCATTTTCTGGACTTCTAATATTGATGGTATTAATTGTCAAATTGGGGTTTTCTTACGTATATGCAAGGTTAGCCTTATTATCTTGTCTAGTTGTAGAGGCCTTACCTTTTTCATGATCCATCAATGAATTTTGGAATATCTTATGATCTTGGTTGGTGGTGCCATAATTTGTGACAACTTTGATTTCACCATCGTCGATGAAATCTTGGACAATGTGCTTAAGTTGCATGCAATTGCTTTTTTTGTGTCTCTTAGTTCTATGATAATCGCAATAACCATTGTAATCCCACCATGTTAGTTTTTTAGGACCTTCATAATCTCTTATCTCAGGTAAAGTGACTAAATGAGATTGTATCAATTTCCTTAGGGTCATCTCAAGAGGTTCTACAAGAGGTGTAAAATCTCATTGAAGAGTAGGGTTCCTTCTTTCATAACTTTGTTGTTGGGTAAGCGTATTGATTTGTTTGAGACTTTGTCTATGAGAAGTGATGTTAACATTGTGAGATTTTTGTGTTGGTTGGGTATGTTGGATCCATGCTAGTTGGGTAAGTTGGATAGGCATTGGTGCTTTCACATGTAGCACTGTTTGTGCCATTTTAGCATTGACAACCCCATCATTTGTCACATTGTTATTTTTGGACCAATATTTAGTTTTTTTATAAGGTGTTGGAGTACTGGTATCTTTCTTGATGATTCCCTTCAAGGTGAGGGATCTTTCTACTTTTAGCCTTTGCTCGACTAGTTCTTCAAAGGTTTTAATGCGTTGGGAGTTAAGTTCACACATTAGGTCTAGCTGACAATTTTCAATGAACATGTGGATCTTTTCTTTAATTGGAACAAGGACGGATGCCTTGGAGGAAAAATTTATCCAATGTTGTAGGAAAGAGGGAAATATCTCTCCATTCTTTTTCTTGGTGGTGCAAAGACCCATCAATGTTACTTCCATGATAATGTTTTGTGAATAGTGTGATATGATTTTTTCTGCTAGTTCATTCCACATCCTTATCCCATGAGAGAGTATGGAAAACCAATACATGGATGTACCACTAAGACTACATGGAAAATGTCTCATTAGATATGTGTCATTGTGAGCAACTTCCATGCAAGCTATAAAAAACTCCCTTATGTGATCACAAGGATCACCCTTTTCCTTGTACCTATCAAACTTAGGTTTGACAAAATTGGTTGGAAAAGGTGGCATTTATAGTGCCCTATCAAAAGGATAAGGACTAAGCTTTGTTGTGGTGTAAGATATTTTAGAAGCTCTTGTTTGTAGATACATGAATTGTCGCTGAAGGTTTTGTGACTACTGAGCAAGTAGATCAGTTGTAGTTGGTGTAGCAAGTAGCACATTAGGATCACCAAATGAGGCTCCACTATTTTGGGATGCTGGGGTGTATTTAGGTACTGAGATGTATTGAGATGTTGGGTTATGTTGAGGTACTAGTGTATATTGGGGTACTGGATTATGCTGAGGTACTGGTATATGTTGGGGTGCTAGATTATGCTAAGGTACTAGTATCTGTTGGGATGCTAGATTATGATGAGGTATTGTAATGTACTAGGATTACATATTATGCTGCAATACCAAATTATGTTGGGGTGCTAGATTGTGCTAAGGTATGGGATTATGCTGGGATGTTAGATTTGGAATGTACTGAGATGTTTGTTTTGCTGAGGTACTGTTGTAAGATGGGAAGTGTTAGGCTCACTTTCCATCATATTTTGGATGAAACTAGAAAACATTGTTGAGTAATATGGATTAGTTGGAGGTGCCCCTTGATTGATTTGGGGATGTCCTGAATTGGAAGAGACACCTAATGGGGCACCACTAGGAGGCTTTGGTTGAGGTGCTCCCAGTAGGGTAGCCCCTGCTTTGGTTGGAGAATTGTGCTGGAGGAACTTGTTGTCATTGTTTGTGAAATACTCATAGGATGGGTCAAGGACAATATAAATGGTGCTAAGGTGGTATCAAGTGTAGAATATGTAGATGGAAAACTAGAATATAAGGGATTGGTGTACTAAATCCCTAAGGTATTGGAAGATGTGGTGACCTAGGAAGCATTTTTCATGGAACTGGTGGATGAGATGACTGAACTAAGTGGTAGGGCTATCGTTGAGGCTACCCAAGATAGTGGTACATGCATGTCTTCCACTATGGTGGATGTGTCAAACCCAGCTAGTAATTTAGCACCTTTTTGTATGAGCATGTGAAGGTATTTGTTTGGGTCAACCTCTATCATGGATTCTAAGATTTCTTTCATCTTCTCATCATGCAAACCATCATCGATCTCTTCTTTTATACATTTGGATTTGATTTTTGTGGGGGTTAGTTCATGTAGTTGTAAAGTATCACCTAGTATTTTATCTTGGTGCAAAAATGTCTTGGGATTGCTATAGTCTAGTGCCAAGGTTCTTGGTGCAAATTTAGTTTACTGATGAAGATCATGGTTGGGGATTTCAAGATTGTTATTTTGGTTAATATATATCTTAGATAGACACTATTTCCATAATTTATCACTTTTATCCTACCTTTTGGTTCAAGATAGTCCTCATTATCATTTGGGCCTTTTCTTAGAGGTTTTAACTTTGAAGTTTCTAGAATCTCTCTCAGGGTCTAGTACTAACACCTTAGATATCATATTTGATTATTCATCCTAGTTTGCATTATCATCCCATATCAAAAAATCTAAAAAAGATAGAATTTTTTTTCCTTAGTTGTCCTGCATTCATCATAGATAGTGGAGCCTCTAAACTAGGATTATGAATGCAGGACAATTAACGAAAGCAAATTCTATCTTTTTTAGATTTTTTGATATGGAATGATAATGCAAACTAGGATGAATAATCAAATATGATATCTAAGGTGTAAGAAATAGATCCTGAGAGAGATTCTAGAAACTTCAAAGGTAAACCCTCTAAGAAAAGGCCCAAATGATAATGAGGACTATCTTGAACCAAAAGGTAGGATAAAAGTGATAAATTTTGGCAATAGTGTCTATCTAAGACAAATATTAACCAAAATAACAAGGTGCTTGTTCTAAGGCCAGTAGATAAAGATAGTGCTGACAATGTCAAGATAAAACACAAGACCACTATAGGAATGTCCTAGGAAAATTGACCCTCTAATTTGAAAAATGACTCTAGGAAGTGTAATACTTTAACCCTAAGAGATGCACGCTATGTTTCTGAGATTTATTTATTTATTTTGGAGACTAATATGATGGCTATGCAAAAATGCAAGATTCTAAGATATGTCTATATAAGTATGTCGATCACAAGGAACCAAGATGGATGTTTGGAGGACCAACTATTTGTAGTATAAATCTTGTAGGACAAATCCTGTAGGATAAATGTTGTAGGAAAAATGTTGTAGAGCCAATTATTGTAGGACAAATCTTGTAGGACCAATTGTTGTAGGAAAAATCTTGTAGGCAAATGTTGTAGGACCAATCTCAAAAAAATCAAAATCAGTGTGTAGCTACAAGAATGACTCAAAAAGAAATGATCTGTGTATATTCAACAACTTTTTCAAGTTGCAAGTTTTCATGAAGTCAATCACAATAGAAGCAGTATACAAGAAGTTTAATCTATGGCCAAATTTGGATTCATCTGAAATATTATAGGCCCATTGCTTGGGTGTATGTCAGCTCACACAACTAGAGCTAAAAATTCCCTTGAAGGTGTCTATGCTATCGCCTTTTCTGGGTATTGTTGTTGTGTTAGCGAAGATCTCTTTCGCAACACAATATCCCTGGGACATATATGATGGGAATCTTGTAGGGAGATTCTTTTTAAGCCTTCCCTTGCACTATAATAAAACAAATGTTCGGAGGTAAACCAAGTGGCCTCTAATTAACAGGTTCTAGTAAGCTCTGTGGAGTCTCCCCAATTGGTTTGTATGCGTGTGACTCATTTAAGAGCCTAGTTGACCATGCTGGCTTCTTAGGGATACTTCACCCAGTCCAAACTATCATCAACACACCTCACCCGAGCTTGAGGATATAAGACCAGAGTTTTCTCAGAGTCTTATTTATATACCGACTAGAAGGATTTTCTAGTTTGAGGTCGTCCTCTGTAATGGGTTAAGTGAATCCTCTAGACAGGCCTCTCTAAAAAAATGATTGCTAATCTAACAGATTGTGCAAGTGCACCAAGAACTTCAAACACCAGGTTAATTGTATTAAGAACCAATAGTCAAATGTGAACTGAGCTATCATCCATGCAAGCACATGAGTTTAATTTTAAGCCCAAACCAAATGAGTATTATTTTGTCAAAGTTTAGATGCACCAAAGTCCAAATGTATTTTGCCTTGTTCAATTTTATTGCACCAATCTCAAATGTTCTTTGCCTTGTTCAATTTTTAACCACCATGTCAATTTTAAGCACCAAAATGAGATATGGAATGTGAAGTTTGAGCATGCATTGTTTGTTTTAAAGCACCAAAATGAAAGATGGATTGATTTATATTAACAAGATTAAAACCTGCTTCCAAGCCACATGATAAAATGAAAAGTTAGTACTAAAATAAAAACCTTATTCTCTCATTTATAGCATTGATTTGTGATTTCTTGGCTAGTATCTTGTTCTATTTTATCTTTCTTTCTCTTCTTCTCTACTCAATAGGTTCCCGAATCTTGATTTTTTTTTGTTTTGCGCTTTTGATGGTCAAGGGCATTACATCAAGTACGTATTTTCAACAATGAAAATGCATCATTTTACAATAGAGAATGAGATTTAGATGGAAGAGAAAGAAATCTTATTTTGTAGTTTCAAAACAATGTTTCCCATAAGATGATTATCACCTGCACCTGCACACAAAAAGAAAATTTTTCAAAGATCTATATAAATATGTATATATATATATATATTTTCAAAATATTTCTCACCAAAATTAAAATAACAGAGAATAGACCCCCTATAGAATTTCAAGATATTTCCAAAAATGTAAATTTTTTAAAGAAATATGCTGATTTGTGTCCATAAATATCTTTTTATGAAATATCATGTTAAAAAATTATTAAAAAATAGAAAAATATAAAATTTGGACTGTAGTTTTCTTATGTCAAAAGAAACCTACAAAAAAAATTTCAAGTCATAATTCTTAATTTTGTGCTCTCAAGACCCATTTTATCATAACATACCAGTTTTAATAAATCTACCTTATAATCTAGATTTATTTCAACATTATTAAATTTGGTTATTTAATTAATAATTATAAGGTAGGGTATAATTAAATAAGGTTATTTATTTAATTATATTATATATGAATAGATGATGAATTAATTATTTAGAAGTTCAATAATTAAAGTAATAAATTAAAATCACTTAATTATGGAATTAGGGAGAAATGATTATTTTGATCTTAGAATATGGTAGAATGACACGATTAAATAAATAATAAAGATTGTTTAACAATTTAGGGAGAATGTTAGTAATGTTATTGGGTTAGAGCAATAGGCCATTTTTAAGTGTCTACAACCATAATGTAGTGTTATAATGTCAATTATTTAATTGATTTATATTTTTTTTTAAATAATTCCAAATTTACTTTTCTTAATATTGGAAAAGAAAATTTGTTGTTCTAAGATTGGCATGGGAGAAGAAGAAGAAGAGTGTAGTTAGAATCAAAGTTTTTTTAAAAAGAAAATTACAACCTAGGGTAGCTACCATAATATTCATGAAAAAGAAAGATTACATATCATGCACATAGAGAGAACATCTAGATCCTAATGACCTCAATGACCTCTTAAACTTGCTCTATCTATGCATCAGGGAACAAATACCTATAGGTTCCATTACAATAGAAAATAACCTCCAATGCCACATTGCCTCCAACTATGAGTATCTTGTTCAACCGAACATCCAACTCTCCAAGTTATAAGCACCCACAACATTAGCAATGTTCGCCATTTGACACACCATCATGATGCCCATGAAGAGACTACTTGTGAGATTAAAAAGGCCTCACGGTCAAAGAAAGGTCTTTGAAAAGCTAGCTTCAAAACTAATGAAAAATCAACAAAAGATCTGAAAGAACCATGACAAATCCCTCATTGACCCCTTTGAGAGTACCCTTCTCTATCATTCCTTAGCCCTGCGTCCCATCAATCCAAGCTATTTGAAATGGAAAATGATTCCTTTTGATCAATGGCATAATATGCCAAAAGATCTGCCACTTTATTGCATTCTCTATATACATGTTGAATGGAAGAATCAACACCAATCAAAAGTTCTTTGGCACCTACTAACCACATTTTTTATTTCTAACTAGGAGCTTTCCCTAATATGATGGCTCTAACCGCATTAAGGGAATCACCTTCAATGTTTATCTCAGAAAGACCATCTTTTTTACAAAACCTTAGGCCAAACAACAGAGTCTCATATTCTGCATCATTATTTGTGTCTTTTAGGAGTTTGATTGAGCCACCCCACACCAACTCACCCTAATCATTTCTAATGATGAAGCCAACACCTAAAGGACTAGGATTGCCTCTCGAGGTACCGTCAAAATTCATTTTCAAATGCCCCAAAGGTGGAAGGGACCATTTTTCTACTTCTCTTGACAGATTACTACAAAACACCTCGTTGGGAGGAATAGGATGAAATCAAATATTGCTCACTAAATGATCCCAACTAGAGAAAAAAATTTCCTTCCTTTTTCTCACCCTACAATTGGTGTACATTCACAAATTCCTACATTGATCGCGCTAATAACTTTAGAAATCAAAGAAGAATTATCATTGAAAATCCTTACATTCCTTTCTTGCCAAATATGGCAGGCTATGTGAGCAAGGGAAGCATACCAAAGTCCACTCCAAATAGAGGGCTTGTATAAAATGGGCAATGTCTACCCAGCCAACTAAATACCCGTGCTTGGAGAATTATTGTAATTTATTAATTAAATTAAAAAATAGTTAACAATTGATTTGTAATTTTAATTTAATTAAATATAGACATAAATAAGAATCCTATAAGTTGTATAGCCATTTCATATAAAATGGGTCATCCTTCAAAGAGTTCCTTTAATGCCCTCCGTAAAGCTCTCAGCCATTGCAATTTATTAATAAAAAAGGACCAACATGCACTAGAAAAGGGACATGTAACAAAAAGATGGTCAACATTTTCCTCATATTCATTGCACATTGGACATCAAATAGGGCCATGAAACCCAATCTTCATCAATTTATCACCTGTGAGCATTTTATAATTGACTACCAACCAGGAAAAGGCACCTACCTTTCCAACAAATATGTTTACACGAACATATCTCCCTGACCACATTTTGGATCATGTAACCCATTTTAGCAGAATAATGGTCTGATTTTTCCACACACCAAATGATATCATCACCCCATTCCCTTCCAATCTCCATAAGCTCAATAATTCCTTCCATCGCCATGTCCCTGACTCATCATATTCAATGTAGTCACATACTCTCACACCATAGAGATCACAAGCCAAGTTTTAAACATAAGCAATACCATCTAGTCCTCCCAAATGGGGATATCTGTTCCATAGATCAGACCAAAAGAGGGATGACTCATCATTCCCTAAACTCTAGGATAGATGCTACATGATGATTTTCCAACATTTAAGCATAAAAATCCAAATCATCAAACCAAGGGGGGTTCACAATCATAAGAATCCATTCTGGAGAAGGATCATCTAGATAGTTATGTTGAAGAACACTACTCTATAGTGTTGTTGGCTCCTTGAACATTCTCCATATTAATTTGGTACCCAGGGAAAAAATTTGGGACCTAATATCTCTGATCCCAACTCCACCTCCCTCTTTAGTCTTCTTTAAAAGCTCCCAAGACATCAACGAGATAGGATGTTTTTCAGAAGCATCGTCCCAAAGGAATTTCTTCTAGATCTTGTCCATCTCACCTATTGCTTACTTCATAACTTCCAATGTGGACATGTATTAAACCAATAGATACATGATTTGTCCTTGTCAATATGTTGACCAGAGCACAATAACTCTCCAATGCTTGTTTAATAATAATTTCTTCTATCATTAAGTATCAACCATTTAATAGAGTATCATCAACAAACAATTAATGGGTGAAGAGGGGCATAGAAGAGATCATCAAAATGCCTTTCCAAAGATGATTAGCAACCTTGGATTGAATAAGCCTACTAAGAGCATCTGCCATGAGAATGAAGAGGAAGGGGGATGAGGGATCCCTTCATCTTAATCCCTTGGCTCCTTGAGAAAACCACAAGGTTCATTGCTAACCAAAACAAAGTAACGAACTGAAGACATACATCCCCAAATCCAATCAAACCATTTACAACAAAAACCAAATCTCTTTGAGATGAGCATTACAAATTTCCATTGGGCATTATCATATGCTTTGCAAATATCAAGTTTGATAATCATACCTTTCATCTTACCTTCTTGATAGAGTGTACAACCTCATGAGAAATGATTACACCCTCAGCAATGTGCCTATCTTGGACAAACCCACTTTGTTCCTTGGATACAAGTTCCCATTTGGTTGCTAGAATTGATCTAGGATCGAAAAATGGGAATTGGTTTCCCTTCTCAAAATTGAATTCTCAATTCCAATTCCATGCCTCAATTCTAATTCCAAGTTCTGAGGTGGATTGGAAGAATGCTCATTTTGAACCAAAATTAGAATTGGCCTATACCAATTCACCAATTCCCATTTTCCAATTCTAGGTCAATTCTAGCAACCTTCAAGATGATCTTCAAAATAGAGTTACCCAATGAAATTTCCCTGAAGTCTGAGGAGGAAGACATATCCTTTTTTTTTGGATCAAAGCTATGTTAGTATTATTTAATTCTTTTAGGATATCCCTTTCCTCCTCTATTCCTCCACCACCCCTATGATCTCATCGCCCATAAAGCTCCAACACTTCTGAAAAACCTAGATTGTGAAGACGTCTGACCCAGGGGCTTTGTCTTCTCCAAGTTGAAAGGTGGCATGCTTGACTTCAACTTCTTGTTCAATGTCCTCTTTCTCTATCACTACACCTTCGGCTTCATTGATGTTCCAATTCCTCCTTGCCTTAGTAGAGTTATGAAAAACATTTAGTATTATGGTCCCCGACTTTCAACCGAACTTCTTTGGATTTAGACTTCCAATATATCTCATCTTTGACCAAAATCTCCTCACAATCTTTGATCAATTCTTTCTCCTTGAGGAATTTGGAATCAGACATACCATGTTGTAGAACAAATTCACTGAGGTCACTCAACTCATGATCTATGCATATTTCCTTGTTGAATATTTTTTTGAAAGAAGACTTATTCCAGTGTTTCAATTTCTCTTTAAGAGCTTTCAATTTCCTGTGAAAAATGAACATCTTTGTGCCACTAAACTAATTCAAATCCAACCACCTTTCCTTCAGTAATTCAACAAAATTTGGCCATCTAAACCACATGCTTTCAAATTTAAATGGAATTTCGATTGGTTTTGCCACCTCAAAAGGAAAAGCTCCACAGGAAAGTGATCAAAGATTGGACAAGGAACAATCAAGGATTTAGTTTGAACATCTAGAGTATTTTAGTTTTCTGATATTAGAAATCCATCAAGTCTTTCCGCTATGTTGGAAAACCTTTCCTCCTATTTGTCCATTTGTATTTACCATTAGAGGGAACAATGTCGGTTAAACCACAATTACCAACAAAATTGGTGAAATCAATCTAGACCTAACCCATTTTACCAAGGCCACTAATCTTCTCATATGCATGTAGAATAGTATTAAAATCCCCCCCTATAACAATAAGATGTTCATGTGGGGACATATCATTCTCCAAAGGACTCCAAAGAATCAATTTCTCCATGATTTCAAGTTGTTTGTTTTAATGTATAATTTTATTGCTCGGCTTACTATTCCTAGCCGATAATTAATGACTAGCACCATTGAGGAAGATCTTTAGTGGGTTTATTAGGTAAGGATGTTTTTGTTTGATCAAATTTCTAAACAAATCAATTTAATGATTTTAAACCATGATGAAAGATCTGTGTATTCATGTAACTTGTTTAGAGAGTTAAATGTAATGTTGATGTCATGGTTTAGTGATGAAGTAATATCTAATATACAAGTTAGTATTACTTAATCTATTTTTAATAGACAGATAGAAGAGGGATTCTATAAAGGAAGCAACGACTAAGCTCCCTACAAAATGTACCAAAGACAAAAAAAATTCAAACTTTTTTGCAGAAATGCAATGATTTTTTTGCAAATTCTTTTGTGATTTTCAACCACAAAATATGCAAATCATGAAGAACAAATGGTGAAAATTTTGTGAAAATCTATTGTGTTTTCTATTTTTTAAAATTTGGTCAACAATACATTTTGTAGGGAGCTTAGCCGCGTCCTAAATCATCAACCATATAAGGGACACATCTCCCAATGCATTTCTTTATAAATATATGACTGACCATTTATATGTGTTAAAGTTTTAGGAT
This sequence comes from Chamaecyparis obtusa, assembly GCA_027943335.1. Lineage (NCBI taxonomy): Eukaryota > Viridiplantae > Streptophyta > Pinopsida > Cupressales > Cupressaceae > Chamaecyparis > Chamaecyparis obtusa. The sequence continues at coordinate 432,885 of BSBK01002845.1, forward strand.
CATTGCAAATGTAATAACACTATCTCATTGCATGTGTTTTCCAAATGCAACAATCTCTTGCATTTATATTGAGAATGAGCCAAGAAGAGACATGTCCCTTCATGAGACATGTCTATTCATTAATATAAATGACAATATATATATATATATATATATATATATATATATATATATATATATATATATATATATATATATATATATATATATATATATATATATATATATATATATATATATATATATATATATATATATATATATATATATATCTTCACTAGTATTGACTCATGGTGTTTATTCGACTGAAGCTACAAAACATCAACACTCCCTCTTAGCTAGGGAGGATAAATCAATCCAATGTCAACACTTAAGACACTTTACAACATAAATCATATGATGTAAGAAATAAAGGCATCATCCTCAAGATGTAATCAATAGAAACATAGTCTCAATATGTGGATTGCCTCCATTGGCAATTCTATCCACAAGCTCTTGAGTATTGGCCTATCAGAATGTCAACACATGACATTCACCAAATACTTTAAGTATTGGCCTATCAGAACATCAACATATGATATTCACCAATTACTCAATAAGGTAATGGCGTGCAAAATATCAACACATGACATTCACCAAATACCTATCATATATCTATACAAACAACTCATAGACCGCCAATGACATCTAACACTTAGTTGTTGATTTACAAGATATATCTATGCAAACAACTTATAGACAGTCAATGTAATGACATATAACACTTAGTTGTTGCTTTACAAGATGTATATATACAAGCAACTTATAGACTGTCAATTTAATGACATCTAACACTTAGTTGTTGATTTACAAGATATAATTATGCAAACAACTCATAGACCGTCAACTTAATTACATCTAACACTTAGTTGTTGAATTAACTCATCATGATCTCTTTCAACATTATAAATAATGTATATCATGATTTAAGTTATTGTAAGATCATCACCTTCCAATAACTTATGCAAATACAAGTGATAATCATTTGGAAGTTGTCACTTCCTCATGATTTACACAGGGGCAGGCCCATTAAAAATATTCATGATTCATTAACTGTATAATAATCAATTATATCAAGTTTACCTCAGAAGTGTTTCACCTTCAATAGTGAACTCCCTCTCAATCAATATGATCAAGATTGTCACAAGTTGACTGAACCATCTGCTCCCTCTAAAGCTCAAGTTTATCAACTTCTTGACCTCTTTTGAAATGTCAGACTCCCTTTGCATCTAGTCTCAATCATCAATTCATTTGCAAGCATCAAGTTCTTTCTCCCTTGAATGCAATTATCTTGTACTTTTGTCCTGAAGGTATGTCAGAGAGAGGTTACAAATAGCTCACTAAACTATCTCAACCGGAAATACCAATGATAGAAGCATACAAGATTTTACTAACCAATAGTATAACATGAATTACAAACTTAAAAATTATGTGCATTAATAAAACATGAAATACTTATCTTTTATAAATTTCAAGTATTTCATTCTGTAACGTGAACCCATATAGAAAATATCATGCAAATTCATAGAATGATGTCATTGTTCTCAAACATTACTATAATTCTTCACATGAACTATATTTAATATCCAAAGGTTCTATACACTATCACAACCTTCAATGTTATTAGATCTCCCTTCAAGTGGTTAGGCTTTTAAAGAAGGAACCTTGCTCTTTTTCAGATTTTTTTTTCATAGATCCGTACATAGTCGGTCATAACTTTTGAACCTGTAATTTTCTCTTCAGTCGCTTCAATAAGATTCTTGTAAATTTATTTATTATCAACATATCCAAAATGTAGCAAAATCCAACAATGCATTTGGGAGATATGGTCTTTGTACTGAGACTATATTTTCTGAGACAATCACACATTCACCATCAACAAACTACTCTCTTACATTAGCAACTTGGCTCTGATACCATGTTAAAGTTTTAGGATCATTGCAAATGTAATAGCACTATCTCATTGTATGTGTTTTCCAAATGCAACAATCTCTTGCATTTATATTGAGAATGAGCCAAGAAGAGACATGTCCCTTCATGAGACATATCTATTCATTAATATAATGACAATTATTATTATTATTATTATTATTATATATATATACTCTATATATATATATATATATATATATATATATATATATATATATATATATATATAGAGAGAGAGAGAGAGAGAGAGAGAGAGAGAGAGAGAGAGATATATATATATATATATATATAGATACATATCTTCACCAGTATTGACTCATGGTGTTTATTCGACTGAAGCTACAAAACATCAACAATATGACTACATAGCTACTTCCTTTATGTAGTTATATAAATTGCCAATCATATATTTATAAAGAAATACATTGGGAGATGTGTCCCTTATATGGTTGATGATTTATATCTGTGCATGGACATTTCCATCTATAAGAGCCCAAATTTAAAATTTGAAAGATAGGGATCAATTCTATAACTTTTGGAATTGACTAATCAATTTCACAATGGCATGAATGACATGAAAAGAAGTGGTTAGTTTGAGAATAATGACTAGTCCTTGAGAATATGAGCAAATAAAATTAAATAGAGCTCAGTTTATTTGTTAATTTTTATGTTAGAATATTCCACTTGTACATTGGTCATTATATAAATGACAAAACAATCATATTGAGTGCGATAAGGGAAAAGGTTAAGGTGCGATTATAGTGATTCTTTGTAAAAACCAAACAGCCCTTCCTAAGTCAAAGTGGTTTAAAAAATTAATCCAAAGAACGTTGCTTAATCTCAAAACAAGGATCTTTCTCTCATAATCTAACTTTTTTGAGACAAGGAATCATAGAATCACTAACATAATCTTCTACCAGCCCCAAATCATATTAACTGAGGAGTCCAACAATCCATTTATATTTACCTTTAATATGTACTTTTTGAACCTCCTAGGGGACAAGGGAATCCATTTTATGATTCCATAAATCCTTCTTCATCCAAACAAAGTGCATTGTTTTTAATTCTTCATGCAAATATTAGAAGCATGATCCACTATACCACAAGAAAAATAGAATATTTGAGTCTTCATAGTCTATCTATTGCACTATGCCCAACTAACATTTTTTTAAGAAAATCTGAGAGGGGAGCTTTTGGTTTTTGGCCACAAATACACAAAATCGAGCAAATAACAACCTCCTCATAAATTTAATGATCTTATCAGCACAATATCATCTAAACGAAGTTATGAATAATTATGAAAACCTTTTCATTCTAAAATTCCGTGAGTAGCCCTTGCAAGCTAACTCAAATAAGAAACTTGAATATTTCAGTTACTAGGTTAAGACCAAGAGACAAAATTTGAAGACTAAAACCATTTAAACCTAGAAACTAGAAGCCTTCATAAAGAATCCTAGAACCATCCTTTCGATAAGAAAAGGAAAAAAGAAAAAACCATTCAACATTGCTATACCTCTACCAAGTTTCCAAATTTGAAAGATCCATCTAATAGTAACAATATTAAGTCAAAATCTACAAAATCTCTCAACAAATGAGCTCTTAAGCCAAAGAGACTATTCAACAAGAATAAAGTTAGGAACATCAATGTAAAACTGTGCATCCTCTATACCCACAAGAGAAATGCCCATAACAAAACTCTCAACATCTTTCATCTCACCCTTATCATCAAGTCTAGAACAAATACCAACGAAGCAGCAGCCGCTGCCACAGGTACATTAGAGCCGACATCAGGGGTAGGGTCAAGAACAACACCCAACTGAGAAGGGGCAACTTGAACTCACAAAATGGGTTGGCTCAAGTATAGCATCCAAAGAAGCAGCAACACCAGAGCTCGTATTTGTCTTCACACATTCTAGAGGAGAAACCACCACCTGAGTAACATTCCCACCATAGTCTTCCAAAACTTGTTAGAAGGAAAAACAACGTCCTCAACAACCTCAAATTGAAATTTCCTTTCATCCTGATTAGAGTAAGAAGGTTTTGGCAGATTGGGAACTTTAGTCTCTATCAAGAAAGACGAATGACTAGTAAGCTGTTATTTCTAGAATTGATTGTGTTTTCATTTTTCTTACATCAATGTTTTGGATCACACTCTGTGATTCTATTTCTCCTTCAGCAGAAAAGAATTGAAAGAAAAATAGGATCATAGAATGTGATCTGAAACGTTGATACAAAAAAATGAAAACAAAACCAATTTCACAAACAACAACTACTTACAGACCTTTATGCTCTTTCTTTCTCCTTTATCTCTATTCTGAAATCAAGAAAGTTAATATATCTAAAAAGTTTTCCAAAACAATAAAATTTCTGAAACCATACTGAATCTCTCACCGTGTTTGAGTAGCTATTGCAAGCCAATTTCCCATATCATTAAATGCAAAGTTGTTTACAGGACAAGCAATCAGCGCAGAACCTTAAATAAGAAATCCTGTAACTCTGATGAAGGAAAAAATCCCAAGACAAGACGTTAGACATGTTCAGAAAGCCTTGACCGGGTAAGGAGAATAAGAGTATTGACATGGAGTCGACTAAAATTTGTGAGGCCGTGTTGAGATCTCTAATTGATATTGATAAATCTATATATCCATCAATTTGATTATGTTTGACATTACCACGGTGCACCTGTGGACTTGCCTGAAATATCGGTGTGAAGAAGAGGCAACTACGAAGGAGACAGAAAATTGATATATTTCAAGGTGTTTGTTTTAATGTATAATTTTATGGATGTTCTTAAGTTCTCTACAAAATATATTGTTGATCAAATTTTAAAAAATGAAAAATACAACAGATTTTCACAAAAAATTTATCATCTGTTCTTTATCTTTATGATCTGCATATTTTGTAGTAGAAAACCATAAAAAAATTGCTGTGTTTTTGTGAATCTGGAAAAAAAAAGTTTGACAATATTTTTTTTTGTCTTTGGTACATTTTGTAGGGAGCTTAACCACTACCTAATTTTATAGCTCAGCTTAATATTCCTAACCTGCAATTGATGACTAACACCATTGAGGAAGATCTTTGGTGGGTTTATTAGGTAAGGATATTTTTGTTTGATCAAATTTCTAAATAAATCAATTTAATGATTTAAAACCATGATGGAAGATCCATGTATTCATGTAACTTGTTTAGATTGTTAAATGTATTGTTGATATCACGATCTAGTGATGATGTATTATCTAATATACAAGTTAGTATTACTTAATCTATTTATAATAGATAGATAGAGGAGGGAGTCTATAAAAGAGGCGGCGGCTAAGCTCCCTACAAAATGCACCAAAGACAAAAAAAAATGTCAATTTTTTTTTTTTTTTCCAGATTTGTGAAAACACAATAATTGTTTTGCAAATTTTTTGTGGTTTTCGACCACAAAATATGCAGATCATAAAGAAAAGATGGTGAAAATTTCATGAAAATCTGTTGTGATTTATGTTTTTTGAAATTTGTTCAATGGTACATTTTGTAGGGAGCTTAGCTACGTCTTATAAAGGAAGTAACTATGTAGTCATATAAATAGTCAGTCATATATTAATAAAGAAACACATTGGGAGATGGGTCTCTTATATGATTGATGATTTATATCCTTGCATTGACATTTCCATCTATAAGAGCCCAAATTTAAAATTTGAAATACAGGGATCAACTCTATAACTTTTGGAACTGACTAATCAATTTCACAATGGCATGAATGACATGAAAAGAAGTGGTTACTTTGAGAATAATGACTAGTCCTTGAGAATATGAGCAAATAAAATTGAATAGAGCTCAGTTTATTTGTTAATTTTTATGTTAGAATATTCTACTTGTACATTAGTCATTATATAAATGAAAAAAAAATTACATTGAGTGTGAGAAGGGAAAAGGTTAAGGTGTGATTTTACTGTCATTACACTTTTTTCCCCTCTTTTGACCTGCATGTGAGTCACTATAAAGATGCATGTGAAAGTAAAACAAGTGGCGAACATGAAAGTAAATATCTATATGTACAACAGAAAAAATTTACAAACAAAAAGTAAGTAAAAATAGTTGTACAATAGCTTGCAAAAAGGGTAAAGTAAAATTGATAGAAGTATAATTTCATATGCTTCTACAAGCATTGCATGTGCTTGACTCTTGTTCTCTCTTCTAGTGCACAAATCTTCATGTCCATATGTCTTAACACATGATGTTATGCCTCGTTCATCACATTCTCCCTCATTACTAGTGAATTTAACAAATTTATGCATGGTTAAATTTGGAGATTGAAGAAGATTGATGTAATTGATTAAGATAAGCAATGTTTTCAAAGGGTTCCACCGTAGGAAAAAGCTTGAAGCAGAACCAAACACTAACAAATAGCAAGAAGAACCACAAAAAGACTACAAAGAACAAGACTCATAAAAACCAAACAGCCCATCCTAAGTCAAAGTGGTTTAAAAAATTAATCCAAAGAACATTGCTTAATCTCAAAACAAGCATCTTTCTCCGAGAAACTAACTTTTTTGAGACAAAGAGTCATAGAATCACTAACATAATCTTCTACCAGACCCAAATCATATTAATTGAGGAGTCCAACAATCCATTTATATTTACCTTTAATAACTACTTTTTGAACCTCCTAGGGGACAAGAGAATCCATTTTATGATTTCATAAATCCTTCTTCATCCAAACAAAGTGCTGTTTTTAATTCTTCATGCAAATATTGGAAGCATGACCCACTATACCACAAAAAAAGTAGAATGTTTTAGAGTCTTCATAGTCTATCTATTGCACTGTGCCCAATTATCATTTTTTTAAGAAAAGGTAATCTGAGAGGGGAGCTTCTGGTTTTTGTCCACAAATACACAAAATCTAGCAAATAACAACCTCATAAATTTAATGATCTTATCAGCACAATATCATTTAAATGAAGTTATGAATAATCATGAAAACCTTTTCATTCTAAAATTCCATGGGTAACCCTTGCAAACTAACTCCAATAAGAAACTTGAATATTTTAGTGGCTAGATTAAAATCAGGAGACAAAATTTGAAAACTAAGATCATTTAAACCTAGAAACTTTCAAGAAGAATCCTAGAACTATCTTTTAGTTGCATAATCTCTCAACAAATGAGCTCCTAAGCCAAAGAGACTATTCAGCTAGGATAAAGTTAGGAATGCCAATGTAAAGCTGTGCATCCTCTATACCCACAAGAGATATGCCCATAACAAAACTCTCAACATCTTTCACCTCACCCTTATCATCAAGATCTAGAACAAATACCAACGAAGCAGCAACCACCGCCACAGGAACGGGGTAGGGTCAAGAACAACAACCAACTGAGAAGGGGCAATTTGAACTCACAACAGAGGTTGGCTCAAGTATAGCATCTAAAGAAGCAGCAACAACAGAACTCTGTATTTGTCTTCACACATTTTAGAGGAGAAACCAGCACCTCAGTAACATTCCCACCATAGTCTTCCAAAACTTGTTAGAAGATTGAAATCTCCTTTCATCCTGATTAGAGTAAGAAGGTTTTGGGGGAACTTTAGCCTCCATCAAGAAAGACAAGGACTGGTAAGCTGTTGTTTCTAGAATTGATTGTGTTTTCATTTTTTTTGTATCAATATTTTGGATCACACACTGTGATCCTATTTCTCCTTCAGCAGAAGAGAGCTGAAAGAGAAATAGAATCACAGAATGTGATCCTAAACATTGATGAAAAAAAATTGAAAACACAATCAATTCCAAACAACAGCTTTTTATATAATGAATTGTGGAAAACTTATGTCTTTAAGATAAAAGACTACTAAAAAAGAATAAGAACCTTTTAGCATACCCAAATACTCATCAATAACCATGGCTTCTACTACTAGAAACAAAGGTCACCCATCTTATTCGCCTTTTTTTGGGCTTCCAAGAGGATGTTGAGAAGATCATCCTGTTCATGTGGGTTATCCCCATCAAAAAAAACCAGAAGTCAAAAGAAGACGGGGAAGAAAAGAAAATCATTATCCTCTTCCCACAACACCCATCCTCACTTCCAACCACTTAATCAACAACCAGAGCTTCATGAGCAACAGAAGCACCAGCAACCCCTTCACTCGCCGCCATCTGAGAGGACTCAGAGGTGCAAACCGCCAAGGGAACATCTAATTTTTTCGTGGATCTAGTCAAATTGATGAAGTACATCTGTTTTTTCATGGATGTTGTTGAATTAATGAATTATGGGAAGTATCTTGTTTCTGTATGTTTGTTATTTTTCATCTGTATTCAATTTTCTGCACGTTTAAATTACTTTGTTCTGCCTTATTTAGTTTAACAAAGCTAACAACTGAATTATTAAAAGATAGAATAAATCTCTCTCAATTCTTTATATTAAGTTGAAGGAGGTTTATAACTAATGTAATGTGCATTGAATGTATACAAAGAAAGAAATCCATACATCATCTAAAATAAAAATTCAGATCAAGATAACCAAGGTAGTTATACTGAAAGAGCTGAAGCAGCCCCTGCATTGACCTGAGAGCAGAGTTATGATGGAAATATTTTAATTGATTTACATTTTTTTCAATTATTCAAAAGTTTTACTGTTCTTAAAATTATGGGAGAAAATTTGCAGTTCTGGGTTTGGCAGGCGAGAAGGAAAGTACAGTCAGTCAGGAAGCAAGGTTTCAAAGGAAGAGTGATGGATGTAGCTCAGGGTTTTTCGGGGCTTTTGGATTTGAAGTTATTTATCTAGATTACTACTTATTAGTTTCTTTTGTTTCTTTTCAAACTATTTTTTTCATTGTGATAGTTTTGTTTAAGATACTATAATAATTTTTAGTTGTTTGTTGAACTAAAATAATATATTTAAACAAATCATTATTTAAAAATTAAACCCTTTTTTAATTTTAGTTTCTAACAGTGAAAAAAAAGAATCTATGTTTGAAAACAAGGTTCATCCATACTAAAACACACATATATCCGGTTTCCTACTGAATACAAACTCATATAACCTTTATATATATTCTCCATCTCTTACAAATTCAAACCAGTCTTTTAAAAATACAATTTTTAATTATTAAAAATGCTATGTAGAAGCTTTTAGCCAGAGATCATAACTCTGGCAACAATAAGTCGGGAACAGACTTCCATCCACATAATTCACCGCCCAACCGTCCACTGCAAACATTACACAGCATTAGAAAATACGAAATCAAGCATGAGTTTTCCCTTTTTTATGCTTGAGCAGACGCAATTCCCTTACTCAAACCAATATCTACTAAAATTTGAAAATAGAATTCAATTTTATTTTTAATATTACCCTGAGAAGAGGTGAATTTCTTCTACTATAGGGAGCCTGAGGAGTTGATCTAGGCTTACTGGGCACTGTTTCTTGTGGGGCACTTTCTTCCCTTGCCCTCTGCAATTTCTCTACGCTATAACCAGGGAAATTAATTCTGTGTTAGCTGATCATCACACTGATAAATCCCCAGTAAACTTGATATACAAGGATTGCCATGACAATTCATTCTCCCATTTGAATTTCAAAGAAAAAAAATGTACCCAACAATATAAATTTATAAAACCATTCAGAAAACACAAGTTTAAGCCTCACCGTTGTTGGGCAGCCATTGCAGCCTTGTACCGTGCTTCTCTCGCACTTTCTGCTTCCTTTTTTTTTCTTACAGTTCTGTTGAACCAATTTTCTAGAATGGATAACAATGCTCCCATGGCTAATTTGCAGAAGGGAATCCAAAGCTGTTTACAATAGAAGCAATGAGCATTAGAACTCAAATAAGGGCTCTAACTAGACTCTAGACGCAAGCCATAGGAAAAAAGTCGACGACTTGACTTCGAAGTCTCAGCCAGGAAATGGGGTTTAACGCATATGCCACCCAAACTCTCAATGACCAAGTCTTTGGTGGAAAGGAAAACCATTGTCCATAACTGGTAAATGTGCAATGACAAATAACTATCATTAAATATATAATGACAAGGACATGCCATATTTACTAGAAAATAGAGTATAGGTTAACATTGAGATTCTACATAGTATATAATAGAGTATAGGTTGACATTGAAATTCTACATATAATGACAAGGATGTATGTCATATTTACTAGAAAATAGAGTATAAATCTACATTGAAATTCATGTCAATTTTGATTGAATTTTTTTTGTTTATTTTCAAGAAATATTGGTAAGTGTAGGGAAGAGCATCATTTCTTGTCTATGCTCTAGTTATTTGCTAATTAAAAGTCTATTAAAAAATCATCTATTAGACTAATAGTCGCCCATTTTCTAGAAAAAAATGTTAGTACTTAGATCAAGTGTGCAACTTTATTGGTATCAACAAAGCGCTATTATTAGGGCATTTGTGCATAAGTATTGGATCAATTGTGCAATTTTTTTGGTTGTCAAAACGATTGAATAAAGGGGCAATAGGGAATATGTTTCGGGTTGCATTTTGAAACAACTACTTTTTGACCCTTGCACGCACAATGGATCCCACAATGTTTGTCTTTACTAGCCTAAAACCAAAACAATAGCTATAACCATTTAAGACACATACGAAGATAACAAATTTTTTTTATTAAATTCTAATATACTGTTTGGGAGCTTAGGGTGTGTGGTCTTAGCTATAATGGTTATTGGTGCTCTTCTTCTATAGAAGAGAGGACCTAGTAGTTGAGCACCCTAACTTGTTGCTTCTCAAAAACCTACATGGAAATTTTAGACCACTCCCAATTCTTACAACAACTTACTTGGCAAGTCTCATGCTTATAACTAAGGTTTTAGGGCCACGTCAACATGTTTTATGTTGAGTTGTCCAAACGGCCCCAAGAAAGTGAGACTGATACTTGTGCACTTAGTCATGTTTTATTGGTGCATTGATGTGGCATCACATGATTTGTTGTTTTAGTTGTACAAATACATTTCATTCAATTATGGGTAGCCATCATCGACACTAACAATTTTAAAGTCATAACTATTGGTGCAATATTGTTAAAAATATTGGCCGTGAAATCAACAAGTCTTATAACAACTATTGAATCATCTCCCCTATAAGTACTATAATTTTATGTATAGTTTTTTTTTTTGACAAAATTGGACTGGCCACTGAATATATTTATTAAATAAATCTTATTCAAAATCTCAATCGGGAAAGAATCAGTAAGAAAACCCAAAATCGTTGTTAAATACAAAACAATTTGAACATTGATATTTAGAAAAATTCCTATATTGATGGCAGAAAGATACCATGTTTACAGTTTGGAGACATTACTTCCTCCAATTACAAAATCAATACATAATCAACTAGATATCAAAATTTCAAAAACTGATTAATTCTTAATATCCAAAATGTCTCACTCCTCCATTTCTGCACATTCGGCCCTATCACAAGAAACCGAAGCATTGGAAGCTCGAACAACACTACCCCAGCCAGATTCCGTACAGGGTTGAGGAGAAGAATCCCATCCAATTCCACGAGACACACCACATGTGCAAGAAGGCACAACATCAGCAACCACATCACAGCTAGAGTCCTTAGCACCAAATGATGGCTGCAACCACTCCGAACACTGAGCGTCTTTGGAGGGGCTTCCAGCAAGCACACCAGAAGTCTCAATGTGCTTTCCCTACGAAGTTGTTGTACATGCACCATGCGACCCATCCAACCCATCTTGCCAGCCAGGAAGCGACCCAGAAGAAAACCTTTGACTGGGCTATAACAAAAAATCTTTATTCGGGAGCCACAAAAGATCCAACAGTGCAAACCTCATTTGCTTTACACGCTCTTCAAGTTGAAAACCCAAAGCCCTCGCAATGACTTACAGGGTGGATTTCATGAAGCGAGGACTCTGTTTTTAAAAGATTTTTGGAGTGCATCATAAGTAACCATGAATTGATACTTCTGTGAAAGTTGAGACTACGAAGAACAAACCTCCCACCAAAGCATGACCCGCCACAAATCATAACGCTACATTGCAATTTTTAACTTGTTTTCACTCCAAAATTGCTGGTGAACTACTTTAGCTTCGAGGATCTCCAAAAGCATAACTAACTGTAATAAATCCATTGCATTTGACAAGAAAATTGACACCAGATTGGACGGGAAAAGAAATTGCCTGAAAGTAGGGGAGAGAATATCATCCCCAATTACGTGCTTGATCGCTCGCCGAATAGAAGGAGAATGAACATAGAGCATTTTATCCATTGCAGAATTATCAACATGCAGCGGAAGAACATCCTCATCCACCCTCGGCTGAAGCCAAATTCTATAATTTTTGGGCAGAATTGTCCTATGAAACTGAAAACATGAATCACATTTAACACAGACCTCCATAGCAGTCGACATCCTCAGGTGAAAACTTGTGAAATGCACTGAATCCAGAGGCTTGAAGGGTATAAATAAATCAGACAATGATAATTGAATGCAATATCCTGTGAGAATAAATTGCCATCAGTTAAAACACGCACGGATGATTTAGAGGACAAGCAGCCATTTGATAAATATTGCTTGAATTGACGCCGAAGTAAACTCACGGTGTGTGACATAGAGCACGCATCCTTTTGTGGCACTTGAAGTATATATATGACACCCAATTACCAAAGATCTTGGCGGCAGTAACTAAATGCACATGAACAATGGTTATTGCAAACAATACGAATGCAATCACGACATATGAGCTAATTAGTGCTGACACTTGTCAATGTCTGACTTGATATTAAAAAAATTATAAAATAGAATGATTTAAAAAAAGAGTTATATAAAATTGTGATTATAAAGAATACATACAATAATTGAATTTATTTTTATAATAAAATAGTTTTTCGTTTAAAATTTTATTTAATTTAAATTTAAAATTATATTTAAAAATACATAAGACTATTTAAAATAGATTTTTCTAAAATAAAAAGAAATATTAAAAAATCTAAAACATCTATTATTCCTATAAATTTGTTCTTTTAACACTAATTTTTTTTAAAGAGAAGAATAAATAAATTTATTCTTTTAACAATAAAGAGAAGATGAATAATTTCTATAAATTAAAAATATAAATTTTTATTTTATTAAAAAATTATTTTATTTTTTATAATAAAATTAATAATCAATTTTAATTGGTACAAAGCAGTTTATTAATTGAACATCAAAAAAACCTTAAATCTTAAACCTTATTTTATAGTCCACGACACCAGCCATATGTTTTTGGGTGTGAATACTAATAACATAAATTTAAAAATTCAATCATTTAAAACTTCGTGATTGAATCAAATGCATCTAGAATGTGAATTATCAAGATGGGGAATTTTTCGTATAGTGAATGTAGAGTGTGAATTGACTAGATTAAAAGAAGCCAATAAGAAATTCAAGCTGCAATGATGATCTCAACAACTGAATTAAGGGATAATCCTATAATTTTGGTGAGATAAATATATATCTGTGGTTTATAATTTATGTAGTGTGCATTGAATGTATTCAAAGGATTAAAACCATACATCATCTCAATACAATTCAAATCAAGATAACCAAGGTAGTCGCTCTGAAAGAGCTTAAGCATCTCCTACATTGACCGCAATGCAGTGTTATAATGTCAATATTTTAATTGGTTTATATTCTTTTTAAATAATTCCAAGTTTAATTTTTCTTATTATTGGATAAGAAAAAAATTTGTTCTAAGATTGGCATGGGAGAAGAAGAAGAACAGTGTAGTTAGAATCAAAGTTTTTTTTAAAGAAAACTGCTACCTAGGGTAGCTACCATAATATTCATCAAAAATAAAGATTACATATCAGGCACATAGAGAGAACATCTAGATCCTAATGACCTCAATGACCTCCTAAACTCGTTCAATCTATGCATCAAGGAACAAATACCTACATGTTTCATTACACTAGAAAATAATCTCCAACGCCACATTGTCTTCAACTGTGAGGATCTTCTTCAGCCGAACATCCAACTCTCCACTATAAGCACACACAACATTAGCAATGTTCACCATTTGACATGCCATTACGATGTCCATGAAGAGACTACTTGTGAGATTAAAAAGGCCTCGCGGTCAAAGAAAGGTCTTTGAAAAGCTAGCTTCGAAACTAATGAAAAATCAACACCAAAAAAGATATGAAAGAACCGTGACAAATCCCTCATTGACCCCTGTAAGAGGATCCTTCTCTGCCATTCCTTAGCCCTACGTCCCATCGATCCAAGCTATTTGAAATGGCAAATGATTCCTTTTAGATCAATGGCATAACATGCCAAAAGATCTGCCACTTTATTGCATTCTCTATATACATGTTGAATGGAAGAATCAACACTGACCAAAAGTTCCTTGGCGCCTACTAGCCACTTTTTTTAATTTCCAACTAGGAGCTTCCCCTGATATGATGGCTCTAACCACATTAAGGGAATCACCTTCAATGTTTATCTCACACAGACCATATTTTTTACTAAGCCTTAGGCCAAACAATGAAGCCTCATATTCTGCATCATTATTTGTGCCTTTTAAGAGTTTGATTGAGCCACCCCACACCAAATCACCCTGATCATTTCTAATGATGAAGCCAACACCTAAAAGACTAGGATTGCCTCTCAAGATACCATCAAAATTCATTTTCAAATGCCCCAAAGGTGGGAAGGACTATTTTGCTACTTCTCTTGACAGATTACTAGGAAACACCTCTTTGGGAGGAATAGGAAACACCTCTTTGGGAGGAATAAGATGAAACCAAATATTGCTCATTATATGATCCCAACTAAAGAAAACAATCGCCTTCCTTTCGCTCACCCTACAATTGAGGTACATTCACAAATTCCCACATCGATCCCGCTAATAACTTTAGAAATCAAAAAAGGATTGTCACTGAAAATCCTTGCATTCCTTTCTTGCCAAATATGTCAGGCTATGTGAGCAAGGGAAGCATACCATAGTCCATTCCAAATAGAGGACTTGTATAAAATGGGTCATCCTTCAAAGAGATTCTTTAATGCCCTCTATAAAGCTCTAAACCATTGCGATTTATTAATAAAAAAGGACTAACATGCACTAGAAAAGGGACATGTAACAAAAAGATGGTCAACATTTTCCTCATATTCATTTCACTTTAGACATCAAAAGGGCCATGAAACTTGATCTTCATCAATTTGTCACCCTTGAGGATTTTATAATTGACTACCAACCATGCAAAGGCACCTGCCTTTCCAACAATAATGTTTCCACGAACATATCTCCCTGACCACATTTTGGATCATGTAACCCATTTTAGTAGAATAACGGTCTAATTCTGCCGCACACCAAATGATATGATCAATGTGTCCTCTAAAATTCACATGTCTATTAGCGAACTCCATCATCACCATGTTCCATAAGCTTGATGATTCCTTCCATTGCCATGTCCCTAACTCATCATATTCAATGTAGTCACATACTCTCACACCGTAGAGATCACAAGCCAAGTTTTGAATATTAGCAATACCATCTAGTCCTCCCAAAGGGGAATATCTGTTCCATAGATCAGACAAAATGAGGGACGACTCATCATTCCCTAAACTCTAGGATGGATGCTACGTGATGATTTTCCAACATTTAAGCATAAAAATCCAAATTATCAAACCAAGAGGGGTTCACAATTATAAGAATCCATTCTGGAGAAGGATCATCCAGACAACTGTCAAAGAACACTACTCTATAGTGTTTTCAGCTCCTTGAACATTCTCCATATTAATTTGGCACCCAAGGAAAATTTTTGCGACCTAATATCTCTGATCCCAACTCCACCTCCCTCTTTAATCTTCTTTAAAATCTCCCAAGCCATCAACAAGATATGGTATTTTTTAGAAGCATCATACCAAAGGAATTTCCTCTAGATCTTGTCCATCTCACTTGTTGCTTACTGTTAATGTATTAATCATTAGGGTTTATGAGTTAGTTTATATTTCAGTTTAGGGTTTATGAGTTAGTTTTTATTTTAGTTTTGGTAGTTTTTCTATAGCAGTTGAACTGTTATATGACTGCCTTATTTATGTAATCAATCTTGAGGAACAAGTGAGAATAACGTTTAAAGTATCTTTTATGCTATTGCATTTCTGAGCCTAACAGTGGTATCAGAGCCAAGTTATGGGTTGTGAAAGATGATGGCGTGAGAGATCATGTAGATGATGTTGTTTTCTGTTAGCCGAGCATGTGAAAGGCAACAGAAGATGCTGATGAAGATGACTCGTGCCTGTAAGAGTCACCAATCTCTAAAGCATTACAAAATGATGAAAGATGTATCTCATTCTTGTTAGTAGCAAAGCAAATATATTTGCATGTGAATTTAAGTAGATCTCCCTGCCTTTGCAAAATTACAGTTGTGGCGTATGAGTAGATAATCGCAGATAACTGAGATATCAGATTGTATTCATTATTGACCACTGTCCAAAATAAGCCAAATCTGGGCTGTTACATTTTGTGGATCCGAAGTAAAGATCAAATAAATTATTGAGGGTATAATGCTTCTAGATGCATCGACATTGAAATCAATATAATTGAATGAAAAGAGGGAAATAAACCACGTAGCGGTTGCCGAGTTTTTTAACAACATAAAGTAGAAAGATTACGGTCCGGTGTGACAACTTAATCCTTGCAAGAGGCTTCATATCTCGAAAGAAGTGATTGAAGACAAACCAATGGGAGGTGAGTTTTGGTAAATCTGGTAGCACAAAGCTGTTTTAATATTATAAAGATATGATCTGATGCATGGAACAGTGGCTTAGATCTCCATTGTTAGACTAAAATCTACAATTAGGAAAGTTGTGATTTAATAGACATTCTGGTTTCGAAGTCTGGCAAGCGGAGAAGTGTGAAGAAAGCTTTCCGTGAATGAAAATTTAGATTGTGTGTGATTGGTCATTTCTGGTTTAGCAATTTGCATTGGTCCATTTATTTATCATGGCTGTTACTCATATTTGTTATCTTGACTACGAATTTAGAGTGTGTAGTTGAAGATAGTGTTAATGACATTTATATGCCACGAATAGAAGCTTTAAAGTATTGGTTTATTGATGAAGTGATTGCTCAAACCTATTACCTTCCTTTTTAAAAAAAAAACAAAAAAAAAACAAACAAACAATGCTTCCTCTAAGTGATTGGTATTCTGGACTGCGAAAGGCATTCAGTCTTTTATGTTTTGTTCTAAATTTATATTGCTAGCACTTCACGGGGATGTGGTTGTCTGACAAAGAAACCGAGTATTGAACTTTTGAATGAGTTTAAGTTTATAACGGTTTTTGCCAAGAACCGTTATACTAAGTTTATGCTGGTGTTGAATCTTGATTTTGCCAAGTTGAAGAGTTGATATCTGCCACAAAATAGTTAAAAGATATATGTCTGACAGTCACTGCGGAAAAGAGCTTGTGAAAGATCTATGTTTCACAGTCTATTCAGAAGAGTCGAGCATGGTAAAAAGGTTCTACTTGACAACAATAATCAGGGAAGGTGAAATGACTGTTGGTGAGCTTGATTCATCAAGTTGTTTTAATACTTATTTGGTGCTGTCGTATTAAGTTGATAATATTGAAAATTGCAAGATTGTGAGCCTCTGATCAACATCATTTACAGAGGAGTATAATGAAACTTTAAGCTATTATATTGTTTAGTAGACATTATTGTTATCGGCATATTAAAAGCTTTTGAACCTATGAATGTTTACAAAGAAGAATAATGAGATATGCAGATTTGAGCTAATGATTATTGGAGCTAGGAAGAAGAATGTGTTGACAGTCATTTCGAAAGGGACCCGAGAAGGAGAAGAATGAGAGTGCAGGATTATTTGTATTTTGTGCAGCCCAAAAGATTTGAACCAGGTTTCAAAAGACTTCAATGGTGATGAATCACAACCTCAGCCTTTGAAGGAACTGGCAATAGTCTCCAAATTTGCTTCTCCAGGACCTCAAATTCCAACTTCACGTCTTCAATGTTCTTACACTTTTCCAGAAATGAATCCAGTGATTCAATAATTTTTTGGTACAACTCCTGTGCAACTTCTGTAGGAGTTCGCTTTGGTTCATCAACTTTTGTGGACAGAAACCGTTGCATTCTCTTGCTCAGCCTATTGGCAAATATTTCAATAATTTCATCAATGAAATCATGTCATAAATTTTTTTCCTCTCATCTACCAAGGGAAGGAATATTATATATATGTCAGATTCAAGTTGTGGTAATTACAACAGTTCAATGTATGTTGTTCTCAAACAAATGGATAGAACAAGTCCATTGCACCTAATGTATGCTATCATCAAATTGTAACATGGACATAACAAGTCCATTGCACCCAATGTGTGCTATCATCAAAATGTAACAAGGACAGAACTAGTCCATTGCACCCAATGTGTGCTATTTTTCAGTTATTGTGCACTCATAGTGCCTAATTCAAAATGGACAAAATAAGTCCCAATTTGAGACCTATCAAAGCAATAGGCTCATTATCAAAATTTGAGACCCACCAAAGCAATGGGCTCAAATATTTAAGTTTGCACTCTGTCAAGATAAAAAGATAAGTTCAAAGGTAAGTTCAAACGGATTTTAAATCCTATCATAGTAACAGGCTTCCAAAAGATGATTCAGATCAACCAGCAATTGTTTCCACCGAAGCTCATGGCTGCAATCTAAGTTTGATGAGTATAAAATGCTCCTTGATTTCATGATAACCCCTTCTGATAAAGGGGGGGATGTTAATGTATTAATCATTAGGGTTTATGAGTTAGTTTATATTTCAGTTTAGGGTTTATGAGTTAGTTTTTATTTTAGTTTTGGTAGTTTTTCTATAACAGTTGAACTACTATATGACTGCCTTATTTATGTAATCAATCTTGAGGAACAAGTGAGAATAACATTTAAAGTATCTTTTATGCTATTGCATTTCTGAGCCTAACACTTACTTCGTAACTTCCAACGTGGAAAGAAGGTAAATTGGGATAGCTAACAAAATAGATTTAATCATAGTGATCCTGCCTACATTAGTCAACCATTTTCCCTTCCATAGTTTCATTTTTCTACTCATCTTATCTATTGTATCCTTCGTAAGTTTATTCTAGATCACCCCATTAAAAAGAGGCACCCCCAACTAAGTTGTGGGAATCTTTTGAATCAGAAACCCAAACATAGCTTTGATTATCCTCTGAGTCTATGGAGATGAATTAAACCTATAGATACAAGATTTGTCCTTCTCAAAATGTTGACCAGGGCACAATAACTATCCAATATTTGTTTAATAATAATTACTTCTATAATCAAGGATCAACCATATAATAGAGTATCATCAAAATGCCTTTCCAAAGATGATTAGCAACCTTGGATTGAATAAGCCTACTAAGAGCATCTACCATGAGAATGAAGAGGAAGGAGGACAAGGGATCCCTTCATCTTAATCCCCTGGCTCCTTGAAAAAACCACAGAGTTCATCACTAACCAAAATGAAGTAATGAACTGAGGACATACATCCCCAAATAATTTACAACAAAAACCAAATCTCTTCAAGATGAGCATTAAAAATTTCCACTGGACATTATCATATGCTTTGCAAATATCAAGTTTGATACTCATACCTTTCAGATTTACCTTCTTGATTGAGTGCAGGACCTCGTGAGAAATGATTACACCGTCAACAATGTTCCTATCTTGGACAAACCCGCTTTGTTCCTTGTAGTGGAAACCCAAATTGGGCTCAGCTGAACACAGGCCCAGTGTATTAATTTATAGAAGGTTACATATTAAATGCTTGCTTCATTATAGACCATAGTTAGCTGCATAATTAAATATGGACAGGTGAGGAGTTGTTGGTAGATAATTCTAGATAAATGTCGATGAGTGCAAGATTATTCTGCATGATTTTGGATGCTTCTGGTCTGTGACTGCAAATAATTAATTTATCTTCTAACACCTTGGATATGAGTTTAGCGAGAAAGCTCGTTAATCTATTTTACCAAGGCCACTAATCTTCTCATCTGCATGTAGAATAGCATGAAAATCCCCCTATAACAATAAGATGTTCATGTTGGGACATATCATTCTCCAAAGGACTCCAAATAAGCAATTTCTCCATTGTTTTGACAAGCCCATAAATATTATATAGAATGAAGTGCAGATCTGATTCTAGACTCTGAACTTCTACCTTCATCCAATTAGATTCAGAATGTAATGAAATGAGAGACACTTTTTCTCTTTCCCTATGATACACAAACCTCCAAAGGCTCCATTGGCTCCATATTCATATCCAGACCAACCCTAACATAGTTTAATAAAAGCTTCCATATCCCCCTAATTAATTTGGTCTCCTGAAGCATTATTATATGAGACATCATGTTATATATCTGACACTTAATCAAGCGCCTCTTATTAGGGGCATTGATGCCCCTAACATTCTAGGTTAGGACCTTCATCACCCCAAAGGGAGGAGCTCCTCCCTTGGATCTTGTCATGTAGGTTTTGATGGAAGTTTGGTCTAAGTTTATTGAGATTGCCACTATGAATAGCATTTGGGATCTCTACTTTGGGTTGAATGGGGAGTCCCTATGTTACCAAAAATGAGAAACGAGAAAGGGAACCACAATGACAACGCGACGAGAAACGCAATATTCAGAAGTTGCGAATAAGAAATGGATATATATATATATATATATATATATATATATATATATATATATATATATATATATATATATATATATATATATATATATATATATATATATATACATACATATATATATACATACACATATGTATATATATATCTATATATATATATACATACATATATATATATATATATATATATATATATATATATATATATATATATATATATATCTATATATATATATATATCTATATATATATAATTAATTAATTTATAAAATAATTTACATTATGAATAACACATTTTTTTAAAATACATCATATTAATTATGCTTATAAGTTTTGAATAAATCATTATCTTAAAAAGTAACTTCCAGTTTAATCTACCTATCCTGAAACTGACTGTTTGCTACTTTCAATTTATTAATAATCAGTTTATGTATTAGCGAATGTACATTGAAATCCTGCATGCTTAATTGGAGATCAAACATTAACATTAGTACTGTTACATAAAAGAAGTTCCAGAAAGTGCAGAAATTTATGGAGATAAACGTGAGATTACTGATGTTACTCTTAAAAAAAACTGGAAAGTGCCAAAATTAACGTTAGTAATATTTTAGTCAAAAAAGTGCAGAAATTTCTGGTGAGATATGTGCAACGACTGAACGACAGAGAGACGGCCGTTTCGCAACAAGAAACTTGTTGCCGCCATTGAAACGCGAACGCAGTCTAAACGTTGCATTTCTGGTAACAAAGATTGGGACAATGGCCAAAGCATCATTCCTATTCTTATTTTCCTCCTTTTATGTTCCCTAATCTTCCATGGTCCATTGTCCACGATGCCATCTCTATCTTTATTGCTTTCAAATAAAGTCAGAACCAAAGTTACCTATTTAGATTACTGGTTATTATTATTTATCTAGTAGATTGTTAAATAAAAGTGGTGATGTCAACAATTGGAATTAGGGATAATCAAATAGCATAACATTGAGGAATTATAAAATTCTTATTATATATACGTATAAATGTTGATATTGACGAATCTATCCATTTATAAGGGATATAGATCTCTAATTGATATTGAGGAATCTATCCATCAATTTGATTATGTTTGACATTACCACGGTGCACCTGTGGACTTGCCTGAAATATCGGCGTGAATAAGAGGCAACTACGAAGGAGACAAAAAATTGAGGAAATTGATTGTATATTTCAAGGCGTTTGTTTTATTGTATAATTTTACTGCTCAGCTTAATATTCCTAACCTGCAATTGATGACTAGCACCATTGAGGAAGATCTTTGGTGTGTTTATTATGTAAGGATATTTTTGTTTGATCAAATTTATAAACAAATCAATTTAATTATTTAAAACCATGATGGAAGATAGCACGTATTCATGTAATTTGTTAAGAGAGTTACATGTAATGTTGATGTCATGATCTAGTGATGATGTATTATCTAGTATACAAGTTAGTATTATTTAAATTATTTATGATAGATAGATAGAGGACGGAGTCTATAAAGGAGGCAGTGGCTAAGCTCCTTATAAAATGTGCTAAAGACAAAAAATTGTCAAACATTTTTTCCAGATTCACATAAACACAACAATTTTTTTGCAATTTTTTTGTGGTTTTCAACCACAAAATATGTAGATCATGAAGAACAAATGGTGAAATTTTGCAAAAATCTGTTGTGTTTTTTGTTTTTTGAAATTTGGTCAACGGTGCATTATGTAGAGAGCTTAGCTGCATCTTATAAAGAAAGTAGCTATGTAGTCATATTAATGGTCAGTCATATATTTATAAAGAAACACATTGAGAGATGGGTCTCTTATTTCATTGATGATTTATATCCCTGCATGGACATTTCCATCTATAAGAGCTCAAATTTAAAATTTGAAATATAGGGATCAATTCTATAACTTTTGAAATTGACTAATCAATTTCACAATGGCATGAATGACATGAAAAGAAGTGGTTACTTTGATAATAATGACTAGTCCTTGAGAATATGAGCAAATAAAATTAAATAAAGCTCAGTTTATTTGTTAATTTTTATGGTAGAATATTCCACTTGTATATTAGTCATTATATAAATGACAAAACAATCACATTGAGTGCGAGAAGGGAAAAGGTTAAGGTGTGATTATACTTTTGTTACACTTTTTTCCCCTCCTTTAACTTGCATGTGAGTCACTATAAAGATGCATGTGAAAGTAAAACAAGTAGCGAACATGAAAGTGAATATCTATGCATACATTAAGAAGATACATAAGGATGCTAATTTTGTATACTTTCCTTGCTATATGTGCTTCTTATGACCCTACAAACATAGAAGAAAATTTTCTAATGAGTAACATCTATCAAGCATTTGAATACAAGCATAAACATAATTACAGAAAAAAATTACAAACAAAAAGTAAAGTAAAAATAGTTGTACAATAGCTTGCAAAAAGGGTAAAGTAAATTGATATAAGCATAATTGCATATGCTTCTACAAGCATTGCATATAGCTTGACTTTTGTTCTCTCCTCTAGTGCACAAATCTTCATGTCCATGTGTCTTAAGACATGATGTTATGCCTTGTTCATCGCATTCTCTCTCGTGCATTACTAGTGATTTTAACAAATTTATTCATGGTTAAATTCGGGGATTGAAGAAGGTTGATGTAATTGATTTAAGATAAGAAATGTTTTCGAAAGGTTCTAGTGTAGGCAAAATCTTGAAACACAACCAAACAACAACAAATAGCAAGAGGGACCACAAAAATACTACAAAGAAGAAAAACTCATAAAAACCAAACAGTCCATCCTAAGTCAAAGTGGTTTAAAAAATTAATCTAAAGAACATTGCTTAATCTCAAAACAAGGATCTCTCTCAGAATCTAACTTTTTTGTGACAAGGAGTTATAGAATCACTAACATAATCTTCTACTAGCCCCAAATCATATTAATTGAGTCCAACAGTCCATTTATATTTACCTTCAATATCTACTTTTTGAACTTCCTAGAGGACAAGGGAATCCATTTTATGATTTTGTAAATCCTTCTTCATCCAAACAAAGTGTTGTTTTTAATTCTTTACTCAAATATTTGAAGCATGACCCACTATACCACAAGAAAAATAGAATATTTGAGAGTCTCCATAGTCTATCTATTGTACTGTGCCCAGCTAACATTTTTTTAAGAAAAGGTAATTTGAGAGGAGAGCTTGTGGTTTTTGTCCACAAATACATAAAATCTAGCAAATAACAACCTCCTCATAAATTTAATGATCTTATCAGCACAATATCATCTAAAAAAGTTATGAATAATCATGAAAACCTTTTCATTCAAAAATTCTATGAGTAACTCTGGCAAGCTCACTCAAATAAGAAACTTAAATATTTCAGTCGCTAGGTTAAAATCAAGAGACAAGATTTGAAGACACGGACCATTTAAACCTAAAAACTGAAAGCCTTCATGAAGAATCCTAGACCTATCCTTCTAATAAGGAGAAAAAACCATTCAACATTGCTGATACCTCTACCCAAATTTCCCAATTCAAAACATCCATCTTCTAACAGTAGCAATATTGAATCAATTTCTACAAAATCTCTCAACAAGTGAGCTCCTAAGTCAAAGAAACTATTCAGCAAGGATAAAGTTAGGCACATCAATGTAAATCTTGCATCCTCTATACCCACAAGAGAAATGCCCATAACAAAACTCTCAACATCCTTCACCTCACCCTTATCATCAAGATCTAGAGAAAATACCAACGAAGCAGCGGCCACGGGAACATTAGAGCTGACATCAGGGGTAGGGTCAAGAAGAACAACCAATTGAGAAGGGGCAACTTGAACTCACAACAGGGTTTGGCTCAAGTATAGCATCCAAAGAAGCAGCAATAACAGAGCTCGTATTTGTCTTCACACATTCTAGAGGAGAAACCACCACCTGAGTAACATTCTCACCCTAGTCTTCCAAAGCTTCTTAGAAGGAAAAACAACATCCTTAACAACCTCATATTGAAATCTCCTTTCATCCTGATCACTGATTAGAGTAAGAAGGTTTTGGCAGATTTGGGAACTTTAGTTTTTATCAAGCAAGACGAAGGACTAGTAAGCTGTTGTTTCTAGAATTGACTGTGTTTTCATTTTTTTCATCAATATTTTGGATCACACTCTGTGATCCTATTTCTCCTTCAGTAGAAAAGAGCTGAAGGAAAAATACGATCACAGAGTGTGATCCAAAACATTGATACAAAAAAATGAAAACACAATCAATTTCAGAAACAACAGCTTATTATATCATGAATTGTAGAAAACTTATGTCTTTAAGACAAAGAACTAGTAAAAAAAGATAAGGAACTTTTTAACATACCTTTTTAACAGAGGTCATCCATCTTATTCGCTTTACATGGGCTTCCAAGAGGATGTTGAGGAGCTCATCCAGTTCATGTGAGTTATCCACATTTTGAAAGGCCAGAAGTCAAAAGAAGATGGGGAAGAAAGAAAATCATTATCCTCTTCCCACAACACCCATCCTCACTTCCAACCACTTAATCAACAGCCAGAGCTTCATGAGCAACAGAAGCACCAGCAACCCCTTCACTCGCCGCCATCTGAGAGGACTCAGAGGTGCAAACCGCCAAGGGAACATCTATTTTTTTTCGTGGATCTAGTCAAATTGGTGAAGTATATCTGTCTTTTCGTGGATGTTGAATTAATGATTTATGCGAAGTCTGTTGTTTCTGTATGTTTGTTATTTTTCATCTGTATTCAATTTTCTGCAGGTTTAAATTACTTTGTTCTGACTTATTTAGTTTAACAATGCTAACAACTGAATTATTAAAAGATAGAATAAATCTATCTCAATTCTTTATATGAAGTTGAAGGAGGTTTATAACTAATGCAATGTCTATTGAATGTATACAAAGAAAGAAATCCATACATCACCTTAATAAAAATTCAGATCAAGATAACCAAGGTAGTTATACTGAAAGAGCTTAAGCAGCCCCTGCATTGACCTGAGAGCAGAGTAATAATGGAAATATTTTAATTGATTTACATTATTGTTCAATTATTCAAAAGTTTTACTGTTCTTAAAATTAGGGGAGAAAATTTGCAGTTCTGGGTTTGGCAGGGGAGAAGCAGAGTGCAGTCAGTAAGGAAGCAAGGTTTCAAGGGAAGAGTGATGGATGTAGTTCAGGGTTTGTCGGAGCTTTTGGATTTCAAGTTATTTATCTAGATTACTACTTATTAGTTTATTTTGTTTCTCTTCAAACTATTTTTTTCATTGTGACAGTTTTGTTTAAGATTCTGGAATATTTTTTTGATTGTTTGTTGAACTAAAATAGCATATTTAAAGAAATCATTATTTAAAAATTTAAACCCTTTTAAAATCCATTTTTAATTTTAATTTCTAACAGTGAAAAAAAAAATCTATGTTTGAAAACAAGATTCATCCACACTAAAACACACATATATCCGATTTCTTACAAAATACAAACTCATAACCTTTATATATATATTCTCCACCTCTTACAAATTCAAACTCGTCCTCTAAAAATACAATCTTTTAATTATGAAAAATGCTATGTAGAAGCTTTTAGCCAAAGATCATAACTCTGGCAACAATAAGTCGTGAACAGACTTCCATCCACTGCAAACATTACACAGCATTAGAAAATGCAATTCAAGCATGAGTTTTCTTTTCTTATGTTTGAGCATACGCAATTCCCTTACTCAAACCAATATCTACTCAAGTTCGAAAATGGAATTCAATTTTATTTTTTAATATTACCCGGAGAAGAGGTGAATTTCTTCTCCTATAGGGAGCCTGAGGAGTTGATCCAGGCTTACTGGGCACTGTTTCTTGTGGGGCACTTTCCTCCCTTGCCCTCTGCAATTTCTCTACACTATAACCAGGGAAGTTAATTCTGTGTTAGCTGATCATCACACTGATAAATCCCCGGTAAACTTGATACACAAGGATTGCCATGACAATTCATTCTCCCATTTGAATTTCAAAGAAAAAAAATGTACCCAACTAAGTAAATTTATAAAACCATTCTGAAACATAAGTTTAAGCCTCACCGTTGTTGGGCAGCTATTGCAGCCTTGTACCGTGCTTCTCTCGCTCTTTCTGCTTCCCTGTTCTTTCTTACAGTTCTGTTGAACCAATTTTCTAGGATGGATAACAATGCTCCCATGGCTAATTTGCAGAAGGGAATCCAAAGCTGTTTACAATAGGAGCAATGAGCATTAGAACTCAAATAAGGGCTCTAACTAGACTCTAGAAGTATCACGCAAGCCACAGGATAAAAGACGACGACTTGACTTCGAAGTCTCAGCCAGGAAACAGGTCTTAACGCATATGCCACCCAAACTCTCAATGACCAAGTCTTTGGTGGAAAGGAGACCATTGTCCATAACTGCTGAACATGCAATGACAAATAACTATCATGATAAGGACATGTCATATTGGCGTGGCTAAGTTCCAGACAGAATGTATCAAAGATTTTTTTAAAAGTCAACTTTTTTTTTTCAGATTTGCAAAAATACTGTGATTTTTTTGCAAATTTTTTGTGGTTTTTAACCATAAAATGTGCGGATCATGAAGAACAAATGATGAAAATTTCACGAAAATCTGTTATGTTTTCCCTTTTTTGAAATTTAGTCAACAGTGCATTTTGTCTCAAGCTTAGCTGCATCCTGCCATATTTACTAGACTAGCAATCACACCTATGTGTGCAATAGATACACCGAAGAGGTGTGGAATTTCAATTAGGAAAAATCAAGATAGGGCTACCAGAGGTAATTCCTATATGAGAAGAAGAAGCTAATTTGAGAAATCGAGTCTCTAGAACATGTCATTGAGCTTTGCAATTTGTCATTCTAGAACCCTTTTTCCTTTCCCTTTGGACCCATGCTCACTGTTCAAAACACGTCCAACAACTATTTCCCACATTGTCAAA
This sequence comes from Chamaecyparis obtusa, assembly GCA_027943335.1. NCBI lineage: Eukaryota > Viridiplantae > Streptophyta > Pinopsida > Cupressales > Cupressaceae > Chamaecyparis > Chamaecyparis obtusa. The sequence goes on from BSBK01002845.1 coordinate 460,441, forward strand.
CAAAATAATGATTAAAAAGGGAAGATAAAAACTGACAGAATGCAAATGGGAAAATAGATGGCCAGGATATTTCGATGGTCATTCACTCTCTATAGATGATATCAACCATTGATTGTTCAGTTTAACTCATCCATCTCATATAGAAAAGCAACAACAACAGAGAAGCATAATAAGTTGTGCATTGGAAAAAGAGCATTGTGCTTCTCTTGATATGGACCTTACTTTGTGGGGCGGCCTCCCTCCATCCATTCTCAACAACATTTTCGCAAGACTACCCACGTAGTCAGCGGTTTGATTCCACAACATCTCAAGAAAGTACAAAAACCTTTCTCTTTGATACCACATTTTCTTGTCTCCACCATTCTCTTGCCCCTCCAACACTGATCCTCATTACACAAATATCTTCCACCATTTCACACCCCAAAAACACATGGTACATGTCTTCTCAACATTAACATATTTATGCTTCTGTATAAGGTTTCGGGACCTTTCAAATCATGTTTTTTCTTAATGAGAACATTAACATATTTATTGATATCAACTTCGTGCATACCATTCTCGATGTTAGTACTCACAATTGTAGTTGAATCAACGACTAGATCCACTATTAGATTTCCAAGACTGGGAAGTAAATTTTGTTCCAATACATCTTCACAATAGTCCTTTCATTTTCAATTTTAGTCATTGTAAAATGATGCCTTTCCACAATTAATTATGTTCTCTCATTCAAATTTCAACTACTGGTTTTGAACTTCGACTTAAAATTGTGGTGTGAATGTTTTTAGAACCATGGCGACATTTGCAAGAAAAGGCCAATGGAGAAGATGTGTGGATTGGGATTGATGGAAACACTGGAGAATTCACAGATATGAAAGAACGTGGGATACGAGATGCTTATAACGTGAAGGCACGAACATTAAAATAGCCATTGAGGCAGCCTATATGTTTTTGAGGAATGAGGAATGTGAAAGATATAATTTCAAAAAAAATTATCATTATTACTACATTATATTCCTCTTCAAAAGTGTTTGTATGCAACTAATTAATTCTAAATGTAATTATTCATTACCTATTAAAAGGGGAAAAAACAATTGCCCCTTCCAAATAACTATTACTATTATTAACCATTAAAAAATATATCTCAACTACTTCAAATTGGTGGAGGCTATTCCTTCATACCCTAGAAAGTTTAGATTTCATAACTAAGCTTGTGAACTTTTGGCAAAAGTGCGTGAGTTTATTCAAGCCAAGAATTTCTAGGAAGCTTCCCACTGAAGTCTTTTTTTTTTTAAATCTAACCATACGAGCTCTCTCAGATCACCAATACTCACCTGAACTTTTCCCTTTAATAGATTTCTTGAGAAATCCAGTCGAGTCAGGCTTGAGCATGTTAATTGAAGGTGGAATGTTGCCACTCTTAGTAATCAATTGTTTCCTTCAATCAAATCCTTCAATCTTCTTTCTCCTTTGACTAGATCCGGTATGATGTCAGATATATGTTGTATGATAGATCTAAGTAATCGAGGCAACTCCCGAGAGATGAGCAGGTACTAATAATATCATCAGGAATTTTGAGGAAGGAGTCATATAGTTGATTGAAGTGGAGATCGATGATACAATGACCTGAGGAAATGACACTTCTAAAAGGTTTGATTTCGGGTAATTTTTGGACAAAAAAACTCTCTCCAATCATGACATATTTGTGAAGATGTCACTGATTTCTCCAGTGAGGTTGTTCTTAGAGATATCGATTGACATGAACATTGTTCTCGGAGAGATCGCTTGACATGAACATGGAGGTTTTTGAGGGTTTGCAGTCATCCATTTTGTGAATATCAGACAATCATAGCATACCATTAGGTGACATCTCTGTGTAGATATTTTGTCAAACAGTTGATTACACCTTGTCTATACTTTCAAATTTTGCATACATGTCTACTAGGACAATTGCAAATACAAAAGAGAAATCGATGCATTATCTTTGATGTATGTCTATTTCAAAGGTCTTTGGTGTACGCAGACAAGGTGTTGGAAAAGGTTGCAGAAACTGGCTTCACACTTGCCAATCACAATTGCTTGAACATTTCTAAAGCCTATCCAACAACAACATTTTGCCATGTAAATATAAAACAAATAATATAATAAACTATTAAAAAAATTTTAATAAATTAATTATAAATACAAATCACATCATAAAACTAAGAAAACTTATGATAAATTGTAAATTATAAATATACTAACAAAATTTATAAAATATTTCAAAAAAACAAGATAAATATCTTATAATGTTATAAAAACCTTCCATACAAGATTAACCCGCAAATAAACACAATAATTATAGTAAATAAAATATTTGATACATAAGAAACTCCAACTATCGTATAAAAACCGCCATATTTTTTTTATAGGGAAACTCACAATTTACAACTGACCAAAATTTTAAATTGACGTGAAACATACGAAGACTTGCAAGAGAATCAAATGATTAAAAATAATAGTTAAATCTCAGTCATTCAACAAAAAATATTTAACCCACCGACTAGAATTGGGACTATCAAATTTTAGAATTGACATTTTCGATGTTTGTGTTCAAAACATGAAACTGGAATAGGGATTTGTTAATTCTCATTCACCCCCAAACCCAATGTTTGAATCTTCCAACTAAATAGGTAGAATTGGAAAATCAATTCCAATTCCGCGTGGGGAATTTGAGAATTAAAACAAAATTTATAATATTTTGAAATCCATATGCAAACAACATTTTCCATCTTCTCATTATGAATTCCAGGTGAACTAGACAGTTCTAGCCATATTCCAAAAACCATTTTCCAAATTTACAACTTCAAGAATTGTAAACACACTATAATACAATAATTTAAATTATTATACAATAATTTATATTAACACACTAATAATTAAATTTTAAATTACAAATATTATGTTATTTTCATCAAATAACACAATTATATTAAATTTTATTAATATTTTAGGCGGCTTTGTTTACAATTAGGAACAAGATGCATTAAATTAGGTGCCACCAAGAAGCACTATGATTCAAATCATGACTACCAAACAACACCACCATCTCATTGCAGCTTTGAAATTCCCCACTGGGCAATACCTGCACCAACAGAGATTGCATGACACCTATCATAAGGTCTATTTGAGAGTCCATTCCTATAAATTGGAATTACCCTAACTTACATTGGCATAGACATTGCAAATGCCTCCAAACCATTAAATTGAGCAAGAATAGCTATCATCTTCAAAACATTGAAGAGTATAACCTTTTATTGCCTCCAACACTCCTTTGTGGCGAGACTCAACCATGTGTTTAATTACTTTCCATCAATCCCAGTGGAAATAAAAATCCATTATGGTGCCTAGTGGATAGCCAAGGACATGTACTTCTTCACACACAACTTTAATCACAACATCCTCCAATTCATCTTGATTCTTATTGAAAAACTATTTGAAAAATGTGTAACCATGATTTTATTAGCTGAATTTGGTGGCAACAAATGCTCATCAGAAAAATTACAAATTAGGACGCAAGAGATCACACTTTTCTCAAGGTCTGTCGCATGCATTGCAGGTTTTACAAGAGGTGCAAAAAATAGTTGGAATAGACGCTCCTTTCATACTTATGTTGCTGCACTTGTAGGTCACACTTGGCAATTAGGCACATCCCACAAGTGCTACCTAATTTCTTACGTCCTAGTTTGTATTTTTATTTTTCACTTCTAGATGAATGAAGATTGTCTTAATGGTGGCAGCTAAGACAGGGTTGGAGAAAATTCAAAGAATTGATGATTCAAACTTTCGCTGTTAAAGAACTTTTTCCTGAGGACTTCTTTTCGTTCACCAGTGTGTGCAAAGAGGTTTTGAAGATAACCTTCATCGACCCAATACTGCAAATCCCCATTCCACAACATCTTGATTTCATCATTCGAATACTGTGACTATTACTGATACTAATGTGTCTGCATCATCCACGATGCCTCTGAAGATCTGAAAATTGAATCTTTTGCACTACTTTTGCCAATTCGGCTGGGTAAGCATTCTATCAAATAATTTGCTTGCATCTGAGAAGTCTCTTCTGACGACTTTGCAATAAAATGAAGTTGTTTCAATTTATCCCGATACTCCAAAATCTTCAAAAACTCGGCACAGATTTCATGTTTCTCGTCATCTTCATGAAGCCCATCTAGTGCTAGATCTTTTTGATGAAAAAATCAGCTTGAACCCTTTCATAGGGAAACACCTACAACATAAAAATAGAATATAGGTTGACATTGAAATTCTACATATAATTATTAGGGCCAAATGCATATTTATTTTAGTTTTCATTGAAATTTTTATTTCTTTTGAAGAAATACATTGATAAGTGTAGGGAAAGAGCACCACTTATTGACCATGTTCTAGTTATTCGCTAATTAAAAGTCTATTAAGTCAATTTCTACATAATCTCTCAACAAATGAGCTCCTAAGCCAAAGAGACTATTATCGAGAATATATTTATATCTAGTCAACTTGTGCATATGACCTTTGACTTGTTGACCAAATATTTAGTCTTTTTATGTTTGCAAATGTGGCTTTTGTGCTAGAAGTTCAATCTTTACACAATCTTCATCAAATGTTAGTTTATTGAGGGGTGAGTGCACAAAGATGGGGGACCAAAAAGGTGGTATAAGATGCCACTTTTTTCCTGAAATCAGCAAAAACTCTGAATTTCAACAAGAAATTGAAGATAGTTAGACTCAAAATTTTAAGATGTGACAAAAACAAGAGTTGTAATACTCTGAATCTAGTTCCTAAACTACTAACTTATTTTGAAAATGGTGCAGATTAAGGCCCTCAAAAAGGGGGAACACAAAAAATGGTCTTATTTTTTGTCCAAAAATATAGCATAGCATCTGGTGTGCTCCCCCTAAAATGTTAACTTTGTTTTTAATTTTTTTAATCGCTCCAGTGAGAAGTTAGCTAACACCATGTAGTTTATCCCAGATTTTTTTGGTAATATTTTTTATGAATGTATAATGTTTGATGAATTTACGAAGTGCACACATCCCGAAAACATGAAATTTATGTTTGCTCCCCCTAGAAATCATTTAAAAATAATCGAAAATCAAATTTTCTTTTTTTTTAAGTGTGTAGAATGGAGTCTAGTTTCTACAAATGTAACTTGTTGCAAAATTTGATGAACAAGCCAAAATCTATGCCCAAAATACCACATGTTGGTTTTTTACAAAAAACAGACATACACACAAAAGAAATTAGAGTTGAAAAACTTAACATAATCAGAAATCAAAATAAATCATATGCTTAGATAGCTAATAGAGAGATCTGCAATATCACATCATTTGATTTTTACATTCTTGAGCCACGAGTAAACCTGACGAGGAGAACACAAAAAAAGATGTCATTTTTTTGTATGTCTGCTAGAAAACACGTCTCGGGCCTATTTCAATCATCCAAGCCTTTGGGTTGAATCTCCAAGGCAAATCCAAACCTTAGGATTGGTAAATACAAATGCTTTACAAAGCATGCACGCCCTATAGGGCGTGCCCGCTATGTAAGATAGATTTATATAGTGATGAGAAATAGTCAAAGTGGGAGGAAGAGAGAGACATAGTGGGGGAGAGAGAGATAGAGATAGAGAGAGAGAGAGTATGGGGAGGGAGAGAGAGATAGAGAAAGAGAAGGGGGAAGGAGAGAGATAGAGAGAGTACTCTCTCTCTCTCTCTCATCTGCATTATGAATTAGATTACAATACCTGGTGTGAAATCTATAGTATTGTGAAATTTGACATAAAAGTTGAAAAAACTAACAACAAGATTGCAAGCCAAAAAGTGTCTCCATTCTATTCAAAATTAGAGTTTATACAAGTCGGATGGATCCCAAGGGTCACACAAATCCCTTGGAATCAAAATGAAGAGTCATCATAATGTTTTTTACAAATAAACTATTAAAACTATCAAAATTTATCAAAAAACTATATATAAAATTTAGGTCCACTTGGAGAAGGCATAAATTTCTCATCCTTGCTCTGAATTGTGAACAATTTGATGTGTTGGAAAGGTATTCAAAATATCTAGAACCAAATTTCAAAAGTCACAACGTTCCTGTATCGTCTTAAAATGGAAGCACTTCCATGATAAGAGTGTTTAGCTCTCTGAGTGAGTGGTCTGGGCCATGTCAAGCACCTTGAATCAGCTCTTTGCTCAAATCATACTTGTTCTCCTCATTCTGCTTCTATCTAACCTTGATTTTCACTCCATATCTACATTTCCTAGCATTCTGGGTCAGGATCTTGAGGTTTTTGACTAAAAGGTCAAAGTCGACCTTTATGGGTCAAAGTCAACCTCGACCCTGACCTAGGTCAAATTCAACCTCGACCCTAACCTAGGTTAAATTCGAGCTCATCCTTGACCCCCTCTCCAAATTTCAAATTTCCTTGATTTTCTGTGTCGGGTTTCGAGGATATTTGTTTTCCTGCCTCCGGGTCAGCCATTTCGGGTTTTGGAATGGTAAATCCTTAAAGTGCATTTAATCTAGGTATATTTTCTCAAGGTTAGGACCTAATTGAGATTTAATTCTCCAAGGTGGCCCCTCTAGAGGATTGTGCCCTAGTTCACTATAAAAGGAAGCCTTCCTCTCTCATTTTCTCAATCAAATTTTCCAAGCAATTTCATGATCAAGGCATCATGTTTTGCAATCTCCTCTCTCAAGCTCTCAAGGTGATCAAGCAAGCATTTCATCAAGCATTTTCAAGGAAGCATTCAAGTCTTCTTCTCCATCCAAATTCTCCATTGAAGATCAAGGATTCAAGCATTTAAGTCATTGAAGGGATTTGGTTCAAATATACAAGATCCATCATTCAAAACCCTAGATGTAGCCATCATGATGGCATTATCTTCCTTCAAGATCATTTTTTCATCTTCAAGATCCATTTCATTCTTCCCTCAAGGTGGATTCCAAGCATACAAACATGGAGATTTAATTTACATTTATTGATGTTATGTTCAATCTTTCATATCAACATACTTGATTACATTTCAAATACAATTGCATATCTAGTGAATGTCATAGCTTCATTGTTAGATCTACTTCTACTACTTGCTATCATTCTCCATTTCAATTTCAATATTAAGGTTGATTCCAAACTGGGGTTTGACCAAGGCAAACCCCCCTCAAACAAAAAATTAAAAAACCTTCTTTTTCTTCCAGGTGGAGGAGTGGAATTTCGGATCTGAGAGCAGATTTGGATACCCTTTTTGGAGAACTTCTAAGATCTGTGAACAAAGTCAGAATTGACCTTCAAATAAAGAATGTAGCCTTTGACCTTTTGTGAGGGTAAAAGACTACCTATCATCAGAAATACAAAAGATTTTTGGGTTTTCTTCATCTTGGCATTTCTAGTACGAAACAGGTTGCAGCATTACCCAAAAGCACACACAGACATTAGAAATTGGCATTTTCCAGATTTGCCCTAATTTGAGGTTAGTACTTGTATTTCAATTATTTCAGATTCCAAGCACATCTCCTTTATAGGGAAATATAGGGTTTTTCTCTCTCCTTCATATTCTCCATAGGTTGATTCGATTGTGTATTAACCTTTTGGTTGATCAAATTGGATCTCTCCTTTGGGAATTTGGATTTAGGAGTAGATCTAATATTTTCCCCATACATTTACATTGAATAGGTGTGATTCTATTTTAACACAATTCATTTTGGTGAACTTGACATACTTACTCTCCTTTATTTTGTGGAATTAGATGCCATATTGTGTTAGATTATAGATCCTGCCTTGCATTTAGATTAAATCTAGTTTATGTTCTTGCATTTTAAATTAAAAAATACAAAAAAATCTACATATTCACTAAAATACAAAAATATTTCACTTTTTATGGTGATTGTTAAGATGCTTTGGTGTGTGGTCATGTTCTTTATTACCCTTCTTTTAGCATCTCTTTATAATACGTATGATGTTTATGAAAGTATCATTCACTTCATTATGTTAATGACCCTTCACTTTGCTCTTGCCTATGCTTTTGTAAAGTTGATCGACACTAGTATGCCTACATTCAAAACCTTCATTCAAGATTTATGTGGTAGCCTTATTAATATTTTTGATTATGTGAAGAATTTGGTAGATGATACACCATCTCCTACTCTTCCTAATCCTATCAATCCTAATCCGATACCTAATTCTCCATCTATTCATCCTCACTCTTCTCATACTTATGATGAGATTCAAGCTATAGTTCAGGATGCAGATGTGCAAGATTTCTTTGATTTACCTTCTCCTCTGATTCATGATGATATTAAAGGAAAGGGTAAAGAAACTTCTTCCAAACCTATTATCCCACCTTATGCAACCTTTACTCATGAACATGATAAACAATCAACTCCTGTAGAAACTTTACATAATATGTACACTACCAGATATAATATGGTGACTAAACAAGGTTATAAAGGTTTAGGGTTTGGGGTTAATGAGCATGGTATTAGGTTTCCAGTTCATATACTCCCTAAACCGGATATGTATGGTTTTGGTTGTTCAAGATCTCAAGTCAAGGTAGGTGGTGTTGATCATTGTCCTCCTCTTCACATTCTTCTCCCCACACCGATATTAGATAACCCTAATAATCATCAAGAAGTGGCTAAGAATGTATATGTTGAACTAATGAATTCCAAGAAAGAAATCTTTAGACCTATGTTGATAGATGCTTTATACAAATACAAATGTCCTTTTCATTATAGTAACAAACATCTACTTGCTGATTGTAAACATTTCAAGTTATATGTTAGAGAAAGAGTTACTTTAAAAATTATATCTCACTCTTGTGCAATTTTACAATTCCTTCATTTTGATATAGGGGATTCCCCTCCTTTTGATATAATGTAGATGTTCTTCCCCTCTTGTCTCATGACTGGGGAGCAAGAGGTGTATCTTCATCCAGTCTCCTAGGATCCATTAGGCTTTTAGCATATATTATATCTTAAGCTTAATTGGTATTCTTTCCTATTTTTCTATGGTTTTGCATTATGTTTATAATCATCCATATATCTTTTTTTAAGACATTTGTTTTGCTAAGGTATCCCTTGTCTCTACCCCTGGGGGGCAAGGTACCTCTTTCTTTCTCTTTGTCTAGGGAACTACTTTCCTTAGCTTAGTGGTATTTGTTTATATTGCAATATTATTTCAACATATTGATAGATGTTTTGACTATGGATAACCTTCTTATATGAGAAGTTGTCGTCCTAAGTCGTCACTTCTTCTTTGTTGCAAATTATTTTCTTTATAAACTATTATCCTTGCTTTATTGTTAGAGTTGTTTACCTCATTCCAAATAATCCTCTTCCTCTTCTTTGTAGGGGGCTCGATGATTGAATCTTTGGTCCCACTGTTGAAAGTTGTTATTTTATCTAAAGCACTCCTCTTTGGTGGGGGTCTTGTTGATAAGATCTTTTTCTTTGAGGATCCTTTTCCATGAGTGACATATCCTTTTCACGATTATCTCTATTCTTGGATGTAGGGGTCAATATCCCCCGCTAAGAATATGGAATACGTTGTTGTAAATAGGATATCTCCTTGCATTGTGAAGTAGGTATCCTCTTTCATCTTTGTTCCTACACTTGGGGGGCAAGAATGCCATCTCCTTCTGTGTTTCCAGGATTCACCTCTTTCCTTGGTTAAGCAATATTTATCTATTATGTGATATCCACTCATACATGAAAATTTTGGTTTGCATTAAGGATATATGTCCTTGATAACAACCACTTTTGTTGTTTGACATTGGGTTTCCATGGTTGATATGTCTCTCACCTTGGAAACTGAACAATGTGCTATCCCTCATAAGGGTTACTTTCTTTTCACTTCTTGCATGATATCTCTTTACATTCATCCCTTCCATGGCCTCATAGGAGTTATGACTTTCTTGGCTTGGATTGGGTGTTGTCTATGGATATTGTCTTGATGTTGAAGGCTTTATCCTTGTTCTTTTCTTTCCTTAACATGTCAAAATAGTATGTTTTTCTATATTAAGGAGGGAGCATATATAGGGTCTCCCTTGTACTATAGTTTTTTATTTTTACATGCTAAATCTTGGAAGGTAACGCACATAAGTTGCTAAATCCTAAAGAGACACACATTTTTAATTTCAAACATGATAAATCTTGGAAGCTAACGCACATAAGTTGCTAAATCCTGAAAAGACACACATTTATATGCTAAATCTTCTGATGGTAATGCACATAAGTTGTTAAATCCTAAGGAGACACATTTTTCAAAATTTTCAACATGCTAAATCTTGGAAGGTAATGCACATAAGTTGCTAAATCTTGAAAAGACATGCATCTATATGCTAAATATTTCGATGGTAATGCACGTAAGTTGCTAAATCCTAAGGAGACACACATTTTCATATTTATAGTGATACAAGAAGGTGGATCTATGGGTATTCCAGTAGATGTCAGAAGACATATTACAATTGCAAGCATAGTTTATGGGTGAACCTGTTGGGCATCTTGCTAGGTGAGGTAATCACTCTTTTCCTTTTCTTTCTTTTTGCTTTCATGCTAGTAGGACTAGATCATGAAGCTACGTTATTTATAGTGTTTCTCTTGTCTTTCTTACATAATCATTTATGCTCTTATGATAGCTTTCCAAATATGATATTAGTATGAGAAATGTTTCTTAGTAAGGCTTCTTATGCTAGTTGATTTGGGTTTGTTTTAGTACTAACCCCTCTTTTGTATCTTTTTGTTTTCCAACCCTCGTGCACGTATGTTAAGTTATAATCCTTAGCCTAGGGGCTGGTGTCCCTAGATAAGTGTCATTCTATCTCATTTCAAATGCACTAGGATCTTTTTTTTCTTCTCCTTTACCAAGAGTTTTCACCGAATCCATACTCTTGCTAAAGTGGGGGCTTAATGTATCATCTTAAAACGGAAGCACTTCCATGATAAGAGTGTTTATCCCTCTGAGTGAGTGGTCTAGGTCATGTCAAGCACCTTGAATCATCTCTTTTCTCATCTTATACTTGTTCTCCTCATTCTTCTTCTATTTGACCCTGATTTTCACTCCATATCTGCATTTCCTAGCATTCTGGGTCAGGATCTTGAGTTTTTTGACCAAAAGGTCTAAGTCAACCTTTATGGGTCAAAGTTGACCTCAAACCTAACCTAGGTCAGGGTTGACCTCGACCTTGACCTAGATGAGAGTCGAGCTTGTCCTTGACCCCCTGTCCAGATTGCAAATTTACTTGATTTTCGAGTGTCAAGTTTCAGGGATATTTGTTTTCCCACCTCTGGATCGGCCATTTCGAGTTTCAGAATGGTAAATCCTTAAAGTGCATTTAATCTAGGTAAATTTTATAAAGGTTAGGACCTAATTGGGATTTAATTCTCCAAGGTGGCCTCTCTAGAGGATTGTACCCTAGTTCACTATAAAAGGAAGCCTTCCTCTCTCATTTTCTCAATCAAATTTTCCAAGAAATTTCATGATCAAGGCATCAAGTTTTGTAATCTCTTCTCTCAAGCTCTCAAGGTGATCAAGAAAGAATTTCATCAAGAATTTTCAAGGAAGCATTCAAGTCCTCTTCTCCATCCAAGTTCTCTATTGAAGATCAAGGATTCAAGAATTTAAGCCACTGAAGGGATTTGGTTCAAATATACAAGATCCATCATTCAAAACCCTAGATGTAGCCATCATGATGGCATGATCTTCCTTCAAGATCCTTTGTTCATCTTCAAGTTCCATTTCATTCTTCCCTCAAGGTGGATTCCATGCATACAATCATGGAGGTTTGATTTACATTTATTGATGTTATGTTCAAGCTTTCATATCAACATACTCGATTACATTTCAAATACAACTGCAAAACTATTGAATGTCATAGCTTCATTGTTAGATCTACTTCTACTACTTGCTAGCATTCTCCATTTCAATTTCAATATTAAGGTTGATTCCAAACCGGGGTTTGACCAAGGCAATCCCCCCTTAAACAAATAACAAAAAACTTTCTTTTTCTTGCAGGTGCAGGTGCGGAATTTTGGATCTGAGAGCATATTTGGATACCCTTTTCGGTGAACTTTCAAGATCTGTGAACAAAGTCAGAATCAACCTTCAAATAAAGAATGTAGCCTTTGACCTTTTATGAGGTTCAAAGACTACCTACCATCGGAAAGACAAAAGATTTCTAGGTTTTCTTCATCTCGGCATTTCCAATCTAAAATAGGTTGCAACATTGCACAAAAGTACACACAGACATCAGAAATTGGCATTTTCTAGATTTTCCCTAATTTGAGGTTAGTACTTGTATTTTAATTATTTCAAATTCCAAGCACATCTCCTTTATAGGGAAATATAGGGTTTTTCTCTCTCCTTCATATTCTCCATAGATTGATTCGATTGTGTATTAACCTTTTGGTTGATCAAATTGGATCTCTCCTTTGAGAATTTGGATTTAGGAGAAGATCTAATATTTCCCTCATACATTTACATTGAATAGGTGTGATTCCATTTTAACACCATTCAGATCCATCCAAGCCCAGAAATGCACCGAAGACCCTCAAAATTACAATTTACTAAAACATAGGAAATTTTTAAAAAATAGATTTTCAATATTTTCCCAATTTAATCCTAATCATTCCTCCCCCATTAAGAGGCAATGGACCCTATTGCACTAATCTACTACAATAGATAAGGAAATTTTTCTTCAATTTGTTCCTTAGTAAACCACTTGCCTTGATGAGAATGCTAACCAACTCAAACCACCTGATATAGAGGAATATTCAGATTTCTCAAAGTCTTTAAAATGGCTTCAGTAACATGGCCACACTAGACTAGAGTAGTAGTAGATGGATTTAACTATGCAACTTGAATGTGTTCAGTAGCTTGGGAAATGTCCAATAAAGTAGGAAAATAGGGTCTCAACAATTCCACATTGAAAACTAGATGCAATCCCTAAAAGGATGGAAAATTAAGTTCAAAAACATTCTCACCAACTTGTTTCACAATAGTGTATGGTCCATAATGAAGAGGATGAAGCTTCCTATTTGGTCCGTACAAGCGCTCTTTCTGAATATGTAACCATGCCTTGTCACCAATCTGAAATTGATGAGGAGTTATGTTTATCATGCCTTTCCTTATACTTCTGATTACTTTGCTCCAAGATCTCATAAACTTGTTGTTGTAGGTGTCTAATGTTATCAATGAATTTTTCTACTTTATCTACCTCCTTGTCACCATTCAATGGACTATTATATTGTAGAGATGGTATTGCTACATCCATAGGTGCCAATGGTTGGTACCCAAGAGAAACCTCAAATGGATTGTGCCCTATAGTACTATGGGGTGCATGGTTGTAGCTGTGTTGCACATAGGGTAAGCTTTCATCCCATGTGTGAGGATTTTTTGAATGATACATCTGTAAAATATGAATAATCATTCGATTCACCACTTATGTCTGCCCATCTGTTTGGGGATGGAATGCTATGGACTTTGTCAACTTGATGTCCATTTTAGCCCATAGTGCAGACCAAAATTTGCTAATGAACCTACTATCCCTATCAGAAATAATGGTTTTTGGCAAACCAAAATGAACCCAAACATGTTTAAAAAATAGCTTGGCAGTATCTTCTACAGAAATCATCTTTTTACATGCCACCATGATAGCCATTTTAGAAAACCTATCTACCACAACATATACATAATCATGACCCCACCTGGTAGTTGGAAGCCCAGACATAAAATCCATTGAAATAGATTGCCATGGCTTATCAAGAATAGGTAATGGTAAGTATAGACCTAACTTATGGTTTGTTGGCTTTGCAATTGCACAAGCTGCTCAAACTTGTATATGTGAAATGATATCCTGCTTCATTTTTGGCCAATAGAAATACTTTTGAAGGATAGCAGTAGTCTTACCAATACCAAAATGTCCTACAACACGACTGTAGTGAGCTTCCCATATCATTTTCTTTCATTCCTCGGTGGGTACACATATGTGACCATTATGGCAAAACAATCCATCATGCAACTGAAAATTAGAGATAGACTTTCCTTCTACCAAATTACTATAGATGTTAGCAAAATCAGGGTCAGTACCATATAGTTGTTCCCAAGTGGATGATTGATGACCGCATGAATCCAATACTATTGTCAAACTTGCAATTGGAGTCCTACTCAAACAATCTACCACCTTATTACTACTTCCCTTTTTATGATGAATGTTGAGGTAAAATTGTCATAGATAGGTTGACCATCGTTGATGTCTATCATTTTGTAGCTTCCCTTGTGTTTGCAAGAATTGAAGTGGTTTATGGTCTATATGTATAACAGTTTCCTTTCCCAGTATATAATGTTTCCATTGTTTGTAGGCTTGAACAATGACATACAACTCCTTATCATAGGTGGGGTACCTATGTATTGTATCAGAAAAAGTTTCACTATGATAGGCAACAGGATGCCCATGTTGCATGAGCACCACACCAAAAGCATAATCAGATGCATCTATTTCTATCTCAAATGATTGGTGTAGATTTGGGAGGACCAATACTAGTGCTAAACATAATCTTTTCTTTAACTCCTCAAATTCTCATTTCTTTTCCTCTGTCCGCTGAAATTTTTCTTGAGCTCCACCCCTTAGTGATTGATTGAGAGGCCATGATATATGTGAGAAACCAAACACAAATCTGTGATAGAAGTTGGCTAAACCCAAGAAGCTGCAAAGCTCTGTGAAATTTTTAGGGGATGGCCAATCTTTGATTACTTGAATCTTTGCTAGATCAAGATGAATACCCCCAGTATCAATGATATACCCTAAGTATTGAATACTCTGCATACCAAAAGAACACTTCTCAATGTTGGCATAAAGTTTGTGTTTTTGCAGAGTTGAAAGCACTTGTTCAACATGTTGCAAATGCTCAAACCAAGTTATGCTAAAGATGAGTATGTCATCCAAATAAACAACCACAAAAGAATCAATGAATGGTCTAAGCACATCATTCATCAACCTCATAAATGTGGCTGGGGCATTTGTTAGGCCAAAAGGCATGACCAACCATTCAAACAAACCTTCCTTAGATTTAAATGTAGTCTTCCACACATCTTCTGGATCAATTGGTACTTGGTGGTATCCAAACTTCAATTCAATTTTTGTAAAGAAATTAGCCCCCCTAAGTTGGTCCAACAAATCATCAATTCAAGGGATTGGATATCTATTCTTAACAGAGATTTTGTTCAATGCCCTATAACCAATGCAAAGTCTCCATGTCCCATATTTCTTTTTAGCAAGGATAATTTGATTGCCACTAGGTGAAGCACTTGGATGAATCTATCCTTTTTGAATCAACTCTTGGATTTGTCTCTTAATCTCATCATTTCCCAAAACTAACCTCCTATATATTGGCTCATGTGGTAGTGGTGTGCCTGGGATTAAATCAATAGAGTGCTTTACTTGACAGTGTGTTGGTACTCCCATTGATGGTTTAAACACAATATGATATTCCTTTAGAATTCTATCCATCTGATTTTGTTGATTTTTTGTTATGGCTACCTTAGCATGTGTATTAAGAACAACTGACTTTGTTTGTTTAGGGTGAATCATGAGCAGAACAAAAGCTCCAATTTGAGCAATCAAGCATTTACATTGTTTAGCAATAATTAAAGAAGTAGTTTGTGTTGCACATACCTCTTGTATTTGATATCTCTTCTCACCAAGCTTGATTGTAACACTACATGGCCTGGACTCATACACCCCATGCCTCTGATACATGTATGGTTTCCCTAGCAAGACATCACACACATCCAATGATGATATATCACATATCACTTCATCCTTGAAAGGCTTGATTGAATATGGTAGATGGCATTGTTGATTTATTTGAATATCTTGTCCCTCATTTACCCATCCCATAGAGTATGGTTTTGGGTGTCTTGTCACTTTCAAATTTAATCTTTTGACTGTCTCCCTAGAGATCAAATTCTTTTGACTTCCACTATCAACAATAAAATGCATAGGCTTTCCATCAACCCACATCTGTGAATGAAAAAGTCTCTCTTCATCTTCACGGGGCAATACTTTAGTAGTTCCAACTATGACATATGAGTTTGCTTCTATGATGGAATCATTCTCCTCTTTCTCAGAGTTATCTATTGGTGACTATTAAGGTTCAGCTTCCTCTCCTCGTATTTGTGTCATCAAATTTTTAATACTTCGACAATCCTTTGTATTATGGGTTGGGGACTTGTGCATCTCACACCACATGCCTGTATCTGTTTGTGTCTTTTTAGCAGCCCACCATGTTTTCTTCGGTGAATTTGAATGAGGTTCCTTGGTCACCTATTTTCCTACAAATTTATTGCCACCTTCAACCCTTAGTTTATTATTTGCAAAGTAGTCCCTCTTTCCTTTCTGCTTGAATTTCTCTTTAATTTTTGTAGCATATTTATAGGCAGTTGCCAATGTCTCAATATTCAAAAATTCCATCTCTATTTGAATATACCTATGAAGTCCACTCTGATATTTCTAACTCTGATGCTTCTTTGAATCCTCAATACCAAGTTTTGTTGAAAGTGAATGGAATGTATTGGTGTAATCTTGCAGAGACTGATCACTCTTTTGTTGATGCAGGTGCCATTCTATGTATTTTTGTTCATATACATCCACAAGAAGGTAAGCTTCTTTTATTCATTCCACAAATTCTCCCCATGTGGACTTCTTATCAACAGATAATCCAAAATAGAAAATAATATTAAATATGAAAATAGAATTCAACCAACCCATTTCTATAAAATATAGTCAAATATGTCAAATTGTTTTACAAATTTGTATTGTTAAGAATATTGCAAATTTAGAAGGAGGGCTTAAAGTAAATATCAAATAAGGATCAAACCTAATTGAAACATAACATTAACATCAATAATACGAGGATTAGATCTAAGGGGGTGGTAATCTTTTGATATAAAAGAAGTGGACTCTCTCTCTCTCTCTCTCTCTCTCTCTCTCTCTCTCTCTCTCTCTCTCCCTCCCTCCCCCATACTCTCTCTCTCTCTTTCCATCTCTCTCTCTCTCTCTCTCTCTCTCTCTCTCTCCCTCCCTCCCCCATACTCTCTCTCTCTCTCTCCCTCCCCATACTCTGTGTGTGTGTGTGTGTGTGTGTGTGTGTGTGTGTGTATGTTTGCACTTGAAAAACCTCACATCTGCATGCTTAAGCAAGCACCATCAAGTACCATCTTGTCCGAGCTGAGAATGTTGTGAAGTTTGGCATCCTACTTGATGATGTTGACCGGATTAAATGACATTTCATCATGTCTGTTACATCCTTTTTTTTCTAGATGATTTGCTAACTCATTCCCTTCCCGTAGTGTGTGAGAAATGTAGACTTATTGAAATGAGTCTAATAGTTGCCAAATCTATTGAAGAATGTATGCAAGTCTCCAGTTGTGTGATACTCGCTTAATGCAAGCTGTGATTATAATAATTGTGTCACCTTCTACATGGATCTATTGGAATCTACCTATTTTAGCCAGTAATAAACCAGCAAAAAGTGCCTGGGCCTCTACCATATTATTTTTTCTGTAAGGGAGTGGACAACATTTAATTGCTAACAATGAGCCAAGGTGATCCCGAATGCATACTCTGGCTCCTGAGTTCCCCGGATTTCCTCTTGAAGAGCCATCAAAATTTATTTTAACTACCCCTATAGATGGAGGTATCCATTTAATTGAAGCTCTATTATGCACCTTATTAGATGTTGATTGTTGGCACCAACCAAAAGGTACAAATATTTTTTTTCATTCTCATAGAATAGAAGCATCCCAAGATGTCATGACTAAGTTATGTCTAAGTTTTTTGTGGCTATAATTTACTACCTCAAATATAGATCTTTCGAGCTCTGATGTGAATGTTTGAATTGTTGAAGAATTGCTACGAAAAATTCTTTTGTTTCTCTCCCACCATATTACCCATACTACTAATGTTGGTATGCACTTCCAAATAGCAAAGAACAGGGATGCTGAATACAATTCTGGCCAAGCCTCAAATAAGTCCCAGAGCTTGTTTGGGAGTGGTGTGGAGTAATTTAGTTTTCCAAGGAAAAAAAGCCAGCAATTCTATGCAAAATGATAGTTTAGAAATAAGCGACCTGAGTCTTCCTACTGACTGTCACACATTAGACAGTTGAAAGGTTGAGCTATGTTGAGTTTGTGTAACCAATCACTAGTTAGTGCCCTGTTCTTCAATGATATCCATGCAAAGAAGCCGACCTTTGGAAGAGTCAGATGGTTCCAGCAAAAAGTATAAGCACGAGATGGTTTTATGGTATTGTCCCTCTTTTGAATAAGTTTATATCCTTCCTTGATGGTGAATTTTCCATCTAGCCCCGGAGCCCAGATCAATTTATCCTCTAAGTTTGATATGTAAACCAATTTTTTTGAGAAAATATTCTCCAAACATTGAGTATCTTAAGGGGATAATCCCAGTTCATGAGGATCTTTCCATATCACCTTACGTGAATGTAAACTTACTGCTAATACATAGTCACTTAGATAAGTACCCCAAACATGTTCCGAAGTATCAACTATGGTCACACTATCATTCATTTGAATTAAGGGTGGTGCACCATTCCATGAGTCATGCCAGAATTTAACTGGGAAACCATTTTTCACTTCCCAAGTAATGAAGTTACAAACTATTTCCCTAGAAGAGACCATGAAATCCCAAATGGCTGATCCTTTAGGGGGGTCTGAGACAGTGAGAATTCTTGCTGGATTTGTATCATCTAAGTACTTCTTTTGCATAATTTGACACTAGATGTTGTGTGGTTTGGAGTACATTTGCCAAACTAATTTTCCCCCAAAGGCCTGATTTCTTTTTTGGAGATCATGGATACCTGCTCCTCCTAACTGCTTAATTTGTGACAAATTTTGTAAAGAGACCAAAGGAATTTTCTTACCACCATTCATATTCCTTGTCCATAGAAATTCTCTTATCAACTTCTGAATGGCTTGGATTACCGAAGAGGGCACTTTGAGAACTGGTAAATAGTAATTTGGGATAGCTGAAAGGACTGTTTTAATAAGAAAAATTATGCCTGATAGGGACAACCACCTTGCTATCTGTGCTACTACTCTAGATTTGATCCTATCAATAATAGGTGTCCAATAGCTGACTTTGTTTGCCCCCACAAAGAATGGAATTCCAAGATATACAGATGGTAGGAAGTCAATTGAAAATCCTAGAAGATTTATAATCTTGTTGGATATAATATGATTAGTATTAAACAAATAAATTTTAGATTTAATGGGGTTAACTTTTTGATTTGAGATAGCTATGTAAAGGTCCAACACTCGTTTGATCTGTCTGGCTTCCAAGATATTAGACACCCCAAAGAGTAATGTGTCATCCACAAAAAGGGAATGAGTCACTAAAATCTCTAACTGACCAATTTGCACCCCTTTCCAGTTCCCTAAAGCATGCTTTGTCTAAATGAGCTTGCTGAATGATTCTGCCATGAGGATGAATAGCGTTGGTGACAAGGTATCCTCCTGTTTGACACTTTCTGTGGATGCAAAGAAACCCGTCAATACCCCATTAATCAAAACTGAAAAACCAGCCCTTGATATGCAAGCCTTGATCCATTTACACCAACCTTTTGAAAATCCAAATTTCTATAAAACTTTAATAAGGAAATCCCAATTTACCCTGTCATATGCTTTCATCATGTCCAACTTGATGATAAAGTGAGATGACTTACTATTATTAATTGAGTGAAGGCCTTCATGTGCCACTAGAGCACCTTCCATAGTTTCTCTGCCTGGAACAAATTCCCCTTGTGGCTTTGATACAAGGTTAGGAATGAGGTGCTACATTTTGAGATAAATAGCCTTTGTGATGATCTTGTAAATAGTGTTGCATAAGGAGATTGGGCGAAAATCTGCAAATGTTTTGGGTGACTTGACTTTCGGAATGATTGCTATGTTTGTGGTATTGAAATTCTTTAGCATGGATTTGTTAATTTAGGGATTGTTAGTTGTAATTAAATAAATATAATTTATTTAATCATGAGAGGGGAATAATTAGTTTAATTAAATAAATATAATTTATTTAAGCATGAGATATAATTTGATTTAATTATTACATAAATGCAATAATCAGGAGGGGAACATTATCAAATTTGGTTATATAATTAAAAATTATAAGGTAGGGTATAATTAAATAAGGTTATTTATTTAATTATATTATAGATGAATAGACAATGAATTAATTGTTTAGAAGTTCAATAATTAAAGTAATCAATTAAAATCACTTAATTATGGAATTAGGGAGAAATGATGATTTTGATCTTAGAATATGGTAGAATGATACAATTAAATAAATAATAAAGATTGTTTAACAATTTAGGGAGGATGTTAGTAATGTCATTGTGTTAGAGCAAAAGGCCATTTTTAATTGTCTACAACCATAATGTACTGTTATAATGTCAATTATTTAATTGATTTATATTCTTTCTAAATAATTCCAAGTTTATTTTTCTTAATATTGGAAAAGAAAATTTTTTGTTCTAAGATTGGCATGGGAGAAGAAGAAGAAGAGTGCAGTTAGAATCGAAATTTTTTTTAAAAGAAAATTACTACCTAGCAAAGCTACCATAATATTCATGAAAAAGAAAGATTACATATCATGCACATAGAGAGAACATCTAGATCCTAATGACCTCAATGACCTCTTAAACTCTCTCTATCTATGCATCAGAGAAAAGATACCTATAGGTTCCATTACAATAGAAAATAATCTCCAATGCCACATTGCCTCCAACTATGAGTATCTTGTTCAACCGAACATCCAACTCTCCAAGTTATAAGCACCCATGACATTAGAAATGTTCACCATTTGACATGCCATCATGATGCCCATGAAGAGACTGCTTGTGAGATTAAAAAGGTCTCGCAGTCAAAGAAAGGTCTTTGAAAAGCTAGCTTCAAAACTAATGAAAAATCAACAAAAGATCTGAAAGAACCGTGACAAATCCCTCATTGACCCCTATGAGAGGACCCTTCTTTGTCATTCCTTAGCCCTACGTCCCATTGATCCAAGCTGTTTGAAATGGAAAAGGATTCCTTTTGATCAATGACATAATATGCTCAAACATCTGCCACTTTATTATACTCTCTATATACATGTTGAATGGAAGAATCAACACCAACCAAAAATTCTTTGGCACCTACTAGCCACATTTTTTAATTTCTAACTAGGAGCTTTCCCTGATATGATGGCTTGAACCGCATAAAGGGAATCACCTTCAATGTTTATCTCATAAAGACCATCTTTTTTACAAAGCCTTAGGCCAAACAATAGAGCCTCATATTCTGCATCATTATTTGTGCCTTTTAGGAGTTTGATCGAGCTACCCTACACCAACTCACCCTGAGCCAACACCTAAAGAACCAGGATTGCCTCTCAAGGTAACGTCAAAATTCATTTTTAGATGCCCCAAAGGTGGGAGGGACCATTTCGCTACTTCTCAAGTGACAGATTACTAGGAAACACCTCTTTGGGAGGAATAAGATGAAACCAAATATTTCTCATTAAATGATCCCAACTAGAGAAAACAATCACCTTCCTTTCACTCACCCTACAATTGATGTACATTCAAAAATTCCCACATCGATCCCACTAATAAATTTAGAAATCAAAGAAGGATTATCACTAAAATTTTGGGACCTAATATCTCTGATCCCAACTCCACCTCCCTCTTTAGTCTTCTCCAAAAGCTCCCAAGCCATCAACGAGATATAGTGTTTTTCAGAAGCATCATCTGAAAGGAATTTGCTCTTGATCTTATCCATCTGACTTGTTGCTTACTTTATAACTTCCAATGTAGACATGTATTAAACCAATAGATACATTATTTGTCCTTGTCAATATGTTGACCAAAGCACAATAACTATCCAATGTTTGTTTAATAATAACTGCTTCTATATTCAAGGATAATCTCCAAGAAATCCACATTCCTTGTCTCCCACCAACCCTCACCACTAAGGAGATTCTGAAAAAATAAACAACTTCTTGTTCAATGTCCTCTTTCTATGTCACTACAACTTTGGCTTGATTGATGTTCCAATTCCTCCTTATCTTAGTAGAGTTATGAAAAAAAAATAGCATTATGGTCCCCGACTTTCAACCAAACTTTTCTAGATTTACACTTCCAATATATCTCCTCTCTGGCCAAAATCTCCTCATAGTCTTTGATCAACTCTTTCTCCTTGAAGAATTCAGACTCAGACATACCGTGTTGTAGAAACAATTCATTGAGGTCTCTCAACTCATGCTCTATGCGGATTTTCTTGTTGATTATGTTTTTGAAAGAAGACTTATTCCACTCTTTTAATTTCTCTTTAAGGGCTTTCAATTTCCTGTGAAAAATGAGCATCTTTGTGCCACTAAACTAATCCAAATCCAACCACATTTCCTTCAGTAATTCAACAAAATTTAGCCATCTAAACCACATGCTTTCAAATTTAAATGGAATTTTTATTGGTTTTACCACCTCAGAAAGGAAAAGCTCCATAGGAAAGTGATCTAATATTGGACAAGGAACAATCGAGGATTTAGTTTGAACATCCAAGGCCCATTTGGTTGCTAGAATTAACCTAGAATTGGAAAATGGGAATTGGTTTCCCTTCTCAAAATTAAATTCCCAATTCCAATTCCATACCTCAATTCTAATTCCAGGTTCTGAGGTGGATTGGTTGAATGCTCATTTACCATTAGAGTGAACAATGTTGGCTAAACCACAGTTACCAACAAAATTGGTGAAATCAATCTAGATCTAACCCATTTTACCAAGGCCACTAACCTTCTCATATGCATGTAGAGTAGCATTAAAATTCCCCCCTATAACAATAAGATGTTCATGCTGCGACATATCATTCTCCAAAGGACTCCAAAGAATCAATTTCTCCATGATTTCAAGGCATTTGTTTTAATGTATAATTTTATTGCTCGACTTAATATTCCTAACTGGTAATTGATGACTAGCACCATTGAGGAAGATCTTTGGTGGGTTTATTAGGTAGGATGTTTTTGTTTGATCAAATTTCTAAACAAATCAATTTAGTGATTTTAAACCATGATGGAAGATCCGTGTATTCATGTAACTTGTTTAGAGGGTTAAATGTAATGTTGATGGCATGGTTTAGTGATGATGTCATATCTAATATACAAGTCAGTATTACTTAATCTATTTATAATAGATAGATAGAGGAGGGGGTCTATAAAGGAAGCAACGGCTAAGCTCCCTACAAAATGTACCAAAGTTATAAAAAAAAATCAATTTTTTTTGCGGAAATGCAATGATTTTTTTGTGATTTTTGACACAAAATATGAAAATCATGAAGAATAGATGGTGAAAATTTTGCAAAAATCTATTGTGTTTTCTATTTTTTGAAATTTGGTCAACAATACTATAGACATCAAAAAATGGTCAAGTGATTTTAAAGAGCAAAAATCATCAAATTGGCTTGAATTAATCCAATGGCCTCTGATACCGGTGACATCTCTTGAACCGATGCTCTCGAATAGGGACAACCATCGCGAAAAATCAATGTAAGACCAAAGCAAAAATCACAAAAGTCAAAAGTGAAAATGAATAGTAAAACTAGGTTTTTCAACCTATTTAAGCTAATTTGACCTAATTTAGAGGTGAAAATTTGACTTTGACTTATAATAACCTATCAGTCAAAATCAGGGCATTTTCTTGAATCATGGCATATTATCAATGTTTTTTAGAAATGACAACATATTGGGTCAAACAAATTTTTCAAATCAAACAATCAATATGTTTTATTTCTGAGGGGGCATCATAGTATCAAATTGGCATCAAAACATTATGGAATCTAGGGCATCATAATTTTTGAATCATTATCAGTGGGGCACATATCATTTTAATCAAATCAATATCATATCAGAGGCATATCATATCAGTTAATCAGTGAATCAATAAATTAGGACCTAAAAGAAATCAAGACTAAAAATTTTCTTTGAATCAATGCGCTTTGCCCATTAATCCAAAGAGGGACATTTGTAGACATCAAAAAATGGTCAAGTGCTTTTAAAGAGCAAAAATCATCAAATTGACTTGAATTAATCAAAAGGCTTAAAAATCATCAAAAATGGATCAAATCAATTAAAATAGACATTTATTAAATCAAATTGGATAAAATCATCTAAATCAAAGGAAAAAATCAAATAATGACATTAAATAATTAAATCAAATCTTAAAGGGGTGAAAAACACTACATAATTGATTTTAATCAATTAATTGTATAGTTGTTAAATCAAAAATCAAAATGAACCTATTCCCTTACATGGCTAAATTTAATTAATTAATTAATTAAATTTAATTAATCCTAATATCTTTCAACAAAGTTGAGCAACCAATGAGAATTGAGGACAAAAAGACATAAATCACTCAAAAGGAATGAATCTCAATCACACATTTCAATCTTTGAATCTCATCCACTCAATTTTATCCTTTTGTCCAAAGCTTTAAGACAAGCATTTAAATCGTCCCCCCATTTAAAAACATTGTAAAGCTTTTGACTCAACTAAAGGTAAATCATGGTTAATTCATTCTACCCCCTACCCTTGGGAATTTACTATAAATAAGAGGCATTTTGAGAGCAATAATCATCTTAGAAATTCATTTGCAAAGTATCACCATTATAGTCAATTTCATATCAATTGAGAGCAATTGAGAGCATTTAACATAAGCATTTGAATTATCTTTGTATCAATCGAGAATTGTGAGCTAGACTAAGCATTGTATTATCATATTTTCTCATTTTAGAAGTGTCACTAGTGGAGATTAAGCTGAGAGCTCTACTTACCACATCTAATTAGAGAACCATGAGATGTCATGGATTTTAGTTTCAATTCTTAGTTAAATTTTCATTGTATTTGCTTTGAATTGTTAGTTAATAATCCTAATTTCATGAAGGTGTTTATCATACACACATAGATACATTTTGTAGGGAGCTTAGCCATGTCCTAAATCATCAACCATATAAGGGACACATCTCCCAATGCATTTCTTTATAAATATACGATTGATTATTTATATGACTACATAGCTACTTCCTTCATATGTAGTTATATAAATGGTCAATCATATATTTATAAAGAAATGCATTGGGAGATGTCCCTTATATGGTTCATGACTTATATCCCTACATGGACATTTCCATCTATAAGAGCCCAAACTTAAAATTTAAAATATAGGGATCAATTCTATAAAATTTGGAATTGACTAATCAATTTCACAATTGCATGAATGACATGAAAAGAAGTGGTTAGTTTGAGAATAATGACTAGTCCTTGAGAATATGAGAAAATAAAATTAAATAGAGCTCAGTTTATTTGTTAATTGTTATGTTAGAATATTCTACTTGTACATTAAGCATTATATAAATGACAAAACACTCATATTGAGTGCAAGAAGGGAAAAGGTTAAGGTGTGATTATAGTGACATTACACTTTTCCCCCCTCCGTTGACTTGCATGTGAGTCACTATAAAGATGCATGTGAAATTAAAACAAGTAGCGAACATGAAAGTGAATATCTATGTGTACATTAAGAAGATACATAAGGATGGTAATTTTGTATCCTTTCCTTGATATGTGTGCTTCATATGACCTTACAAACATAGAAGAAAATTTTCTAATGAGTAACATCTATCAAGCATTTGAATATAAGCATAAACATAATTATAGAAAAAAATTACAAATAAAATGTCAAGTAAAAATAGTTGTACAATAGCTTGCAAAAAGGGCAAAGTAAAATTGATATAAGCACAATTGCATATGCCTCTACAAGTATTGTATATAGCTTGACTTTTGTTCTCTCCTCTAGTGCACAAATCTTCATGTTCGTATGTCAAGTAACACATGATGTTATGCCTTGTTCTTCACATTCTCCCTCACATTACTAGTGATTTTAAGAAATTTATGCATGGTTAAATTTGGGGATTGAAGAATATTGATGTAATTGATTAAGATAAGCAATGTTTTCAAAGGGTTCCAGTGTAGGAAAAAGCTTTAAGCACAACCAAACACCAAAAAATAGCAAGAGGAAACACAAAAAGACTACAAAGAACAAAGACTCATAAAAATGAAACAACCCATCCTAAGTCAAAGTTGTTAGGACTAGTCCCAAGAGATAACTAAGAGGAGGGGGGGGTGGTGAATTAGTTATCTACACGATTCAATTCTTTATCCAATTAAGTATATAAGAACATTAAACATAAACACAATATGAGAACACTTAACACAACACCACAATTTTGGTTATGGGGAAACCCAAATAGGTAAAAACCCCGGTGGGAATTAGCAGCCACTATGAACTGCACTAGAGTATTATGATCTATGTTAAAAGATCTCACAACCCTATTAGGAGTTGATCTTTACATTGCATTAAGTACAGTGACCTAGTCAAGGGTCGGAACCTGTTAGCAGTCTTTTACAATTAACCCTATTAGAGGTGAGGAAGTACTGTCTAGGATCACACTGCTCAAAGGGATGAAGGCTGCAAACCTTTGGTTTAACAGATACACACTATATTTGGATCTTGGTGAGCTGTGCGTAGACCTTTTGTCTTGATTAGTTCCAATGAATAGCATATACTCTCTACTTTTTCACATAGACCTTTTGCTGATGGCTCAACATTTCACACTCTCTTCTCTACTCTTATCTTTCAACATCTGTCATGCTTAGCAATCACAAATGACTACCTATAAATCTATTTCCTCTAAATGGTATAATCAAGTCAGCCTATTAGCACCATCTTGAAATCATATTAGAGAAACAATATAACTCTCCAATAAAATCTCAGTCGACTCTACTAAGAACGCAACACAAATTGGGACTGATCAACTCAATATGAGTAGACACATTGCTTCACACTGTCGGCTCCACCAAATTGACAAATACTTTCTTCTCATGTTGAATTACGTCATTCACTCTTAACCAAGAATTCTTAACTCATCTCCAAACACTAATCCAAAAACAAATATCAATCTGATAGGCGCAACTACTACAACAATAAAAATAATGTCATCTCTACCACATAAACTTAGGAAACTATGACTGTCAACTGGAGACTTCATAACTCAACATGTACTACATATCTAACTCTGCATCCATGAACATAGCATCATACATATGTCTACAACATAAATATAAACTTGCAAGGATTCATTACAACCATACTATAAATCACATCCAGAACTCTTCCTGGGACCTGTCAAGAACACTCATTGACACAAACAACTGCATTACCATCTTCACTTAGAATCAACCTCTACGTCTATGATATCATGCTAATAACATATCTAAGAAACATATACTCAAGGCTCTCTCCTTTAGGCTTCCACACATGCTACTTACCATATGTTGTCATCAATGACAAACATACAGTCAACAATCTGGCTTGCTGACAAATCTCTAACAATCTCCCCCTTTGGCATTGATGGCAACATATGGAATGAAAAACACAACCAATCCAATTGTACAATTCTTTTATAATATTCTCCATTTCCTCAATAAAACTTCCCCAAGGATGAATCCTCCATATGTTCTTGAATTCTTTGAATATCAACTGCTATATCTCCTTACTATATACTCACCCTTACTTCATACTCCTCAACTGTATATAATCTCTATTTTTGAATTGTTTTTCATGACTATATATACTCCCCCTTTGACATCAATGGCAAAGGGCGCCAAATAATTAAGCACTGGTACTACTCCTGAAGTAGAGTCGTCAACCCTTCATTAGACACTAAGGATTGATGCACTCCTACAAACTCTAATCAGATTTAGGGAAGGGAGTTACTCCTAGCTTCTCCCTGAGATACTCAAATGTATCCTTAGGTAAAGGCTTTGTGAATATGTCTGCTAGTTGATCTTTTGTGCTCATATAGTCCATCTTTAGTTCTTTCTCCGCTACTTTCTCTCTTAGAAAGTGATATTTTATCTCAATGTGTTTTGTCTTTGCATGCATCACAGGGTTCTTTGACATATTGATAGTGCTAGTGTTATCACAATGAATAACAATAGGATAATCAATCTGAATACCAAAATCTTTTATCATCTTCTTGATCCACACAATTGTAGAGAAATTTAATGTTGTTGCAACATACTCTGCTTTTGTTGTTGACTAGGAAATACAATTTTGCTTCTTACTTGTCCAAGTAACAAGTCTATCTCCTAGAAATACTACTCCTCTTAAGGTACTCCTTCTATCATCCACACATCCTGCCCAATCTCCATCTGTATATACATGAAGCTCTACATTTTTTGAATTAGGATACCATAAACCATAGTCTATAGTTCCTCTTAAGTATCTGAATATCATCTTTACTACCATGAGATTATTTTTCTTAGGTTCTGATGTAAATCTTCCAACTATACCAATTGCATTGGAAATATCTGGTCTAGATTGAGTAAGATAGATTAGTTTACCAATCATAGACTTATACAAGGTTATGTCTATTTCTGTTGAATCATCTTCTTTTGAAAGCTTGAATCCAATTATCATAGGGATACTTACAGGCTTACAATCATCCATCTTGAACTTCTTCAATATCTCTTTTACATACTTAGACTGATTAACGAAAATACCTTTGTCTGTCTGCTGCACATTTAGTCCCAAAAGGAAGTTGATAGGTCCAATCATGCTCCTTTCAAATTCACTTTGCATCTCCTTAGAAAATTCAGCACTAAGCTTGACATTACCACCAAAGATAATGTCATCAACAAATATGGCAACCAACAACAATCCATCAGATGTTTCTCTTATGAATAAATTACAATATGTTGCTCCTTTCTTGAATCCAATTTTTGTCAAGTATCCATCAAGTCTTTCATACCATGCTCTAGGGGCTTGCTTAAGTCCATAGAGGGCTTTCTTCAATCTGTATACCATATCAGGTCTGTCTGATAAGGTGAATCCTTCAGGCTGCTCTATGTATACTTCTTCCTTCAACTCTCCATTTAGGAATGCTGACTTGACATCCATCTGGTATACCTTAAAGTCTTTGAATGTAGCATAGGCTAGAAACAACTTTATGTCTTCCAATCTTCTTACAGGGGAAAATGTATATGAATAATCAATTCCTTCTCTTTGTGCATATCCTTTGCATACTAGTCTTTCTTTGTTTCTTACCACTGTTCCATCTTCATTCATCTTATTTCTGAATATCCACTTGGTTCCAATCACATTCTTATCACTAGGCCTAGGGACCAATTCCCAAGTATCATTCTTAATTATTTGATCTAGCTCTTCTTTCATTTCTTCATGCCAATCTGAATCATTACATGCATCTTCAACACTTAAAGGTTCAAACTGTGAAAGTAAACGTACCTTTTCATTTGCTTTTGAACCTTTTGCTTTTCATCTTGTCATGACTTTGTTGTTCTGATCTCCAATGATGTCTTCCTTTGAATGATATCTAGATGTGAATTCAGGAACATTAGGTGTGACTCTCTCATCAAATTTTGTCCTCTTTTGAAATCAATCCAAGGATAATCTCCAAGAAATCCACATTCCTTGACTCCCACTGACCCTCACCACTAAGGAGATTCTGAAAAAATATAACCGCTTCTTGTTCAATGTCCTCTTTCTCTGTCACTACAACCTCGACTTTATTGATGTTCCAATTCCTCCCGGCCTTAGTAGAGTTATGAAAAAAATTTAGTATTATGGTCCCTAACTTTCAACCAAACTTCTTTGGATTTACACTTCCAATATATCTCCTCTCTAGCCAAAATCTCCTTACAGTCTTTGATCAACTCTTTCTCCTTGAAGAATTTAGACTCGGACATACCATGTTGTAGAAAAAATTCAATGAGGTCTCTCAACTCATGCTCTATGCAGATTTTCTTGTTGAATACATTTTTCAAAGAAGACTTATTCCACTCTTTTAGTTTCTCTTTAAGAGCTTTTCAATTTCCTATGAAAAATGAACATCCTTGTGCCACTAAATTGATCCAAATCCAACCACCTTTCCTTCAGTAATTCAACAAAATTTGGCCATCTAAACCAGATGCTTTCAAATTTAAATGGATTCTTGATTGGTTTTTCCACCTCAAAAAGGAAAAGCTCCATAGGAAAGTGATCTAAGATCGGACAAGGAACAATTGAGGATTTAGTTTGAACATCCAGAGTATTTCAGTTTTCTGATATTAGAAACTGATCAAGTCTTCCCACTATGTTGGAAAACCATTTCCTCCTATTTGTCCATGTGTATTTACCATTCGAGGGAACAATGTCGGTTAAACCACAATTACCAATGAAATTGGCAAAATCAATCTAGACCTAACCCATTTTACCAAGGCCACTAATCTTCTCATATGCATGTAGAATAGCATTAAAATCCCCCCTATAACAATAAGATGTTCATGCTGGGACTTATCATTCTCCAAAGGACTCCAAAGAATCAATTTCTCCATGGTTTCAAGGTGTTTGTTTTAATGTATAATTTTATTGTTGGACTTAATATTCTTAACTGACAATTGATGACTAGCACTATTGAGGAAGATCTTTGGTGGGTTTATTAGGTAAGGATTTTTTGTTTGATCAAATTTCTAAACAAATCAATTTAATGATTTTAAACCACAATGGAAGATCCGTGTATTCATGTAATTTCTTTAGAGAGTTAAATGTAATGTTGATGCCATGGTTTAGTGATGATGTAATATCTAATATACAAGTTTGTATTACTTAATCTATTTATAATAGATAGATAGAGGAGGGGGTCTATAAAGGAAGCAGCGGCTAAGCTCTATACAAAGACAAAAAAAAAAAAAAAGAACAGATGGTGAAAATTTTGCAAAAATCTATTGTGTTTTCTATTTTTTGAAATTTGGTCAACGATACATTTTGTAGGGAGCTTAGCCACGTCCTAAATCATCAACCATATAAGGGACACATCTCCCAATGCATTTCTTTGTGAATATACTATTGATCATTTATATGACTACATAGCTACTTCCTTTATATGTAGTTATATAAATGGTCAATCATATATTTATAAAGAAACGCATTGAGAGATGTGTCCCTTATATGGTTCATGATTTATATCCCTGCATGGACATTTCCATCTATAAGAGCCCAAACTTAAAATTTGAAATATAGGGATCAATTCTATAACTTTTGGAATTGACTAATCAATTTCACAATAGTATGAATGACATGAAAAGAAGTGGTTACTTTGAGAATAATGACTAGTCCTTGAGAATATGAGCAAATAAAATTAAATAGAGCTTAACTTATTTGTTAATTTTTATGTTAGAATATTCCACTTGTACATTAGTCATTATATAAATGACAAAACAATCATATTGAGTGGAGAAGGGAAAAGGTTAAGGGGTGATTACAGTGACATTACTCTTTTTTCCCCTCCTTTGACTTGCATGTGAGTCACTATAGAGATGCATGTGAAAGTAAAACAAGTAGAGAACATGAAAGTAAATATCTATGCATATGTTAAAAAGATAAATAAAGATGCTAATTTTGTATACTTTCCTTGTTATGTGTGCTTCATATGACCCTACAAACATAGAAGAAATTTTTCTAATGAGTAACATCTATCAAGTATTTGAATATAAGCATAAACATAATTATAGAAAAAAATTACAAACAAAAAGTAAAGTAAAAATGGTTGTACAATAGCATGCAAAAATGGAAAGTAAAATTGATATAAGCATAATTACATATGCTTCTACTAGCATTGCATATAGCTTAACTTTTGTTCATAATTGCATATAAACTAACTTTTTTGAGACAAGGAGTCATAGAATCACTAACATAATCTTCTACCAGGCACAAATCATATTAATTGAGGAGTCCAATAATCCATTTATATCTACCTTTAATATCTACTTTTTGAACCTCCTATAGGACAAGGGAATCCATTTTATGATTCCATAAATCCTTCTTCATCCAAACAAAGTGCTGTTTTTAATTCTTCATCCAAATATTGGAAGCAGGACCCATTATACCACAATAAAAATAGAATATTTTAGGAGTCTTCATAGTCTATCTATTGCAGTGTGCCCAACTAACATTTTTTTAAGAAAAGGTAATCTGAGAGGGGAGCTTCTGGTTTTTGTCCACAAATACACAAAATCTAGCAAATAAAACCCTCCTCATAAATTTAATGAGCACAATATCATCTAAACGAAGTTATGAATAATCATGAAAACCTTTTCATTCTAAAATTTCATAGGTAACCCTTGCAAGCTAACTTGAATATTTTAGTCACTAGGTTAAAATCAGAAGACAAAATTTGAAGACTAAGACCATTTAAACGTAGAAACTGGAGGCCTTCCTAAAGAATCGTTGAACTATCTTTTAGTAAGAAAAGGAAAAAAAGAAAAAACCATTGAAGAAGATCCATCTTCTAACAGTAATAATATTAAGTCAATTTCTGCATAATCTCTCAACAAATGAGTTCCTAAGCCAAAGAGACTATTCAGCAAGGATAAAGTTAAGAACGTCAATGTAAATATGTGCATCCTCTATACCCACAAGAGATATGCCCGTAACAAAACTCTCAACATCTTTCACCTCACCCTTATCATCAAGATCTAGAACAAATACCAACGAAGCAGCCGCCACCGCCACAAGAACATTAGAGCTGACATCAGGGGTAGGGTCAAGAACAACAACCAACTGAGAAGGGGCAACTTGAACTCACAACAGGGGTTGGCTCAAGTATAGCATCTAAAGAAGCAGGAACAACAAAACTCGCATTTGTCTTCACACATTCTAGAGGAGAAACCACCAACTGAGTAACATTCTCACCATAGTCTTCTAAAACTTGTTAGAAGATTGAAATCTCCTTTCATTCTGATTACTGATTAGTGTAAGAAGGTTTTGGCAGATTGGGAACTTTAGTCTTTATCGAGAAAGATGAAGGACTAGTAAGCTGTTGTTTCTAGAATTGATTGTGTTTTCATTTTTTTGAATCATCCTATTTCTTCTTCAGCAGAAGAGAGCATCCGAAACGTTGAAAACATAATCAATTCCAAAAACAACAGCTTATTATATGATGAATTGTAGAAAACTTATGTCTTTAAGATAAAGGACTATTAAAAGAGAATAAGAACCTTTTAGCATACCCAAATACTCATCAATACCCATGACTCTACTACTAGAAACAGAGGTCACCTATCTTATTCGCCTTTTTGTGCGCTTCCAAGAGGATGTTGAGAAGATCATCCTGTTCATGTGGGTTATCCCCATCAAAAAGCCAGAAGTCAAAAGAAGATGGGGAAGAAAGAAAATCATTATCCTCTTCCCACAACACCCATCATCACTTCCAACCACTTAATCAACAACCAGAGCTTCATGAGCAACAGAAGCACCAGCAACCCCTTCACTCGCCGCCCCCCTTCACTCGCCGCCATCTGAGAGGACTCAGATGTGCAAACCGCCAAGGAATAAATGAATTAATGAATTACTTTGTTCTGCCTTATTTAGTTTAACAATGCTAACAACTGAATTATTAAAAGATAGAATAAATCTCTCTCAATTCTTTATATGAAGTTGAAGGAGGTTTATAACTAATGCAATGCGCATTGAATGTATACAAAGAAAGAAATCCATACATCATCTGAATAAAGGTTCAGATCAAGATAACCAAGGTAGTTATACTGAAAGAGCTTAAGCAGCCCCTGCATTGACCTGAGAGCAGAGTTATGATGGAAATATTTTAATTGATTTACATTCTTTTTCAATTATTCAAAAGTTATACTGTTCTTAAAATTAGGGGAGAAAATCTGCAGTTCTGTGTTTGGCAGGGGAGAAGGAGAGTGCATTCAGTCAGGAAGCAAGGTTTCAAAGGAAGAGTGATGGATGTAGTTCAGGATTTGTCCGAGCTTTTGGGTTTCAAGTTATTTATCTAGATTATTACTTATTAGTTTTTTTTAAACTAATTTTTTTTTTCATTGTAACAGTTTTGTTTAAGATAGTGTAATAATTTTTTTGGTTGTTGTCAACGGATTCTTGGTTGCTGGTGAAGTTGAATAGTTTTCAATGAGCCTATCAGAGATCAAGTCTTGCTGAGTACAAAGCTCCGACATCATAAAAAATGAGGTGATTTTAGCAGCCTAACAGATCTGAACCTCCATCACCAAAAAAATAAAAAATTTAATTGTTTATTGAACTAAAATAATATATTTAAACAAATCATAATTTAAACCCTTTTAAAATCCATTTCTAATTTTAATTTCTAACAGTGAAAAAAAAAATCTATGTTTGCAAACAACTTGACATATGGACTGCCTCTTCAAGAGAATAAGAAATCTCTTACATCGATTCATCCACACTAAAACACACATATATCCGATTTCTTACAAAATACAAACTCATAACCTTTATATATATTCTCCATCTCTTACAAATTCAAACTCCTCTTTTAAAAGTACAATTTTTTAATTATTAAAAATTCTATGTAGAAGCTTTTAGCCAAAGATCATAACTCTGGCAACAATAAGTCGTGAACAGACTTCCATCTACATAATTCACCGCCCAACTGTCCACTGCAAACATTACACAAAATTAGAATTAGAAAATTCAATTCAAGCATGAGTCTTCTTTTCTTATGCTTGAGCAGACGCAATTCCCTTACTCAAATCAATATCTACAAAAGTTTGAAAATAGAATTCAATTTTATTTTTAATATTACCCGGAGAAGAGGTGAATTTCCTTTTCTATAGGGAGCCTGAGGAGTTGATCTAGGCTTACTGGGCACTGTTTCTTGTGGGGCACTTTCTTCCCTTGCCCTCTGCAATTTCTCTACACTATAACCAGGGAAGTTAATTCTGTGTTAGCTGATCATCACACTGATAAATCCCCAGTAAACTTGATACACAAGGATTGCCATGACAATTCATTCTCCCATTTGAATTTCAAAGAAAAAAAATGTACCCAACAATCTAAATTTATAAAACCATTCTGAAAACAGAAGTTTAAGCCTCACCGTTGTTGGGCAGCCATTGCAGCCTTGTACCGTGCTTCTCTCGCTCTTTCTGCTTCCCTTTTCTTTCTTACAGTTCTGTTGAACCAATTTTCTAGGATGGATAACAATGCTCCCATGGCTAATTTGCAGGAGGAAATCCAAAGCTGATTACAATAGGAGCAATGAGCATTAGAACTCAAATAAGGGCTCTAACTAGACTCTAGACGTATCACGCAAGCCACAGGATTAAATAAGACGACTTGACTTCGAAGTCTCAGCCAGGAAACAGGGCTTGACTCATATTTCACCCAAACTCACTAACATTAAATATATAATAACAAGGACAAGGACATGTCGTATTGGCGCCCGTTGAGCTCTATACTAAAGACAAAAAAAAGTCAAATTTTTTTTTTCAGATTTGCAAAAAAATCACATCATGAAAAACAAATGTTGAAAATTTCACGAAAATCTGTTGTCTTTTCTCTTTTTTAAAATTTTATCAACGGTACATTTTGTCTCGAGCTTAGCTGCAACCTGCCATATTTACTAGAAAATAGAGTATAGGTTGGCATTGAAATTCTACATATAATTGTTAGGGCCAAATGTATATTCATGTCAATTTTCATTGAAATTTATGTTTCTTTTGAAGAAATACATTTATAAGTGTAGGGAAAGAGCACCACTTGTTGTCTATGTTCTAGTTATTCGCTAATTAAAAGTCTATTAAAAAATCATCTACTAGACTAATAGCCGCCCATTTTTTTGAAAAAATGGTTTGTACTTAGATCAAGCGTGCAACTTTATTGGTATCAACAATGCACTATTATTAGGGAATTTGTGCACAAGTATAGGATCGATTGTGCAATTATTTTGGTTGTCAAAACAATCGAGTAATGGGGCAATAGGGAATATGTCTTGGATTGCATTTTGAAACAACCACTTTTTGACCCTTGCATGCACAATGGATCCCACAATGTTTGTCTTTACTACCTAAAAACCTAAACAATAGCTATAAGCATTTAAGACACATACGAAGATAACAAAAGAAAAATCATTGATTTCTGATATACAGTTTAGGAGCTTAGTGTTAGGAATGAATGCTGGATGTTGGCAGTCATTCTGTAGCAATTGTTGTTGCATTCATGACTATGATTGTCATTGATGTCAACACAGTGATCTTCTGGAAACTAGCAGAGAAGCAGACAGTGTTTTGATTAGTGCACGTGGGATATTGCAGTTGGAGCTATGCGATGTTGAGGTTATACTCTTTGATATGTTATATGTCTATGGTTAAGAGTGCAGACAGTAATTCATTGATTCATGAAAGTTATGAGCATTTTGGTAGAAGCAGTATTCAGGCAATGTTCCTGAGTAGCGGTTTGTGGAAATCGGATGATATCTCCTAATCGGGATGGAATCTGGTTTTGCGCAGTTAAAGGGAAGTTTGAGACACATTGTTGGTGACATGGTTCACAACGCAAACTTTGAGGTCACATGAGTGAAAAGATATTGCATTTGGAAGCTGACAATTTTGTGTAATTTTGATGTAGCGTGTGGAATCTTTTATTTTGTAATTGTGTGCCGACTCATTTCTAATTATTTGAGTATGGTATAAAGGAAGGAATGTTTTTCCTTGCTGGAATGAAGAGTGTGGATAAAAAAGAAATGTGAGCATGGTATAATGCGAATGTAAGCATGAAGTGAAGAAAAGAGCCTATGAAGTTGTGAAAGCGAAATTGTGAAGGAAGACATGCGAAGTATAGAGATCTGGAATTGGGATCTGGTGTAGCAGTGAGTGCGGTTTGGCACAGTGAGGAGGTAACATATTTCATATTATTCTGCTGAATAATATTAAGGTTATTTGGACAGTGTGTTCAGTGACCTTACCCTAAAGCTGTTTGGGGAGTGGGTCCTTCTGTCTTCCATAACTCTTAACAGAGTTAGAATCTTTTAACAGCGATTCAAAATCTCCTAACAGGGATTCATATGTACTGAATGTATTTCATAAGACTCCTAACAGAGTCCATCCTTTCACAAGGAATATTTATATTAGTGTATCTTTTGTGGGCATCATTCCCACTGGGGTTTACTCTTTGATCAAGAGGTTCCCTAGTCAACATATCTTGTGTTATTGTGTCATTGTGTATGAATATCTTTCAATGGTTAGTAATTGCATTGCTTACATGGTTAAATGATGTTGAAGTTGATAAAGGTTATAACTATCAAATTAACTGATTCACCCACCCCCCCCACCCCTCTCAGTTATCTTGGTGGACTTTACTTTTAACACTTAGGGTATGTGGACTTAGCTATAACGGCTAGTGGCGCTCTTCTTCTATAGAGGAGATCAGGACCTAGTACTTGAGCACCCTAATTTGTTGCTTCTCAAAAACCTATGTGGAAATTTTACACTGCTCCCAATTCTTACAACAACTTACTTGACAAGTCTCATGCTTATATCTAAGGTTTTAGGGCCACGTCAGCATGTTTTATGTTGAGTTGTTCAAAATAGTCGCAAGAAAGTGAGACTGATACTTGTGCACTAAGTCATTTTTTTTATGGTGCATTGATATGGCATCACATGATTTGTTGTTTTAGTTCTAAGAATACATTTCATTCAATTATCGGTAGCCATCATCAACAATAACAATTTTAAAGTCATAACTATTGGTGCAATATTGTTAAAAATATTGGGCAAGAAATCAACAAGTCTTATAACAACCATTGAAGCATCTCACCTATAAGTAGTGTAATTTTATGTATAGTTTGGTTTATTCTTCTAACATTTACATATTTTATCCAAATGTATGCAAATATTCTTAGTATATGCACATACTCTAAACTATTGAAATATTCACAATTATCATGATTATCCACACTTATTTTCATATAGCTGCTATTTTCAACCCACATATGACCATTTGCCCACCTAAGCTCATTTTTGTAGTTATAGGCTCAACTTTTCCATCTTAAGCTTAACCCCAATATTTCCAAAATATAAAAAGTCAAATTTAACTAACTAGCCCTCTTTACTTTTTTTACTTGAACCAAGTGTGTTTTTGTGAGTTTCACTACTATGTGGTAGAATATAAAGGTATTTGTTTACATTCATTTCACATCTCTCATTTTTCAATTGTTCTCCCATCCTAGAGGATTAATGAAACAATCAAAAGTGAAATATTTGAATCTGATACACTAAAAGAAGCAAGAAACCCTTGCTTATTGATTTTGACCTTTTGTACACATTTATGTGGGTTAACCTAGTGAAACATCTACCCTCGTGGCATAGTTTTAGCCTTTCCAAGATATTTAAAAATATTTCCTATCATCAAATACTAGAAAAGAGTAGAATAGACAAAGTTCAATCAAGAGAGTAACAATGAAATTGACAAACTCGACTCTAGATAATGCTTAGAATTAACACAAAATCCGAAGCACTACATAAATAATGATATCACACTTCCTAGGCCAAAAATGATCAAGGTTCAAAATATTCAACACCACTTAAATTATTCAATCAATTACCAATATTTTCTATTTGATTTTTATATTATATACAATTTTTTATATTAATCACTAGCATAACAAGGGTGATGACCCTTACAGAACCACAACCCATTAGAGTCAAAATAGATCAACAACATATTAATAATTACGGTGATGGATGTTACAAGTATAGGCCATTAACGACGCACTAAGAGAAAAATTAGTAGCCCACCTCAAGAGTGGGTAGATGACTCACCCACAACACTGGGAGAAGAGTGAGGGGTTACAAAATATTTTTTTCTATGTCATTAGAAAACTATCCAGGTGATACTATCACTAGGATCCCCACCACAAGGAGCAAGTGGTCAAGTCTCACAGAGTGTTGAGAAGGTTGCACATTATCACTAGGATTGCACATTATATAACATTTGTTATCAATACGTCAATGACTTGAATAAATTATCACACATTTGTTGGTCTAGATTAATTCATAAGATGGATGCATTTAATATGATTATCATGGGTTATTGTTCAATGAAACTTTATTTTCCTTTACATTTTGATGAACTTGTCAATCTTGCTAACCTAGTTTCCCTTTTAGGGTTTCTCATCATAGTAAGGTCTTCAAGTCTACAAGTTTCATATCTAAACTTCTTTGTGCTTCATCATGATTCATTTATTTATGTTTCTTAGTTAATATTTGGTGCTTATGCAAACTTCATATCTATCATGCATCCTCAATTTATTTAGACAAGGGCTTTGTGCTTTATATTTATTTGGGGTTTTGTTCTATTTATTTACAAATCTTATTGGCTTCTCATTTTTTTTCTATGATTTCCATTACCACTTTCCATAGTATCATTAATGCCACAAGCTACTCAAGATCATAATCTTCCTCCAAGAAGAGTTCTCATTTAAGCCCTAATGCATGTTCTCATTTCGGTGTCAATGATATCTTTAATGGTGACCATATTGGGACAAACTTGGATGGTTGTGAAGATGATGATCATGAGGCACATTTGTCTCAACAAGGTATTCATCATGTGTAGGACAAACTCCAATAGATGCTCTCCAACAAAAAAATTCTATTAATTAATTGGGAAAACTCGTTTATAATGCATTAATACAAATCTTAGATCATGAAACAAGCTTTTTACAAGATCTTGGATCCTTAATGAATCTTTCTAGTGGTGCATCATCCTCTTCTATTTCCAGCTCTACCACTTCCTTAGCTACTGTCACCATTAACCTTATTTTTACTCCTAACAACTTCATTGTTCCTACCTCATTTTACATTTGATTTCCTAAAGGTTACATTATTTCATTACTTCCATTAATACTTCTATCCTTTCTACCATTTCACTTGTTTCCACATGTTCTACTATTATGTAATCTATCCTCATTCCAAGTCATAACCAACACCTATTATTCTATATCCAACCTAGTTACTACTATAACCATGCCTCTAACCCATCTTCACTCATTTTTCTTACAAAATACAAGCTCATAACCTTTATATATATTCTCCATCTCTTACAAATTCAAACACGTCTTTAAAAAATACAATTTTTAATTATTAAAAATGCTATGTAGAAGCTTTTACCCAGAGATCATAGCTCTGGCAACAATAAGTCGTGAACAGACTTCCATCCACATAATTCACCGCCCAACTGTCCACTGCAAACATTACACAGCAATAGAAAATGCAATTTGAGCATGAGTTTTTCCCTTACTCAAATCAATATCTACTAAAGTTTGAAAATAGAATTGAATTTTATTTTGAATATTACCCGGAGAAGAGATGAATTTCCTCTTCTATAGGAAGCCTGAGGAGTTGATCTAGGCTTACTGGGCACTGTTTCTTCCCTTGCCCTCTACAATTTCTCTACACTATAACCACGGAAGTTAATTCTGTGTTAGCTGATCATCACACTGATATATCCCCAGTAAACTTGATACACAAGGATTGCCATGACAATACATTCTCCCAATTGAATTTCAAAGAAAAGAAAAAGTACCCAACAATATAAATTTATAAAACCATTCTGAAAAATAAAAATTAAGCCTCACCGTTGTTGGGCAGCCATTGCAGCCTTGTACCGTGCTTCTCTCTCTCTTTCTGCTTCCCTGTTCTTTCTTACAGTTCTGTTGAACCAATTTGCTGGGATGGATAACAATGCTCCCATGGCAAATTTGCAGGAGGAAATCCAAAGCTGATTACAATAGGAGCAATGAGCACTAGAACTCAAATAAGGGCTCAAACTAGACTCTAGACGTATCACGCAAGCCACAGGATTAAATAAGACGACTTGACTTCGAAGTCTCAGCCAGGAAATGGGGCTTGACGGATATGCCACCCAAACTCACTATCATTAAATATATAATGACAAGGACAAGGACATGTCATATTGGCGTCCGCTAAGTTCCAGACAGAATGTACTAAAGACAAAAAAAAGTCAAACGTGTTTTTTCAAATTTGTAAAAACACAGCGATTTTCTTGCAATTTTTTTTGTGGTTTACGACCTCAAAATGTGCAGATCATGAAGAACAATGTTGAAAATTTCACATAAATCTGGCGCAACCTGCCATATTTACTAGAAAATAGAGTATAGGTTGATATTGAAATTCTACATATAATTGTTAGGGCCAAATGTATATTCATGTCAATTTTCATTGAAATTTATATTTCTTTTGAAGAAATACATTGATAAGTGCAGGGAAAGAGCACCACTTGTTGTCTATGTTCTAGTTATTTGCTAATTAAAAGTCTATTAAAAAATCATCTACTAGACTAATAGCCGCCCATTTTCTCGAGAAAATGGTTAGTACTTAGATCAAGTGCGCAACTTTATTGGTATCAACAATGCGCTATTATTAGGCATTTGTGCGAAAATATTAGATCAATTGTGCAAATTTTTTGGTTGTCAAAACGATGAGTAATGGAGCAATATGGAATATGTTTCGGATTGCATTTTGAAACATTCACTTTTTGACCCTTGCACGCACAATGGATCCCACAATGTTTGTCTTTACTACCCAAAAACCAAAACAATAGTTGTAAGCATTTAAGACACATACAAAGATAACAAAAGAAAAATCATTGAATTCTGATATATAGTTTAGGAGCTTAGGGTATGTGGACTTAGCTATAACGGCTATTGGCGCTCTTCTTCTATAGAGGAGATCATGACCTAGTAGTTGAGCACCCTAACTTGTTGCTTCTCAAAAACCTATGTGGAAATTTTACACCACTCCCAATTCTTACAACAACTTACTTGACAAGTCTGGTGCTTATAACTAAGGTTTTAGGGCCACGTCAGCGTGTTTTATGTTGAGTTGTTCAAAACGGTCGCAAGAAAGTGAGAATGATACTTGTGCACTTAGTCATTTTTTTTTATGGTGCATTGATATGGCATCACATGATTTGTTGTTTTAGTTTTAAGAATACGTTTCGTTCAATTATGGGTTGCCATCATCAACACTAACAATTTTAAAGTCATAACTATTGGTGCAATATTGTTAAAAATATTGGGCAAGAAATCAACAAGTCTTATAACAACTATTGAAGCATCTCCCCTATAAGTAGTGTAATTTTATATATAGTTTGGTTTATTCTTCTAACATTTACATATGTTATCCAAATGCATGCAAATATTCTTAGTATATGCACATACTCTAAACTATTGAAATATTCACAATTATCATGATTATCTACACACTTATTTTCATATAGCTGCTATTTTCAACCCACATATGACCTTTTGCCCACCTAAGCTCATTTTTGTAGTTATAGGCTCAACTTTTCCATCTTGAGCCTAATCCCAACATTTCCAAAATATAAAAAGTCAAATTTAACTAACTAGCCCTCTTTACTTTTTTGACTTGAACCAAGTATGTTTTTGTGAGTTTCACTACTATGTGGTAGAATATAAAGGTATTTGTTTACATTCATTTCACATCTCTCATTTTTCAATTGTTCTCCCATCCTAAAGCATTAAAGGAATAATCAAAAGTGAAATATTTGAATTTGATACACTAAAATAAGCAAGAAACCCTTGCTTATTGATTTTGACCTTTTGTACACATTTATGTGGGTTAACCTAGGGAAACATCTCCCCTCATGGCATAATTTTAGCCTTTCCAAGATATTAAAAAATATTTTCTATCATCAAATACTACAAAAGAGTAGAATAGACAAAGTTCAATCAAGAGAGTAACAATGAAATTGACAAACTTGCCTCTAGATAATACTTACAATTAACATAAAATACGAAGCACTATATAAATAAAGATATCACACTTCCTAGGCCAAAATTGATCAAGGTTAAAAATATTCAACATGTCACTAAAATTATTCAATCAATTACCAATATTTTCTATTTGATTTTCATATTATATAACATTTTTTATATTAATCAATAGCATAACAAGGGTGTTGACCCTTACAAAACCACAACCCATTAGAGTCAAAAGAGATCAACAACATATTAACAATTACGGTGATGGATGTTACAAGTATAGGCCATTAACGATGCACTAAGAGAAAAGTTAGTAGCCCGCCTCAACAGTGGGTAGATGACTCGCACACAACACTGGGAGAAGAGTGAGGGGTTACAAAATATTTTTTTCTACATCATTAGAAAACCATCCAGGTGATACTATCACTAGGATCCCCACCACAAGGAGCAAGTGGTCAAGTCTCACAGAGTGTTGAGAAGGTTGCACATTATCACTAGGATTGCACATTATATAACATTTGTTATCAATACGTCAATAACTTGATTAAATTATCACACATTTTTTGGTCTAGAATAATTCATAAGATGGATGCATTTAATATGATTATCATGGGTTATTTTTCAATAAAAAATTATTTTCCTTTACTTTTGGTGAACTTGTGAATCTTGCTAACCTAGTTTCCCTTTTAGGGTTTCTCGTCATATTAACGTATTCAAGTCTACAAGTTTCATATCTAAACATCTTTGTGCTCCATCATGATTCATTTATTTATGTTTCTTATTTAGGATTTGCTGCTTATGCAAACTTCAGATCTATCATGCATCCTCGATTTATTTAGACAAGGGTTTTGTGCTTTATATTTATTTGGGGTTTTGTTTTATTTATTTACAAATCTTATTGGCTTATCATGTTTTTTCTATGATTTTCATTACCACTTTCCATAGTATCATTAATGCCACAAGCTAATCAAGATCATAATCTTCCTCTAAGAAGAGTTCTCAATTAAACCCTAGTGCAAGTTCTCATTTCGGTGTCAATGATATCTTTAATGGTGACCATATTGGGACAAACTTGGATGGTTGTGAAGATGATGATCATGAGGCACATTTGTCTCAGAAATATATTCATCATGTGTAGGACAAACTTCAATAGATACTCTCCAACAACAAAAAA
The DNA here is from genome assembly GCA_027943335.1 of Chamaecyparis obtusa. Taxonomy (NCBI): domain Eukaryota; kingdom Viridiplantae; phylum Streptophyta; class Pinopsida; order Cupressales; family Cupressaceae; genus Chamaecyparis; species Chamaecyparis obtusa. The sequence continues at coordinate 504,375 of BSBK01002845.1, forward strand.
ATCTCTTAATTAATTGGGAAAACTCTTTTATAATGCATTAGTAGAATCTTAGATTATGGAACAAGAGTTTTACAAGATCTTGGATCCTTAATGAATCTTTCTAGTGGTGCATCATCCTCTTCCATTTCCAATTCTACCACTTCCTTAGCTACTGTCACCATTAACCTTATTTTTACTCCTAACAACTTCATTGTTCCTACCTCATTTTACATTTGATTTCCCAAAGGTTACATTATTTCATTACTTCCATTAATACTTCTATCCTTTCTACCATTTCACTTGTTTCCTCATGTTCTACTATTATGTAATATATCCTCATTCCAAGTCATAACCAACACCTATTATTCTATATCCAACCTAGTTACTACTTGTATGCAAATTAGATGTCTACTTACTAGAGATGATAAATTAACTATTGAAAGCCAATAAATCAATCTAATGCAACACAATGAAGAATGCAAAGTAACTATGAAATGTTGAAACTAATTAAATTACCTTCACCTACCAATGCAATTTGTCTCCATTGTCCTCCTAACTTTGATTTCTTGGATGTGTTGAGCTCTCAGATTTCCAGTTTGAAGCTCCTTGTCCAAGATGTCACCAAAGTGTGGAGATTGAATGAAATGAGTGCACAATAGCTTATGCAAACTAGTGGATGGAATGCAAATGAAATGAAGATAGTATGGATGTTTGATTGCTTGAATGCTTGAATGCTTGTTCACCAAAATGTTTCTTAGCTCACAAAGGGGAAATGAGGTTCCTTTTATAGAGTTTTGGAAGACCTAGGCCTAGGTGGCACAATCCTATGGTTGAGAATGAAAGGTGGAAGATCCTAGGGTTATGATTGACTTTGTTGAAGGAATTGAGAGAAAGAGGGATGTAGTTGGAATGTGAGAGAAAGAATAGGGAAGATGTTCCTCTCACATTGACATGGAGGAGGAGAAGGTGGAAGGGGAAGACACATGTCAAATGTCTCACAAAGACCAAAGAGAGAAAGAGGGAGAGACCTTTTCCTCATGAGGACTCTTTGTACAAGTGTCCCATGAGTCACCTTTGACCCTTAGAGGTGGCTTGAAAAGCCCCTTAAGAATAGGGAATGTCTCTTGACTTGGTTGTTGAGAGGACATGTGGTCATGAGACTAAGTCCTATGAGGCCACATAGCCCTTAAGAATAGGACATGTGTGGGTGAGGATAATTACTAATAAATAATTAATAATAATTATTTATTTTAGCCAAGATGATGTGTCAAGTGAGTGGGTAAATGAGGTGGACTAGGGGACTTAGTCATTTTTAGGTGATTATATATTTAATTAAATCACTTTAATAAGACTAATTAGAAGACTTAGGATAGAGGAATAAACTATAGTGAATTTACTAAATAAATTAAATAATTTATTTAATAAATAGAGGAATAAATATTAATTAAATAATAAATATTTAATTAATTTATCAAGTCAATATTAATTAAATAATAAATATTTAATTAATTAATGAAGCCATTTTTAAGTGTATACATTTTGCCCCTCTTTGAAATAATGTGCTAGTCACATTGTTTCAAAGAAAAATCAAGCATTTTTGCCCCTGCCCCAGAAAATGTCCTAGACGACCTATGCATGCCCCCTCGAGAGATTGATTGACAAAAAAGATTATTTGAATTTTTATTTGATTGGATTCTATTTTATTTTTGGAGTTGGATAATCAATCTCATGAAAGAACGGTAGAAAAGATGGACGAAAATGGGGTTAAATGGAAGAAAAATAGGAGATAGGGTTCACACACCAAGCATATCAGGTCCACAGGCTATAAATAGGGCTAAGGGTTCCACAATAGGCTCATTATGCACACTTGTCATTTGGAGATTGGAGCTAGAGAGAGAGAAGAGAAAAGCCACTAGGATGTCATTCCCGCTATCAGATCATCGATTCGAGAGGGTCAGATGCTTTGACAGGCCACCAAATTTGGGTGAATTGGTAGGTGATTTGATCCTCTTTGTCAATTTTTGATTTCTAGCATGATTGAATAGGATTTAGCATGTGTAGGTTAGGTCGAATTATAGATTAGATTTTTATAAAATTTTGGTTTTTGGTCCAAAAGTGAATGCGCAGTTGCGGCACATGAATACGCAGCAAATAGGAACGTTTGTGCAAAATTTAAAAACTTATGTGCATTTATTTAGGGAAACTATAAATGTATGTTAGAAGAAATTTTGTGTTGTGCAAATATGAGTTAAAAGTGTGCATAGGTTTTTTCTGTGCATTTGTGTATAATTGTTGCACAAATGTGTATGAAAACTGTGCAAATGTAAAAACCTACGCAAATGTTATAGAATGCTGCACATGCATGTTTCAATGTTGCGCATGTGTGTTAGGTGTTTGAATTTGGTCAAAGTAGATAGTCAATTAGGTCAAACTTGATGTCAATAAGTCGATTTGATCTATCGGTAGTTGATTTTGATCAATTTGAGCAAGATAGGCAACATCGTAGCATGGTCACTAGTTAACCAGTCTTGAATGTAGATAATTGATAGAATCATCTGTTGAAACATGTGATGAACATGTTTGAAATTGATATGATAAGATAGATAGATTGATAGATCAGTTTATCAAGATCTTGATAGCTTGATTTTTGTTGACTTGAATAGGAGGATATCACTGATATTCTGATGTCACGGGAGAGATATCCCATCACACAGAATTTGAGACCAGCACTGTCAGAGATTGCCAGACTACTGATAGAAGCATCTGGGTTGTATCATGTGATCTACATGCCCGAGATTCAGGCGAATCTTAGTATGATGACTGCCTTAGCAAAGAGATGGCACTCGGAGATGAGTACCTTCCATCTTCCGATAGGGGAGATGACAGTTACACTAGAGGATATATATCGCATCCTCTGACTTCCTATCACAAGGGAGTTAGTACAGTACGATCAGCACAGCAGAGTCACAGAGTGTAGAGCCGTATTTGGGGATGATGATATTGATGAGGGAGAGATTAGCTGGGAGGACATGGTGGATTTATATTAGCCTCTACCAATGGTTCTAGCAAGTACGATTGGGGGATTTGTATGCCCTAATCGTAGGTCACACAGATTTGCAGTGGGATGGGGCTGCACATTATAGCAGATGATGGACAGGACCCGATTTGCCTAGGGTGTGTGATTATTAGCACATCTTTATCATGATTTGCATCAGGTAGTGTACCATAGAGGTGCATCTTTATCAGTAGGTGTGACACTGCTCCATGTATGGGCATGGGAGCATATTTTAGTTACTCGACCAGTAGTGATTAGATTCTGGGGTGCAGGTCAACCCTACATACATTTATACTCCTCAATTTTGTCTCAGGCAAAACTGGGACATTTAGAGTTCTAGCAGTATACCTTTAATACGCTTGATACAGTGACATGGAGACCATACCTAGGGTGTGAGCCATGGGACAATGAGAGATAGCTGGGATTTTGTTTTGAATCATGGTGGATTATAGGGTGGACACCCTTCATCATAGAGTGACAGCTGGTTAGTCGGGTCCTGCACCAGTTTGGCAGGATCCAAGGCATGCCTCAGGGAGTTATTGAGTTTGCGAGGATGCATCAGGAGAGGTGGAACTGGGGGCCTATGGTGTCCTTCAATGTAGCAAGGTAGGAGTTTATGGACATGTCATTCCAGGCATGGACTATGAGATAGGGGGTCATAGACCCGGGGATGACAGCAGATTTAGAACAGTTTCTCAGAGATTTTCCAGTTCCACGCTTGATGGATCCAGCAGCGAGGCCACCAGAGAGGGATCCTATAGATAGACGTTGGGGTAGACTCCGAGGAAGAGACAGGCAAGGATGAGGGAGAGGAGGCGGCGGTGACGGTGGAGGAGATGATGGAGATGGTGGAGGAGATAGAGGGAGAGGGGATAGGGCTGGCCCACGGATGAGATGAGGTGGTGTGAGGCAAAGGGGATTGATGCCACCCCCAACTAGACAAGTATCACTAATACATTTGGGGTCATTTTGCGATGGCTATGTGTCGCAATTGCGACAGCTATGTGTCGCAATAGCAACACCCATAGACGTCGCTATTTTTTAGTCGCAAATTGAGACGTCTATGGGTAGCCGTCGCAATTGCGACACATATCCCGTCGCAATGTGACTAAGATTTGTTAGCGGCATGGCCGTCGCCCCCCTGTCGCATGGCTTCGGAGGGCCGTCGCAATCGCGACGGACCTCCCAAGCAATTGCGACGGGCGCCTGCATCGCATTGCGACGGGTTGCCGTCGCAATTGCGACGCCCGTGGGTGGATTAAAAAAAAAAAATTAATTTAATACATTGCTAATGAACCACATTAATGCTTTTTTCTTTCAACAAATGAGGACAGCCACTGTAAAGACAACATGATAATGTACACTCACTGTAAGGACAGTCACAAATGAGGACATCTCACAGTGACTGTCCCTAGTGTAATTGCCACTTGAATGTATTGCTATTCAGCCACATTAATGCTTTTCTTCTTCAACAAATGAGGATAGTCACTGTAAAGACAACATGATAATGTACACAGTGAGTGTACATTATCATGTTGTCTTTACAGTGACTATCCTCATTTGTTGAAGAAGAAAAGCATTAATGTGGCTGAATAGCAATACATTCAAGTGGCAATTACACTAGGGACAGTCACTGTGAGATGTCCTCATTTGTGACTGTCCTTACAGTGAGTGTACATTATCATGTTGTCTTTACAGTGAGTGTACATTATCATGTTGTCTTTACAGTGTCAATATATGCATTATTACTTAAACTGAAGAGTACTCTAAATAATATGTCATTGTGGAGTTCTGATTGCTTCCAATTTGATATACGCTTGTTCTACTTATGTATCCAGCATAATGTAAGAAAAGTTGATGCTTTTAAATAGATTCATTTAGCCATGAAATGCCTGTGCATGTTACATACAAGATTCCAAGTCCCAAAACTGATTACTCATTATAATTCATGTACAGAATGATAATCAACCACGACGAGGCATGCGTAGGCGCTGCTTAGATTTTGAGGCATCAGAAGCTCGTAGAAGAAACTTGACCAATGGCTCATGGAATGCAACAAACTTATTGCCTAAAATAGGAGCATTGGTAACCACAGATGATGGTTTTGAAAAGAACACTTCACCATCAATGTCACGTGAGGGAACTGCAATTTTTGATGGCAAGTAACTTGTAGTATATAAGAGAGATGCAGGTACAGATGCTGGGAATACATTGCTAATGAACCACATTAATGCTTTTTTCCTTCAACAAATGAGGACAGTCACTTTAAAGACAACATGATAATGTACACTCACTGTAAGGATAGTCACAAATGAGGACATCTCACAGTGACTGTCCCTTGTGTAATTGCCACTTGAATGTATTGCTATTCAGCCACATTAATGCTTTTCTTCTTCAACAAATGAGGATAGTCACTCTAAAGACAACATGATAATGTACACGGGCTGTAAGTGTACATTATCATGTTGTCTTTACAGTGACTGTCCTCCTTCAAGTGGCAATTACACAAGGGACAGTCACTGTAAAGGCAACATGATAATGTAGAGAAATGTTGTCATTTGTATTTTCAACAGTGCCGAGAGAGATTCCCTCCGCGAAATCACAGCTACAATTTCTGAGTACGTTGGGTTTATTTTTCTTTTGTCATTATTATGTAATCTGGTATTCAGCTGTTACAGAGCTAAAATACCCAGAAATGAGGACATATCTGTGTTGAATTTATTGTTAGCGGCTTTCGTTATTTAGAAGTTTAATTTTATTTGTTCATCTTTCAAGCACAAATGTTTTGTGGACCGTAACATCTTCATTGTTTCGGGTATGCAATGAAACAGCCGTAACTTGCAACAACCTTCACAGTACTTGTGTACATTATCATGTTGTCTTTACAGTGACTGTCCTCATTCAAGTGGCAATTACACAAGGGACAGTCACTGTGAGATGTCCTCATTTGTGACAAGGACAGTCACACATGAGGACATCTCACAGTGACTGTCCCTTGTGTAATTGCCACTTGAATGTATTGCTATTCAACCACATTTATGGGCCCGTTTGGACCACAGCACACAGTAGCATCTACAGAGAAGAATATCCCAGGTGTAACAAGTTGTAAGAATATACCAACAGTTCTAAGAAGTTCCCTAGCACATAGTAGCATCTACAGAGAAGAATATACAACATGAGGGCAGCCACTGTAAAGACAACATGATAATGTACACTCATTGTATGTGTACATTATCATGTTGTCTTTACAGTGACTGTCCTCATTCAAGTGGCAATTACAGAAGGGACAGTCATTGTGAGATGTCCTCATTTGTGACAAGGATAGTCACACATGAGGACATCTCACAGTGATCGATTGTCCCTTGTGTAATTGCCACTTGAATGTATTGCTATTGAACCACATTAATGCTTTTCTTCTTCAACAAATGAGGACAGTCACTCTAAAGACAACATGATAATGTACACTCATTGTAAGGACAGTCACAAATGAGGACATCTCACAGTGACTGTCCCTTGTGTAATTTCTGCTTGAATTACACAAGGGATAGTCATTGTGAGATGTCCTCATTTGTGACAAGGATAGTCACACATGAGGACATCTCACAGTGATCGATTGTCCCTTGTGTAATTGCCACTTGAATGTATTGCTATTGAACCACATTAATGCTTTTCTTCTTCAACAAATGAGGACAGTCACTCTAAAGACAACATGATAATGTACACTCACTGTAAGGACAGTCACAAATGAGGACATCTCACAGTGACTGTCCCTTGTGTGATTGCCACTTGAATGTATTGCTATTCAGCCACATTAATGCTTTTCTTCTTCAACAAATGAGGATAGTCACTCTAAAGACAACATGATAATGTACACGGGCTGTAAGTGTACATTATCATGTTGTCTTTACAGTGACTGTCCTCCTTCAAGTGGCAATTACACAAGGGACAGTCACTGTAAAGGCAACATGATAATGTAGAGAAACATTGTCATTTGTATTTTCAACAGTGCCGAGAGAGATTCCCTCCGCAAAATCACAGCTACAATTTTTGAGTACGTTGGGTTTATTTTTCTTTTGTCATTATTATGTAATCTGGTATTCAGCTGTTATAGAGCTAAAATACCCAGAAATGAGGACATATCTGTGTTGAATTTATTGTTAGCGGCTTTGGTTATTTAGAAGTTTAATTTTATTTGTTCATCTTTCAAGCACAAACATTTTGTGGACCGTAACATCTTCATTGTTTCGGGTATGCAATGAAACAGCCGTAACTTGCAACTACCTTCACGGTACTTGTGTACATTATCATGTTGTCTTTACAGTGACTGTCCTCATTCAAGTGGCAATTACACAAGGGACAGTCACTGTGAGATGTCCTCATTTGTGACAAGGATAGTCACACATGAGGACATCTCACAGTGACTGTCCCTTGTGTAATTTCCACTTGAATGTATTTCTATTCAACCACATTTATGGGCCCGTTTGGACCCCAGCACACAGTAGCATCTACAGAGAAGAATATCCCAGGTGTAACAAGTTGTAAGAATATACCAACAGTTCTAAGAAGTTCCCTAGCACATAGTAGCATCTACAGAGAAGAATATACAACATGAGGGCAGCCACTGTAAAGACAACATGATAATGTACACTCATTGTATGTGTACATTATCATGTTGTCTTTACAGTGACTGTCCTCATTTAAGTGGAAATTACACAAGGGACAGTCACTGTGAGTTGTCCTCATTTGTGACAAGGACAGTCACACATGAGGACATCTCACAGTGACTGTCCCTTGTGTAATTGCCACTTGAATGTATTGCTATTCAACCACATTTATGGGCCCGTTTGGACCGCAGCACATAGTAGCATCTACAGAGAAGAATATCCCAGGTGTAACAAGTTGTAAGAATATACCAACAGTTCTAAGAAGTTCCCTAGCACATAGTAGCATCTACAGAGAAGAATATACAACATGAGGGCAGCCACTGTAAAGACAACATGATAATGTACACTCATTGTATGTGTACATTATCATGTTGTCTTTACAGTGACTGTCCTCATTCAAGTGGAAATTACACAAGGGACAGTCACTGTGAGATGTCCTCATTTGTGACAAGGACAGTCACACATGAGGACATCTCACAGTGACTGTCCCTTGTGTAATTGCCACTTGAATGTATTGCTATTCAACCACATTTATGGGCCCGTTTGGACCGCGGCACATAGTAGCATCTACAGAGAAGAATATCCCAGGTGTAACAAGTTGTAAGAATATACCAACAGTTCTAAGAAGTTCCCTAGCACATAGTAGCATCTACAGAGAAGAATATGGGTCAACGAGGTTGACTTCAAAGCCATGCAATCTAATGGTAATAGTAATATCATAATTTTACATACTATCAGAAATACTTCATAAATAGACTATTCAATCTTATAAGAGATGGATTCATGAGAACTATTATTTATGAAATATGAGTCAATGACTTTAATTAAAAAAATTACACAATCTAATTCTTGTAAAAATATCAAAATTTGACACATTGAAAATACCTTCCAAAAGTATCGTTAATTGATTAATATGAATCACTACTCATGAAATATAATTTTATAAACCTAATCTAAAAACTACACAATAAAAATCTTAATAGCAATATTGTAAGAAACTATTCCCAAAAGCAAGCCTAATAAAATTTGATGAAAATAATTTTTGTTTCACTCAACTTTGACATTCACAACTTCCTCTTTTATTATAATAAGAAAAAAAATGTCTTTTTAGATATACCTCATGAACCATACTCGAATAATCTATCATTTTTCTTCTCAAAAACATATTTGCAGAGCCTGCTTCTTTTACTTGTTTGTACTTTTATCTCTCTGATGGAAAGGGTTCCTTCAGGACACATTTTTCCAAGTTCACTGCTTGAGATATTTGAGGAGGGTTCCCCTGCTTGAGTATCCATCCAACCCATATTCGAGTAGTTCTACAATTGCACAGTCTAAATTAATAATACTGACAATTGAATGACGAATGATGATACATAGAATTGATATAAACTAATCCTAAAAACACTAAAACATTATTAATATATTTATATTTCATAAATAAAATTGATATAAAAGATTTGGAAAGATACATTAAAAAATAGAAAAACAGTAATTTATAATAGAAGGAAACTTAAATTGCTATTTAAAAAAAAAACAAGAGTCTTAAATCTTATCATTTTGTTTCATTATCATCCATAAGTACACACCTCTAGCATAATAATTATATTTTACCACCCATAAAATGAAAAAAAGATTTTCACAAGAGAAATTGAAGCTAGATTATAAAAATGAACCATCTTATTGGAAACTGGAACTGTTATCATACCCAAAAGGACTACAAAATTTCACCTTATCATACCCAGATTGTTGCTTTGCCTGGCGGAGGGAAATTTGATCAGTAAAATTGACACAGAGTATGTTGTCTCCATTGTCATGCTGGATAACAAAACACCAACTTTAATGGGCATGTACTGTCCCTTGTGTAATTGCCACTTGAATGCATTGCTATTTGATGCAGGGGCATCCCTAATGCAAGCCAAAGACACCATGATTGAAGGAAGTTGCCATGAAGCCAAGGAGTCAAATCCTATCAATTGGAACATAAGATTTTCACCTTGGAGCTTTGAAGGATTGACTGGTGAAAGGTCCTTTTGATTGACAAATCAGAGTCTTTTTGAATGACAAATCAGAGTCTTTTTGAATGACAATAAATTAGAATAGGAGTTTTAGATGTTTTCTTGGTTTGTAATAAATATTAAGGATTGATTTTATCTCCTTATAAACATCCACTTGTTGGACACAAGACCCCTTGGTGACTTATAAACCTTGGGCATCTTTTGAGTCCTTGGATGAAATGAGCATAGTAAGTGTTTATTAGGTGTCTTTTAGATGTTGTTAAGAAGTTTGAAGGTCCAAAATAACTTTAATAAGGTTCCTAAAGTTTCACAACACATTTTTAACCTTCTCGGCAAAGTTGTTTGCAAAGTTGTAATGCAACTTTAAAAGTTGCTTAGCAAAGTTGACATTTGTTGGATAAACTGTTCTAACCACCTAGATGGTTGAACCAACGTTTGGAGAGCCTATTTTAGGCTTCAAATGGTCGAAGACAGACAGAGAACCAGTATTGTAATCATTTTGCTTTCATAAAAAATAAAAATAACCCTGTTTTAGTGCATTTCTGGTGAAAAACGAACTCTGTACGACTGTACGGATGGTGGTTGGATGATAAAATTTTCCTGGAAGTTGTAATAGTGACATCTAATGCTTTGGAAGTTGGTTTGATTGATTCTCTTTGTTTTATATCTAAGTTATTTCAAATTTTCTGTGCATTGTTTACAAACCCTCATTTTCAGGGTTTGACTGATGTAAAGACCTTAACTCACGTTTCAACCATTGGAATTCCTTCTTCCTTGGTGGAATGAGAGTTAAGGATGTATATTTTTATATTCTAAAAGCCCTGACTACTCTGCATCACTATTGAACCACATTAATGCTTTTTTCCTTCAACAAATGAGGACAGTCACTGTAAAGACAACATGATAATGTACACTCACTATAAGGATAGTCACAAATGAGGAAATCTCAGAGTGATTATCCCTTGTGTAATTGCTGCTTGAATACATTGCTATTGAACCACATTAATTCTTTTTTCCTTCAAGTGGCAATTACACAAGGGACAGTCACTGTGAGATGTCCTCATTTGTGACAAGGACAGTCACACATGAGGACATCTCACAGTGACTGTCCCTTGTGTAATTGCCACTTGAATGTATTGCTATTCAACCACATTTATGGGCCTGTTTGGACCATGGCACACAATAGCATCTACAGAGAAGAATATCCCAGGTGTAACAAGTTGTAAGAATATACCAACAGTTCTAAGAAGTTCCCTAGCACATAGTAGCATCTACAGAGAAGAATATACAACATGAGGGCAGCCACTGTAAAGACAACATGATAATGTACACTCATTGTATGTGTACATTATCATGTTGTCTTTACAAGGATAGTCATTTGTGACAAGGATAGTCACACATGAGGACATCTCACAGTGATCGATTGTCCCTTGTGTAATTGCCACTTGAATGTATTGCTATTGAACCACATTAATGCTTTTCTTCTTCAACAAATGAGGACAGTCACTCTAAAGACAACATGATAATGTACACTCACTGTAAGGACAGTCACAAATGAGGACATCTCACAGTGACTGTCCCTTGTGTGATTGCCACTTGAATGTATTGCTATTCAGCCACATTAATGCTTTTCTTCTTCAACAAATGAGGATAGTCACTCTAAAGACACAATGATAATGTACACGGGCTGTAAGTGTACATTATCATGTTGTCTTTATAGTGATTGTCCTCCTTCAAGTGGCAATTACACAAGGGATTTGTGTTTTCATTTGTGTTTTCAACAGCGCCGTAACCCTCCGCGAAATCACATCGGGATATAAGGGAAAAACAAACAAGAACGTTGTCATTTGTATTTTCAACAGCGCCAAGAGAGATAAACAAACTTAAAACTCAGACTTAAGAAAGATGAAGGCAATGCTTCAAAAGGCCGATGCCCTAAATACGGGAAAACACAATACCACCATTAAACGATGCCCTAGTCACCGTATCAATGCTGCCAGCTCCGTACCAGTATGCTGACTGCTCACTTTCATCCTGTGATAAAGGTAACTTCATTAATCATACTTGAAATGGCAGCATACGAACTAAAGCTGATGAACATTTATAAACTAAAAGTTTAAAACTACAGATTACAAATGTAGTAGTTTCATACGAAAAGAACTTGATGTCCGAAATTTACCATTAGAAGTATCCAAAGGAATACCACAATACTGTTGAACTAGGAGAATCGGAGATGATCTACACAGCAAGGTTCAACAGCTGTAAGGACTGTTACACCATCTTTAGCATTTGAATACATTTTCTCCTTGGCTTCTGGTGGATCCTCAAAGACCCCCAATGACGTTTTCCCTACAATTATCAATTGTTTGTCAGTATGAGATATTAATAAATAAACATTAATCACAATATTAGGCAAACAATGTTCTTGATGTCTGAATCTAAATCACAGAAAGCTCTAATAAAGCAGTTCTCAGTTTCACATTAAACTAAGTTTCAATTTCAAATGGTTATAATAATTTTTGCAAGTTATAAGTAGCTGGTTACAGTATATGACATAAAAAGAAAAAAAATCATTTCTATTCTTTTCTTCTTTTTCTCTTTCAACGAAGCTTTTGCACCACACAAATGCATACCAAGAATTTCTCAGGAGGTTTCAAGACCATTGCATACCAAACTTCTTCTCTGTAGATGCTACTGTGTGTCGTGGTCCAAACGGGTCCAAATAGACCTAGTGACTCTAGTAGGTCTCCAAAACCTGTTCTGCAGCAATAACTCTTCAATTTGACAAAGGACCTTATGAACTTATATGTTTTTTGAGTACCCTTTTTGATGTTCTAACAATCCTCCAACTCCCAGACCTTGACTCCACTCCAGCATATCAATGTCCTTATTGAGTCCGCAGACCTAATGCATGCCTTTGGGTGTGGGTTCCAAAACAAGGCATTGAAAATGGGTGCATGAAACCAAGATCAGAGTTTGAAGATGTCCACCATGCTCTAAAGATCTAGATTCAACAAGGTTTGAGGTCCTTTACTTGCCGCTACCCTCTGATCTTGCATAATCCATCAACTCCTAGTCAAGAACATTGAGATTCTTGACCTAGGGCTTGCTCTTGAAATTCTCTGGCTTAGTATCCTGTTCCAAAGCTTTTAAAATATGAAAATAAACCCCCTTAACTTGCATTTTACAAAGAACAGAGGATATCCTATGGTTTATTTGCAAGTTAAGGCCATTTGAATGCAATAACCCAAAAAATGAGGGTTTGACAGAACAACAGATAAGAAAAAGGAATAACTTTGATATAAGGTGTCTTGAATCTACCAAATAAACTCTCAAAGCATAAGATATAAATACTCTAACTTCCACACTAGTCTGCCCTCCCTTTCACATCCGTACACTGTACAGTGCTTGAAGGAAATGCACAAAAAAGGCTCTGAAATAGTGGCTCTATCTAACAGAGAGTCCATGCTAGGCTTCATGACTAACCTAGAGCACATTCCTTGTTATGGAGGAAGTTTGAATGGTGAAGAACTTATGGAATGGATAGAGGACCTAGATAACCATTTTGACTTCAAGTATCTTATTAATAACCATTTTGACTACAAGTATCTTATGGATAGAGGACCTTGATAACCATTTTGACTCATTTAGTATCTTATTGAGCTTCACTTTGTTTCAAGAATATAGTTTAATATTCTCTACTAAACAGGTCCAACCACGTGAAGGTGGAAGCTCATTTGGCCCCACCCCCCTCCCCTTAACATCACTCTACATTCCCCGTTAACATCTAACATTCATTCATTCTTTCAATTATTAATAAAATGTAACATTCAATCAATATCACATGATAACATTCATTAACACATTAGATTCGTTAACACACAACATTCATCAATATGAAAATAAACACATAATTCATGAACATTCATTAGCACATAATTAAATTCATTGAGACATAAAATTCAGTCATTATCAATTAAGGTATTTAGATGACAATCATTTCTTTTTTCTCTTTCTAATTTTTTTTTCTATGTAAGCTCTAAGAGGAGCATCAGTGTTATCATCAATACCCCCCTCATCAGTTGTTTTGTTCTTTGTTCTTGATGATCTCAAATTCCTATGCTGCTACAAAGGGGGGTCCTCTACAATAACAAATAAAAGAGTTAAATTTAAAATATTTAATTATAATTGTTACAAGTATTTAATTATTTTAAAGAACATAACTGTGGCGCTCTTTAATTACCTGATCTGGCCACATCATTTTGTCTAGACTCAACCTCAACATGCTCATGAGCACCGACCCCTCGATCCTCTACAGTTGCTATACAAAATGTTACATTAATCCAAACACCAATTGTAATTACATATAAAAATTTTAATAGCAAATGTATACCTCCACCACTAGGATGCACATCATGCGAACCTTCATTATGCATAGATTATGTAGAAGGATTGTCAGGCTGCATTCCAATATCCTACACATTGTTATCATTGCTTTCTTAAAACAGATATACTCACTTTATATTAGAACTTAACATCAAATAGACTAATTGGTAAAGTATTCAATTTGAAATAAATTTCATTTAGCTTATTTACCTGTGGCTCAGATGCATCATTATTTGAACCTTGCACACTGATTTCAGCTCGTAGCCGTTCAGCCACGGCTCTATAGCCTTGTTGGAAGCCAATTCTCTTGTCCTCTTCTGTGAGGCATCTATTGAACTCTGACCCCTACATTTTTTCTTGGTATGGTGAATTTTACTTGCATTGTTTGATCAAAAATAATTTCCTTGCAATATATAAAAAAATTGATACAAGTTTTCATTTACTAATACTTACAACTCGTGCTTGAAGTTTGGAAAAACCACCAGAGCCGAGCTTGTGTGTCCCGTGCTTTTCTAATCTTGCCTTTGTTGCCTTTGATGTGTCAGGCAATCTATGAAAAGTTTGAAATATGTTAGAGACCAGTATAGGAAAAATTTAGAGGTTAATTAGTACATAATTACATTCTCAAAAGTATCACATACCTTGCTCTACTCTCTACTGGCGTAATTCCTTTTTTCATGTCGGCTTTATACTTTCCATCCAAAATCAAACCCTGCCACTCAGCCTCAAGAACACAGGGCGGACGCTCGTGCCTTGGGTTAACCTCTAAATATTTCCTGTACTGGTCCCTAATATACTTCAAACATAAACCAGCTCTTTCAAGGAGCTTGTTTCTCTCGAATGCACGAGGTCCAAAAAGCTGGGTCATACTATGTACAAGATCATCCTTCAACTTTTTATCTTGGTTATTCCACCTTTTAAGTAAAAAAAAACATGTTAGACTCATAAATGAAGAGAAGCTACCTTTAATATAGTTCAAGAAATTGATGAAAAGGAAAACTATTCTAGCAATGATATGAAATCAAAATAGTGGTTTGGGGTTTTAGTTAGGATATGATGTTCCACCATGTACGTATGGTGGGCCCGAATATCCGCAAACACTCGTCACCAAGTTTTCGCCAAAAAATATCATTCCCTACAAAATAATCATGGGATCATTAGTCGATGAAGAGTGATCAAAAACTAAATTACTATTATATCACTATAGAATAATAATAACTTTAAAGTACCTGGAAGTTTGGATACTTTTAAGGGAACGCCTTCATCGTCGCTGATGATCAATACGCAATCCTTCACCGTTCCCGTACTAGGAACACGGGAACATCCAGGAAATGATGTTGCATCGGGACTTGTTGCATCTCCTATTGCAAAAAATGAAAACCATTATCAAATGCCTCCAAGAAATAATACTTCAAGGGAAATAAATTGGTGCAGAGCACCCATGGCACAAACACAATCAAGGGATCTACATCGTAAACACATAACACTTAAACACATAACAAAAGAGAGAAAAAGAGGGATTTGTGTACCAGTAGATGGTGCAACAGTTGGTGCATTTAGGCTGTGTGTTGTTGACATGGCAGTCGGCAAGACATTTGTGGCTGTCCTGGATGGAGGCGGCGTTGTCATATCATCATGGAAAGGAGCTGAAGAATAAAATTGTTAGAGCATGCATAAATATAGAACGCGTGGACTAGCATGGACAAGATTGTTAGAGCATTAAAAAAAAAGATTGTTCGAGCATGTATTGTCAATGATTATGATCATTCCTATATATATTCAGTGGAAAACACAAGTGGGGAATGGAACATGTGATCTACCTGAACCACTTGCAATACCGGCCTTATCATGGGAATGGGGTTCAAAATTACGCAAATAACTCTGTAAAGACAATGCATCCATATTTTAATTAATGTCATAAAAGAGCATAACATAAAAACCATTATTGAACTCTTGTAATAATTAAAAATTTCATTAATACTTACTTTAAAGTTTTCAGAAGTGCGCAACAACTCAGCTGCCCTGTCTTTTATTTCCTGAGTCTGAGGATGTATGGATACCAAACGTAGAAGTTCTTTCCCAATTTTCTTTAGCAGCTTTTTAATGGAACCGATCGGGTCATCGGTCTCTGCTAAATCAATAAAAAAAGGGTCCACAAGGGGGGACTCCTGAGGGACTGCAGGTTGCTTTCCCTCTCTCCGACCACCGGCCCTCTGTGACAACAATAGTATTAGTATTATCAAAATTACTCCAAAACAATGAAGAAAATAACATTAAAAAAAATAACATTTTTCTTCTATCTAGTTTGCACAATTACAATGAGTTTTACCTGCTCATGTGTAGATGAGCTAGGAATATCATCACCATCACCTTCGGGCGGTTGCTCCATATTGTGCCCCTGTGTCAAAGATCAAGTATAAAAATGTTAGCCAAAAATTTAATAACTAAATGGTATGTTGGAGTCATTGATTAGAAGTTGGTTTAATAGTATGTACCACCCCCATGATAGTAGCCTCGTTTGTATCTATGCGGTTCAAATTGTAATCAATAAGCAGCTCTTCCCCTACACGTATTGATTTTATCGCACAGATGAATACACGATTTCCCTCGTGCGCCTCAAATATGCAATTGGGTTGCTTTATAGTTGACCCAGGTCGTGTACTATTTATAAAACCCGCAATATTCCCTGTTGCTTTTGGCCTTCCATCAATGTATATAGCCACACTTTTACTTTGATTATTGTCTTGCTGTTGTATATAATTTGCCGAGAGTGCATACCTACGCATACTTTTTTTATATTGAACAATATGCATCCAACTTTTGTAATCGTAACATGGTCCAACATACTCCATCAATTTAGAAACTTTGTTGTAAGACACCTTTATGCCATCCATAGAAAATAGGCCCAAACCATGTAATGATGATGGTGCTATGCGATATATCCTCTCATTAACACAAAAATCAGTGTTTATTGGAGGAAGTTCCTTGGGTACCCAATGTTTCTGTAGATGTTGGTACCTCAAGGGCACCTCGATGTCGCCTTTCGTCTCATCATCATAAGAACATGACCCCCCTTGAGCAAGGAAAAATTTCATGTGTTTATTGAATTTCCTTCTAGTCCTTTGACCTCTAGTTAATCTCCCTATTCTAGATAAACTGCATGTCTCACTTTCCTCTTCTATTCCTATATTTCCCTCACTCGAGGAAGACACTTCTGACAAATACCTATTTGCTGGTACCTGCAAATGGGAGAGATCTTAGAAGACATCAATCTTACTATTGATAAGTGTATTAAATAGACTTTCTATAAGGTGTATTGACTTATACCTGTCGATCCATGAGACTGTGCGGGATGCTCTTGAAAGGGGTTCAATTTCCTGCAAATGTAATTCAATTATCGTGAGCATAATCACATCATAATCATAATCACATCCATCATAAGCATCACATAAAAATTAAAAACATTAAAACGTACACATTATAACACTTATAGCTTTTAAATAGATAATGAATAAACTATGTAACCATTTAAGACAAATATATTTCTATCAAGAAATGAATATTAAATACATTAAGGATTGATGGCATACCTTTAAATTTCATCATCATCATCCTCATCATCATCATCATCATCATCATCATCATCATCATCATCCTCATCATCGTCGTCATCATCATCGTCCTCGTCCTCGTCGTTGTCGTCGTTGTCGTCATCATCAACATCATCATCATCAACATCAACATCATCTTCATCATCATCATCAGTAGCAGCATCATCTTCTTCTTCTTCTTCATGAAAATTTGTCTCAGGAACATCATCCAATAATTGTCGATCGTGATCATCATCTACTTCTTCGGTATCTTCTTCTTCCATCGCATTATACTTTATCGGCCTTCCTCTCGGTTCATGTCTAACAACAAATGACCAACCCGGTTTATGTGAAACCTCTGAGTAAAATACCTGCTCACATTGGCTTGGAAGAACATAGGGCTCATCCCCAACTGGCTCAAACGACCTTGTATTAACCATTGTAAATCCATTATCATGTTCAATAACAGTTCTATTAGGATCATTTAGATTAAGTCGTAGCCTGTACCATTTGACAACAAAGAGTACTAATTTGAAGGAACTAAAGTTGCACTCAAGTATATCATCCAAAATGCCATAGTATTGATTTTTAGACTCTTGAGGATCTAAGTCATTTCTAGATGAAATATTAGTCACTTGAAAGACTGCAGTTATTCCAGAATCACAAGTTTTCTTCGTGTCATCCAACACTTTGACGCGAAATTTTTGACCATTACAGAACATACCCTTGTGGTGTTTAACCTGCAATAATATGTGAAACATGTCAAAATTATTATATCGTGAGTTGATAAACATACGGGTGATTAATAATTTTGTACGTACCTGGAAATCTCTTAAACCATATGCTAAATCTATTTCCCTTTGCGTAACATTAGAATCTCCATTGCGATGAGCTTCTTTAACCAATGAAGATACACCTTCCCATGTTAATGTGTGACCAGAATGTTGACATCGTTCAATCCATACCGTCATCCAATCAAGATTGTTTGCAATATACAAATGTAGTGCATCCCACTCTCGAGCAACTGTACAAAAAAAAAATAGATGACTTACAACCGATTTATTTTGAAGATTAAGAAATAATTTATTACAATAACATCTTATAATTTATTACCTATCACTTTCCTCAATCTACCTTTCCCCATCAAGTACTCCCCTTTGAATTTTTTAAAAGGGTCGAGATCCCAAATGCGATCTACATGGATATTTGAAGCAAACTTAGGAAGATATTCAGTAATGTACACCATAGTCTGGTATACCATGTATCCCTCTACCATAGAACCCTCAGGATGTGCTCTTTGTCGAACCAAAGCCTTCAAAGATTTCAAGTGCCTCTCAACCATCCACATTGACCTAGTGTGTGCAGGTCCACACAATTCAATCTCCTCAACTTGGTGTATGAGGTAGTGTTCTTGTGCATTGAAAAAAGTTGGAGGTAGACACTTTTGCATTTCACACAATAAATGAGGAATTCTTCTCTTCCAATAGTTTATATCTTCTTTATGGATTTCTTTAGATGACAACCACCTACATTAAGAGATTCAAGTCACAAAAAATATATAAATACGAGACTTTACAAAATAATATACAATAGATTACATAGCAAGAAAAACAAATCGCGAATATAATAAATATATACAACAAATTGAACAGATATTACTGCTTACCTCATGTATTTTCCAAGATCATATATCACTTGTTTGATGTTATTGTTGAAGTGCTCTGGGAGAGATAGAGGTAGCACGTACTGCAGTAATTATAAACCAATCATTTCATTATTTTCTAACATAACATAATGAATAGTACACGTAGTTTATGAATATATTGTAAATACAGAAGAACATAACTTACCTTGATGAAAGTATGCCAATCATGCGTTTTGAGCCCTGGCCCAAATTCACTTTTCTTTGATATGAGATTGCTTATGTTCCCAGCAAATCCTGTGGGAAATCGAATTTTTCGTATGACTTCTTTTATGGCATCACTTTGCTGCTCCGTTAATAACCAAGGAAGGGCACTTATATTAATCTGATCTCTATTGCTATTTGAGTGAATGAAATTCTTCAGTGCATGATTGGATTCATGAATGTCATTACAAATTTTGACAATTTTTTCTTTGTCACGCCTTCCATCCAGTATTTTCCACAATGTCTCTGTTATATTCTTTCCAACATGCATAAGATCAAACAAATGCACAATTTGTAGGTCCTCGTAGTAGGGCAACCTACTAAATTGTCTGGGATAGCTTTTTAGTCCCTTTGGAAGGTTGTCAGTAGTGCCTTGACGACCTTCACGATCATCAATTACATAATTAGTAAACAAAAATCACAATAGAAATATATAAATTACAAACATAAACCATTAAGTGGAACGACATTACCTCGACGATTAATTCTATTATATTCCAACTTCCATAGGCGAGGTGTCATTCTTCGTGGCTTTGATGTAGTCTCTTCTTTCCCATTGAAAAGATGTTTTTCCATACTTCGATACTTATGATTCCTGTGGAGGAAGTGTCTGTACTCATCAAACACATGCTTTCCTAAACTTTTTGAATGACGAGATTTCATCTTTGGACCACAAACTGGACATGCAAATTTTCCCTTTGTTTGAAGACCTACAAGATAATGATATAATTGGATTATTAAATATGTTGATTTTTATAATTAGAATTATCATGCGCAACTTGAATTCACTATAACATACCACAAAAATGTGTTAGCCCTGGGGCATCATGTATTGTCCATACAAGTATTGCATGGAATTGAAATTGTCTTTGTCCTATTGGTCTAGACACGTCATACATAGTGACACCATTCCATAACTCCACCAACTCGTCAATAAGAGGCTCAATATATACATTCATATCTTTAACTTGATATTTACCTACTTGAATGAACAGTAACATTACATAATTATTGTGACCATTTTACTGTAAGATTTGTAAGTACATGTAAATTAATAACTATCAAATGATAAAATACCTGGAACAATCATTGCCAACATAATGTGCTCCCTCTTTATTGACATCCACGGAGGAATGTTATTGTTGATAACAAAAACAGGCCACACCGAGCAAACAGATCTCATCTCTCCAAATGGATTGACACCATCCGCTGCCAATGAAAGCCTGAGATTACGAGGTTCTTCTTTGAAGTGTTGCCACTTTTCCTCTATGTGCATAAATGCCGAACCATCCACAGGGATTCGAATAATGTCATCTCGACTTCTATTGCATGCATGGTAATCCATAAATTGTGCCAAGCTAGTACACCTGAATAATTGTCGCATCCGTGGAATAATGGGGATGTAACGAAGAACCTTGTGAGGCACCTTTTTTGTTATTCGATCTGTTCGATATCTACTCGTATGACATACAGGGCATTGTGTTGCAAATTCATGTTCTTTATAATATATAATATGATCATTGGGACAAGCATGTATTGCTTGATACTCCATTCCAATATCTTTCATAATAGCAAATAATTCTCGATATGAGCGAGGTAGAATATTTGATGGTGGTAACAAAAACTCGCCTATCAATCTACAGCAAAAAATATAAGTTGTTAATATAAACAATATTAGTGGTACATTATTCACCCTTTGTTAACTATAAAGACATATATGACATACCTTAACATACGTGACATTGTTATGTTGGATAAACCATTCATAACCTTCAAGTTCAACAACAACAATACAGCAGAGAGAAGAGTTGTTTGGGAGTCTTTGTATAGGGGCTCGTATGCCTTCTCAAGTAGAGGTACATCAAGGCTATCATCATCATCATGATCAGATCCACTTGGACTAAATGTGTTATGGATCAATGTATTTATACCATCATCTTCAATTGTGTTTTCTGGCGCATGATCGTCATCTTCCATGGGATCATTATCTTCACCTTGGATATTCGCACCCCCATGTTCCTCCATATCATGTACTTCCCTGGGGAGATCAACCTATATAAAATTGATTAACATAAATAAACCATGATCTTCAACTCATCATCAAGTGATTTCATATGTATATAAATTGTTAAAATGATATAATGAACAACTTACCAGTGGATGATAGTCATGCCCCCCTTCAATGTGACCATTCTCCCTACAATGTCTCTTAACTGTTTTTGATTAGCAATCTTCTACGGTTTAAGCCCTTACAAATTTTGTAGGGACAATAACATTTTCCATCACCTTTTCTTTTCAAGTTAGACCACAATCTAGCGATTGTCTCCCTATTTTTTTCTTCACTTATATTATCTGACATGATCGTTCTTCGCAGGAAGCAAAAATTGGGCTATGAAAACTTCGGTCTACAACTTTCAGTGACTAAGCAAAATTGTCAAAAGTACACAAATCTTCTTAGACCTATCCTTTAATATTTTAAAAGTCTAGTTAAAATATACATTAGATTAAAAAATATACAATTTTCATGCCTGAGCGCGTGGCTACGACTAGTGCAATGGTCTTCTTGCTTAGCTCTAGAAGCTCTCTAGCAATCAAAACATATAAGCTACAAGGCCTAACAGCAATTTCAAAACATATAAGCTACAAGGCAAGACATATTACATGACATGGCAAAAGGATTAAAATATACATTAGATTAAAAAATATACAATTTTCAAACCTGAGCGCGCGGCTATAACTCGTGCAATGGTCTTCTTGCTTAGCTTTAGAAGCTCTCCAGCAATCAAAACATATAAGCTACAAGGCCTAATAGCAATTTCAAAACAAGGGTCATCAAAAGAACCAAAAACAATGTGTGCAAACAATACCTTGTGAAGTGGTATAGACAATTAGAAGATGCTACTATGTGCTAGGGAACTTCTTAGAACTGTTGGTATATTCTTACAACTTGTTACACCTGGGATATTCTTCTCTGTAGATGTTACTATGTGCCGTGGTCCAAACGGGCCCATAAATGTGGTTGAATAGCAATACATTCAAGTGGCTTACACAAGGGACAGTCACTGTGAGATATCCTCATGTGTGACTGTCCTTGTCACAAATGAGGACATCTCACAGTGACTGTCCCTTGTGTAATTGCCACTTGAATGAGGTCAGTCACTATAAAGACAACATGATAATGTACACATACAATGAGTGTACATTATCATGTTGTCTTTACAGTGGCTGCCCTCATGTTGTATATTCTTCTCTGTAGATGCTACTACGTGCTAGGGACCTTCTTAGAACTGTTGGTATATTCTTACAACTTGTTACACCTGGGATATTCTTCTCTGTAGATGCTACTGTGTGTCGTGGTCCAAACGGGCCCATAAATGTGGTTGAATAGCAATACATTCAAGTGGCAATTACACAAGGGACAGTCACTGTGAGATGTCCTCATGTGTGACTGTCCTTGTCACAAATGAGGACATGTCACAGTGACTTTCCCTTGTGTAATTAAGTATTGTGGGGAAGCATTCTAAATAACCAAAGCCGCTAACAATAAATTCAACACAGATATGTCCTCATTTCTGGGTATTTTAGCTCTCTAACAGCTGAATACCAGATTAAATAATAATGACAAAAGAAAAATAAACCCAACGTACTCAGAAATTGTAGCTGTGATTTTGCGGAGGGAATCTCTCTCGGCGCTGTTGAAAACACAAATGACAACCCGCTTGATTTCGCGGAGGGAATCTCTCTCGGTGCTGTTCAAAACACAAATGACAACCCACTTTGTTCAAAACACAAATGATAACCCGCTTGATTTCGCGGAGGGAATCTCTCTCGGCGCTGTTGAAAACACAAATGACAACGTTCCTTTTTTTTTTTGCACTTATATCCCGACCAACATAAGGTCCATTTGTAATACAACATGATAATGTACACTTATAGTGAGTGTACATTATCATGTTGTCCTTAGAGTGACTATCCTCATTTGTTGAAGAAGAAAAGCATTAATGTGGCTGAATAGCAATACATTCAAGTGGCAATTACACAAGGGACAGTCACTATGAGATGTCCTCATTTGTGACTGTCCTTACAGTGAGTGTACATTATCATGGTGTCTTTAGAGTGACTGTCCTCATTTGTTGAAGAAGAAAAGCATTAATGTGGTTGAATAGCAATACATTCAAGTGGCAATTACACAAGGGACAATCACTGTGAGATGTCCTCATGTGTGACTGTCCTTGTCACAAATGAGGACATCTCACAATGACTGTCCCTTGTGTAATTCAAGTGGAAATTACACAAGGGACAGTCACTGTGAGATGTCCTCATTTGTGACTGTCCTTACAATGAGTGTACATTATCATGTTGTCTTTAGAGTGACTATCCTCATTTGTTGAAGAAGAAAAGCATTAATGTGGTTCAATAGCAATACATTCAAGTGGCAATTACACAAGGGACAATGTCATGAGCCGTGACATATTGAACTTAGTATAATAATAAAATGATTAGATGATATATAATAATCTATTATTAACGGTATATAACAATAATATATAATTATTATCAAAAGATAATAATAATATATAGTTAGCATAATAAGTAATATGTTAATTAAATAATATTAAAATATTAATAAATAATATAATTATGATTATAATTATAATATAAATTAATAATAAATAATTATTAATAAATTATATATATTATATTATAATAATATATTAAGTAATAATATTAAATCAATTATTGATATAATAATTTTAATATATAAATAATATTAATAAACCTCTCAATATAAAACAATATGTTATCACTATAATAATATTTATTATAATATTATTAATATTACTAACATCATTAATTATAATATTTAATAATAACAATAACATTAATAATAATAATAATAATAATAACATTTAAAGCAATATCGAATATCTGTAATCGATATACATCTACATTAAACATCTGCATTATCTATCACGATGAGGAATGAAGAAGTGATACAACAATCACTAGTCATTACACATCGATACCATGAGAGGATGATTAATGAACGAAATACTATGAAGTCAAGATCAACATGATATGAATAAGGGATAGGTCGCTATGTGTTTCAGAAGATGTATTGATAAGCAAGAAGGATAACCATTCATATATTATAAATAATCATTAATTGCACAAGTTTAGACAATGACATATCCGATAAAGCAATATCAAACATGAAGACCCGCTAGCAAATATGCACCATCACTTCCTATGTTATCATGGCAATAACATAAACTAGATTGAATTCTAATATCTATATCAATAGACACCACATAGGAGGATATCGACTAAAGGATTGAAAGATTATCGATTGTCTGAGATAAACCACATCTTGTAGAAACACAAAAGCATCAGTGATTATATCACAAGCTATTGATGAATGAGGCATCAGTCATGGATAATAAGTACAATGTATCCTTAAGTATTAACAGGAATGGAAGTCAATTTGAAGATCAAACTCCATTACCAGCAATGAACCAATAAATGGACAATTATCAGAAAATGATATCGACTTATATCAGAGTAGAAAGATTGGATATCATCATAACAATATGGGATAAGGCAAGAGTTAATATCGATTGACTAAATACTAATGATAGTTAGACCAAACTAATACAAACACAATGGATGTTAACTACTGGTTGCACTACCAATTAGGGAAGATTACCTTCATAAAAAGATTTGATATTGAGTCAATCTGGGAGTTATCTATGATCAGAAAATAATGAAATAATATTATGTGAACTGTCGGATTATGGAAAGGTGTGATTAACAAAGGGACATGGAGGAAGAAACAAGACACGTCTCATTCATAGCATCTCTTCATTTGTTAAAGACAATATAAGAATGCATTCTCGTCAGTCACTCAAGGCATCATTAGAACTTTATTTACTTATCCATATTTGGATATACTCAATAGAGCATCTGCCTTTGGCAGTTTGGTTTCAAGTTTATCATTGCAGATCAGAGACAACACCATGATTGCACAGATAGAAAGGATAGTCAGAAACAGCATCAATATTTGAAGTTGCAAGCATATAATTCAAAATCTGAAATAGCAACATATCACTCATAGCAATATTACACATTTGCATAATTACATCATCATATCAGACACAGCAAATACATTGCTGTAAGCAATACTTATTGATTGTATATCGATATTGTTTATATCAGACATACCATCATTATACTATCACTATAAGTGATAGGAAACATCATATTCATAGCATATTTCATATCATTATATCCGACAGTGCTATTAAACATATTGGTATCAATATCATCTTGCACACATATTGTGATTGAATCTGAAATAGCGGTTGATATCTTAAGTAACCTCCATTACTTAGTTTAATTGTAAGTATCTGATAGAGTAAGTCTGAGAAGTGGAGTAATTGTTCCTGTTTTCCAAGTTAGCCAAAAAGGGGACATTACAGACAATCACTGTGAGATGTCCTCATGTGTGACTGTCCTTGTCACAAATGAGGACATCTCACAATGACTGTCCCTTGTGTAATTCAAGCGGCAATTACACAAGGGACAGTCACTGTGACATGTCCTCATTTGTGACTGTCCTTACAGTGAGTGTACATTATCATGTTGTCTTTAGAGTGACTGTCCTCATTTGTTGAAGAAGAAAAGCATTAATGTGGTTCAATAGCAATACATTCAAGTGACAATTACACAAGGGACAATCACTGTGAGATGTCCTCATGTGTGACTATCCTTTTCACAAATGAGGACATCTCACAATGACTGTCCCTTATGTAATTCAAGCTGAAATTACACAAGGGACAGTCATTGTGAGATGTCCTCATTTGTGACTGTCCTTACAATGAGTGTACATTATCATGTTGTCTTTAGAGTGACTGTCCTCATTTGTTGAAGAAGAAAAGCATTAATGTGGTTCAATAGCAATACATTCAAGTGGCAATTACACAAGGGACAATCACTGTGAGATGTCCTCATGTGTGATTGTCCTTGTCACAAATGAGGACATCTCACAATGACTGTCCCTTGTGTAATTCAAGCAGAAATTACACAAGGGACAGTCACTGTGAGATGTCCTCATTTGTGACTATCCTTACAGTGAGTGTACATTATCATGTTGTCTTTAGAGTGACTGTCCTCATTTGTTGAAGAAGAAAAGCATTAATGTGGTTCAATAGCAATACATTCAAGCGGCAATTACACAAGGGACAGTCACTGTGAGATGTCCTCATTTGTGACTGTCCTTACAGTGAGTGTACATTATCATGTTGTCTTTAGAGTGACTGTCCTCATTTGTTGAAGAAGAAAAGCATTAATGTGGTTCAATAGCAATACATTCAAGTGGCAATTACACAAGGGACAATCGATCACTGTGAGATGTCCTCATTTGTGACCTTTGTGAAGGCAAGTGCCAATTTGTACCCAAGTTACCAATATTGTGGCAAAAGTGGGAATGAAGCATTTAGGGGTCAAATTGGGCAAAGAAGTGTAGAAGTGGCCTATGTGAGGTCTAAATAGCCTAACTAAGTCATGGTTAGGGTCTTATGGTGTTTGAACAATAATTTTTGAGCCAAAATCCCAAAGGTTGTAACAAGTTGTCAATGTTGTCATTCACAACATTGACAACATTTGTGCAAGGGAGCATTTTCGAGTAAGATGGTTATGTAACTATATGAAACCATTGAATTAGGCATCAGATCAACTATAAGAGGCCTCCATCGATCTGTGCAAAAGGTTTGGGGGAAAAACATTTGGAATTAAGAAGATTTGTAGAGTAACACGGTTTTAGTGAATTCTTGAGTTTTTTTGTTTCTTTGTTTTCAGTTGATTAATGGATTAGATAGCTCGCAGTGTCTATTGGAAAAGTTAGTACAAATTGTTTTTTTATTCTGTGTTGTGTTTTTTTTTGAGTTTTGAAGCATTCCAACTAGTTTGTTAATTCTTTTGTTAAGTACCCTATCATTGGTTTGAACCAGGCAGGTTGAACAAATGGAGTCTTAGCTCATCATTCCATTGTCAATTTTGTACGGGCTCTTGGAATGGGTGAGGAGACTCCATGTACTATATGTTTGGAAGGAGGGGCCCTAGGAAGCTCATTTTCTATGTTTGCAATGATGTCCTAGGTGAGTCAGTTGAGCACAGTTAGGGATGACAAATCATTACAAGAAGATTACAACAAGTTGAATGCATTGGTTGCTTCAACTAAAATCTCATGGAGAGGTAGACACACATCTAAAGAAGCCCCAAGTCAAATTAGAAGATTGGGTGAGTTTCTTTGGCTGCTAAGAAAACAAACTCTTAGTCAGACTGTCCAAGTTGTGTCAAAATACTTGTTTTCAGGCATGGCTGTAGCAGTTGGTGTACAAAAAATCTAGGAGGAGAAGACCTTAGATATCTTGGAGTTCTCAATAAAGGGCATCTGAATCCTAAGCCCTTTAGGTGGCTTAATATAAACAAAAAGGCTTGACAAAGGCCTAATTGCTAGCAGCCTATTTTTGGGTGCAATTGGCATGGTTTGATGAACCGGATTGAAGTACTGATGAAAAGTATAGGTGAAGGAGTAATATTGAAACCAATAGAGGTCCTAGTGGCCAGCCTCTCCATGGAGTAAAGTTCTAGTTGAATGTTTTTCAATTTGTGAAGACAAGACTAGGAGTGTCCTAGTAGCTAGATTGGTATTGAGTAGAGTTCATTGTATTTCTTGTTGGTGTGCACTAGTTGAAGGAGTGGGATCTTGGGTAGAGATACCTAAAGACTGTAGGGATAGTTAAGTACCCTATCAAGTCAAAACATTGGCCTAAAGAGACCCTAGTGAAGGATAGGGAGTGAGCAAGACAAAGTGTTACATCAATTAACAAGATCATTTTTTGGTAATTGTGTACATTATCATGTTGTCTTTACAGTGACTGTCCTCATTTGTTGAAGAAGAAAAGCATTAATGTGGTTCAATAGCAATACATTCAAGTGGAAATTACACAAGGGAATATCACTATGAGATGTCCTAAGTGTGACTGTCCTTGTCACAAATGAGGACATCTCACAGTGACTGTCCCTTGTGTAATTGCCACTTGAATGAGGACAGTCACTGTAAAGACAACATGATAATGTACACAAGTACCGTGAAGGTAGTCGCAAGTTAGGGCTGTTTCATTGCATACCCGAAACAATGAAGACATTACAGTCCACAAAACATTTGTGCTTGAAAGATGAACAAATTAAATTAAACTTCTAAATAACCAAAGCCGCTAACAATAAATTCAACACAGATATGTCCTCATTTCTGGGTATTTTAGCTCTCTAACAGCTGAATACCAGATTACATAATAATGACAAAAGAAAAATAAACCCAACGTACTCAGAAATTGTAGCTGTGATTTCACGGAGGGAATCTCTCTCGGCGCTGTTGAAAACACAAATGACAACGTTCTTGTTTTTTTTTCCCTTATATCCCGATGTGATTTCGCGGAGGGTTACGGTGCTGTTGAAAACACAAATGACAACGTTCCTTTTTTTTTTTGCCCTTATATCCCAACAACATCGCAATTGCAAGTTAGGGCTGTTTCACTGCATACCCGAAATAATGAAGACGTTACGGTCCACAAAATGTTTGTGCTTGAAAGATGAACAAATAAAATTAAACTTCTAAATAACCAAAGCCGCTAACAATAAATTCAACATAGATATGTCCTCATTTCTAGGTATTTTAGCTCTCTAACAATTGAATACCAGATTACATAATAATGACAAAAGAAAAATAAACCCAACGTACTCAGAAATTGTAGCTGTGATTTCGCGGAGGGTTACAGCGCTGTTGAAAACACAAATGACAACGTTCTTGTTTTTTTTGCCCTTATATCCCGATGTGATTTCGCGGAGGGTTACGGCGCTGTTGAAAACACAAATGACAACGTTCTTATTTTGTTTGCCCTTATATCCTGATGTGATTTCGCGGAGGGTTACGACGCTGTTGAAAACACACATGACAACGTTCCTTTTTAATTTTGCGCTTATATCCTGACAACGTCGCAATTGCGACAGTGACAAATGTATTGTCGTCGCAAATTGCGACGGTGTCGGGCTATATTTGAAAAAAAAAGGGCAAAACCGCATGACATTTGCCTGCCGTCGCAAATGGCCGTCGCAAATTCACCCCAAATGTATTAGTGTATGGAGACAACCTCTGGCACAGCCAACAGTAGGTGCTCCACTACAGGTACCAGTAGCACAGGTACACATACCAGCTGCCCTAGTATAGGGACCAGACAAGGTATATGTTGTATTAGCTTGGGATGGAGTGGTACAGGGTGGAAAAATCCATGTTGATATATAAGATGATCAGGATATACATATGCCAGACATGGGGGCACAGGAGGAGTAGGCAGACATGGATATCGGGGGACAGGATCCCTTTTTATAGAGAGATGTTACTGAGGAGGAGCCAGATATTGATGCATTGCTAGTTCGACTAGCAGTGATGCAGGCATAGGCAGACCATGTTCCTGGTCTAGAGCGATGTATAAAGAGACTGGAGAGTGAGATGGATGTATTTAGACATGAGCAGGATACAGCTATAGAGAGACTCGGGGATTCAGAGATGTTATTGGATGAGTTGCAGTGCACAAAGGATATAGGTCCGCATGGAGACAGCTTGAGAGCCATGATACATGTCGGGAAGGAGATATCCTATTGGTGAGAGGCTTATAGATAGGCGGTCCTGAGGGATCAGTGGATTGGGAGCTACAAAGAGAGCTCATTTGCAATGGATATAGAGGCACGATAGAGACAGGCTTCTGGGGCTAGCGGAGGTATATCATCACGACCTCCTAGAGCACCTACAGGTTCTGGAGATCAGGCAGGTCCATCAGCTCCAGGTTTAGGTTCAACAAGACAGGGCTTTATTGCATCTCGCAAATAGTGACAAACAGAGTCTAGAGGCAGTGGGTCATAGATACCACTTGTATACACATTCTTGTATTTTTAGCGCTTCATTATGTTATTGACTTGATAGACATGACATTTGGACACATGGTTATATTTTTTGTATCATTGGATATTGGACATTTTATATGTTTTATGGACTATTGATATGATTGATTCTATATGATGATGTAGTTCTATTATGATTTGCTTTCTTTATATGTATACATGTGCATACTGACATATGCAGAATGTGATGATTTTACTTTGATATACATAATGTTTATACTATATAATGGAAAATGATTTATATGATGTGATGCAAATGGTTTACTTCTATAAAATGCATAATGAGTAATGAACTTAATATGTAATGAATATATTGATTATGAATGCTTGTTTTTAAATGATTACAAATGCAATGTGATGTGATTACTAATGCAATGATGGAAATAATGGATAAATAAAGGAAAGATATAAATGATAATGAACTAAAATGTACCTAAAAGATAATGAGACAGAATGATAACTAAAGAATCTAAATGAACCAAATAAAATGATTTTAAGATGCAAGATTAAATATTTAATGTTTTTGTTGTCCAGATATCCTCAACGTTAAATAACAATGTACTTGACACAAGAAGAATGTACAAGGAGAAAAGATAACCTAAAAAGATAACCTACAAAAACTTCTATAAAAGGAACATGGATATATGAGTTATGAGTGATTTAAAGTGATTTAAATGCTATGCAAAATGAAGTATGAAATGAGTTATCTCCACAACTTTAGGTAACATCTTGAAACTTCATAAATAACTGGAATTTGATTCTCATCATTGAGCTTGTTATGTTGCAAGGAAATGCAAGCATCAAGGTATAATTAAACCAGGATGACCTAAGCACTTCTTGCATGGAGTTTAATATAGAAAACTTGACAAGCATCTAGGTATAATTGAACCGAGATGACCTAAGTTTCATTTGCATAATAGACAAGGAATACTTTCTGAACCTCCATCGGGGAACAAATATTTGGAGTTGAGGTATGTGCTGGCATATCACCATCAATAGCAATTGATAAAAAACATGATTTGTATGTTGTCAAGACTATTAAATGGATGAAGGCACTGACGCACAGACACCCCAATTACTTGTTCCTTCGACTTCATTGGAAAGATACCCCCCAAACAACAATCAAAGAAAAATATCATGCCCCATCCCGGCCATTCTAATCAATGACATATGGGAGTTTTAAAACTCATGTCAAAGATATCCTGGAATAGCATAGGAAACATAATAGAAAATGAAATCCATATATGAATGCATAATTTACAACAAACCAATCTAACATGCCTACCATGAATATACATTTATTTTTTCCAAAAGATAGATTTAAGATATGTTGATCAGGTCAATTGATGATGTACAAATAAGAGGTCATGTTGTGAGAGATAGGTCATAGATTATGATTCAAGATAAGGATAGCATCGTGTGAGAACATTTGATTGTGTTTGCATGCCTAGTGAAAATACTCCATTGTTGTCCTCTAAGAGTCATTACTATCATAGATCCACTTCCCAAACTAGGTCGAGGACATGCCCCCAGCTAGGTGATGGACTGACTTATTATGAATGAAGAAAGACACGACAAGACTTATGTGAAGATCAAGATATAAGACCAAGCTATAATGGGATTTTATTATTTTGATATATACAATGAATGGTGTTATGAAATGGCCATTTTATTATGATATGCACAAGGTGAAGATAGTGACGGACAAGTCACATTATTGTGGATATATACAATGGACGGACACACTAGAAGAATCTTAATAGATAGAGGAGCTAACATGATACGCATGGCGCATGTTTACCAGGTTTTCACCACATGCTTTTATTGCACTTTTTCTTTTGTTGTTTTTTTTTTGTTTTTTTTTACACTATATACATACCCCTTGCATTGGGATCTTAAGCATAGAACTTCTTAAGATGAATGTTGTTAAGAGGTTCGTCAAAGGGATCACCCTTAGGTGTAGATAACTGATAAGCTCCAAAACCATATACTACTGTAACTACAAATGGACCTAACCAGTTGGGTTTGAACTTGCCTTTCTTTTCCCAATGTTGTTGATTCTTTGGATTCTCTCTAAGGACAATGTCACCCACCTGAAAATATCTAAGCTTTACCTTGCTATTGTACTGATGAGACATGTACTGCTAATAAAATTTCAAATGATCATAAGCTCATTGACGGCACTCATCCAACAATTCTAATTCAGCCAGTCGCGCTATTTTGTATTCTTCATCTGGAATCAAATCTTTGAGAGAAACACGAAGAGATGGTAACTCGACCTCGAGGGGCAGGACAGCTTCAAAGCCGTAAACAAGGGAATATGGCATGGCTCCAGTTGGGGTATGAATGGATGTACGGTAAGCCCATAAGGATGGATTGATTTGGAGATGCCAGTCACGGCCAGCGTCATTGATAGTCTTTTGTAGGATTTTGACAATGGTCTTATTAGATGCCTCAGCTTGACCATTACCTTGAGGATAATAGATAGTGGAGAAGTTATGGGGGATATGGAATTTTGTGCATAGCTCATCCATGTCCTGATTTTGGAACTACTTCCCATGATTAGTGATAAGATACATAGGTATACCATATCTGCAAATGATATAGTTTAGGATAAACATGGATATTTGTTTGCTAGTGGTGGTAATGAGTGGAACGGCCTCAATCCATTTAGTAAAATACTTTGTTGCAGTAATTATCTATTTGTGACCATTGGAAGAGGGAGGGTTGATAGCACCCATGAGGTTGAGTCCCCACCGACTGAATGGAAAAGTTGATGTAAAAGGATGTAACTCTTGTGCTGGAGCATGAATAAGGTTTCCATGTATCTGACATTTCTTGCATGCCCTAGCAAAATGAAAAGAATATGTTTCCATGGTAGGCCAATAATAACCCATATGCATGAGCTTCTTAGCCAAAGATGGACCACTTTAAATGAGTTCCACAAATACCCTCATGTATGTCTCACAAGGTAGTTTGAGCCTCATCTCATTCTAGACATCGTAAAAGAGTACCATCAAGACCTCACCGATATAGGGTTTCAAAGATTAAAAGGTAACAGGAAGTTTGGTGAAGGAAGGTTTTTTTTTGGTTATGGGATAAGTCAGATGGGATAATGTTATTCTTCAGATAGGAATAGATATTTCCATAAATCGGAGAATCACTTCCAATAAGATGACATATGATACTGGTGTTAGGATCATCATACGCAGGATAAGTCAAGGATTCCACCAGGAACTCAAAACGTGCCTTAGTATCTTTTGTATCAAATAAAGAAGCAATTGTCGCCATGGCATCTGTAGCTTTATTGTCATTCCTTGGAATCTGCTCAAAAGTGATAACCGAGAAGTATTGCTTAAAATCATCTACCATACGCTTATATGGTAATAGCTTATCATCCTTAGTTTGATATTCATTAGTAACTTGATTGATGATTAACTGAGAATCGCCATAGACATTCAATTCATTGACTCTCCACTGCAATTCCATCTTGAGACCAATTAGCAAAGCCTCATATTCAGCTACATTATTAGTACAAGGAAATAGTAGCTTATAAGATTTTGGAATTGTATAACCTTGTGGTGTAATAAATAAAATGCCAGCACCAACACCCTTTTGAGTAGAAGATCCATCAAAATAAAGCTTCTAGGTTTGGGTCAATAATGTCAAGATATGAGCATCTAGAAACTCTGTATGTATAGGTTGATCATCTGTTAATGGAGCATCAACTAGTTGATCTGCTATTACTTGGCCTTTGATAGCTTTCCATTCCACGTATTCAATATCAAATTTAGTAAGTAACATTACCCATTTAGCTAGCCTCCTTGTTAATGTCATCTTGCTTAGAAGATACTTCAAAGGATCAATCTTTGCAACCAATTTGATAGAATGAGACAACATATAATGTCACCATTTTTGCAAAGCAAAGACAACTACGAGATAAGCTCTTTCAATAGGAGAATAATTAAGCTCATATCCTACCAAAGTATGAATGATATAATAGATGGCTTTCTCTTTTCCATCATGATCCTGTTGAGCAAGAAGAGCACCAAGAGAGACTTCTGTCACTGAAATATAAAGCAAGAGTGGCTTGCCCAGAATTGGTGACATCAATGTTGTAGGATTCACCAAATATTGCTTAATTTTATTGAAAGCCTCTTCACATTTATCATCCCATTGAAATAAGATATTTTTATGTAGCAAGTGTTGAAATGGATGACTTTGATCTGCTAGTTGAGAAACAAACCTTCAGATGGATTGAAGACGTCCTTGCAAAGATCTTAACTGACTAATGTTAGTGGGGGAAGCCATCTCCATTATTGCTTTGACTTTTTTTGGATCTACCTCAATTCCTTTAGTTGAGACAATATACCCCAATAGTTTACCAGATGTAACTCCAAATGCACATTTCTTTGGATTGAGTTGAATCTGATACTATTCCATCTTGGTAAAGATTTTGTTCAACACCTTTAGATGACTAGCTTTATCTTTTGATTTTGCTAATATATCATCAACATAATCTTCCATAATGGTATGCATCGTATCATGAAAGATTGTGGTCATGGCTCTTTGGTAAGTCGCTCCAGCATTTTTAAGACCAAATGGCATCACATTCCAGTAATATGTACCCCATGGACAAGTAAAAGTAGTTTTTTCCTGGTCTTCTGGTACAATTTTGATTTGGTTATAACCAGAAAAACCATACATCAGTGATAACATTTCATGCCCAGCTGTTAGATCAACAATAATGTCAATATTAGGCAGAGGAAAGTCATCTTTTGGACAAGCCTTATTAAGATCTCAGAAATCAATATAGATCCAGATAGACTTATCTAGTTTTGAGACAGGTACAATATTTGAAATCCACTCAGCATAATCAATAGCACGAATGAATCCAACATCTAAAAGCTTTTTCAATTTTGCTTTAACCATGAGTGCTATATGTGGATGCATCTTGCGGAGCTTCTGTTTAACTAGTTTTACACCTGGTCTAATAGATAAATGATGCATAATGAGATTAGGGTCGAGGCTAGGCATATCAGCATAGGACCAAGCAAAGTTGACTTGTATCTCTTTGAAAATTTTTGCAAAAGCTTCTTTCTCTATTGCTGTCAAGGATGCTACTACTTTGAGGATTCACGGAGACTCCTCTGTTCCAATGTTAAGAGGCATTGTTGGCTCAATAAGAATGGTAGATTGCTCTCAATATAGATAATCAGGAAGAGTATCAATCCTTCCATCATCAAGAACCTCAGAGAGGTTTTCACCATCAGATGCGTCATTTCTTTTTACTTTTTTAGGATCTAATACTACCACAGAGTGGTTTTCACCATTAGATCTATTTATTATTTTTACATTTTTGTGACTGAAAGGATTGGCACCCTCACCAAAATAGGCCATGTCATTAAGTTCTATGGGGAATCCTGACTTGTGATCTCCTGGTGGTAGATGATCCCGTACTCCAAAATAATCAATAATAGTGTCATCGTTATGGAAAATGCCAAGCTCGGGATAATCTGGAGAATCCCAATCAATAAGGTCAGGACGTACAAGTGGCATGGGATCATTTGGATCTAGCTCAAAGGCAGAAAGAGTATTGATGGAAAAATATTCAAGGCTAATGATAGTATCAGCAAGGTCTATCTCGATACTCTCATTCAAATCATCTATTGCAAGATAAAGCTCACTTTCCTCACTATCGTCAAAAGTAGTATTACGTGGAACTAATCCTAGCGTATCAATCATTGAGCTTGTCCCCTCATGATAATCGGTATTATAATGTTGGACAACATCAATTCCTTTATCATTAGTTCCATCAGATAAGATATTCCATTCATAGTCATTAGAATCAGAATCATCTGCATGATCCCCAAGTCGATCAATCATTTCCATTGCGATTCTTTGTTTTTCAGGATCTACATACTTACCATTTTTTTTGAATTGCAATGCCGGAGCCTTTGATATTTCATTGATAGGTGTTAGCTTAGCTTTACCCTTTGATTCTTTTGATCCTTCCTTTTTGTAGCCTAAGCCTATAGTGTCTCTCTGATAGTTGGGATTTTGCAGAATTGGTTGGATGACACCTGTTCTTTGTAATCCTATAGGTCCGCTACCTTGGTATCCCATCTTTTGTAACAAGGCATAGCCTTTTCCATATACATCAGGAGATATATTCTCACATTTATCATCTACTTCAGTTTTATGTGGCTTGAGCAAATGGTTTGCATTTCGTTCTACTACCTCTTGTGATATGGTGCCCCCACTTATAAATCTGTCATAAACAAGTGTAGGAGGGGGTTCCATTTTTTGTCTAGTGATTAAAGATCTCCCATATGAACGAGGAGATAAAGGCAATTCAGTGAGACAAAAAGATTGACCTATAGTATAGTCTCCCATGCCTTGTTCTTTGATGTCTAATTTGATCCCTTCTGTCTTAGAAGTTGAGGCTATATTACTGGGATCATTAGATGTAGTTGCAGAAGATCCAACATGGTTATGAGGAACCAAAGAATCAATAGCTATCCTCATAGTGTTGCAATATTGAAATGGATCAGGATCACCTTTAATAGTTATTTCTTGTCCTTCATGAGGGAATTTTAGACATTGGTGATAAGTTGATGGTACAGCTTGCATAGAATGAATCCAAGGTCTCCCCAAAAGGATATTATAAGAAAGATCCATATCAAGAACTTGGCAAATCACATCTTTAATCATAGGACCAACTCTGATAGGTAGAACAACAGATCCCTTAGATGACCTCTCTTCTTCATTATAAGCTTTAATGGTGATTTTCTTCTTTGGATCTATGACATTCTCAGAAAATCCCAATGCAAGGACTAGTTTCAAAGTACATATATTCAAGCCAGCTCCTCCATCTATCAAGACTCTTTTAATTTTATGGCTTTGTACAAGAACCTCTATGTGGAGTGGTGCATTATGGGGTTGGTTGATAGCTAAATCATCATGCTCTGTGAAGGTTAGATAATGTGGAGTTGTTAAGTGCCCCACCATAGCTTGGAATTGATCATGATCTAGAGTGGTAGGAACCTATGTTTCTAAGAGAGCTTTCTATAGGATTTCTTTATGGGATGGTGACAGACGTAAAAGCTCTAAGATAGATATCTGGGCTGGTGTTTTCTTTAATTGTTCCAAAAGATTGTATTGGTTGGAAACATTAGGTATAGACTTTGGAACATAAACAAGTTTATTCTAAGAATTTCTCAGCTTGGATGTAACACCTTGGAGAGTAACCTTAGAATGAGCTCAAGTAGTAATGTTAACGGGTTGACTCTTTGATTTATCTTTTATAGTGATCACATTGGCATAATATTTAGAAGGATGACACTCAGAGATATTACCAACATATTTATAGGTTGCAACAGTATAATTGGCTTGGTTATCACCTTTAGCATTGGAAGAACTTCCTTTTTCATGCTCAGGAAGTGGATCTTTAAAAGCCGTATGTGATCGTTCGAGGTATGTCCATCTACACTAATTTCATCATTGTCAATTAAGTCCTGAATCATGTTTTTGAGTCGTTGACAATCATTCATTTTGTGGCCCTTTCCCCTGTGGAATTCACAATAATCATTATCATTCCACCAAGAAGGTTTCACCCTAGGTTCAAAATCTCTAGTTTCAGGAAGCTGAATGAGTTTCTTGGTAATTAACTTTCGTAATGCAGATTCTAGAGATTCCCCCAAAGGAGTAAAGTTTCTTCGAGGTGACATGAAAGGTAATCTTGGTTTTGATGAATTCTTGTTGGTATTTTGATTGGCAGATTGATTGCTATAAGTAGCTTGAGTAGAGTTAGCCTTGCTAGTGAGATTCAAAAGTGGTTGTGTTGGTTTGACATTGCGATTATCCACAATCCCATCATTGACAACATTTTTGTTCTTATTCCAAAATTTGGACTTGTCATTGTTGTAATTATTGGAATTGGAATTTGAAGGACCAACATTATCTTTTGAATAAAGTTTGATCTCACCTTTTCTAACCATGGCTTCCTCAATTTTGATACCATTTTCTATGAGCTTGTTAAAATTTGGAGGACATTGCAATTGCAACCTATAGCTCATTTCTGATGTAAGATTATTCACAAAGATATCCATCTTTTCTTGTTTAGGAATTGATCATGGATATTTGGCAAACAGTTGACGCCATTTTTGCAAAAAAGTAAGGAAGGGTTCTCCATTCTTTTGATGTGCATTGCAAAGATCAAGCATAGTGACCTCATGTTTGATATTGTATGAGTAATGAGTCACAAATTTGTCAAGAAGTTCATTGAAAGATTTAATGCCTAGGGGTAATTTGGAGAACCATTCCATAGCTTGTCCTCCTAAACAACGTGGAAATAGTCCCATAAGATATGTATCATTGTGAGTGACTTCAATACAAGTAGCACAAAACTCACAAATATGGTCTTGTGGATCCGAATTCCCTTTGTATTTATCAAATTTCGGTACCTCAAAATGAGGAGGGAATGGAATCATTGCTAAATTCTTATCAAAAGGATAAGGGCATATATCATCCAAAGAGTACTTCTTACTTGATGATCCAGTTTGGATGTCACGAATTTGTTGTTGAAGCATCTGGATTTGTTGTAGGACTGGATCCAAGGAATTGACATTCCCTTGAGTATTTTGGGAAGCATTTTTTTGTTGAGAATCATGAGAAGCATTGGATTGTTGATTGTTGTGGGAAACATTAGATTGTTGATTGGTATCCTTTACTCCTTGAGAATGTGCATCTTGAGAATTCTTAAGATTTTCTTGATTATTGGTATTAGACGGTTCTCTAAGATGGGACACATCAAAATTAGTTGGTAATTTAGCTCCTTGCTGAGCTAACATCAGAAAATACATCTCTTTGTCAAGGCCAAGAAGTCTCTCCATGACTTGAAAGAATTTAGGATCTTGGGTAGCATCCCTAAGTTCTTCATCAGTAGGTTCTTCATCTGCTATAAAGAATGAAGTCTTCTTTGGAGGTTCTTTTGACCAAGGGTTCTCTTCATTGGTGGTATTCTTTTCCATTTTGCCTAGGGATTCTAGATCAATGGTTTGTTTAAGTTTTTGAGATCGAGTTTGAACCATAAACGTGTAAAAGATAGTTGTGAGATGAAATATTTTTGATGAAAAGATTTGATAGAAAAAGTGATTTGAAATAGTGTTGAGATTTTATGAAACAACTTGATAAGATCTAAGCCAATAGGAATAATGGATCTCCCTATGATATGACAAAGAAAAACCAAGAGACAATAACCTAAGCAAGTTTGATTAAGGATGATAAATCCTGATATGATAAAACTCACAAAGATCAAAATCTGGTAGATAAGATGATGTTTCAACACTAAATTTGGAAATTTGCAAATTGGAAGAAAAGATTTGATGAAGAAAAGAGAATGAAAACTGATGAAAATGGTCAAACTAAAGATCAGATGTTTGTGTAAATTGAATTTTTGTCCAGAATCTTACTAATGACACAAATGGGTATCTGAAAATATGATTTTGAAATTCTCAATATTGGTGGAAATGCTCTTTGTTGTAAATGCACAACAACAAATGCGTAGGACAGTTTAACACTTGTGCAGAAAAATGAAACAAATGCGCAGCAAGTTTTAACCAATGCAGGCTGACAGATTCAAATGCGCAGAGCAGTGTGATATATGCGCAATAGTTTGTTATCAATGCACAAAAAAGAAGGATAAATGTGCAAGTTTTTGTATTCTCGATGTTTTTCAGCTTTGATTTGGAATTTTTTTGGTTTTTCTGATGTTTTATGATTTTTTGGCAAAAGTAAAAATGCATAGACACACACACGTAAAATAGAAATGATTTTAATATAACTATTCTAATATGAATGCACAAACACTCTTACAATCCTATGGTTGGCAAGGACAATATGTATTGAATCCCCACTAGGATAATAAAATCCAACCACGAAAATTCACAGCGGATAGCCTAGGAACTTGGAGGCACGGGCTTCTTCTTACAGTGCACTCACTTCTCAGGCACACCAAGTTTCGAATTCAATGGGTCATTACTTCCCAAAGAACTGCTATCTCTACTATGAACCGTGAGTAATGTGAGGTGTCTTCACGAGCTTGGGTGACTCCTTGAGCCAGCAGATGGAAGGTTTTTGGCCACTATACAAAATTTTTTAATAAGTACATCTGTTCAGGTGGTTGTGATCAAGTCATTTTCCCAATTAAGGGGGCTCTCCCAATCCTTTCAAAGCAAGGCTTTCACCTCTACTAAGCAGGACTTTAGCACACCACTGGGGTACTGGAGGAGATTTTGGTTGCCACAATAAATTCACACCTGTCTAATGTGAGATTAATCACACTAGCATTTTTTATATACTAGTTTGGAAGGGCTTGGCTTTAGCCTGTTACTAGTTGGGTCGTTCCTTGGGGTGAGTACCTCTTTTCCCACCAAAGACCACCCTCTAAAAATTATAGCAATTTCTCTTACACCCAAGGTCCATGAATGGCGAGGGGAGAGGATACGTTGTTATAATTTTGGGATTACAAATAGATTTTTAAGAAAAACACAATAGACACTTGAATCTAAGCTAAAGAAGACACACAAAGCAAAAACATGTCTTTTTTTTAAAACCCAAATGAGATTGTAGTTTATTTTGCAAACCCCGCAAGAATCTACAATAAAACTGTTAGAAAATTTTGTTTTAGCAATGGGGTCTTCAAAATTACGTCCTGCAAAAATAGCCTAAAGACTACCAGAATGAACATAAACTTGTCAAAATGTTAGGTAAAATCAAATCTAACAGAAAACTAAATTTTACCACAAGTAACAAATGCGCAGAACAGTGAAATTAATGCGCAACAATTAGATATAAAAGCACAGCAGATTGGAGTGAATGCGCAGAAAAATTGTGTATATGCGCAGAAATTATGGATGCGCCACAGGAATGAATGTATGCACAACACTGTTGAATGAAAGCACAACAATTTGTCAAAAAACAAAAATCAGAATTGGAAAATTGCAATTCTGGCATCAGAAAATGGATCCACAGCTGGAATGAATGGATGTGCAGGAATCGTGGATGAATGTGCAAAAATAACCTGTAGAAAAATCTACACACAGAAAACTGAAAACTAAATATGAAATTTTGTGGGTGGCCCCACGGTGGGCGCCAAAAAAATGTATGCAAATTAGATGTCCACTTACTAGAGATGATAAATTAACTATTGAAAGCCAATAAATCAATATAATGCAACACAATGAAGAATGCAAAGTAACTATGAAATGATGAAACTAATTAAATTACCTTCACCTACCAATGCAACTTGTCTCCATTGTCCTCCTAACTTTGATTTCTTGGATGTGTTGAGCTCTCAAATTTCCATTTTGAAGCTCCTTGCCCAAGATGTCACCAAAGTGTGGAGATTGAATGAAATGAGTGCACAATAGCTTATGCAAACTAGTGGATGGAATGCAAATGAAATGAAGATAGTATGGATGTTTGATTGCTTGAATGCTTGTTCACCAAAATGTTTCTTAGCTCACAAAGGGGAAATGAGGTTCCTTTTATAGAGTTTTGGAAGACCTAGGCCTAGGTGGCACAATCCTACGGTTGAGAATGAAAGGTGGAAGATCCTAGGGCTATGATTGACTTTGTTGAAGGAGTTGAGAGAAAGAGGGATGTAGTTGGAATGTGAGAGGAAGAATAGGGAAGATGTTCCTCTCACATTGACATGGAGGAGGAGAAGGTGGAAGGGGAAGACACATGTCAAGTGTCTCACAAAGACCAAAGAGAGAAAGAGGGAGAGACCTTTTCCTCATGAGGACTCTTTGTACAAGTGTCCCATGAGTCACCTTTGACCCTTAGAGATGGCTTGAAAAGCCCCTTAAGAATAGGGAATGTCTCTTGACTTGGTTGTTGAGAGGACATGTGGTCATGAGACTAAGTCCTATGAGGCCACATAGCCCTTAAGAATAGGACATGTGTGGGTGAGGATAATTATTAATAAATAATTAATAATAATTATTTATTTTAGCCAAGATGATGTGTCAAGTGAGTGGGTAGATGAGGTGGACTAGAGGACTTAGTCATTTTTAGGTTATTGTATATTTAATTAAATCACTTTAATAAGACTAATTAGAAGACTTAGGATAAAGGAATAAACTATACTGAATTTACTAAATAAATTGAATAATTTATTTAATAAATAGAGGAATAAATATTTAATTAATTTATCAAGTCAGTATTAATTAAATAATAAATATTTAATTAATTAATGAAGCCATTTTTAAGTGTATACACTACTATAACCATGCTTCTAACCCCTCTTCACTCATTTTTCCATCTCCCATACTCCAACAATTCTCTTGTTTCCACCACCAACTTAGATAAATTTGTACAAGAAATAAAAAATCAAAAGAAGAACAGGTTAAGGTTGATAAGAAGGATATATAATCCTCATATTATATTGTACCATCTTAAATTATACTCACATACAAATGGATGCTCAATTAGGATTGATTTTAGTGTCCTTGGACTTCAATGTTTGTTATGCTTGTTCCAACCCTGATTCTACTTCTCGTTCCAGCATCCTCTCTCTAATTAAAACCTCTGGTCCAAATGTTGAGGTTTTTTGGTGGGACCAATTTGTCCTAGACAACTTGGTCCTTGATGTTTTCCTTGAAATTTGAATTGGGGGTAGGTCTCACCAATTGAGTAGGAAATTTAAACTCTAATTGGCCTCCTTCAAGTTTGAGCTCCAAGATGCTTGTGAGGGGTATATAAGCAACCTACCTCACTTCATTTTGGTAACAATAGAGAGCACATTATGAATGCATACATACCTACATGATATCAAGCATCCTAAGGCAGATTTAAAGCATTCCAATCCATTCTTCTCCAATGTAGCAAGATTATCTCCCTCATTGAATTCCAAGTAGAGGATACCTCAATCATGCAAGAAGATCCTTTGTCCAACTACATGAATACCAATGTGAATTGATTCCTTCTCAAGGCAAGTGACGTCAAGCATAACAAAATTGGAGATTTGAGGAGTATTTGTAGATCCAATCATTTTAAAAGGCATCCTTGACTCTTCTCAATAAGTCTAAACACTACAACAACATTTGACATCTTCCAAATTCATTTGTGAAGGTATAAACATTTCATTTTTAGATCTAGCCTTTGTTTTGTACTTGCACACTTTCAATTCAAGTTTATTTCATTTCAATTTTAAGGTTGATTTCTCATCCAAGGTTTTATTGAGGAAAACCTCTTTCTACCAAAAAATATTCTCTTTTTTATGTGTGTAAGAACATGTGGCACCAATTATGTGACTAGATTTGGAAAGTACAGGTTCTCGACTATAGTTTGCAACTGAAAATGGTCGAAAGTGTTTGGACATAGTCATCCCAGATGACTTGGTCCCTCCCATTCCACTCTAAATTGGATTTGTCAGTTAGTTTCTATCTCAGAGTTCTATTTTTTATAGCATAATATGTCTGTCTGATTAATGTCAATTTGTGTATGTTGAAAGTCAACCTTTTTTATCCATTTAATCTTAGATCTTGCATATCCTTATCAATCTTGCACTCCTACATTGCATAATAGTGAAGGAATCCATTTTCATCCACTTGGTGCTTGATTCCCTTTTGAGCCTAAGTGGATCATATTCCATCTAATCCAACATAAAGAGGGGAGATATGGCTTATGAGCCTAGTTCCTTAGTCTATGCCTTTAACCATCCACCATATCCTTCCTTATATGTTACATGTACATCATAATGTTTTGATGTTTTTGTATGTGCATTTACCATTGAACTTGTGGCTCTTACATGGACAATGGAAAAGGATACCCTAGGTCCACTTACATTCATTCATGATAGCATGTATTGAATTTTCTTATGACAATGTGATCTTAGC
Source organism: Chamaecyparis obtusa (assembly GCA_027943335.1). Classification (NCBI taxonomy): domain Eukaryota; kingdom Viridiplantae; phylum Streptophyta; class Pinopsida; order Cupressales; family Cupressaceae; genus Chamaecyparis; species Chamaecyparis obtusa. The sequence continues at coordinate 548,893 of BSBK01002845.1, forward strand.
TAAAGTGTTCACATGAACTAAGCTTAAGGATTATAACAATCAATGAATCTATTTGAATTAAAATTTAAGCTCAAAGTTCTTTCATGATCTTGATAACATGTTCCACAATATGTTCATTTAAGCATAGGATTAAAGATCATTGTTTATTAATTTTTATATCAATGACCATGTTATCAAATTTCAAGCTTTGCGTGAAAACCCAAAATCCTAAATTAGGATCACTTCTAATGATAAAGAATAATTTGATCCTAAGTATCTTTTCATATTTTAGAGATATGTGTACACACTTGAAGCATCCAGAAATTAAGAATTTAGCATTAAATATTTTGAATTAAATGTTTCATCGTCATCTCGATCTTCCTACCTTTCTAAGTTTTAAAATTTTATAAACTTATCAAATAGTAATTATATTAATGAAAATGTGAATCAAGTTACCACATTCAGTATTTCCTTCATTTATACCAAATGTTTATAGGAAGTTTTTTTATTTTTAATAACATATGGATGATGTGCTTCAAATCCTATTGAATTTTATGTTACATGTCCTCTCTCATCCATCCACTATGCCTTGAAAAACTTCTTCCTAGAGCATATAATGGTCAAGACTTTTGTAACTATCACTACTTCTAAGTTTATTACACCCAAGCTTGAATGGGTCTTAAGAACAAGGTTTAAGACCTTATTATAATAATATAATCAAATTTGAAATGGTTAATGATAACCTTAGGTCCTTGTCCATTCATCTTATATCTTCTAATATATACTACATGATTGAATGGTTTTGTGGGAAACGCTAAATATGATGTTGTATTTTCATCTCTTCCTCATGATCCATTGATTTCATCTTGATGAGGAGACTACACCAAATAATTATTGCAAACCATTATACATTAGAGTATTATGTAAGACTAGGAAACCCAAGATGTTCAAATCAATCCAATCAACCAATATGCATGTACATGTAAGATACCTTGAAATGTACAAAAGACAAACCTATAACTATATGATTATTTTGATTTTTCTTTAAAATCACCCATTGATTTATGTTGGAATTCAATACTTAGTTTGTGTCATCTTTGCACTAGTACTTAGACCAAAATAAGTACATTTTCAATGTCATGTTATCTCTACTACACATAGATTTTCCTATTAGAACTAAGGAATTAGGTGTATTGATGTGTATGTAAAATACCTTCATGAGACATTAGATCAATCACAATATCAATTCAAATACTAAAGATTTATTCTAATTAACATTCAAATTTGAATAGATTGAGATCATCTCATGGATGCCTATCGAGAAGGACTAGAAAAATGCTCTCATCTTATTAGAAATCCTAAAGTGACAACTCCTAGAATAAGAGTATGCTAATTTGATAAAATGATGAACTAAGATGCAAATTGTATTCCAATTAGGCTAAATTTCCCTATTCTAAATGCTCAAATCTATTCAAATCTTGACTGAATTTTGACATTATGAGGATACTAAATTCAATTAAAAAATTTCATCCAAAGATAGTGGATGCAAATTGACTATAACGGCAACCACTACTTGTAACAAGTGGTATCAGAGATTGGTCACATGTTTGAATCCCCTCGGGTAATGCTGAGGGGGAGATTGTTGGCAAAATTGTCAGTGCTCCCCTCGAGATTCGTGACATGGTTTAATAGCCTCATGTGTCTTCTATAAGTCTAGTGGTTGTATCAAGCATTAATAGATTGATCTTTTGGTACAACGACAACCACTACTTGTAACATAACTATGATGCTTAAAAATTGGGATCCTTTACTCTAATTGTACATCCTATTTATAGAATTTCCCAAGGGAAAGGGGTTGAGTTTGATTTGATTTGAGTTAACCATGATCAAGCTTATGGTTGAGTTGTGTTTTTTGAGGTGTCTCAAATGAATGGACACGATTAATTCTCTCAAAATGAATGGCCAAGATAGAAAATCCTATTAGGAATCCATGTGCACACAATACTCCTCTCTTATTGGTTGAATTGATTTTTTGTTTTGTTGTGGTTGGTGAGGAATTTTTGGATTAATTAATTTAGATAATTAATTAAATTAACCATGTATTCAAATTAAAGGTGTTAGATTTTATTATTTAATTGGACTATATAATTAATTTATTAAATCAATTATATAGTTATTTGATTTTTTTAATTTAATTAATCCATTAATGTCTTGTAATTAATTAGTTGCTAGCTTTGACTTTCTTTGACCATTTCTAGGTGTGTACAATTTCCCCTCTTTGAATCAATGTGCAAAGCGTGTTGGTTCAAAGAATTTCTAATATTTAATTTGTGATGTCTGATTTCATGTCTGATATAGATTTGATTGACTCAATGATGTGATGTTGATCCAATGATGATAAAATGTCGATGTGAATCCCTGATTTTAATTTTGAATGATTTTGATGCTCCACTGATGATTTTGTGCTCTAATAATTGTATGGCCCCTCGAAAAATAAATCAAGGTGATTTTAAGTCTTTTGAATGATTTTCAAAAAAATTATGATTTTTTGAATTTTTATTGACAATTCTAATTTTGATTTGTTTCGCAATATAGAAATTTTAATGTTGTTATGTTTTGAGATCAATTTATTGAATGTGAGTTGTAATCACTTAGTTGATGTTGTATTGATATCAATCTGATAGGTTGATAGATTGATTTTTCATCCTCAAGATCTAGAGAAGCAAAATTTGATGTGCTCAAAGTTGAGAAAGTGGATGATAGGATAATTGATTGACGCTAGATTATCAACTTGATTGATTTGACTCATTGATATATGTTTGATTTCAAAACAAGTTTTGGGTGGAGGCAGGTATGGTGGTCAAGGTGGATGGACAGAGTTAGTTGACCCTAGTGGTCAGACTTATACATGTATATTAATGTTTGGTGTCTCATGAGTAGGACTTTGATGATGTACATTTTCATACATTTGATGATGTATCTTGATATGGACTTTTATGAACTTTTGATAGAAACTCTCACCCTTATGATTTTACCTCCTTTTGATTTCATTATATGTTGGACTTTATGATTGTGATGTTCTATATATGGATGCAACATTACATGATTCTATTTACATGGATGTTTTTGTTCTTTTCTATGCACATTATGTGTGTATGCATTTATTTAATTTTCTTACATATGGATGCATAAAAATATGTACTTAGATGACATAGATATTTTAGATAATGAATTTCTTAGGTGGATAATGCTTATATGATTCTAGTTATATATGATGATGTAATATGATGCAATGATACTATGATCTTAATGATTTCGATGAAATGCAACTAAATGAAAATGCCCCAAAATGAATCGTAGGCAATGTGATATAATGATTAATGATATGATTTTAAAATGTTTATATACAGGTATGATAATGGTCCTAAATGAATGTCAAATGATTTAATGATTAATTTGATGCACCTAATAATGAAGCTTATGTAATAATTAATAATATGCAAAATGAAATGCACCTAAATGGAAATGCATTTAATGATTAATGATTAACGATTAATGATATGTAATGATGAAATTAGATGATATTAATCTACCAAATGAAATGCACCTAAATGGTTAAAGATCTGACCTTAATGCAACTAGATGATAATGTAAATGTTTAATGAGTAATGATTAATGTACTTAATATGATGCCATAAATGCAAATAAATGAATAATTCTTAATATAATTAATATAGACAATGATTAATGATTAATGCTTAATGATTTGAACTTAATAGGTCCCTTAACAATTTTCAACCTTAAAATATTTTCGGTAGATAATCTATGCAATTAGATTTAAACATTTAACTCACCATAGTAGTATTCATCAGAAAATCAGTAAATAGCATGCAAAACATTCAATCACACATCAACACCAGTATTTAAAGTACAAACCCAATTTGGGTAAAAACCATTGTAGGAATTGTCACCCACAAAATAATTCACTCTTCTGAAGTGAGCTCGGTTTGAAAGACAATCCTATTAAAGATTACAAACACATTTACTAGATGTGACGCTATTAGGGGATTTTCACCAAAGATCAATCACCTTATAATGAGTGGCCTTACTAGAGGACTTTAGAACATTCATTAGAATGCCACCTTATAAAGGATTTAAAAATTAGGACTATTAAAGCCACTTGGTTAAGATATTTTCTTCTACAATGGTTAGACAGTAACGTTAAACATCTCAACACTTTTCTTCACTTCATCCACACATTCCTTCAACTCTATTCTACTCATTGTACCCTTCTTTTCAATTCATTTTTCTATTCTAGATATTATTAGTTCAACAATAGCAATAGTATCATCATCAACAACATGATCATTGTGATCATCCTTTATATATATAATTTTTTCCACTTAATCCTATCACCGCTTAATCTTATCCATTCGATCAAATCTGTATCTCAGTAAAAGGTTTTATGATTCTTTTCAATTGTACCTTCACCTTGGAACATGAAATTTTCTTGGATCTTAAACCAATCACTAAATATTCACTATTTATCTGTACCTAACAATTTTGATCCATTGATTTCATTAACTAACTTTGTTCCTTCATTAGAATCTTCTAGATCAATCCAAATCTTCACACAATGTCATCTTTTACTTGATTCCTTGATTAATTGACCAACTTCATCTACTCAGTTATCTTTTACTCGGTTAACATTCACTCGGTTAACTGTGACCGACCAATATCTTAACTTACCAAAAATTGTTTCCATCTCGATAGAACACACAGTTTCCTTGTCTTTTCATTTTTCAACTTCAATCCTTTGTTACTGACAAACATAACTAACTCATGCATCATTCCAACACTTTATTAAATCATATAAAAAAATCAAATCAATATTACCTTTTCATAGACCGATTCAACAATTACCCAATTAAGCTCACATACTTGACATCACTTCTTTATTTCATCTTTTGTCTTTACCAATCATTTCTTTTCTCAACATCACATATTTCATATTGATATGGAAACTTGAAATCAGTAAGTCAGTAGGCTTAATATCAATGACATCATAACAACTGATCTAGTCCTTCTACATACCTTTCATTACTAGGTTGACCTTGTTCATTCTTAGCAATATAGTGGTAGTTGAATAACAATCTTATTAGTGTAGCAATCTCATCAGTTGGGGTAGCACCTATGTGAATTTCTAGTTAGTCAGATGGTTGTTAATAGGGAAAATATTACAAATGAAAAGAAGAAATAATTCAAGTATGGGTCATTGCTTGTATGTATTTTCTTTTATTTTGAAAAGTATTTCCATAAGAAAGGTCATGTTGAATGGAAGGAAGATAGACGTGCGGTAACACAAATCTTTGATTAAATCAAGGAATTGGGAGACCAATTAGATACTCATATTTGGGGGTATTTTAAAATTTTCCAATCTGTAATGCACAAGAGGTGGAGGATACCACCTGGTATGATTGAAAAGTATAAGGATGAAATATGTTTCTTAGTTGATACAGGGACGTGTATACTTAAACTTGTTGTGCTCAGAACATTATGGATACCTAGAATGGGTTATGAAATCTATGAAGATGAGATTGATAGACAATCAAAGGTATTGCTAAGTAAACCTATAGATCAAATGGAGAAAAGGTTTGGAACATATGAAGAAGTTGACTCTAGAATTAAGTTTGAACTTAAGAAGCCATTAATAGAAATAAAAATGAGGAAAATGATAACAAGGCTAGAGGCTAAGTTTGGAGAATAAAGTTCTACATCTCAAGCAGTACTAGAGGCCCCTTCAATATCATGTTCACAACTGATGGAGGCAACAACAATAGAATCCAAGAAAATATATAAGAGAAAGGAAAAGTTGGAAGCAAAGAGGACTCCTACAAAGACCTCATCACCAATGCCTACAAGAAGAACACCAACAAGACTAGATAAAGGCACTGAATATTTATCAACTAGAAAAAAGGCTAAGTCATCAAAAGATGATGATGAGGACATCCCTTCAGACAAGGAAGTGAAAGAATTAAAGGAACCAGGTAAAACTTCTAAAGGCATTTCTATTGATGAATTTATACAAGCTATTTAAAAATTTGGAGGATTAGGTGGACTTTCTAGGAAGTATGATTTATGTCATAGTTATGAGACCAAGAGAAGATTGGAAACTGGAGTTATAAAGAGCATGAAAAATTTCAATGCAGTTCCTACATAAATTAGAGGTCGTATATCTAAAAATTTATTTGACATAATACATGGGAGATGGAAAAATGCTTTAGGTATTGACAATGAAGTAAGAGATAAAGCATTGATGGAGTGTGATACTAGATTAGATGTCACTAAAATTGAATCCTTTGTTGATGTACACAATGTACACAAGGATGCTTTCCCTATCAAAATCAGAGTAACTAGGATTATGTTAGGAGAAACACAGGGTCTACATGAAGAAAAAATTAAAGCTTGGAAAGATTATATTGATAAATCTAAAAGAGCTCAAGAGGAAGGAGATGTAGAGGAAGAAGGTGATGAACCTAAGCATTATTTTGAGGAAGAAGAAGAGGAATTGGACCAAGATCAGGTAGTAATCCTTGAACCACCTGGTTTACCCTCTCTTCCTAGCACTTATGATCCATCAGAAGTAATTGAGAAAGTTCTTAGGCAATCTCTACACAAGTAGAGGAAATAGAGAAGCAAGAAGAGCATAATACAGAGGAGAATAATAAAGATGAGGTATTTATTGAGGAAATAACTTATGAGGAGGTAAATATATCACCAAGAGTTACACTTACTCCTCCTACTACATAATCATTTATACTATTGGTAACCCCTACCAATGTTCAGACATTAGTAATAGTAGAGCAATCGGTTCAAAGAAAGTTGGAGCTTGATGAGTTAGTAAAGAAGAGGAGAAAAGTGAGTATACAAATTCCTAAAGTATCAAAGTAAGAGGAATCCATTGAAGAAATGAACTTAGAAAAGGTAGACTTCAAACTGTTGAGTCCTAAAAAAAATTTGGCGTTGCTAGATAAGTTAAAACTTCAAGCTTAGAAGAATAAGGCAAGACTGAAAAAGAAGGAGAGAGTGATTAAAACATAAAAGGAGATATTGCACACCTTATTACCTGATGTTGATATTGATGAAAATGGTAATATCATTGATCAACTAGATAAGTTAGTAAAGGTAATACTAGAGGATAGATCATTGTTGGGTAAAGTGTTAATGTCTATAACTAAAGATGCTTATGAGAAGAAAAGGATGGAAAAGGTAAAGGAAAATATTTTCAAAGACAGAAAATTTGCAGAAAGAAGTTGAGATTGCAAAAGGTAACCTGAAAATTATTGGTGGAATAGTAACAAAAGTGTCAAAGCTATCTAAGTTCACTAGTGATATAGAAAAGAAGGTCGATGAATTTTAGAAGGAATTGGATGAAACAATTGAGAAGTACGATATAACTTCTAGCAGTGATACAATTTATGTAGCTAAATTTAGAGAGATGGGAGGTAAGCTAAAGAAAATTCAGGATGAGCATGAACAAAATGTGACACTTTACTTTACTTGAACTCATTTTTGTCCCCTACTATTGATTTAATGTTAGTCAGTGTTAAGAATGTTGAGCACTTGATTAGGCAACCGAGCTAGCTACACTGGATGAATTAGAAGATCTGTCAAGTACTATTATGGGTCAGAATATTGCACTTGCACACTTAAGGACTGTATGCACCCAAAAATGGTCACCTAGAGTTTGGGCCCCATTTATTCGATTTATTGATCCTGAATCAATTTTATCAATAATCAATATTTTCAACATTATCAATTTCTTGATCAAGTCTTAACTTTGATCATAAATTGGATTTTTATCCTTGGGCTAACCATTTTATCCTAAGTCTTTATTTGATTAAAAGGAATATTTCCTCCCCTTTTGATTAAATAAAAAGCCCCCTTTTTCATCTTATCCTAAGTTGCACAAATAAAGCACTATTCTTATTTTATAAAAAGGGAAAAAGCACCTTTTGTCTCATATGGACATAAAGTCAACTCCTATTTTCCTATTGGAGGATACTTGTGCACATGGATTGCTCCTCTTTCAAGCTCCACCACTGATTAAGACTTTTGCCTCTTAATCTCCATGGTCCATTCCTTTGCATTTCTTATAAAAGGAGAGCTCTCTCCTTCATTTGCATACCATGTTTTTATGATAATGTTATGCTGCAGGTTTTAGGTGCATTTGGAGCCTTTGAGATATTGAAGACTTGCTTCATTTCATTACATCATTTAGTTGCATATTTCCTTTGCTTAGTTTGCATGATCATGGCATATTAGCATAGTTTCCTTTTATGCAATAGATTTAACTCACATAGTCTAAATAGGAGGCATTGTAACACTTGTTATTTCCTTTCATAGATTAGTTGCATTGTACTTTCTTTTCATAGCTTAGATTGCATTCTCACATAGATTTGCATTGCATTGCATATTTGATTCTTGGAGATATTGGCATTGTTTCCCTTGTCTTCACTTGAATCTCTCATTGTATGGTTAACTAGCAAGGTCATAAGCTTGTAGCTCTAGCTGAGAGCAAACACATCATAGTCCCTTGCAACTCCATGCATAGAGAGCTATGGGCCACTTTGTGAGGCCTCATTCTTGAGCAACCTTGCATGTAATGGTTCATAGAAGAGCACCATTTTAGTGTGTACATTTATGGCGCCCACTGTGGGGCAGAGTAGATAGGCTTTGTCCTTTGTTTCATTTGCATTTTTGTCATTTTTTGGATTATTTTTTAAAAATTTTGCAGTTCTGGTTTTCTGTCTCAGAGTATCGTGCGATACTTCTCAGAAATATAGCACGATATACCTTTGTATAGTGGTGCGACACTTCGCGTGAGAGAAGAATTGCCCGCTAGTACTGAGGTATATCACCTGGCGTCGTGCGAAGTATCGCCCGCCCATAGTGCAGAGTATCGCCCAGACTGAGGTATATCACCCGACTATAGGAAACTATGTCGCGCGATACTGGTGAAGTCTAAAATATATCACCTAATCTGACAGAGACCCGCATTTCCAATTTTATCATCTGAATTTGATCATTTTAGTTTGCTAGTTTATTTTACCATATTTAGATAGGTCTAACCTGCATCTTTTAGCTTGAATCTATCAGTTTATTGCATATTTACATTTGGATTTTGATTTTGCTAACCTTGTTGGTCTAACAAGTTGTGTTTGTAGGTGCTCTCATTGCTTGAAATTTGCTAAAAATGCATGTCAAAGAGGGCTACTAACAGTTTTTGCAAGGCTGCCCAAGCATAAAAAATAAAAAATAAAAAATTCTTGCTTGTTTATTTGCTTTTCTTTCAAGTGTGGCATTCACTAATTGTATTAGGAATCTTTAAAACCTTGTGAAAGAGATTTTGAGGTGGTAGGAGAAGTATGCTCTTCACCTTTAGGTGAATCAGAAAATCTTGACCCATCTTAAGGTTTTGGAAGCAAGGGAGTAATTGAATCTCTTTGCTTGGTGTGTTTGGGAGAAGTTTTTGAGATAGGGGAGTATGCTCTTCACCCTTGAGGTGAACCAAAAACCTTGAACCTCATAAATTATCCATTTTTGTTTAGTTTAGGAATCTTTTAGCGGGCCTGCTCTTGAGCAATCAAGAGGAACGACTCAAGTGGGGACAACCTTGTCATCATTTTCCTTGGTGGCAAGTGATTCCAACTCACTATAATCTCAAGGCTATCAAAGACACCAAAAACCTTGATAGACATAACACTTATCTTCGTTTGATGTGAGTAGCTCATGGGATTGCGACCATGGGGAAAACATTGAACAAGAATGCTTAAGGTACTCTTGAGGCCGCAAGGTCCTAGTCCTTTATGAGGAGCAAGAGGGGTGTTGTGAATGGAAATCTTTATTAAGAACCATTAGATAGAAGCCACCTTATTTAGCCGCTTATCTTCTTAGTGCAAGGATTGATCCAAGTGGTTTACCCGGATCACCTTAAGATACTCACCATATGTGTCCCTTTGGTTGTGTCATTTGACACTTCCATGACAAAGCCAACATCTCTTGTGGGTAACCACTTGGTGTGAGGCAAGGGGGCATCAAGTTGTGGGCTAAGTTGGTAAGTATTGAGCCTTGACTCTTTAGGATAGATTTGCTTGAATTGTCTTCAGTTGTGTGATGTCAGTGCAAATGTCCTTACATACAAACAATCGGTAGCATTCATAGGGTACTTTTTCAATTCTGATATCACAAGTGTTTGTCTTGGCAAGGTTGCTTTTGCCCTTGTTTCAAGTGTTTGAGACATGTTTGATCCCTCACTGTTTGCAAACCTGCCAAAATTCTGCTAATATTGTGACTGAAATCAAAAACATCAACCCTCAGACTGAAAATTTTGACCAAGCAGACCCAAAAATGCAAATTTTACACAATTCTGGTCAAGAGTTGAACAATTCTGCAACAGTATCGCACTCTGTAAAGCAAAATATCATGTGATACTTCGCGCTTGCTAAAAACATCGCCTGCTTTGAAGAGAAATATCACGCGATAGTTCACCCTTGATGGACTATCGCCTGACCTGCCTGGAATATATCACCCACCAGTACTGAGGTATATCTCCTGGCATAAGGTGAAGTATCATGCGCTTATAGGTATATCACCTCAGTAGCCTGGAGTATATCACCTAGGTAATTTCTATCGTGCTTGCAATTTGGTCAGTTTCAGTTGCTGTTAATCAGGTTAGGTCTTAGAGTAGGCTTCTTACTCTGACGTTTGTGACCTGTCTTGACTCTAAATTTCTAGTTTTAGTCCTCTGGGATAGCATCATTTGATTTACAAAATCACTTTGGAATAATTGTCAAGTTAGAAGGTCATTCTTGGTGCCAAGGTTCATCTCTAAGATTGTTAGCTACATTCTTGGAAAATTTTAGTGCTCTTATTGTCCAAAACACTTTCATTTAAATCTCAATTTCAATTATATTTTGGCCTAGTCCAACCTCCTGGTTCAAAAGTGCAAGGGTAGTCACCCTTTTGATTTGAAGCACCTCTTTGACAGTGTTGGTAAAGCCCCTTTTCTATTTTCTCATTTCTCTTTGGACAATAGAGGACTTTGATTATCCTAGTTTGGCACTGACACTTTGAGAGGTCACCTTATCATTGAGAGTATCTTTCTTTCATGTCAGTTACGAAAAGGTACCAAGTCAATCAAGGGAAGCGACCCCCTGTTGCCTTTAGCCAATTACCACCCGTCAAGACTCGTCGACAACCTAAGGGAAAAGGACCCCTTTTTGATCAATCACCTAAGAGCAAATCTGAGATTTGTTTTAATCCGGGAGCTAATCCTAGTGAAGTGAGCACCTCTTTTGTACCACTTTCATCAAGTATGGACATGAGTTACACTTTCACCCAACAACAAAGAGAAGCCATGAATCAAACTCTTGAAGATATCTTTCAACGACATAGAAGAGAGTACGATGGGTCTTCACATGCTAGTCCACCTGGGTCACCTCCCAACAATGCACGGTATTTTGATTCTCACCAATGAGCTGAGAGACATCATAAGCAAGCTCACTCAGATTCAGGGTCACAACGCGAGGACCAAAACAATGAATCTAGTGATCACCACATAAACGCAGCCAACGCAATAAGGCATTCGAGACCATCCTCCCCACTTAAAGACACCTCTTGATATGCAAATACAAGATTGAGAAGCATTGAGAGGGAGAAGCAAGCCTATTTAGATGAACAGGCTGCTAAAAAGGAAAAATTTAGACAACTAGAAGAAGAGGAACGTGCGTTGTTGGATATACAGAAAAGAGTCACCCAAGAAGAAGAAGATAGACTCTACGCACAACAACTCCAAAACCCATTTAACAGGAGGGGAACCAATAGTGGGACCAACTCACCCCCATCTACCCCTTCGCCAAGTCCTAGAAGAAGATCAAGGACACCCTCATGATCCCCAAGTCCTAGAGGAAGAAGGGTTTCAAGATATGACCATCATAGGAGACAGTCATCTCATAGACATTCAAAGCAACCCTCCCAACGAGCACATCATGGCTCACAACATGGAGGAAGTTATGCTAAATTTGATCATATGGATTTCATGACTATGCAACAAGAACCATCCTTTCAAGCATATGTGGAGCAATATGTGGAACAAAACAAAGATCAATTCTTGGAAAGTCTTATTAACAAAGGTACTAAAGTTTCATATAATTTTGATGTTCACCAAAAGATCAAGAAACAGAGCCCTTCAACTGATGAGGTGATCTTACAAATGCAAAAGGATATAGGCAGGATGAAGGCTCCCAAGAGCATGTTTCATTTGGACTCCATATGTCCTAACCCCATTGACAAAAGTGTGGTGATGGTAGAATTCCCTAAGAAAGTTGAGTTCCCAACATATGACAAATATGATGGCATTGGTGACCCTCACGACCATGTTCGACAATTCTACATAATGAGCTTTTCCTTTCACCATGAAGACTCCTACTTGATGAGATTATTCCCAAGGAGTTTAAAAGGTCAAGCCATGGAGTGGTTCACCAACCTTTCCCCTCCAGTAAAGACATTTAAAGAACTCGTCCAAATATTTGTTCAGCATTTTGCTTACAACTTATCGAGGTCGGTCACAATGCTTGATTTGTGCAAACTCAAGCAAAATCAAGGGGAATCTTTTGTCACATTTTTACAATGATGGAGGCGATTGTGTTCAAAATACCCAAGGATAATTCCTGAGGAGGAGAGAATTGATATCATTGTGAGCAATCTAATACCAGAACTAAGATATGAAGTCAAAAAAATCTTGTTTAATTCCTTTGATACTATGGTAGAGGTGGCATGTCGCATTGAGGATGTCCTAAAAGAACAAGGAATTTTGGCTAAGCCAATGAATAACAACAATAGCCAAAATAACAATACTAATGGTAACAAGGACAAAAATAACTCCTATTGGAACAAAAATAAGAAAGTGGTCAATGACGGAGTTGTTGACTCATCTCAACCCAAAAATGAAGGAGTTCTTAACCTCTCTCATGCAGTTCAAGCTATGAAGTTGCAAACGTCTTCAACACAACAAGACAAACCTAAGTATCAAAGGAGATCTAAAACGGAGAAGAGACAATTCACCAAATTGGGAGAATCTTATGCAGATGTTTTTAAGACATTAGTTGCTCATAATTTGGCACACCCACTGGATCCTACAAAACATTGTATACCAGATCCTTTACCTCATTGGTGGGATGCGAAGGCTTTTTGCATTTTCCATAATGGGATTGGACATGACATAGAAAATTGTTTTAAACTCAAGCATCTTGTCCAAGACCTTATTGAAAAAGGACAATTACAAGTTGATGGTTTAACCACTAATGCGGATCATAAAGCCTTTAAAGAGCCCTTGCCTAAATATGAGAAAGGAGAGAATTCTAACAATAAGAATGGCAAGGCGGCTATCAACTACACCTACACAAATGCGGAGAACGTTATTAACATGCTTGAAGTTGTGGATGATAGTGTCAACATGGTGAGAGGGAAAGATCCTTATGGACATAATGTGGACTCAACTCCTATGACTAATGAAAGACCCGCTGTGGTGATAAGAGGTCCTCACTCACAAAGAATGCCCCAGTCCCTCAATGCTATCACTAGGGGTCAGGCTCAAACTCCCATTATTATCAAAGGTCCTAGCACTAGCAAGTCTAAGCAGCCCGTGTCCAAGGGCGTTCCTTTCAAATCTGCCATTGGTCCTGATTCTGTATGCACCCTAAAATGGTCGCCTAGACTTTGGGCCCCATTTATTTGATTTATCAATCCTGAATCATTTTGATCAATAATCAATATTTTGAACATTATTAATTTCTTGATCAAATCCTAATTTCGATCATATATTGGATTTTTATCCTTGGGCTAACCATTTATCCTAAGTCTTTATTTGATTAAAAGGAATATTTCCTCCCCTTTCAATTAAATAAAAAGCCCCCACTTTCCCTCTTATCCTAAGTTGCACAAATAAAGCATTATTCATATTTTATAAAGGGAAAAAGCACTTTTGTCTCACATGAGGCTCAAAAGTCAACACTTCACTCTCATTGGAGGATACTTGTGCACATGGATTGCTCCTCTTTCAAGCTCCACCGCTGATTAAGATCTTTTGCCTCTTAATCTCCATGGTCCATTCCTTTGCATTTCTTATAAAAGGAGAGCTCTCTCCTTCATTTGCATATCCATGTTTTTATGCTAATGTTATGCTGCAGGTTTTAGGTGCATTTGGAGTTTGAAGACATTGAAGACTTGTTGCTTTCATCATCTAGTTTATATTTGTTTTCTTAGTTGCATGATCATGGCATCATAGATTAGATTTCCTTTCATGCAATAGAATAGATCTCACATAGCTTAAATAGGAGGCATTGAAATCCATTGCTATTTCCTTTTATAGCTTAGTTTGTACTTCCATTTTCATAGCATAGCTTGCACATTTACATCTTCATTTTAGTTGCATTACATTGCATCACATATTGGATTCTTGGAGATATTGGCATTGTTGCCCTTGTCTTCACTTGAATCTCTCATTGTGTGGTTGACTAGCAAGGTCATTTTCTTGTAGCTCTAGCTGAGAGCAAACACATCATAGTCCCTTGCAACTCCATGCATAGAGAGCTATGAGCCGCTTTGTGAGGCCTCATTCTTGAGCAACCTTGCATGTAATGGTTCATAGAAGTGCATATTTTAGTGTGTACATTTCTGGCGCCCACCGTGGGGCAGAGTAGATTAGCTTTGTCCCTTTTAATTCTGCATTTTTCATCATTTTCGGATTAATTTTCAAAAAAATCTGCGTCTCTGGTTTTCTATCTCAGATTATCGCGTGACACTTCTCAGAAATATCGTGCGATATACTTCCTGTCTCGGCGCGATAGTTCACTCGGAAAGAGTATCGCACTCCTATATTGAAGTCTATCGCCTGGCATCGGGCGAAGTATCACCTGGCATCGTGCGAAGTATCGCTCGACTGGGGAAGTATCGCTTGACTATAGGAAACTGTATCGCGCGATACTGTTGAAGACTGAGAAACATCGCCTGGTCTGGCAGAGACTTGCGCTTTCATTTTTTTTCCGAATTCGATTATTTTAGCTTGTTGTTTTGTTTTATTTTGTTTAAATAGGTCTAACCTACATCTTTTAGCTTGAATCCATCAGATTATTGCACATTTACATTTGGATTTTGATTTTGCTAACATTGTGGGCCTAACAAGTTGTGTTTGTAGGTGCTTTCCTTTGCTTGAAAATTGCTAAAAACGCATGTCAAAGAGGGCTACTAACAGTTTTTGCAGGGCTGCCCAAGCATAAAAACAAAAAAAAATTCTTGCTTGTTTATTTACTTTCTTTTCAAGTGTGGCATTCACTAATTGTATTAGGAATCTTAATACCTTGTGAAAGGGATCTTGAGGTGGTAGGAGAAGTATGCTCTTCACCTTTAGGTGAATCAGAAAATCTTGACCCATCTTAAGGTTTTGGAAGCAAGGGGGTAATTGAACTCTTTGCTTGGTGTGTTTGGGAGAGATTCTTGAGATAGGGGAGTATGCTCTTCACCCTTGTGGTGAATCAAAAACCTTGAACCTCAAGATTTGATCCATTTTTGTTTAGTTTAGGAATCCTTTAGCGGGCCTGCTCTTGAGAAATCAAGAGGAACGACTCAAGTGGGGACAACCTTGTCATCATTCCAACTCACTATAATCTCAAGGCTATCAAGGACACCAAAAACCTTGATAGACATAACACTTGTCTTCGTTTGATGTGAGTAGCTCATGGGATTGCGACCATGAGGAAAATATTGAACAAGAATGCTTAAGGTACTCTTGAGGCCGCGAGGTCCTAGTCCTTTATGAGGAGCAAGAGGGGTGTTGTGAACGGAAATCCTTATTAAGAACCATTAGATAGAAGCCACCCTCTTTTAGCCGCTTATCTTCTTAGTACAAGGATTGATCCAAGTGGTTTACCCGGATCACCTTAAGATACTCACCATATGTGTCCCTTTGGTTGTGTCATTTTGACATTTCCATGACAAAGCCAACATCTCTTGTGGGTAACCACTTGGTGTGAGGTGAGGGGGCATCAAGTTGTGGGCTAAGTTGGTAAGTATTGAGCCTTGACTTTCTAGGATAGATTTTCTTGAAGTGTTTTCGATTGTGTGATACCAGTGCAAACGTTCTTACATACAAACAATCGGTAGCATTCATAGGGTGTTGTTTCAATTTTGATATCACAAGTGCTTGTCTTGGAAAGGTTGCTTTTGCCCTTGTTTCAAGTGTTTGAGACCATGTTTTGATCCCTTGCTGTTTGCAACCTACCGAAATTCTGCTGATACCATGACTGAAACCAAAAACATCAACCCTCAGACTGAAAATTTTGACCAAACAGATTCAAAAATGCAAATTTCACATAATTCTGGTCAAGAGTTAAATAATTCTGCAACAGTATCGCGCCCTGTAAGGCGAAGTATCGTGTGATACTTCGCACATGCTAGAAATATCACCCCCTTTGAGAAGAAATATCGCGCGATAGTTCGCCCCTGACGGACTATCGCCCTTCCTGCCTGGAGTATATCGCCCGCAAGTGTTAAGAAGTATCGCCTGGCTTAGGACGAAGTATCGCACGGGTGTAGGTTTATCGCCCCAGTAGCCTGGAGTATATCGCCTGGTTCATTTTTATCGTGCTTAAATTTTGGTCAGTTTCAGTTGCTGTCAATTAGGCCAGGTCTTAGAACAGGCTTCTCACCCTGACGTTTGAGATCTGTCTTGACTCCAAATCTCTGGTTCTTAGTTCTCCGGGATAGCATCATTTGATTTATAAAGTCACTTTGGAATAATTGTCAAGTTAGAAAGCCATTCTTGGTGCCAAGGTTCATCTTTAAAATTGTTAGCTATATTCTGAGAAAATTTTAGTTCTCTTATTGTCCAAATCGCTTTCATTTTCAATTATCTTTTGGCCTAGTCCAACCTCCTGATTCAAAAGTGCAAGGGTAGTCACCCTTTGATTTGAAGCACCTCTTTGACAGTGTTGGTAAAGCCCCCTTTCTTTCTTTTTTTTTCTCATCTCTCTTTGGACAATAGAGGATTTCGATTATCCTAGTTTGGTGTTGACACTTTGAAAGGTCACCTTATCATTGAGAATATCTCTCTTTCATGTCAGTTACGACAAGGTACCAAGTTAATCAAGGGAAGCGACCCCCTTGTTGCCTTTAGCCAGTTACCACCTATCAAGACCCGTCGACAACCTAAGGGAAAAGGACCCCTTTTTGACCAATCTCCTAAGAGTGAATCTGAGGTTTGTTTCAATCCGGGAGCTAACCCTAGTGAAGTGAGCACCTCTTTCATACCACTTTCATCAAGTATGGACATGAGTTACACTTTCACCCGACAACAAAGAGAAGCCATGAATCAAACTCTTGAGGATATCTTTCAACGACACAGAAGAGAGTATGGTGGTTCTTCTCATGCCAGTCCACCCGGGTCACCTCCTAACAATGCGAGGTATTTTGATGCTCATCAACGAGCTGAAAGACAACATAAGTCAGCCCACTCAGATTCAGGGTCACAACACGAAGACCAGAACAACGAATCTAGTGATCACCATATCAACGCAGCTAATGCAATAAGGCATTCAAGACAAACCTCCCCACTTAAGGACACTTCTCGATATGCAAATACAAGATTGAGAAGCATTGAGAGAGAGAAGCAAGCCTACTTAGATGAACAGGCTGCAAAAAAAGAAAAATTCCGACAACTAGAGGAAGAGGAACGTGCATTGTTGGATATACAGAAAAGAGTCACCCAAGAAGAAGAAGATAGACTCTATGCACAACAACTCCAAAGTCAATTTAATGGGAAGGGAGCTAATAGTGGGATCAACTCACCCCCATCTACCCCTTCCCCTAGCCCTCGAAGAAGATCAAAGACACCCTCACGATCCCCAAGTCCTAGAGGAAGAAGGACTTCAAGATATGACCATCATAGGAGACAATCATCTCATAGACATTCAAAGCAACCCTCCCAACGAGCACATCATAGCTCACAACATGGAGGCAGTTATGCTAAATTTGATCATATGGACTTCATGACTATGCAACAAGAACCATCCTTTCAAGCCTATGTGGAGCAATACGTGGAACAAAACAAAGACCAATTTTTGGAAAGTCTTATCAACAAAGGCGCTAAAGTTCCATATAACTTTGATGTTCACCAAAAAATCAAGAAACAGAATCCTTCAACTGATGAGTTGATCTTACAAATGCAAAAGGATATAGACAGAATGAAGGCTCCCAAGAGCACATTTCATTTGGACTCCATATGTCCTAATCCCATTGACAAAAGTGTGGTGATGGTAGAATTTCCTAAGAAAGTTGAATTCCCAACATACAACAAATATGATGGCACGGGTGACCCTCACGACCATGTTCGACAATTCTACATAATGAGCTTTTCCTTTCACCATGAAAACTCCTACTTGCTGAGATTATTCCCAAGGAGTTTAAAAGGTCAAGCCATGGAGTGGTTCACCAACCTTTCCCCTCTAGTAAGGACATTTAGAGAACTTGTCCAAAGATTTGTGCAACATTTCACTTACAATTTATCTAGGTCGGTCACCATGCTTGATTTGTGTAAACTTAAGCAAAATCAAGGGGAATCTTTTGTCACCTTTTTACAACGATGGAGGCGATTGTGTTTGAAATACCCAAGGACAATCCCTGAAGAAGAGAGAATTGATATCATTGTGAACAATCTAATACCAGAACTCAAATATGAAGTCAAGAAAATCCCATTTAATTCCTTTGATACTATGGTAGAAGTGGCATGTCGCATTGAGGATGTCCTAAAAGAACAAGGAATTTTGGCTAAACCAACAAATAACAACAATAGCCAAAATAACAATACTAATGGTAACAAGGATAAAAAGAACTCTTATTGGAACAAAAACAAGCAAGTCGTCAATGACGGAGTTGTTGATTCATCTCAGATCAAAAATGAAGGAGTTCTTAATCTCTCTCATGCAGTTCAAGCTATGAAGTTGCAAACATCGTCAACGCAACAAGACAAACCTCAGTATCAAAAGAGATCTAAAATGGAGAAAAGACAATTCACTAAATTGGGAGAATCCTATGCAGATGTTTTTAAGACACTAGTTGCTCATAATCTGGCGCACCCACAGGATCCTACAAAACATCGAATACCAGATCCTTTACCTCATTGGTGGGATGCTAAGGCTTTTTGCGTTTTCCATAATGGGATTGGACACGACATAGAAAATTGTTTTAAACTCAAGCATCTTGTCCAAGACCTTATTGAGAAAGGACAATTACAAGTGGATGGGTTAACTACTAATGCAGACCATAAAGCCTTTAAAGAGCCCTTGCCTAAATATGAAAAAGGAGAGAATTCTAGCAGTAAGAATGGCAAGGCAGCTATTAACTATACATACACACATGCTGATAATGTGATTAACATGCTTGAAGTGGCTGACGATAATATCAACATGGTGAGAAAGAAAGATCCTCATGGACATAATGTGGACTCAGTTCCTATGACTAATGAAAGACCCGCTGTGGTGATAAGAGGTCCTCACTCACAAGGAATGCCCCAGTCCCTCAATGCTGTCACTAGGGGTCAAGCCCAAACACCCATTATCATCAAAGGTCCTAGCACTAGCAAGTCTAAATAGCCCGTGTCCAAAGGTGCTCCTCCAAAATCTGTCGTTGGTCCTGATTCCAATTATAACCTTATTGACCAACTACAACGTACACCCGCTCAGATATCCATTTTTGAGCTTTTAGAATTATCTCCTAAGCACAAGCGCGTCCTCGAGGATGCTTTGCGAGCAGCCAATGTCCCTAATAACTTAGATATCGACCAATTCCAAAACATGGTCAACCATTTGGCTAGCCCTCATTTCCTCACCTTCTCAGAAGAAGATGACAAATCCATTAGCCACCCACATAATTTGGCCTTACACATCGAGGTCATGATTCATAAAACCCATGTTAGGCGTGTACTGATAGATGGGGGTGCGGGGCTCAATATTTGTACTCTAAGTTTGCTGCTAGCTCTAGGGTATTCCGAGAACGTCATTGACACAAAGAAAAGAATCACAATCAAAGCATATGACGAAGCAGAAAGAAGTTCTAAGGGATTGGCTGTTTTGCCTATTCATATTGGTCCTGTAGAAAAAGACATATTATTCTAAATTTTTGATGTTGGACCTCTCGCCTACAACATTTTGCTAGGTAGGCCATGGATTCATGAAATGCAGGCAGTCCCATTGACATATCACCAGTGTGTTAAGTTCCCCCATAACGGTGTAGAAATATGCATCCCGGGAGACAGTGCTCTATCAGTTAATAACATTTCTGCGGGATCACATGTACCTTTGAATAGAGAAGCTGACAGTCCTAGTAGTTCACTTGAACAATGCAAGCAGAAATTCAAGACCATGGACCTTGGGATGGGAGATTATAAGATTGATTCTTTTACAAAAATGCCAATCTCTCCTAGGTCTTATGGGAGACCCTCCCCAAATGTGAAGCCTTCATCATCAGCAATGACATTATTTGAGAAATTTGTTGAGTCTTCGGTCCCCATTCAAGAAGAGAAAGAGGAAGTTGCTATAAGGAACTGGATATATCACGAAGAGAAATACAAACATAATGAGAATTTTGCTCCTTCACCTGAAACTTATGGGAAAGGATATACACTGGTTAAAAATATGGGATATCCAGGATTTGGTCCCCTTAGTCATAGGCTAGACGCTAAAGCTGAGCCTCTTGATCATGCTCTTTTTGGACGCAAAAATAAGTCCATGGTCGGCTTAGGTTTTGAGAATAAGAAGAAGAAAGGTATCCCTGTCCCAGCTGCAACGGACAGTGATAGTGATGCAGATTATACGCCTGATCTCTCCAACCAACAAGATGTGTCTGATGATTGGGTGCCCTCAACGAATCTCCTTTGGGGAGATTCCACAGATTTGATGCTTAAGAGTCCTACTATCCCAGCTGCGACGGATAGTGACTATGTGACTTCTAGATCGACAAAGGAAAGTGTTACTGTCCTAGCTGCGACGGATAGTACCAATACTAGCACTAGAGAGGGGGAAACCCTTCCTAACCTTGAAGCTTCTACATCATGAGGCCTAAATGATGACTCAGAGATAGACTCCCATGAATATGAATGGGATTCGCTTTCAGACGCAACAATTGATCTAGACGTGGATATTATCCATACCTATAGTACCCAACCCGATGTAACTAACGATCCTAGTGTCAGACTAGAGGATTGCCCTCCTCAAATCGCCTTAGTAGACGATGCTTCGTTTGATTGGATGAGCCCCAATTCAGGTATTTTAGGAGAAGACTTGATGAGCTCCAATTATATGGTCACCAGAGATGACACCTTTCGCATTAACAACATCGAACCTACCATTGACTTGCCCCTTGTTCACTTTGACCTGATTGACTGGTCTCAGCGCCACCAAGAGCCCACATTCCTCACATTTCACAATGATTACGACATTGCTTGCTATCTGAATGCTCTCGAACCCGTGGCTTCTTCCACCAGTGAACCAACAACCAGCATGACAGAGCCTGATATTAAGTACCTCAGTCTCAAAACAAAAGAGAAAAAGAAAAATAGGTCTGATGGCGAAAACCACTTTGTGGCGGTGTCAGAACCAAAAATAGTAAAAAGAAATGACGCATCCAAAGGTGAAAACCTCTTTGAAGCACCTAAGGATGGGGTACTTAATAACTTGCCGAGTTATTTCCAGGATAGATCATCAATCTTGATTGAACCAACAAAGCCGGTCAATCTAAACACAGAAGAAAATCCCCAAATAGTCCATCTTGCTCAGTCTTTATCAGAGGAAGAGACCAAGGCATATGTACAATTTTTACAGAAAAAGAAAATTAATTTTGCATGGACCTACTCAGACATGCCAGGGCTTGACACAAATCTCATAATGCATCACTTATCTATAGCTCCAGGAGTCAAGCAAGTAAAACAGAGACTAAGAAAAATGCATCCACATATAGCTCTACTTGTCAAAGGAGAATTAGAAAAGCTTTTGAAAGCTAGATTTATTAGAGCCATCGATTATGCAAAATGGATCTCAAACATAGTACCGGTCTCTAAACATGATGGGTCCATTCGTGTCTGCACAGATTTTAGAGATCTAAACAAAGCCTGCCCAAAGGATGACTTTCCACTTCCAAACATTGACATGATAGTGGACATGACGGCGGGCTATGACATATATTCCTTGATGGATGGTTTCTCGGGGTATAATCAAATCAAAATAGCTCCTGAAGACCAAGAGAAAACAGCATTCACATGTGCATGGGGAACCTACTGTTGGAACGTCATGCCATTCGGGTTAAAGAATGCAGGAGCAACCTACCAAAGAGCTATGACAACTATCTTTCATGATATGATGCACAAAAATATGGAAGATTATGTGGATGACACCCTGGCAAAATCAAGAAAAAAGGACACACACCTCAATGATCTGGAAGTAATTCTAGATCGTATGGAACAATTTCAACTCAGATTGAATCCAAAGAAGTGCGCATTTGGCATCACCTCAAGCAAACTTTTAGGATTCATAATATCAGCAAAAGGTATCGAGGTTGATCCCGAAAAAGTCCAAGCAATCCTAGATATGCCACCTCCTCGAAATATCAGCCAAATGAGAAGTTTTCAAGGACGTCTTCAATCAATTAGGAGGTTTATTTCTCAGCTTGCAGATAGAGCGCAACCCTTTAACAAGACATTGCATAAGGGTGCTCCTTGTGTTTGGAACGAAGATTGTCAAAAGAGCCTAGATCAGATCAAACAATACTTGGCTAATCCTCCGATCTTAATGCCTCCTATTCCAGGGAAACCATTGATCCTATATATCTCAGCTACAGACACTTCCCTGGGGGCATTATTGGCTCAAACAGATGATACTGGGAAAGAACGGGCCATCTACTATATCAGTCGTACTCTAGTCTCTTATGAGATCAATTACAATAATATTGAGAAGTCTTGTCTCGCGGTGGTGTTTGCTTCTCAAAAGTTGCGCCACTACATGCTTGCTCATACCATACACTTGGTTGCCAAAATTGATCCCCTTAAATATTTGCTTGGTAAGGCTGCCCTAACGGGTAGACTTGCTAAATGGATGATGGTCCTCACTGAATTTGACATAGAGTATGTTGAAAGGAAGGCAATAAAAGGGCAAGCTATTGCTGACCAATTAGCTGATTTTCCAATCCAGGATAGTATGCCAGTCCAAGTGGAATTCCCAGATGAACACATCTTATATACCACTACTCACACTTGGACAATGTTCTTTGATGGCTCCCGCATGCAAAATGGGTCAGGTGCTGGAGTGTTATTTGTTTCTCCACATGGGTACAACATTCTGAAGTCTTATAAACTATTATTCTCATGTACCAATAATATTGCAGAATATGAAGCTTTAACTAATGGCTTGAAAATGGCTATAGAATGGAATATCACAGAATTACATGTCTTTGGGGATTCTCAGCTAATCATCAACCAAGTCAATGAAGAATATCAAACCAAGGATGACAAATTGATACCCTATAAAAAGATGGTTGATTCTTTGAAACGCTATTTCACTTTTGTGACGTTTCAACAAATCCCTAGGACAGAGAACAAAGCTGCAGACGCCATGGCCACATTAGCTTCACTTCTTCAGTTGGAGACACATGAATCCAGATTTGAATTCCTGGTGGAAGAGCTACACCATCCCATCTTTGACTCATCTGAAAGCCGTGTCATTTGTGCCATTATCACACACGAGTCTTCCATATATGGTGCTATCTATTCATATCTTCGTGATGGCATCATCCCTGACACATTCACCCGCTCTGAACGCCAAAACCTCATCCGTAATGCCTCTCGCCACACCCTCATCTCTGGTGACTTATATAGAAGGGGTTTAGATGGGACACTCCTTAGGTGCTTGGAAAAGGAGGAATCCAACCAAGCGTTAGCTGACATCCACGAGGGCATTTGTGGTGGGCATTCTAATGGTCTTGCCATGGCCCGAAGGTTGCTTAGGGCGGGATATTATTGGCCCACAATGCAGATGGACGCAATCACCTTTGCTAAGTCATGTGAAAAATGTCAGAAACACGGCAACCTGATTCATGCTCCGGGTAGGGAGCTGATTCCTTCTATTTCTCATTGGCCATTTCAGTGCTGGGCCTTTGATCTGGTTGGGCAGATTCATCCCAACTCATCAGGTGGACACAAGTTCATTATTACTGCCACTGACTACTTCACAAAATGGGTGGAGGCCGTACCACTTTCTGTTGCTTCAGGAAGGACCATTTCTTTGTTCATCTTGAATCATATCATTTGCCGATTTGGAGTGCCTTCTGAGATCATTACTGACAATGGAGGTCAATTTAAGAATAAGGACCTAAAGCACCTATGCCAAAAGTTTAAAATCAAGCAACATTGGTCCTCCATATATTTCCCACAAGGAAACAGACAGGCAGAAGCTTCTAACAAAACCATTCTTAAGATTCTTCATAGAACAGTACACAAGAATGGTAGGGATTGGCACTTACAAATCAATCCAGCACTATGGGCTTACCGAACCAGCATTCGTACACCTACAGGAGCCACTCCTTTCTCTCTCACCTATGGCGCTGAAGCAATATTGCCTTTAGAAGTCAAGATACCATCCCTTAGAGTCTCACTCAAAGGTTTGATTACAGATGAGGATTACCGCGCCATGAGGTTGCAGGAACTAGAACTTCTAGATGAGAAGCGTAAGGCTTCCGTTGATCATATGAGAGTGTATCAGAAGCGTATGTCCAAGGCATTCAACAAGAAGGTTCGCCCTAGAGAATTTCAAATAGGTGATCTTGTTTTACGAGAAAACCCTAAGAACCAACAAAACAGAGAGCAAAAGGGCAAGTTTGAACCTAACTGGCTTGGACCATATGTCATCACGGCTGCTTTTGGTACTGGTGCGTATTTACTGTCAGATCCTGATGGAGAACAGCTCCCTGATCCCATCAACATTGTGCACCTTAAGAAGTTCTATCCTTGATGCCCGTTCTGTCTGGGGGCATCCTTTGTATATATCTTATTGGTCCTGAAAAAATTCCAAAAAAAAAATTCATATATGATGCTGAAAAAATCCTAAAAAGCATAAAATGTCCTGAAAAAATACAAAAAAATCAAAATATTCAAAAAAATCAAAAAAAATAGAAAAAGTGCCTTGGTGAAAACCTAGCAATAGGCGCCTTGGTAGAAAAATCCAAAAAAATGAAAAAATGAAAAAAGATTCCAAGTGGTGAAAACCTAGAAATAGGCGCTCCTTGAGGCCTTTGCACCCCTATTTGTTAGCATGCATCCTCGACACTTAACTACTTGTCATCATGCCTTGACCTTATTTGGCCTAATCCGGAATTGGTCTTTGTCTTTGTCTAGGGGGCATAACTGTTAGCATTGGTCCTTTAGGTGCGTTTGTCTCTTGGGGCATTTCACAACAGATGTTTTTCAACACCACCCCAAATAGTGTTTTTTAACACTACCCTTGCGTCGAGTGTTTCTTAACACTTATCAGATGTCTTACCCAATAGTCCAAAGTATAATGCGATAGTGCTCATGTGCAGATGCGATACTCAGAGTCTGACTCTATGACCAACACACACGCACTTAAACAATTAACTCGCTGACGATATGATGACTTTATTTTCTTTGTGTGTTGTCTATAAGGATTTCTTTTGATGAGTGGTCTCTCCCTGAGAAGTTTTCGATGATGCATTGCTAGAAGACTGAGGGAATGAAACCATGTTTTCTTTCTTTATCTGCTTGTGGGTATATTTTGTTGGTCCTAACTGTCATGAGCATTTATGCTGGTCCTACTTGACACTATGGATTGACAAGGTATTATCCTTGACTGTTTTGCGAGTGCATGCTTTTAGCTATCCTGACTTTCATGTGTCTTGATACAAGCATAATCTCGCCATATCAAACTTAGGTGATCTCACTGCACTAGTCATCTTGACCTATATGTCTTTTTGATGCCTAGGTGAGATTCCCACATTTTTATCTGATAAAGATCATATTCATATCCACATAGTTATGCTAGTGTGCATTGTATGATCTTATGACGCTACCAATAACGCTCGATGATGATAATTAGATGTCTATAAGCATTGTGACCTTGCAAGTCAACCACTTTCATAGTAGCTTGCATTTTTTAGGTTCATGTTAGTCTAGTCTTGCATTTTGCATATGGAAAGAGCTCTCCTTTTCATCCTACGTGGACCTATCGGTCAACTGCGCTCACCTTCTCCTCTTCTTGATCATGTCTTTCGCTCCTTGTCTTTTTCATCTCGAACCTGTTCTTGTTCATCACAAGGGGTTAATAACATCATCATATCTATATCAAAAACTGTCATTTTCAAAAACATAAGTCCACATCATACATATGAGAATTAAACATACAACTATGAGAGAGAACATACATAAGCACATACATAAGCATTTTGAGCAAAATGACAAGACAATATACATAAACTGATACATCCATCACAAGTGAGACAAATACACATGATATATCGAACATCCAGTAATCTCATAAATCAATAAATGTCATAATATACAATATGAGATCCCAAAATCTGGATCAAAAGTCTCAAAATATGTCTCAAACATCTAAAAACCTAACCCTAAGACTCGCTGCCACCCTCGTGAGGAACTCGTGGTGGTGGAGGAGGCATGGCTCTCCTATCGAGTACCACATTTGATACCCCTGCCCGCTGAGAGTATGATGGTGCTCTCTCACCCTCTGGGACAGCCTGCAGATATAACCCGTGATAATAAGCAGCTCTCGCTGACTCCCGTCGGAGCTCCAATGCCTCGACCTGTGCCATCGCCTCACGGCGTGCTATCTCTGCTCTGAGATCAGCTATCTGCTGATCCCGCTCTGCCCTCAGATCCAGGAGCTACTGATCTCTCACAGCTATAGTGGTCCGCAGCTACTGTATCTCGGTCTCCCGAGCCTGTATTTGGGCTCTTAGGTCCTCTCCCCCCGTAGGCTGCTCCTACTGTACCTCTGCCTGCCGGCGAGCTGGTCTCGCCTCCTCCTCAGGAGTGGCTGATCTCTGTCCCCGTGACCATTTCCGGCCACCTGATCCCGACCCCTCTCCTCTCTCCATCCTCCTCCCTCTCCCCCTCCCGCCATCTCCTCCATCTCCTCCATCTCCTCCCCCCTCTCCTCCGTCCCCTCCGTCTCCTCCCTCTCCCCCTGGCGCTGGCACCTGAGCATCTGGTACTGTAAATCGAGGGAATGGTACCCTCCGCCGCTCTGATCTGTAGGCTCCATCAGCCCCTGCGTCTGCCACATCTGGAAAATAATCCTAAGGCTCGCCCCTGATAGCTGCTGTCTCTGCGACAGCCTGTTGATAATCCAACATGGGTAGCCACCCATGACCCTCCTCGTCTCTGGCCCTGGCATATGTGGTAGTCTCTGTCGAGACTCGCTACTGCCTCCCGAACTGTCGCCATACCCGAGTAATGCAGAATCTCTCTATAATCTTTGCATATCGACCTACCAGTGGCCGACTGCACAGCATATAACTCAGCTCATCTGCGGCATCCCCCCAAACCTCAACCTCCCTGTACGGCCTCCATATGAATGAGGCTATCTCATCCAGAATCCTCCGATAATAGGTCACATCCCCTGAATGGGCATGTGATATAAACCCGATGTACCTGTAAATAAAGGGGTACCTCCTCTCCCTTGGCTGAACCCTGGGGCGCACCACAGCAATGTGCTCCCATGCCCATACCTGTGCCAGGATGGCACCACATGCCCATGTCCGACCGTCCCTGTAGACGATCTCATGCAGCTCATGATACATCTCTGCTAGGATCGCAGGCCCCCATGCCATCCGTCGGGGCCTGCCTACCAAGTCTACCAGTAGCCTGCCCCATCCGAGCGGGAATCCCTTCTGACTACGATCAGTCATCAGGATCTGTGAAATAATCGATGCCACAATACATGGCACCGGATAATCTCGGCCAAAGTCATCAAGCAGTCGCTCCCAGCTGACATGCCTGTCTAGGATGGTCACATCCTGAAACATCTCCTGAATCAACCGACGCCCCTCAGTGACATCCTGATCATAGTATACCTGTGACAACACATAAATCATGTTATTTTTCATCTTTTGGAAACATTAACATTTTACATGACTATCTTAAAAACATGATTATACTTACAGACTCTCCGTGGCATGGAACTCGAAGGATCCTATAGACATCCTTCAGTGTGATGGATGCCTCGCCTGTAGGAAGGTGGAAGGTGTTGTGCTCGCTGTGCCATCTCTCGGCCAGCGCAGTCAACAACCCATGATCTGCTCTGATATACGGATACCGCAACAGATACCGGAATCCCATAGCCCTGATATCGGCATTGCCCGGATCATCCAGATCTCGGACACACCGCAACCCAGTCACCTTCGGCGCTCTGATGATGAGCGCTGGAAAAACCTCCTGCAAGCCAAAACCAAACCCATTGTTAGTACATATCATGATGGATGTCCAAAAAACTCAGTATAAAACATCTTAAAAACGTAACATTGTCTAGACCCATGTCATTTTTGCTCAAAAATGCATTAAATATCAAATTTTTCAACTAGGCGATATTCTTTTTTGGAGAAGTATCGTGCGATACTTCTCCCTATAGTGGGGCGATAAACCTTATGTCGAGCGATACTTCACCCAGTATCACGCGATCTTTCACCCAGTATCGTGCGATACTGGTGTCTAAAGCGTGCGATACTTTTGGGGCACGCGAAGTATCGCGCGATACTTCTCCCCAAAGCGCGCGATACTTCTAAAGTATCGCGCGATATTTCGCCCAACAAAAAATTTTTGAAATTTAAAATTTGAAAAAAAAGTGCTAAAAGAAGCTATTAAATGCTAGAAATGACTAAAAAGCTCAAGTTTTTCGAAAACATACCGGGGCAGGATAGTGTGGTGGCCGGTTGTGCAACCGGGCGCGCTCGAATCGATGCCTGTGGACGGGAACTCCTGCTTGCTGAGCCATTTTCTCTCTCTAAAGCTCTGAAATTCTCAAATCACTAAAAGACAAATGATTTTTGAAAATGACATTTTGACCCTTTTTATAGCATTTTGACTTTTTGACCTAATTTTCAAAACACCTCGGAATTGCGTGAAAATTGCAACCCTAGCTAATTTCGACGTCCTGGATCCATTTTCGGACTCGAAATCAAAATCCGAGATCATCTTCATAGTCAAAATCACGTTTCAAATTCTTTCCCCCCTTCTGCGCAGTTGGCTGATCTTTTGAGGCCTAATCTTTTAATCTTTGCTGGGGCATCGTCATTCCTTCCTTTTCATGTCTTCCAAACTTCTAGTCTTTCATTCATATTCATTCCACTCCCTCATTTCTCACATTTTGACTGCATCTTTTTAGTCAGGCTGGGGCATGTTTTCATTGCCTAATGGTTAACCTATTGACCCTTACCTTCGATTGTGATTTCATTCTGATTTGATCAAATCTTTATCGATTTGCTGTCTCTCCTCTACCTGATTTCGATTTTGATTCCGAGGGGGCAGTATTTGTGGGATTCTCATCCCTGATTTCCTTGATTCTCTTGATTCAGACATCTTTTGTGAGCTTTTGCTCAAAATTTGAGATTCTTATCTCCCATTTTTAGACATTGATTATTGCCTAGCAGCGACGGTGATAAGTTTTGTCTAAAGCTTGATTTGCACCTAGCAGCGACGGTGTTAGTCTAAGCTTTTGTTTATGTTTTTCCAGATGTGATCCCGAATCGACCTCATATCTGAGTTGTTTTGTGATCCCAGATCGATCTCACATTTCAACTTCATTCTTTGACTACATGTGTTCCCAAATCGATCACACATTAGTCAAAGAGGGGCAAATGTATGCACCCTAAAATGGTCGCCTAGACTTTGGGCCCCATTTATTTGATTTATCAATCCTGAATCATTTTGATCAATAATCAATATTTTGAACATTATTAATTTCTTGATCAAATCCTAATTTCGATCATATATTGGATTTTTATCCTTGGGCTAACCATTTATCCTAAGTCTTTATTTGATTAAAAGGAATATTTCCTCCCCTTTCAATTAAATAAAAAGCCCCCACTTTCCCTCTTATCCTAAGTTGCACAAATAAAGCATTATTCATATTTTATAAAGGGAAAAAGCACTTTTGTCTCACATGAGGCTCAAAAGTCAACACTTCACTCTCATTGGAGGATACTTGTGCACATGGATTGCTCCTCTTTCAAGCTCTACCGCTGATTAAGATCTTTTGCCTCTTAATCTCCATGGTCCATTCCTTTGCATTTCTTATAAAAGGAGAGCTCTCTCCTTCATTTGCATATCCATGTTTTTATGCTAATGTTATGCTGCAGATTTTAGGTGCATTTGGAGTTTGAAGACATTGAAGACTTGTTGCTTTCATCATCTAGTTTATATTTGTTTTCTTAGTTGCGTGATCATGACATCATAGATTAGATTTCCTTTCATGCAATAGAATAGATCTCACATAGCTTAAATAGGAGGCATTGAAATCCATTGCTATTTCCTTTTATAGCTTAGTTTGTACTTCCATTTTCATAGCATAGCTTGCACATTTACATCTTCATTTTAGTTGCATTGCATTACATCACATATTGGATTCTTGGAGATATTGGCATTGTTGCCCTTGTCTTCACTTGAATCTCTCATTGTGTGGTTGACTAGCAAGGTCATTTTCTTGTAGCTCTAGCTGAGAGCAAACACATCATAGTCCCTTGCAACTCCATGCATAGAGAGCTATGAGCCACTTTGTGAGGCCTCATTCTTGAGCAACCTTGCATGTAATGGTTCATAGAAGTGCATATTTTAGTGTGTACAGATTCCAATTATAATCTTATTGACCAATTACAACGAACACCCGTGCAGATATCCATTTTTGAGCTTTTAAAATTGTCCCCTAAGCATAAGCGTGTCCTTGAAGATGCTTTGCGAGCAGCCAGTGTCCCTAACAACTTAGATATTGATCAATTCTAGAATATGGTCAACCATTTGGCAAGCCTTCATTACCTCACCTTCTCAGAAGAAGATGACAAATCCATCAGTCACCCACATAACTTGGCCTTACACATCGAAGTCATGATTCATAAAACCCGTGTCAGGCGTGTATTGATAGATGGGGGTGCAGGGCTCAATATTTGTACCATGAGTTTGTTGCTGGCTCTAGGATATTCTGAGAACGTCATTGACACAAGGAAAAAGATCACAATCAAGGCATATGATGAAGCAGAAAGAAGTTCTAAGGGATTGGCCGTTTTACCTATTCACATTGGTCCAGTGGAAAAGGATATCTTATTTCAAATTGTTGATGTTGGACCTTTAGCCTACAACATTTTGCTAGGTAGGTCATGGATTCACGAAATGCAAGCAGTCCCATCAACATATCACCAGTGTGTTAAATTTCCCCATAATGGTGTAGAAATTTGCATACCTGGAGATAGTGCTTTGTCAGTTAATAACATTTCTACTGGATCACATGTACCTTTGAATAGGGAAGCTGACAGTCCTAGTAGTTCACTTGAACAATGCAAGCAGAAGTTTAAGACCATAGATCTTGGGATGGGAGATTATAAAATTGATTCTTTTACAAACATGTCAATCTCTCCTAGGTCTTATGGGAGACCATCACCAAATATGAAACCTTCGTCATTAGCAATGACATTATTTGGAAAATTTGTTGAGTCTTCGGTTCCTATTCAAGAAGAGAAAGAGGAAGTTGTCGTAAGGGACTGGATCTATCACGAGGAAAAATACAAACACAACGAGAACTTTGCTCCCTCACCTAAAGCTTATGGGAGAGGGTATACACTGGTTAAAAATATGGGTTATCCAGGATATGGTCCCCTTAGCCATAGGCTGGATGCTAAAGTTGAGCCTCTTGATCATGCTCTTTTTGGATGAAAGAATAAGTCCACGGTTGGCTTAGGTTTTGAAAATCAGAAGAAGAAAGGTATCCCTGTCCCAGCTGCGACGGACAGTGACAGTGACTCAGACTATACACCTGATCTTTCTAATCAACAAGATGTGTCTGATGATTGGGTGCCCTCAACAAATCTCCTTTGGGGAGATTCCATAGATTTGATACTTGATAGTCCTACTATCCCAACTGTGATAGATAGTGACTGTATGGCTGCTAGATTGATAAAGGAAAGGGTTGTTATCCTAGCTATGACGGATAGTACCAATGCTATTACTAGAGAAGGGGAAACCCTTCCTAACCTTGAGGCTTCTACATCATGAGGCCCAAATGATGATTCAGACACAGACTCCCATGAGTATGAATGGGACTCACTTTCAGATGCAATAGTTGATTTGGACATGGATGTTGTCCATGCTTATAGTACCCAACCCGATGCGGCTAACGAGCTTAGTGTAGGACTAGAGGATTGTACTCCTCAAATTGCCTTAGTGGACGATGCTTCGTTTGGTAGGATGAGTCCTAATTCTGGTATCTTAGGAGAAAACTTGACGAATCCCAATCGTATGGTCACCAGAGATACCACCTTTCGCATAAATAACATTGAACCAGTCATTGACCTACCCCTTGTTCACTTTGACCTAATTGACTAGTCTCAGCGCCATCAAGAGCCTATATTCCTCACTTTTTAGAATGATTACGAAATTGCCTACTATCTGAATGCTCTTGAACCCATGGTTTCTTCCACCAGTGAACCAACAACCAGTATGACAGGGCCTGATATTAAGTACCTCAATCTCAAAATAAAAGAGAAAGAAAAAAATAAAAATAGGTCTAATGGCGAAAACCACTTTGTGGCGATATCAGAACCAAAAATAGTAAAAAGAAATGATGCATCCGAGGGTGAAAACCTCTTTGAGGCACCTAAGGATGGGGTACTTAATAACTTGCCGAGTTATTTCCAAGATAGATCATCAGTATTGATTGAGCCAACAAAGCCAGTCAATTTGAACATAGAAGAAACTCCTCAAATAGTCCATCTTGCTCAGTCTTTATCAGAAGAAGAGACCAAGGCATATATACAATTCTTACAAAAGAAGAAAATTAATTTTGCATGGACCTATTCAGACATGCCAGGGCTTGACACAAATCTTATAATGCATCACTTATCCATAGCTCTAGGAGTCAAACCAGTGAAACAGAGACTCAGAAAAATGCATCCACATGTAGCTCTCCTTGTCAAAGCAGAATTAGAAAAACTTTTGAGAGCTGGATTCATCAGAGCCATCGATTATGCAGAATGGATCTCAAACATAGTACCAGTTTCCAAACATGATGGGTCCACTCGTGTATGCATAGATTTTAGAGATTTAAACAAAGCATGCCCAAAGGATGATTTTCCACTTCTAAACATTGACATGATAGTGGACATGACAGCGGGCTATGACATATACTCTCTAATGGATGGTTTCTCAGGATATAATCAAATCAAAATAGCTCCTGAAGACCAAGAGAAAATAGCGTTCACATGTGCATGGGGAACCCATTGCTAGAACGTCATGCCATTTGGATTAAAGAATGCGGGAGAAACCTACCAAAGAGCTATGACCACTATCTTTCATGATATGATGCACAAAAACATCGAAGATTATGTGGATGATACCCTGACAAAATTAAAAAAATAGGACACACACCTCGATGATCTGGAAGTAATTCTAGATCGCATGGAACAGTTTCAACTCAGATTGAATCCAAAGAAGTGCGCATTTTGTGTCACCTTAGGCAAACTTTTAGGATTCATAATATCAGCAAAAGGTATCGAGGTTGATCCCGAAAAGGTCCAAGCAATTCTAGATATGCCACCTCCTCAAAATATCAGCCAAATGAGAAGTCTTCAGGGACGTCTTCAATCAATTAGGAGGTTTATTTCTCAGCTTGCAGATAGAGCACAACCCTTTAATAAGACATTTCATAAGGGTGCTTCTTGTGTTTGGAACGAGGATTGTCAAAAGAGCCTAGATCAGATCAAACAATACTTGGCTAATCCTCCGATCCTAATGCCTCCTATTCCAGGGAAACCATTGATTCTATACATTTCGGCAACAGAATCCTCCTTGGGGGCATTGTTGGCTCAACTAGATGATACTGGGAGAGAATGGGCCATATACTATATCAGTCGTACTCTAGTCTCCTATGAGATCAATTACAATAACATCGAGAAGTCTTGTCTTGCGGTGGTGTTTGCTTCTCAAAAGTTGCGACACTATATGCTTGCTCATACCATACATTTGGTTGCAAAAATTGATCCTCTTAAATACTTGCTTAGTAAGGCTGCCCTCATGGGTAGACTTGCTAAATGGATGATGGTCTTAAATGAATTTGACATAGAGTACGTTGAATGGAAGGCCATAAAAGGGCAAGCTATTGCTGACCAATTAGCTAATTTCCCAATTCAGGATAGTATGCCGATCCAAGTAGAATTCCCAGATGAACACATCTTGTATACGACTACTCACACTTGGACAATGTTCTTTGATGGTTCCCACATGAAAAATGGATCAGGTGCTGGGGTATTATTTGTTTCTCCACATAGGTACAATATTCCAAAGTCTTACAAACTTTTATTCCCATGTACGAATAATATTGCAGAATATGAAGCTTTAACCAATGGCTTGAGAATGGCTATAGAATGGAACATCACAGAGTTACATGTCTTTGGGGATTCCCAGTTAATCATCAACCAAGTTAATGAAGAGTATCAAACCAAGGATGACAAATTGATACCCTACAAAAAGATGGTTGACTCATTGAAGTGTTACTTTACCTTTGTTATGTTTCAACAGATCCCTAGGATAGAGAACAAGGCTACAGATGCCATGGCCACATTAGCTTCACTTCTTCAGTTGGAGACACATGAATCAAGATTTGAATTCCTGGTGGAAGAGCTACACCATCCCATCTTTGACTCATCTGAAAGCCATGTCATTTGTACCATTGTCACACACGAGTCTTCCTGATATGGTGCTATCTATTCATATCTTCATGATGGCATCATCCCCGACACATTCAACCGTTCTGAACACCACAACCTCATCTGTAACGCCTCTTGCCACACCCTTATCTCTGGTGATTTATATAGGAGGGGTTTAGATGGGATGCTCCTTAGGTGCTTGGAAAAGGAGGAATCCAACTAAGCGTTAGTTGACATCCACGAGGGCATTTGTGGTGGACATTCTAATGGTCTTGCCATGGCCCGAAGGTTGCTTAGGGTGGGATATTATTGGCCCACAATGCAGATAGATGCAATCACCTTTGCTAAGTCATGTGAAAAATGTCAGAAACATGGAAACCTGATTCATGCCCCAAGTAGGGAGCTGATCCCTTCTGTTTCTCATTGGCCATTTCAGCGCTGGGCCTTTGATTTGGTTGGGCAGATTCATCCCAACTCATCAGGTGGACATAAGTTCATTATTACTGCCACTGACTACTTCACAAAATGGGTGGAAGCTGTGCCACTTTCTGTTGCTTCAGGGAAGACTATCTCTTTGTTCATCTTGAATCATAGTATTTGTCGGTTTGGAGTGCCTTCTGAGATTATCACTGATAACGGAGGTCAATTTAAGAATAAGGACCTAAAGCATTTATGCAAAAAGTTTAAAATCAAAGAACATTGGTCCTCCATTTACTTTCCACAGGGAAATGGATAGGCAGAGGCTTCCAATAAAACCATCCTTAAGATTCTTCATAGGACAGTGCACAAGAATGGTAGGGATTGGCACTTACAAATCAATCCAGCACTATGGGCTTACAGAACAAGCATTCGCACACCTACAGGAGCCACTCCTTTTTCTCTCACCTATGGCACTGAAGCGGTATTGCCTTTAGAAGTCGAGATACCATCACTTAGAGTCTCAGTCAAAGGTTTGATTATAGATGAGGATTACTGTGCCATGAGGTTACAGGAACTAGAACTTCTAGATGAGAAGCGTAAGGCTTCCTTTGATCATATGAGAGTGTATCAGAAGTGTATGTCCAAGGCATTCAACAAGAAGGTTCACCCTAGAGAATTTCAAATAGGTGATCTTGTTTTGCGAGAGAACCCTAAGAACCAACAGAACAGAGAATAAAAGGGCAAGTTTGAACCTAACTGGCTATATGTCATCACAGCTGCTTTTGGTACTGGTGCGTATTTACTGTCAGATCCCGATGGAGAACAGCTCCTTGATCCCATCAACATTGTGCACCTCAAGAAGTTCTATCATTGATGCCTGTTTCTGTCTGGGGGCATCCTTTGTACATACTTATTGATCCTGAAAAAATACCAAAAAAAAAATTGATATATATTGATGAAAAAATCCTAAAAAGTATAAAAAGTCCTAAAAAATATAAAAAAATTTAAAAATTCAAAAATTCAAAAAAATAGAAAAAGTGCCTTGGTGAAAACCTGGAAACAAGCACCTTGGTAGCAAAACTACAAAAAAAAAATTTAAAAAAAAAAATAATAGAAAAAAGAAAAAAATTGCAATAAAAATCCAAGTGGTGAAAATCTGGAAACAGGTGCTACTTGAGGCCTTTGCACCCCTATTTGTTAGCATGCGTCCTCGACACTGAGCCTTTCCCTCATGCCTTGACCTTATTTGAATTAGTCTGGAATTGGTCTTTATCTTTATCTAGGGGGCATAACTGTTAGCATTGGTCTTTTAGGTGCGTTTGTCTCTTGGAGCATTTCACAACAGGTGTTTTTCAACACCACCCCAAACAGTGTTTTTCAACACTACCCTTGCGTCAAGTGTTTCTTAACACTTATCAGATGTCTTACCCCAATAGTCTCGTATGATACGATATCTCTCACTCAGCAGGTGGGATACTTAAAGTTTGACTCTCTGACCTACACACACGCACTTAAACAATCAACTCATTGAAATATGTTGACTTTATTTTCTTTGTGTGCTGTCTATGAGGATTTCTTTGATGAGTGGTCTCTCCCTGAGAAGTTTTCGATGATGCATAGCTAGAAGACTGAAGGTCTAAGAACATGTTTTATTTCTTCATCTGCTTATGGGTATATTTTGTTGATCCTAACTTTCATGAGCATTTATGCTGGTCTTACTTAACACTATGGATTGACAAGGTATTATCCTTGACTGTTGCGAGTGCATGCTTCTAGTTATCCTAACTTTCATGTGTCTTGATACAAGCATAATCTCGCCATATCAAACTTAGGTGATCTCACTGCATTAGTCATCTTGACCTACATGTCTTTGATGCCTAGGTGAGATTTTCACATTTCTATCTGATAAAGATCATATTCATATCCACATAGTTATGCTAGTGTGCATTGTATGATCTTACGACGCTACCTATAACGCTTGATGATGATAATTAGATGTCTATAAGCGTTGTGACCTTGCAAGTCAACCTTCTTCATAGTAGCTTGCATTTTTAGGGTCATGATAGTCTAGTTTTACATTTCTTGCATATGGAAAGAGCTCTCCTTTTCATCTTACGTGGACCTGTCAGTCGACTGCACTCACCTTTTCTTCTTCTTGATCATGTCTTTCACTCCTTGTCCTTTTCATCTCAAACCTGTTCCTGTTCATCACAAGGGGTTAATCATATCATCATATCTATATCAAAACTGTCATTTTCAAGAAACGTGAGTCTATATCATACACATGAGAATTAAACATACATCTATGAGAGAGAACATACATAAGCATGTACATAAGCATTTTTGAGTAAAATGACAAGACAATATACATAAACTGATACATCCATCACAAGAAAGACATAAACACATGATACAATCAAACATCCAGTAATCTCATATATACATTAATGTCATGATACAATATACAAATGAGATCCCATAATCTGGATCAATGTCTCAAGATATGTATAAACATCTATCAACCTAAGACCTAACCCTAAGACTCGCTACCACCCTCGTGAGGAGCTCGTGGTGGTGGAGGCATGGCTCTCCTATCGAGTACCACATCTGATACCCATGCCCTCTGAGAGTATGATGGTGCTCTCTCACCCTCTGGAACGGCCTACAAGTAGAGTCTGTGATAATAGGCTGCTCTCGCTGACTCCCGTCGGAGCTCTAGCGCATCTGCCTGTGCCATCGCCTCACGGCGTGCTATCTCTGCCCTGAGATCGGCTATCTACTGATCTCGCTCTGCTCTCAGATCTAGCAGCTGCTGATCTCTCACTGCTATAGTAATCTGGAGCTGCTGTATCTCTGCCTCCTGAGCATGTATCTGGGCTCTCAGATCATCTCCACCCGCAGGCTGATCCTGCTGTGCCTCTACCTGCCGGTGAGCTAGTCTCGCCTCATCCTCGAGCGTCGACGATCTCTATCCCCGTGACCGTTTCTGACCACCTGATCTCAATCCCTCTCCTCTCTCCATCCTCCTCCCTCTCCCCCTCCCGCCATCTCCTCCATCCCCTCCGTCCCCTCCGTCTCCTCCATCTCCCCCGTCATCCCCTCCGTCTCCTCCCTGTGCTAGTACCTGTGCATCTGGTATCATAAATTGAGGGAATGGCACCCTCTGCCGCTCTGCCCTGTATGCCACATCGGCCCCCGCATCTGCCACATCTAGGAAATACTCCCAGAGCTCGCTCCTAATACTCGCTGTCTCTACGACAGCCTACTGATAATCCAACATGGGTAGCCACCCATGAC
Source organism: Chamaecyparis obtusa (assembly GCA_027943335.1). Lineage (NCBI taxonomy): Eukaryota > Viridiplantae > Streptophyta > Pinopsida > Cupressales > Cupressaceae > Chamaecyparis > Chamaecyparis obtusa. The sequence continues at coordinate 587,626 of BSBK01002845.1, forward strand.
CCTCCTCATCCCTAGCCCTAGCATATGTAGTAGTCTCTGTCGAGACTCACTGCTGCCTCCCAAATTGTCGCCACACCCGAGTGATACAAAATCTCTCCACTATCTCAGCATATCGACCTACCAGTGGTCGAGTGCACATCATGTAGCTCAGCTCATCGGCTGCATCTCCCCAGACCTCCACCTCCCTGTATGGCCTCCATGTGAAAGAGGCTATCTCATCAAAAATTTGCCTATAATATGTCACATCCCTAGTATGGGCATGTGATATGAATCCTAGGTACCTGTAGATAAAGGGGTACCTCCTCTCCCTCGGCTGAACTCTGGGGCGCACCACAGCAATGTGCTCCCAAGCCCACACCTGTGCTAGGATGGCACCGCACGCCCATGTTCGACTGTCCCTGTAGACGATCTCATGTAACTCGTGATACATCTCTGCCAATATGGCAGGCCCCATGCCATCCGATGAGGCCTGCCTACCAAATCCACTAGTAGTCTCACCCATTCAAGCGGGAAACCCTTCTGACTGTGGTCAGTCATCAAGATCTGAGAGATGATAGATGCCACTATACATGGCACTGGATAATCTCTGCCGAAGTCATCTATCAACCTCTCCCAGCTGACATGCCTATCCAGAATGGTAACATCATGGAACATCTCCTGAACCAGTCGGCGCCCCTCAGTGGCATCCTGATCATAGTACACCTATGCCAACAAACAAATCATGTCAGTTTTCATCATATGGAAACACTACATTTATGATTATATCTCAAAACATGATTATACTCACAGGCTCGCCATGGCATGGCACTCGTAGGATCTTGTAGACATCCTCCAGAGTAATGGATGCCTCTCCGGTCGGCAGATGGAAGGTGTTGTGCTCACTATGCCATCTCTCGGCAAGAGCAGTCAACAACCCATGGTCAGCTCTGATATATGGGAATCGCAACAGATACCAAAATCTCATGGCCCTAATATCGGCATTGCCCGGATCATCCAGATCTCGGTCACACCGCAACCCAATCACCTTCGGTGCTCTGATGATCAGCGCCGGAAAGACCTCCTGCAAGCCAAAAACCAAGCCAGTTGTTAGCACATATCATGATGGATGTCTAAAACTCAGTATAAAACATCTCTAAAATGTAACATTGTCTAGACCCATGTCATTTTTGCTCAAAAATGCATCAAAAATCAAATTTTTTAACTTGGGCGATATTCTTTTTTGGAGAAGTATCGCACGATACTTCTCCCTATAGTGGGGTGATATACCTTATGCCGCGCGATACTTCGCCCCGTATCGTGCGATCTTTCATCCAGTATCGTGCGATACTGGTGTCTTAGGTCGGGCGATACTTTGGGGACCCGCGAAGTATCGCGCGACACTTCTCCCCAAAGGGCATGATACTTCTAAAGTATCGCGCGATATTTCGCCCAACAAAAATTTTTGAAATTTTAAAAATTTGAAAAAACATGCTAAAAAAGATATTAAATGCGCAAAATGCCTCAAAAAGCTTGAGTTTTTCGAAAACATACCGGGGCAGGATAGTGTGGTGGCCGGTTGTGCAACCAGGCGTGCTCGAATCGATGCCTGTGGATGGGAACTCCTGCTTGCTGGGCCATTTTCTCTCTCTAAAGCTCTGAAAATTCTCAAATCACTAAAAGACAAATAATTTTTGAAAATGACATTTTGACCCCTTTTATAGCCTTTTGACTTTTTGACCTCATTTTTAAAACACCTCAGAATTGCGTGAAAATTGCACCCCTAGCTAATTTCGACATCCTGGATCCATTTTCGAACTTGAAATCAAAATTTGAGGTCATCTTGATAGTCAAAATTGTGTTTCAAAATCTTCCCTTCTTCTGCGCAGTTGATTGATCTTTTGAGGCCTAATCCTTCGATCTTTGTTGGGGCATCGTCATTTCTTCGTTTCCATGTCTTCCAAACTTCTAGTCTTTCATTCATCTTCATTCAATTCACTCCTTTCTCACATTTGACTACATCTTTTTCAGTCAAGCTGGGGCATGTTTTCAATGGGTACCCTAGTGACCTTTACATTCAATTATGATTTCATTCTGATTTGATCAAATCTTTATCAATTCGTTGTTCTCCTCTCTACCTGATTTTGATTTCGATTCCGAGGGGGCAGTACCTATGGGATTCTCATCCCCAATTGCTTGATTTTCTTGATTCAGACATCTTTTGTGAGCTTTTGCTCAAATTTGAGATTCTTATCTCTTACTTTGAATGTGATCCTGAATCGACCTCATGTTCAAAGACCTTTATTTATGCTTTGTCCGGATATGATCCTGAATCGACCTCATATCTGAGTTGTTTTGTGATCCCAGATCGATCTCACATTTCAATTCTTCTTTGACTGCATGTGTTCCCAAATCAATCACACATTAGTCAAAGAGGGGCAAATGTATGCACCCAAAAATGGTCACCTAGACTTTGGGCCCCAGTTATTCAATTTATTGATCCTGAATCAATTTTATCAATAATCAATATTTTCAACATTATCAATTTCTTGATCAAGTCTTAACTTCGATCATATATTGGATTTTTATCCTTGGGCTAACCATTTTATCCTAAGTCTTTATTTGATTAAAAAGAATATTTCCTCCCCTTTTGATTAAATAAAAAGCCCCTTTTTTCATCTTATCCTAAGTTGCACAAATAAAGCACTATTTTTATTTTATAAAAAGGGAAAAATTACTTTTTGTCTCATATGGACATAAAGTCAACTCTTATTTTTCTATTGGAGGATATTTGTGCACATGGATTGCTCCTCTTTCAAGCTCCACCGCTGATTAAGACTTTTGCCTCTTAATCTCCATGGTCCATTCCTTTGCATTTCTTATAAAAGGAGAGCTCTCTCCTTCATTTGCATACCATGTTTTTATGATAATGCTATGCTGCAGGTTTTAGGTGCATTTGGAGCCTTTGAAGATATTGAAGACTTGCTTCATTTCATTACATCATTTAGTTGCATATTTCCTTTGTTTAGTTTGCATGATCATGGCATATTAGCTTAGTTTCCTTTTATGCAATAGATTTAACTCACATAGTCTAAATAGGAGGCATTGTAACACTTGTTATTTCCTTTCATAGATTAGTTGCATTGTACTTTCCTTTCATAGCTTAGATTGCATTCTCACATAGATTTGCATTGCATTGCATATTTGATTCTTGGAGATATTGGCATTGTTGCCCTTGTCTTCACTTGAATCTCTCATTGTATGGTTGACTAGCAAGGTCATAAGCTTGTAGCTCTAGCTGAGAGAAAACAAATCATAGTCCCTTGCAACTCCATGCATAGAGAGCTATGGGCCGCTTTGTGAGGCCTCATTCTTGAGCAACCTTGCATGTAATGGTTCATAGAAGTGCACCATTTTAGTGTGTATAAGGACAACTTGGGATACTACTTTGAGTACAGAAAAGACAACTTACATAACTATATTTGACAAGTTGTAAAGTCATTTGACTAAAATCAATGTGGACTAAAATTTTGATTTACACCTTTGTCCTTGATGAAAAAAGGGGGAGAATGTGATGGACATAACAATATGGTGAAAATGTAAACTATTATGTCTATTTTGAATTATTTGTATCATGAAAGAGGGATCAATGGAATGGAACAGTATTGTACATGGAGTACTATCGGTTAATGAAATGAAAATATTTTGGTGGAATTTTTTTGTGAGTTACTTTGAACAATGTGTTATGCAATTTTATTTTTCTTTTTCATTGTTACATACAATCTTGAAATTGACAAGGTTTTCCATCAATGAAAAAGGGCGAGATTGTTGGCATTGATCAACTAACTGGGAAAGACAACAAACCATGATACTTGTCTGATCAAATGTTGTCATTGATGGTCAAACACACTGAACAATCTATCAACACAATTGACAATGACCGATAATGGAAGATCTAATCAGAACAATCTAAAATTGACTAAGTGACATGACTAGTAAGCAGGAAGAACAACAACATGATGGAAAACTGATGAATGTATGTGAAGATTAAAATATTATATGGAGTGATTTCACAAGATGATGTAATACAACATTTTAGAGATGAATTGTATGAATGAGTCTTAAAATATTAATGTATTATTTGGATTTGAACGATTAATTAGAATTCTGGAATAAATTTTGTGACATTATTTCTTTGATCGCTAAATGAAAAATCAGCACATATTTTGAGGTGAGGTTTGTTATCAAAGTTAGTTGAGTTTTCAAGATTCTATTGGTTTAAATGTATGCATGATTTTATCTAAGGTTAGTATTGATCTATAACATTCTACAAGAATTTTAACCTAAAGTGAAAAATGACTCAAAGCAAATTTAAATTCCAGGAGCAAAATGTATTACTATCTCGAGATTGGTCAATTGAGCTAGAGGAGAGCTAAATACTTAAGAGGAAAAATAAATGGTTTTTTTTAAGCGGAAAAAAATAGTAAGGAATCATATAAAATATTATTTTTAAGAAACATATAGAAAGTTAGACAATTTTGTGGAAAATGAAGTATTTTTCAAGATCAATCAACGATCGGTACAGGAGATTGTGATAAGATTGGAAGGAGAGGTTTGAGTCATATATATTATGGAAGTGTAAGAATCTATAGGACATAAAGGATCTTACAAGAAATGAGTGATATCACATATCAGTTGCTTGTTTTTCTCTCACAATTGTAGCAAGTTAAATCCTCTTACCAGGTAGACTCTTACATTTCTTAGTTATTAAATCCTTTTACAAGGTGAATCTCTAGACTGAGGTTTCAATCCTCACACAAGGTAGACTTTAAAATATATTTAATGTACATCTCATAGTGTACTAGATATATCTCACAAGATGAATGACTCTTAGAAATATTTTTTGTAAGCCTTTAATAGGGCACCTTCCAACTGCAGTAGTGAAGATTGTGGGTTTCATCCCCATCATGGTTTTTCCCTCTTAAAAGGGTTTCCATGATACCAAAATCATTTTGTCACATGTTTTAATGGTTGTGATGTTTCATTTACATTTTCTTCTTTATGTTTATGAGTGTGATCAACAATAATGGTTAATGTAGTAATGACTAGTTTACTATTTTGTTTGTAACCGATGATCGGAATTAGTTGAAATTGTTGAAGTGGTTATTGCATTGATTCACCCCCCCTCCCCCCTCCCCCCTTCCCTCTTAGTGAATTATATAGTGCTTAATATCCAACAACAATGTGGGAAGAATTTGGCACAATGGTTGCAATGGGATCATTCAGACTAGGGGTGGGAAATATATGACCAACAACCTTCTTAGTAGACTTAGGGTTTGATTTGTTTTTAGACTTGATCAAAGGGCATGAACTTCTCAAGTGACCCTCTTTTCTGCACAAATAATAGGCATTCATACCTCCAAGAAAATTAATCAGGCAAGAGAAAACATGGTCATTAATATCAAAGTGTATTTCCTTAAGGTTGTTGATGCCTAGATTGATCGAAATAAGAATTATTGCATCAGTATGGGAAAGAAGGTGTTTGATGTGATCAACCCTAAGCACATTGACAATGGGTGCCAAGGCATGAGGAATAAAATTCTAGAGAAACGGAGGAACATTGCCAAGAGAGATCTATCTAGGGCTTGATAAAGCCAAAATGTCATCATGGACGGCATCAGGCGACCAAGGAAAGGCTCTAAAAATGCAAGATCTGACCTTCCAACATTTCTTATTAACAATACCCTTCTAATGATTAGGGTTACCTAAAAAAAAGAAATAAACTTTTCTGCAACATCCTGAAAAATGAAGTTATATCCAAACCGTTTGCCCCAAACACTATGCATCCATTCATTCAAAAAATTATGAGATGGAAGATATGTAAGATCCTAGACGGCTAAGAAAATAGTAGTATTCCTAAGTCTATTTTTTTCAGCAACGATAGCAATGGCCATTGTAAAATTTGGTTTGATAACGAATGCATTGGACTGAGAAACCTTACATCCCTCATCTTTCTCTGCGACTTGGATGGATTCTCTAGTTGGTTGCTAGAAGAAGCATGCTCCATTGGGCACCAAGAACTTATCCTTTAAGGCTTCACAAAACATCCTAACCCTAGTACCCTCCTTGGTTGATTTTGACTTCCAAGAAAGATTAATACCACCATAGGGGTTGAAGATCCCATAAAGGGCTTCGAGCAAGCAAGTAGGGAGAATAAATATATAAGGAGTATGACCTTCTGAAAATGGGAAGGCCTCCTCGAAAAAATCACTTAAGTTGCAGAGCGAGACTCAATAGAAAATATTTTAACTCATTCTTCGTAAAAATCACTAACCCCATGCTTGCATGTGTATGGTTAGCGTGTATGTTTTACTTTTTTATTTTACATACCTGATGTGGTTGAGGGACGAAGTCGTAGTTACTTGCTCATGAGATTTGCACAATCGGTCAATTCCCACCATTATCTGTTATATATTTATACATGTATGTACATTTTCATCTTTTATGTAGGATTTCACATACTGGGCATCGACTTCCTCGAATTACCAAGATGATTGTGCCCTATTGAAATATCTCAATGGTAATGGAGGGGAGATAACCCAAGCCATTTATTATCCTAACCTAAGCCATTTATTATCCTGAAATAGTGAACAAGGCAATGTGAATTAATAAACCCACAAGGTGATGTGAATTCATAAACCCTTAGTATTTGATTTAGTATTTTTTATGTAATCGGTTTCTTCTGGTTTGCATGTCTATAAGTTTGATGTGATTTTTGTGTTAAAATAGATAAAGGATTTAATTAATGTTAATTTTGTGATTGATTACGTATATCTTATAAATATTAAAATATTAAATGTAAAGTTATTTAATTAATGAGAATTAATTAAATGCCTATGTTTATTAAAAATAATTAATTAAAAAGTCTAACTATGAAAAGTGGAGATTTAATTAAATACTAAGTCTAAATTAAATGCATAATTAAAATATAAAATAATATTTATTATTAAATTACATATTTCAAATATGCTAGAATTTTTAATTTAATTAAAAATAATTGATATCTAAATTCAAAAAGGAGTTAAGTTTAATTTTAATGTTGAGTTGCGTATCTAGAAAACACTTTATTAAGAAATTAGAACTTTACCTTTTAAAATTAAAGTTGAGTTAAAGTGACTTAAGTAGGGGAAAATAAAATAAAAGTAATTCTATTTATATTTCAGAGTTGAGTTCATCTTCTTTTTGGAGTTGCATGTTTTGAAACCATAGTTTGGCGGGTGTTCTATATTAGAGGGGTTTGGTCATTATTAGGGACACGTTTATTAGGTTTTGGAAGATGGTTGTGGTGCTTGAAAGTAGAGAATGGTTTTCAAAGCTTGGGTTTTGAAGTGTTTCGATTTGGTCTTATTTGTTGTTCAGATCAGTTTGTGGATTTCAGGTAGGGTTTGAAACCCTCATAGATCTGATTTTCTTTTAAAAGATTGTTTACTTTATGCATGCTAGATTTTTTTTATGGTAGTTTTGTAATTCTTCTTTTGTACGAAATTTTGTTTCGAAATATTTTTGGTTAAAGAAATCTTGTGATTGTGGAATTGTGAATACATGGTATTTTTTGTTAGAAAATATTGAGGAAAAAATCTTGTATTGAATTAGTTAGGATTTGTTTGTATTTTTTGTTGAAATCCTAAGAAGTAAATAAAATTAAAATAGATATATAATATTTGCATAAGCATAATCTTTTTATAGAATTAAAAGAAAATAGTAAAGAATATGTAATGCCCCTCCCATAGTCTGCTTTTCAGTTTTATTGCCAAACTCTTTTAGGCCATTTTCATGTGTGTATTATTTATTTCAGGGATTTTTGAGGTTTATGAATGTATGACATTTTATTGAATAATCATGGATTAGATGTTTATGGATTATTTTTATGTTGATTAAATGTAAATGATGATGTTATTTATATATGATGGTTATTTCATTTTGATGATTCATATGTAAGGATAGAATGAATGCGTATGGTTTTACTGACCCCATACTTGCATTTGTATGGTCAATGTGTATGTTTTATATTTCTGTTTGACGTGCTTGATGTGGTTGAGGTACGAAGTCATAGTTACTTGCTTGTGAGATCCACACGATCGGTTGATCCCCGCCATTGCTTGTTTATATTTATACATGTTTATACATGTTTATCTTTTATGCAGGTATTGGGCATCGACTTCTCTGAATTGTCTGGATGAGCATGCTCTATCGCAAAATTTCAATGGTAAGAGAGGGGAGATAACATACAAATCCAAATCCCAACCCCAGGCATTGATTGTCCTAAATATTGGGCAAGTATCTATTTCTACCCATCCGAAAGGCATTGATTGTCCTAAATATTGGGCAAGTATCTATTTCTACCCATTTGAATTCGTCAAAGTGTCGTGAATTCGTGAGCCTTTCTTTAGTGGTTGCTTGATATAGAGTTAGTCATTTTTCGAGTTTTGGGAGTCGAGTGGATTTGTTTGTGTGAATTATTTGATTTAATTAATTAAGTTAGGAGTAATTTTGAGATTTGAATATTTATATTTTATGAATGTGAAACATTAGATATAGAGTATATTCAATATTAAGGGTAATTAAATACCTTTGTTAATTAAATGATTAAATTAAAAGATTTAAATTTTGGAATTAAAGGGTTTAATTAAATATTTAAATCCTATTATAAATTAAAAGGCATAGTTGATTTATTTAATATTTGATTTATTAGTTTGCATAGTTAATTATGTGTTAAAAGTATTTATTGTTTAATTAAATAATTATGTCATTTAAGTTGCACATTTGGTTTAAGTAAAAGTTGAAATTATAATTAAAGTTAAAAGTTGAGTTAGAGTTTTAGTTAAAAGTGCATTATTTATTATTGAGTTATTTTATTATGCAACTAGAGAGAGAGAGAGAGAGAGAGTTGCTTTAGGGTTTGCCTATTTTAGAAATCCTGGGAGGGATAGGTTTTCTTTATGTAGGGGTTTTGGGTATTATTTTCATTACATTTATCAGGTTTTGGAGGAGCTCTAGAAGAATTGGAAGATTTTTAGGGAAGCTTACTTTGGTGGGCATTGTTTTGTGATTGTTTGAAGGTTTAGATTTTGAAGGTTGGCTTGGATCTTTTTTGGCTTCAAATTTTTAGACATTGGTTGATGTAGGGTTTGAAACCCTCGTATTTTGAAAATTCTTCTTTGAAAATATTATATACTGTGTCTGGGATTGTTATGTGATTGATTTAAAATTGGCTTCTATTTAAATTATGGGTTATTATGGTGAAAATTTATATTAAATTGATGTTAGTTTGATCTGGTATTTCATTTTGGGTGTTTTGAAAACCCTAGGATAAAACATAGGGAATTGATATCTTGTTTTCAATATGTTGCAAAAAGAATAAATTAAGAATTGCATGTAAAGTGTAAATCTTTGGATGTTAGTTTGTCAAAAAACCCTAATCTCTATTGAAGAAAATCAATTTGTAATTATATGTTTTTGCATGTTTAAATGTATGAGAGTTTGGTTTAAATCTATTATTTAAATTTATTTTTTTTTAAATTTAAAATCTTGAGGGATGTTGTCTGATCTAGAATTAATTTCTAGTGTATTTTTTTCTTTTTAAAATAAAATATATTTATATAAAATAAAATAAATTTGTATTCTATTGAATTGTTTTGATTTTTTATTTTTATTTTTTAAATGTAAAATCTTTTGTTGTGGGGACATGACATCACCCCCGTACCCCCCACGGGCTTGGGAGCCCTGCCGGTGACTTCCCCAAGGGAGCCGCACGACAGAGTGTACCTTGTCAACAGCATCCCAAGGGAGTCGCACAACAGTGGCCCCTATGGGTGGTCTCCCAAGGGAGCCACACGAAAGTGGGGTCCCTGTCGACGATGACCCTTTAGGGGTTGCACGGTAGTGGAACCCCTATTATCAGCAGTCCCACAGGGCCGCGCGATAGGGGTGGGGTGTGGACCAGTGTCTTCCCCCCCCCCCCCCCCCACCTTTATTATATTATATGGTTGTTATTTTTTTTAAAGAAAAATTTATGTTCTAAATTTAATTTAAATTTAGTTTTTTTATTATTATTTATTTTAATATATATATGTATAAATATATATATATATATATTTATTTATTTATTTATTGTTATTGTAATTTCTTTATTATTTAAAATGAATTTATTAATTATTTTTATATGTTGATTTATTTATCAAAAAATAGATAATATTTATTGAGTTTTGATTTATATTTAAAATGGATTATTTTATTTTGCATGTTCTTTTTAATTGATATTAAATAATTGACTTGAGTTGAGATTTGCTTGATGAAGTCTGATATTAAAATATAATTAAATTTATATCTTCATTAACTGAGTTAATTGGGTATATTTGAGATATATTTGTTTAGTGTGATGGTGATTTTATTGGCATTATTTGATTTAAATAAATGATGTGAGTGGTATGTTGTGGGTAATAATCTTTTAGAGCAGTATAGGAGTGATTCATTCTATATTCTCTATACATGATCTTTATATTTAAAATGGTTGGTTAAGATTTGTGAGTAGTCTTTTGATCTCCCTTCTGACCTTGTTTCTTAGTGGAATTTATTTGCATGTTGATTTTCTTGGAGAATTCTTTTGAGACGTCATGGTTTGAGAACCAATGCATGTTCCTTAGGTTTTATGGGAATTGAAATTTGATCAGCGTACTTTTATGAAACCTATGTGATTACTTATGCTTGGGAGCATAGGGGAGGTTAAATAGGTGCATTTTAGGGGAGTGGCTTACAATAGGGGTCTGGGGCACAAAGAAGCCAATACCAAGGTAACCTATCATAAGTTATTTAATAAGTGACAACCTAATAATAAAACTTGGGGACAACAATAAATACAAGATTGAACATTGATGCCTTGCCCATGCCTTGAGTGCTCATACAGGCTAAGGATGGTAATGGGATGATACCTAGAGACTGGGTATGATTAAAATTCCTCGTCTTCATGAGATGGTATTCTAGTTCTGCATGGGTCATGTTGAGGGTCTGGGGTCCAAAGTGGCCAGTCCATGGTAACTCAACCTGATAAATGCTTGAGGGTCTGGGGTCTAGAGAGACCAATCCAGGGTAACTCAAGTAGTTGTCCATGTGATGACACTCTTATAGTATGTAGCCTAAGTCTCCTTCATAGTTTATGCATTTGCCTATGGTGGTGTATCTTTTTTGTCTCATTATTATCTGGTGGTTTATTTTGTTTTATTTGGTGATTGTATATGTGTTCAATATTTTGATATTTGGTGTTTTGGTATGTGTTGGTTAGTTGATGTCTATTTATCTTTGTTTGGTGGTACCTTGAGTTAGAAAGCCTTCAGGCCCTTTGCTTAGTTATCTTTGATTGAGTTTGTTTTTCAAGTGGGGTTTGTTGTTATCTCCTCATCATGGTGGGAGTGGACCTTTGGTTCCACGAGGTTGGGTGGTAGTGTTTTATTTTACCATTTGAGATTCCAACATTCCTGTAGTAGTGCTGGACGATTCTTTTTGTTGTTACCTTCTTCTTATTCTTCATTGGAGGCTTGTTCATTCCTATCTTTTGATGTTAATGATTATATATTGTACCAGTGCTTTAGAGTTGCAGATATTGTATTATATGTTGTATTCAATTATTGTGACATACCCTACGACTTGTGGAGAGGATGTTGTATCATTATGTATACCTTATGGTGTTGGATGTACTTGTTATTCATATGAGTTAATTGTAATTATTCTTAATCTAAATATTTATTTTGTTATTTTTAATTCTACATCATGGGACCCTCGAGGATTGTTAAGTGTAATTGAGTTGTGCATATGTACTTGTTTGTATCTCATGATTGTATTGCTTTCGCATTGTTATCATCATTGTTTGTAAACACTTAAGGAAAAAAATTATTATGTAAACATAGTGACTTGTATTACGTTAAATTCTCATGGGTTCCCTAGGGGGGCATTAATGAATATATATATATGGAGAAAAAGATATTAAATCATGAAATTAGAAAACCAATGGAAAAATAAATGTATATGTATTTGGAATTTTAAAATATATATATATGAATTTAAAAAATATATTATTATTATTTATTAATTTTTGGATTTATAAAAAATATTTTTTTATTATTTTTGTTATTTATTTATTTTAAAAATAATAATTAATAAATAAATATTAATTGATTTTTTTACATGCGAGTTTTAATATTAATTTTTTCATATATAATTACATTTGGAAAATTAATTTAACATTATTTTACTATTAAACATATGGTGTTTTGATATGTGGAGATTTTATTTCAATACTTATTTAAAAAGTATATATGCATGAGATTTTAAATGAACATTTTCTTAATAAGTCAAACTAGACTTTAATAAAGAAAAATGACTTTTCTTAAACAACCGAGACATGTGTTATAGTTTGACTATTTAGTATATTTTATTGTCTTATTTAATGTTTTTTATTTGGGGAAATTATGTTGACTTTTGGAAATTGTATGCTAGAGGCTTTGAAGTGTTTTTCTGTTGATCTTTGATTTTATATGGAGAATCTTTATAACTAGTTTTTATGTCTCAATTAGATCATATATGATTCTGTGATATCTTGTATTGTGTCTCAATTTTTATTTCATTTGACTAAAAATGTGACAACCGTTACTATAATTGAGTCTAATTTACTTGGTCACCTTATATTCTCTACTATGATTGTTCTACATTCTGGATGATTACCTTTATGGATTATGTTACTCCATGTTTGGAGATGGATGTCATTTTTTATTATCATTGGTCTTGTGATATGAGACTCTGTAGATTGTTATTATCTTTGAGATATCCATTATGGGATGGATTCTCCATGGTAATGTCTATATTGAGATGCACTATTTGATCCTTGTATAGGATGTGTTGTTCTCTACTATGTTCCATTATTTTACTTTGTTGATTGTCATTATTTATGATTTATGAGAAGCTTTTGTGATTTTTATTTTGTTCTTTGTTTTTTGATTGGAGCATTAGGGTGGGTTATTTGAGTGTATAGGTGGGAAGTGGCTTGTTTTGGAGATGTCGAAGCTCAAAAGTGGTTGATTAGGTATCATTTGCAAGTTACTTTATAAATTGATAACTTAAACACATTGAGAGTTTAAAATGAATTAATAAGATATTTACATTCCACACCCATGTCTTGAGCGCTAGTATAGGCTAGGATGGTTTGTGAGAAGATATTAGTTGCATGTGTGGATTGGATGATGCATAGTAGGTAGTCTTATCTATATGAGAGGTTACTGATATTGCATAGAGTCACTAGGAGGTCGGGGTCTAGAGAGACTTTCATAATAACTCTAGAGTTGACTCATATGATGACACTTCCCTTTATACATCTTAGGTTTCCTACATGTGTTGGTTTCCTCTGGCAGAGTATGTATTATCTTGTAGTTGGTATTGTACCTCTTTGAGATAGATATCTTTCAGGATCCCTTGCCCAGGTCTTATATCATGTTGGATTTTGGTGTTAGATATCCAAGTGGGGTCTGTTGTTATCTCCTCGATACGAAGGGAGTGGACATTTGGTTCCATGTGGTAGTGGATCTTTTACCATTTGAGATTCCCACATCCTTATACCAGTGTTGGATGATCCTTGTAGCAATTGTATATTATTGTTTATCATTGGAGACTTACTCTTATCTTTCATTTATTGTATTGTACTTTGTACTTAGATTATATTTGCATACCTTGCAACTTGTGTAATGGATGTGAGTTATCATGTATACCTTATGCTTCAGTTGTATTTGGATATTCTTTTATGAGATGATATACTTTAGTTCCATTATGTAGAAGATTAGAATGATTATTGTACTAAGTAGATTAATTTATATTTACATAATTCTACATCAAGGAAATCTTGAGATTTGTAATTTGTAAATGAGTATGTATTATCTTTATGTTATATTGATTCCGCTTTATTATTCATTATTATTTGTAAACTCTTAAGAAAAAAAATTATTTTGTAAACTTAGTAGCATGTTTAGGTTAATTTCCCCTAGGTTTCTTGGTGGAGCATTACAAAACTTTAGTAATAAACCCACTCATATTGACCTTATATTAAAGAGTGGTTGTTTCTACTATAACCATTCCAATGAGAAAATAAATAACTAACTAAATTGATCTTTCATTATTCAAAACATATAATCGAGATCAACTTTGTAAATAATCTAAACTTTAAAGAAAATTAACTGAAATTAGATGCATGTTTTTACATTGATATTATAGAAATAAAGATAGAACATGTGCATTCTACCAACATATTATAATAAATAAAGTACATATAGTATTCTTAAATATATTATATTAAAAATAAATTTGTAATACTGATCAAAAAAATTTGTAATGATAGTCACAATATACTAAATCTAAAAATGCATGTTTCTAGAACTACTACCTTAGATTCACATGCATGGAAAGATGAGAGACCTAACATATGCACAAAATAGATATGTTGAAAAAGCTGAAGAAACATTGAAGCAAATGCATTTGGCAGGATGTAAAGCCAAACCCAACAACAATGAAGCAAATCCATACAGAAGCTTATAAAAATAATATAAAAATCAAAGCATAATGCAGTGGGCTTTTTATCAATGTTATACTTGAAAATGCTTCGATAAACATGCATGCGAAAATCTGAAATTTTTAATCATTTGTATAAAAAGTTTCACCATATTTATTGTTGATGTGAAATAAAATAAGAAATTATGTAATATAAATACTTATAATCTAAAAGTCTTTCATCTATAGAAAGTGAAACAAATAAATTAGTTTTTCAATTTCAGGAGAAGAATCTATAAAATGGAGACTATATATATATAGACACACACACACACACACACACTATCTCCCTTACTCATGATTCCTTTTCTTCCCCCCTCCTCATCTGCCTAGTTTGCTACTAAAATGAAAAAATGAAAAAAATGAAAAAAGAAAAAATGACTTACTAATACCCTCAAACCCAAGAAAACAAACTAACAAACAAACACATAAATGGACAAAGAAAACTAAAAAGATCAAAAACAAAGACCAAGGAAGTCAATAACTAACAAAGAAAAATAAGAAATAAACAAATATAAATAAATAACTAAATATACATGTATATATGTGTAAAAGTATAAAGAATATATATATATATATATATATATATATATATATATATATATATATATATATATATATATATATATATATATATATATATATATATATATATATATATATATAAGTAAATAATAAACATATACACACAAATAAATATATATTGTAATCACCTAAAAATGCTCAAGATCAAATGAAGTGAACAACTAAGGCAAAATCAAAGCATTAATTGAAATCAAGCTAAAATCCAACATTAATTAAAAATCAAAAGACAATTAAATCAATTAAATCCAATAAATCAAGATTAATCAATTAGTTATGCAATTAATCTAATTAATTGTATAGTTCAATTAAAAATCAAATCAACCAATTTAAGGGGTACACATGGCTAAACAAATCAATTAAATTCAACTAATTAATTCCTAATTTCTCTCATCCACCACATGGGAGGAAAATACCTCAACCAATAGGAATTAAGGATTGGGCTCACATGGATCAATCCAAGATCGAATCTCAATCACTCATAAAGTGAGAGAATCTTGACCACTTATTTTGTCTCTTTGTCCCAAGCTTTGAGGACAAACCATTTAAATTGTCCCTAAAGTTGAAACCATGGACTTAACTCAAACTCAACCATGATTAACTCAACTCCACCCCCTATGCTTGCAAAAATCTATAAAAGCAAGGCTAAAATCAGGAGAATGGATCCACACATCTGAGAATTGCATCAAAGCTATTGATAATTTTAGGTAGAAAGGCATTTTAGCATAATTTGACCATTGTTTTGAGTAAAATTGGCTTGAATTCTTAATCATTTAGTGTCATTCTCATTTTAAGGATGTCACTAATGGAGGCTTGCTGAGAGCTTAGCATTAGCATACTTAAATAGAGATCCATAGAGTGCTTATTGGCTTTATTTGCATTGAATAGTTCACTAATTGTGGTAATTTAGTTTATTTGTTCATTTATTGTCAAACTAACCCTATGAAGGTACTTTCCTAGTACACAAAATGGTGCCCATTGTGGGGAATCAAGCCTCATTTATCTAAATTTTGGAAAATTTGATAGAAATTTAGGATTTTATACTTAATATCGTTGTTGTATAGGTAAAGCAATGCATCTGAGCATTTTAGCAGTATATTTGAGGTCTGAAACAATGCATATGAAGTAAAGTCTTGCACATTTACATAACGAAACAACACATTTAATACTTTATGTCTTCTGTCTAACATTATTTTAGCACTTTTGCCTTGACTCCGGAGTGTATCTAAAACTTCTTGTAGCGCTTTTGATGTTTTCTTTATGTGCATTTAATCATTAAAATAGTGCATTTAATTTCTATAACAATGCTTTTAATTTTTCCTACAACGCATTTGAGGTTTTAAATGGCGCATTTAAGCATTTATGTTGTGCTTTTGACTATTTTTCAAATTTGATAAATCTAATAGTCAGAAATGTTTTCTCTATTTTTTTCTGATGGCGGGACATAAAAGAGTTAAAAAATTAGAGACTCGAAATAACAAAGAAGATAAAGCCATTGCAAAAAGGATAAAGAGAGAGAACATAGTCCACGAGAATAACATTTTGGAGGACTACAAGCAAGAAGGTAAGGATTACAAATGATACTTGTAAATAATTGAAGCTTATAAATCAATTTTCATATCCTTAAATTGTATTTTCATGCCTTGATCATTTTTTGTTAAAATTGAAAAAAAAGGCTTAAAGTTCAATTTTGCTTGATTTTCTTCACTTTTATTCGTTGTGTTGGACTAACAATTTTGAAGGGGAGGCAAAGGAGCTAGAATAATTGTCACTAGGTGAGTGAATTAATAAAAAAACCAATAAAAAAATGCTCCTAGCCTTTTGCTAGCTTCGAAATAAGATAAGTCTTCATCATTTTGTGAATTTTTGCTTAAATTGTGCCATTTTCACTTTGAATCTAGTAATTGCAAGTCTATTATTGTTCAAGAGTAATTTGGTAGTAGGCCTATGCTCTTCACTTTTTAAGTAAATCAAAATTCCAAATCTACTAGATTTCTTGATTAAAAGAAAGACTAAGGAATAAACAAGCACTAAATTTAAAGCCTATTATTTGTGGAGGAGAGAAGAAATACTCAATTCCCATTAGATTATAAGGCTTGGTAAATTGAAAATTGTTAATCGTGCTTGGGAGTGAAGAATAGTAGGGATATTCTCTTCACCTTTTGGTGAATCAAACTCCTAAACCTATCTTTTTGCTTCATTTATTTGCTTTCAAACTAACATGCTAAAACTTTAGTGAGCTCGCGTCCCGAGAATTTTCCTTAACGCGGCCAGTGAGAGGGACAACCCAAAGTGGGATACAATTGCCTTTGCTGCAATAATCCAACCCACTATAAAATAAAATGTATTCATCCTTAATGGGGTGAGTGACAAACGGATATCAAGTATCAAACTTCCTCGAGTAGTCCTTTGAGATTGCGCAAAACTCTAATATACTAGTGGTGGGAAGCCCCTAATTGTGTGGGATGAAACTTGATATTCCTTTGAATAGAATCATTACTAGTACCTTGTTAACTTAGAAATCCTACCTATCTAGAGCCATGTTTACAAACCAATTTGGTCCAAATAGGTAGATTGCTTGAAGTTACTTCTTGTGCAAAAACTTGTGATAACATTCGATACATTTTAAACATTTTGTGTTTAGAGGGTTACAAAGACAAGTATACTTGTGGTTGCTTTGTTTGAAGATACATATAACAAGTGAGAAACATCCATTTAAAATCATCCTACACTTTTAAATATCTTCTTAAAAGAAAAATCACCAAAATAGGGGAAAATCAATTTGAATCAAACCTTTGTTGATGCCGGTTTTTTACAAGGTCACATAAATTGAAAATATCCTTACAAGGAGAAGACACTTGCATAACACAAGAGGTCCCCGAATTTTCATTTCAAACTCCTTTTATTGAAACTCAAGAACAAGAAGATTGTCTCCCTAACCTATTTGAGGAAAGAACCAATTCAATGGCTAGAAACAATGAATTTTATGACTATGTTCATGGAGGCAATAATGAAGATCAAGGAGAAGCTAACCAAGGAAACCAAGGTCCAAAGGAAACAATCAGAGATAAAGATAATAGGGCTTCCCAAGATCCTAAATTCCTTGAAATAATGGAAAAAATTTAAGAAAGAAATAAGGGAAGATACTTCCTTAATCTAGCCCAATCAAGGGTCAAACTTCCTCATGATTACAATACCTCAATGTTAAAGAAAGATGAGGAAGAGGAAAATCCATTAGTTACAATTAATAAACAACTTAAAATATTTCAAGCACAAATCGACACCATGAAGAAAGAGGTCAAACCAAAACCCTTTTCCATTGAGGCTTTATGCCCATTTCCATTTGATTGGAATTTGGTTATGGTACCTTTCCCACCCAATGTGGGATTCCCTAGATACAACAAATATATGGGTAAATCACACCCACAAGACCACCTAAGGGAATTTTGTGCTTTGAGTATAGAATTCATGAACGATACCACTTATTTAATGATGCTATTTCCGAGAAGCCTAGGAGGCCAAGCCATGGAGTGGTTTTCAAAGTTACCACAAGGAATCAAAATGTTTGAAAAGCTAGCCTCCAAATTTGTGACTCACTATTCTTATAATATAGAGCACAAAATCACCATGCTTAACCTATACGACACAAAACAAAGAGACGATGAGCCTTTTCTAGGTTTTCTCCAAAGATGGAGAACGGTTTTCACACGATACCCTCGAAGTATACCTGGAAAGGAAAAGATGGAGATTTTCATGAATAACCTAAACATGGAAATGAACTATAGACTCCAACTTCAATGTCTCCCCACATTTGAAAAGATCATTGAAAATGGGATAAAAATTGAAGAAGTGTTGGTAAAAAGAGGATAAATTAAACTATTTAAAGAAAACAAAGGTTATATCAACACCAACAATAACAATAACTTAAATAATTATAATAATAACAAGGGAGCCAACAACAACAATGATAAACCAAGGTTATGGTTGAAAAACACTAATAAGAACCTCGTAAACGATGGAGTTGTGGAAGCACACAATCTAAAGGCTACCCATTTTAACTTATCGAGTGGATCAAATCAAACAAATAATGTCAACCAAATGACCAAGGCTCCTTTCAAAAATAACAACCCTTTCAACAATCAGAATGCAAACAAGCCTAAGCTTTTATTTCCTTTGTTTCAAAGAAAAAAATTCACATTTCTAGGTGAACCCTTGGAAAATGCTTTGAGAACACTTTTGGCCAATAAAATCATTGTTTTACCCAAATCAAGGTCATATGAACCTCAAGTTAAACCCACATGGTGGAATGATGCACACCATTGTGAGTATCATCAAAACAAGGGACATAAAACCAATGAATGCATGAAACTTAAGCATTTAGTCCAAGACCTAATAGACGATGGTACCATAAAGGTTAAAGGACCTCAAAACAATGAAGACCGACTTTTAAGAACCCTTTCTTGAATCACAAAAAGGGAGAAACATCAAATGCCAACCAAAATAACAAAAGGGGTAATGAAAAAGTAAATTTTTCCCACACTTATGACAACACCATAAATTCTTTAAGTGGTTGTGAAAATACAATCAATGTGATAGTGGTAAAGGAAAAACAAAAGGAGGAAGCATCTAATGTCATGACTAGGGGGCAAGCATCTAAAATTACCTTATCAAGAGGTGCCCCTAGAATTATTCTACCTAATCAAACCTCCTCTTCAACAAAACAATACAATTTGGTAGATCAACTCCAATGAACTCCTACGCAAATTTCTATTTTGGAGTTACTCAAACTTTCACCTACTCACAAAGAGATCTTGGAGAACGCCCTTGTTGAAACTAATGTGCCTTTGAATTTGGATGTGGATAAATTTAAAAATATAGTAGGCACCTAGTTGCACCTTATTTTTTATCCTTTTTTGTGCAAGATGATATGTCCTTAAATCATCCATAAAACTTTCCATTACATATCGAGGTCTTGATCCATAAGCATAGGGTTAAAAGAGTCCTCATTGATGAAGGAGCTGGCCTAAACATTTGCATGTTGAACCTTGTCAAAGCCTTAGGGTATATAGAGGAAGTTATAAACCCTAAGATAAGAATAACCATCAAAGCTTACAATGATGAAGAGAGAGCCTCCAAAGGAATAATAGTACTTCCTATTTGATTAGGTCCTATGCAAAAGGAGACTATTTTTCAAGTCCTAGATCTAAAATTGACCTATAACATCCTATTAGGAAGGCCATGGATACATGAAATGCAAGTGGTACCCTCGACATACCATCAATGCTTGAAATTTCCATATATGGGGCAAGAAGTCATGGTGAGTGGAGACCGAAATCCATTCCAATATTGTAATAACATTAAACCCATAAATGACTCATTGGTCCCTCACAGTGTAGAAGGCTCTACATCGACAAGGATAGAACAAGGACAAAGTTCGAAGGACCTTCCTTCATTAAAAAGAAAAGAAAAGATAGAAGAAGAAGACATTATTGTTGAAAACAATCAAATTCCCAATAACATAGCTACATCAACTAAGGGAAAAGAGAAAGTTAGTGATGAAAGTGCTAAAGAAGAAGAAGAAAACCAAGAATAATCTATGAAAATACATACCAAGGAGGCTCATTACAAAAAAATGGACACCGTGATGAAGAATTTTGAAAAATAATGCAAAATCAAAAAGAATGGTGTGGGAGAGTATTCTTTATCTATGATGGATCTACCACTATCTCCAAAGTCCCATGGGAAACCCTCTAGCTTACATCCACCTCAAAAATACAATGACCATTTTGTAAGGGCTAGTACTTCTTCATCCATGGATGAAGAGGATAATGAAATTATAAAATGGCTATATAAAGATGATGAGTCAAGTGCTCATGAGAAAAGAATCCAAAACATTAGTATCCCTACTCATCGATATGGAAAAGGTCTTCAAATTATGAAAAAGATGGGTTATAAAGTACAAGGACCTTCGGGTAGAAGAAATGAAGGGTTGATTGAACCAATAGAAATGTCTTGGAGGGATAGCAAGGAAAAATCAGGGTTGGGGTATCTTGACCAAGGATACACTCAAAAGAGACACCCCATGTTCTATGACCAAATTTTTCAATTAGACTCACAAAGTGATGAAGCTTAAAACAAATGGGAGTGGGATTCATTATCAATTGAATCTTTCCAAGATAAAGAAGTGGATGTAGTTCACACTTATGCTCCTAACAAAGGAAAAGAACAAGAGATAACTTCAGGATCAAGTTCTAACCAAGCTTCGAGTTCTAATTAAGAGGCTTGTGAAAATGTACCAAATCAAGATGCCAAAGACTCTCAATGGGTAGGAGAACCCTATATACCATCATGGACACATACTATAGAGGGATCTAGCAATAGGTTCAATCCAAAAAAAATTTACCCACAAGAAACCCAAGAGGATTCAAGTGAGGAGGATTTTGACCCGAGTTCTCTAGAATACTTAGAACGCATGTTATTGACTTAAGTGATACAATGTTCAAACCTTCCAACAAAGTTATGTCCCTAAGTCTTGTCGACCCAAATCAAAGCATTGATCCCTTATCCCTTGTATATTTGGAACTCATTGAATGGGATTCCCTACAACCAACTACCCTTCCCACATTCCTAAATGAAAAATCGGTGACCCAATACCTAAATGTGGTTGAACCTTCTTCTACCAACAAATATCAAGAAGAAATGATGAAGGAAAGTATCCAATCTTTCAATTCAAAAATAAGAGAAAAAATGAAAAAAAAAAATTAAAAATAAAAGAATCTAATGGTGAAAACCACAACGTGGCAGTATTAGACCAAAAAGAGAAAGAAATAAAGAATGTTTTCGAAGGTGAAAACCAATTGTGGCACCTAAGGAAGAGAGGTTGGATACTTTTCCCGGACATTATGAGGAGAGATTGCCTATTTTGATAAAACCAACAGAAAAGATCGACATTGGAACAGAATCAGAGCCAAAGGTTATACATCTAGTATCATCATTCTCAAGTGAAGAAAAAGAGGTCCTCATAAAATTCTTCAAAGAAAGGAAAGTAAACTTTGTGTGGTCTTATGATGATATGTTGGGACTAGATCCAAACTTGATAATGCATCACTTGAATATCAAAGGAGTGAGACTAGTCAAGATTAAGTTGAGAAAAATGGACCCACACATAGCACTTCTTGTCAAAGTGGAATTAGAAAAGTTACTAAAAGTGGGGTTCATAAGAGAAATCGGCAGTGTCGAGTGGATATCAAATATTGTGCCTATTTCAAAAGTAGACAAGTCTATTAGAATTTTCACAGACTTCCAAGATCTCAACCTCGCATGTCCGAAGGATGATTTTCCTTTACCAAGTATAGATGCTATAGTGGACTTGACAGCAAGTCACTCAATGTTCTCTCTCATGGATGGATTTAGTGGCTACAACCAGATTAAAATTGCACCCAAAGACCAAGATAAAACAACTTTCACATGTGTATGGGGGACATTTTGTTGGAATGTTATGCCCTTTGGTCTTAAAAATGCAAGAGCAACCTATCAACGAGCCATGACTACCATATTCCATGATAAGATGCATAAATTTATAGAATATTATGTGGATGATATACTTGAAAAATAACACTCAAGGGAGGAACATCTACCTATTCTAGAGAAGATATTCACAAGGTTGGATAATTTCAAAGTACAACTCAATCAAAAAAATCTGCCTTTGGAGTATAATCTAGAAAGTTGCTAGGGTACATAGTCTTGGCTAAAGCAATAGAGGTAGACCCCATGAAAGTCAAAGCAATAATGGAGATGGGGGCACCTAGAAATATAAGCCAAATGAGATCACTCAAAGGGATAATTCATTCAATCAAAAGGTTCATATCATAATTAGCAGAAAAGTGTCATTCTTTTACTCAACTCCTCCACAAGGACACAATATTTAGATGGGATGATAAGTGTGGAGAAGCTTTCACATTACTCAAAAGGTACCTAATGAATCCACCCACTTTTATTCCACCAATAAGAGGAAAGCCCTTGATTTTGTATATTTCAACGACAAAACGTTCTCTAGGGGCACTCTTCACTCAAGAAGATGAAAATGGAAAAGAAAAGGTCATTTACTACATAAGCAGAACCTTGGTAAAATATGATTTGAAATACACTTCGTAGAAAGAGAATGTTTGGAGGTAGTTTTTGCTTCATAAAATCTATGACATTATATGTTATCTCATAAAATCAAACTCATAGCAAAAATAGATCCACTAAAGTACCTTCTAAGCAAAATAGCTTTGACAGGAAGATTGGCTAAATGGGTCATGGTGTTGAGCAACATTGATATAGAGTATGTGGATAGAAAGGAGATCAAAGGTCAAGTAATAGAAAATCAACTAGTAGAGGCACTGTTAGAAGATGCACATCCTATTCAAGTGGAATTTCCAGATTCAGAAATAATCAATGTTGAAGAAAAATATGGAAATTATACTTTGATTTCTCTTATACTCAACATGGCTCAAGAGCAGGAATATTATTGATCACTCCCCAAGGATCAAAAATCCCTAAATAATATAAGATAGTATTTCCATGTACAAAAAATATAGCTAAATACGAGGCATTAGTCATTAGCATCAAATTGGCCTTAGAATGGAAAGTGACAGAATTGCAGATATATGAAGATTCTCAATTAGTCATTAATCAGATAAATGATGAATATCAAACTAAAGATGACAAGTTGATACCTTAAAAAAACATGATAGAAGATCTCAAGAATTATTTCACCTTTATCACATTTGAACAAGTGTCGAGAGACAAGAACAAAGCAACAGATGTCATGGCTACATTGGCTTCACTCCTCCAAATGCCAGACCAAAGTGCAAGATATGAATTCTTGGTAGAAGAAATAGAACAACCCGCATTTGACCCTTCCAATTCCCACATCATTTTCCTATTAGTGGTACATGACTCACCCTAGTATGGATCCATCTATACGTACGTAAAAGACCAAATCTTACCCGTGGACCAAACTCAAAACTAGGAAAGGAATTTCATAAGACAAACCTCTCGTTACACCCTTGTATCTGACACATTGTATTGAAAAAATTTAGACGGAATGCTTTTAAGGTGTTTAGAGAAGGAGGAATCAATATTATCCTTACAATAAATCCATGAAGGAATTTTTGGGTGTCATTTCCCCTTTTCAAAATAATTAAAATTAATAATTTTTGCTAAGGCCTGCGGGGTCAAAAAGTAAAGTTTTAGGAAAAGGGGCTAATATTTGGAAAACAATGGATTAATAAATGTTAAATATTATTAAAATGTGTCTTATTCACCCCTCTTTGTCATGAGTTAAGGTTATGCCCTCTTTTAAAGGGGTTTGGAGGCATTTCGGGCTCATTCTGGAACTTGATTTTTTCTCATTGCTTTGTTGTTCTTCATAGGCTGCCAAACCTGTAGAGAAGGAGGCCCAAAGATGAGATTTTTCAAGTTTCCAAGAAGTCTAAGGATGGGATTTTGAGGTCATTCCATGTGCAAGCTCATGCGGAGTTTTTCCTTGTGCTGAACAATGCAGATTTGTGAGTTTTCGGGTGTGTTTTTGTAAGAGTTTGGTGTTTCTGGTTGAGATTTTCTTATCAGTTTGGGTTTCTACTATATTGAAGCCATTTTTCTGTCAAAAAATATTTTAATATAGGCCTTGGGTTTTGATTCTACATCTGTGTTAGATTGTTAGTTTTTTATGGTGATTTTCGGGCTATTTTGTGTTGTTTTTGGAGCCCGATGAGCATTGTTTTTGTTCTTTGTTTTGGAGCTGTTGTGTAAACTCTTTGCAGATCTGGAAGTGTCATTTTTTAGGCCTTTATGCTGGAAAAATTTTAGTAAAAATGTCTATTTTTAGATTTATCAATAATATGTGAAGTTGTGAAGTTTTTGGCACTATTTTGGGCATACCCAATTTGGATATTTTTGAGAAATTGCATAATCTATTGAAGTGTTGATTGTTTGATTTAAGAATGTTATTAGAGACTTTAAATATGATATAAAATAAAAAATGGGACATTACAATGGTATCAAAGCTATGATCTTGCCAACCTGAGGGTTTGTAGAAGTTTGCATGCAACCGAGTGAAAGAGAAAAGAGATATTTGTAGCAAGAAATGAATAAAGAAATTTTGATCAAACCTCGAGTTGGAAATAAAAGTAAAAAATCCAAGGAAGAACAATAATGGCTGACTCGGATGTGATGGAAAAACAATTCTTCCAAGGCATCCAGAATACTCAAAAGCAAATAGTGGATAGTTTGGCAAAAACTAGAGAGGCTTTGCAGTTATTGACGAAAAAACTCCAAGGAGTTGTATCTACTAATGAGAGAGGGAGAACTTCAGAGGAGCCAAGAAATTTGAAACCCACACCCTCTAAATCAACAAAAACTATTTTCTTACCTGCAAATGAGTCATCAGTACCAAATCCATCCCTTAATCATATGGAAGAGGTTACATGTAACTTGATTGCATTGAGGGCTACTTATAATGGCTTAGATGATGACTTTCACAGTTTAGTACCTTTCAAAAAATATGTGAATATGATGAACACTTTGATGCATAGGAAATAGTATAGGAGGGAGCAGGACATAAGTGGAAGAGAACTCAAAAATAAAATAACCAAGTTTACAGCACTTACTTTTGATGGAACAAACAAAATTTCTATTAGAGCATGGCTACAAAAATTACAGACCTTCCTCACACTTAACCCCATGAAGGAGAGTGATGTCGTTTAATTTGCAAGTCTACACTTGCAAGATGCAGCCTATGATTGGTGGTATCACGAAATAACTACTCAAGGTCATGATCAGGTAACTACATTTGATATTTTTAGTCAAAGAGTGATAGATAGATTTGATCTCAAGGATGATGAAGAGAATTTTAAAGAATTGTCAAAGTTGAGACAAACCAAATCAGTTAATGAGTATGTAGAAGAATTTCAAAAAGTGGTTGTTATGGTTATACCCAATATGAGTGAAAAGAGGATTATTTATCTTTTTCTTGATGGTTTGGAAGATTCAGTTAAGGGTTTGGTTAAGGCTTTCTCACCCTCAACCTTATAAGAAGCTATCAAAAGAAGTTTGCAGCTTGAAACTTGTGTGCCTATGAAACCATTCACTAATCAAAAACCCCCAAATCTTTGGCAACATAAGGGGAATTTTCAAAAAAAGACTTTTCCAGCACCACCACTAAAGAATGTGACAAATGTAGCAAAAAAGAAGGTAGATGAAGAGACTAGGAGTGAACTACGAAGGAAAAAGCTTTGTTTCACTTGTAGAGAGCCATGCGTTCCAAGACACAGATGTTTGGGGAAAGGTCAAGTGCACTATATTGAGGTTGCTTCAGAATCTGATTCAGATGAGCATGTGAAATTTCATGACACTAAGGAGGAGGAAGAAGAAGAGAAAGAAAAAGAAATTGGCAAGGATGGAATTTTTGCAGCATTATCAAGACTCCCAAGATATCATCCCTTTCGAATTAGATGGGTACTAGCAAGGCAAAGGTTGACGGTTCTTCTTGATAGTGGGGAAACTCACAACTTTATTGATGAGGGATTTGTCATGAAAATAGGGCTTAAAGCAAAAGATTTTGAGGGATTCAATGTTACTGTAGCTGATGGATTCATTATGCCTTGCACACAGGTGGTGAAATAACTCAGGATGACTTTAAGAGATTATGAGCTATGTGATGACTTCTATGTTGTTGGAATTGGGGAAACAGATCTTGTAATAGGTGTTCAATGGTTGCACTCTATTGGAGGCTATTACATGAACCATAAAACTATGGAGTTCAAATTCCACTCCAATGGGAAAGAAGTATTATTGTGAGGCTTACCGAATGGAGCACCTAGGGTGGTCACTGCAAAGAGGATGGAGAGGTCTTTTCAAAGAGGATAAGTAGCATGGGTAGCAGGAGTCATAATCCACCCAACAAGCTCTTCAAAGAATCAAGGTAATTTTCATTTTGAAATTCAGAATATCCTTGATAAGCATAGTATAGTTTTCAATGATTTTCCTCTAGAATTACCACCAAATAGAGGTTTTGAGCACGTTATAGAGTTAGAACAAGGTGCCAAACCAGTTATAACCACTCCATACTGCCATCCAATAGGTTATAAGGAAGAAATAGAAAAAACTATTAAGGAACTCCTGGACATGAGATTCATAAGGCCTAGCTCTAGTCCATTTGCATCATCTATGGTACTTGTCAAGAAAATGGATGGTACAATGAGAATGTGTATAGACTACAGGGCTCTGAACAAGAAGACCATAAAAAATAGGTATCCCATACCACGCATAGATAGACTCATTGATGAGTTACATGGTGTTGTATACTTCTCAAAAATTGACTTAAGATCAGGTTACCATCAAATTCGCATGAGGAAGGAAGATGTGGAAAAGACTACTTTTAGATGTCACTATGGGAACTTTGAATTTCTTGTTATGACATTTGGCCTCACTAATGCACCAGAAACATTCCAATCTTGTATGAATAAGGTATTCAACAAGCATCTTCGGAAAAAAAAATTTGGTGTTCTTTAATGATATCTTGATTTACACTAAAACATGGAAAGAGCATCTAGAGCACATAGACATTGTTTTGGGAATCTTGGAGCAGCAACCCTTTTATGCTAAGTTATCTAAATGTTATTTTGGTTTGACTGAGATCCTATATTTGGGACATATTATAAGTTCTAAAGGAGTATAGGTTGATCAACAAAAAATTCAGGCAATTTTGGATTGGCCTTCACCTACTAATCTTACACAGTTGAGGGGTTTCTTCAAGTTGTGTAGCTACTATAGGAGGTTTGACAAAGGATTTTCTCATCTTTCTGCCCCCTTGAATGATTTGACAAAGAAAGGAGCCTTTATTTGGACAGAAGAGGCACAAAAATATTTGATAATCTTAAGGAGGTAATGAGTTCATGCCCTATGCTTGCAATTCCAGATTTCTTTTTACCTTTTGTTGTTGAATGTGATGTTTCTGGAGAAGGTATAGGAGTTGTCCTAACCCAAAGGGGACATCCAAGAGCATTTGAGAGTAGAAAATTAAATCAATCAAAGAAAGGTTATTCCGTCTATGATAAGAAAATGTTGGCAATCATGCATGCACTTTATAAGTTTAGACAATATTTGGTATGTGGGAGATTCATTGTAAAGATAGACCATAATAGCCTCAAGTTCTTCTTGAACCAAAGGGATTTGAATGATCGTCAACAAAAATAGGTAGTAAAATTACAAGCTTATGATTTTGATATTGAATATGTAAAAGGAAAGAATAATGTCGTTGTTGATGCTCTCTCAAGGAAGCCCACGTTGTGTTCCTTAACATCTATCTCTGTTGATTAGAAAGTCTCCATAATTTTAGAATATGCACTAAAGATTCCTTTGCCACAAAGGTTTTGGATAATTTAGTGGATGATAATAGGTACAAGGTTGTTGATGAGCTGATTTATTACAAGAACAAGATGTTCTTAGTGCCAGGATCAAAGATCAAGGAAAGGATATTGAGGGTCTTTCATGACACACCTTTGGTTGGTCATCAAGGATACTTCAAGACATACAGGAAACATCGAGATCACTTTTCATGGAAGGTTATGAAGGAGGATGTCCTTAAACACATTAAGGAATGCATGGTATGCCAACAAAACAAGAGTGAGAAAATGTGTCCTGCAGGGTTGTTGTAGCCACTTCCTATTCCTGAAAAAAAATGGGAAAGTATTTCCATGGACTTCATCATTGGGTTGCCCAAGGTTCAAGGTAAGGATTGCATATATGTGGTGGTAGATAGACTGACGAAGTATGCACATTTCTTTCCCATCACATCTGATTTCAAGGCATCACAAGTGGCAAAATTGTTCTTCAAGGAAATTTTTAGGTTACATGGCTTGCCTAGAAACATTTTCAGTGATAAAGACAGTAGATTCTTTAGCTCTTTTTGGAAGGAGCTCTTTTATTTGGCAAGAACTAAACTCACTCCTAGTACTAGCTATCACCCTCAAATAGATGGACAAATAGAGATAGTTAATAAATAGATAGAGGGATATTTGAGGAGCTATGTTTCAAATCAACAACATGCTTGGGTGAAATGTTTGCACCTAGGGGAGTATTTTTACAATACATCTCATCACATGTCTATTGGTATGCCTCATTTTCATGCTCTATATGGTTATGATTCTCTTTCATTCGTTGATCTAGTACTTTCAAATAGCAGAGTACCTGCAGCAAATGATTTCATTAAGCAAAGCCAAGACATATTAAGGTCCCTCAAGGATAATCTACACCATGCACAAAATCAACAAAAGTTGTATGCTGATAGGAAAAGGACTAAAAGATCTTTTAATGTAGGAGACTTGGTATTTGTTAGGTTGCAACCATATAAGCAAAGCATCTTGAAGAGGAGTGGGGCAAAGAAGCTCAAGCCAAAGTTCTATGGGCCTTATAAGATCATCCAGAAGATAGGAGAGGTAGCTTATGAATTGGAGCTCCCACTAAATAGAAAAATACATAATGTTTTCCATGTCTCTTGCCTAAATAAGCTTACAGGCCAACAGATCATAGTATCTACAGATTTATCACCTCTTGATGACAAAGGTAAATTGGTCTTAATACCACAAGAGGTTTTGGATACAAGAGAAAAAAAGATTGAGAAATAGGAGCATCACAGAGCATTTGGTCAAATGGAAAGGATTACCATTAGATGATACAACTTGGGAAGGAACACATATTCTTGAGCATCCCAACCTTCATTTCTTAAGGACAAACAATATTTGGTAGGGAGGACTTATCATGTCCCCTTTTCAAAATAATTAAAATTAATAATTTTTGCTAAGGCCTGCGGGGTCAAAAGGTAAAGTTTAGGGAAAAGGGGCTAATCTTTGAAAATTAATGGATCAATAAATGTTAAATATTATTAAAATATGTCTTATTCACCCCTCTTGGTCATGAGTTAAGGTTGTGCCCTCTTTTAAAGGGGTTTGGAGGTATTTCAGGCTCATTCTGGAACTTGATTTTTGCTCATTGCTTTGTTGTTCTTCAGAGGCTGCCAAACCTGTGGAGAAGGAGGCCCAAAGATGAGAGTTTGTAGGTTTCCAAGAAGGCTAAGGATAGAAGTTTGAGGCCATTCCATGTGTAAGCTCATGTGGAGTTTGCCCTTGTGCTGAACAATACTTTGTGAGTTTTCAGGTGTGTTTTTGTAAGAGTTTGGTGTTTCCGATTGAAATTTTCATATCAGTTTGGGTTGTTGTTGTATTGCAGCCATTTTTCTATTAAAATAGAGTTTAATATATGTCTTGGGTCGTGATTCTACAGCTTTGTTAGATTGTTAGTGTTTTATGGTGATTTCTAGGCTATTTTGTGTTGTTTTTGGAGCCCGATGAGCATTGTTTTTATTCTCCATTTTGGAGTTGTTGTGTAAAATATTTGCAGATCTGTAAGTGTCATTTTGTAGGTCATTATGCTGGCAAAATTTCAGTAAAAATATCTATTTTCAGATTTATCAATAATATGTGAAGTTGTGAAGTTTTTGGCACTATTTCAGGCATACCCGATTTGGGTATTTTTGAGAAATTGTATAATCTATTGAAGTGTTGATTGTTTGATTTAAGAATCTGATTAGAGACTTTAAATATAATATAAAATTAGAAAGGGGACATTACAGTGGGTCACATTCAAATGGGTTAACCTTAGCGAAGAAACTTTTAAGGATAGGATATTATTATCCTTCTATAGAAAAAGATGCATGCAATTTTGTGAAGACTTGTCAAAAGTGTCAATATCATGGAAACCTAATTCATGTGCCAGCTCAAAAACTACATCTAATGACTACACCTTGGCCCTTTTATCAATGGGGGTTGGATTTAATAGGGATGATTTACCCACCTTCATCCAATGGTCATAAGTTCATTATCACTGCAACTGAATACTTCACCAAATGTGTTGAAGTTGTGTCATTATCCATTGCCATGGGAAAACAAATCTCCATGTTCATATTGAACCACATAATTTGTAGGTATGTTGTTCCTCAAGCAATCATAACAGATAATGCTAAAAATTTCAATAATAAATACTTGAAATAATTATGTGCAAAATTTCATATGATACATCATTCATCTTCAATATATTACTTGCAAGGAAATGGACAAGCGGAAGCCACTAATAAGAATATTTTGAAAATATTGAAGAGGACAATGGACAATTCAGGTAGAGATTGACACATTCAAATAAATCCTACTCTATGGGCATATAGAAAAAGTGTGAGAACACCAACACAAGCTATGTCATTTTCATTGGTTTATGGAGCTGAAGTGGTATTGCCTTTTGAGGTTGAAATTCCATACTTAAGAGTTTCACTACACGGATTGCTAAGTGAAGAAGACTATAGGGTTACTAGACTACAAGAATTGGAGTTTTTGGATGAAAGACAACAACAAGCCTTTGATCACCTCAAAGTGTATTAGAATCGGATGTCAAGGAATTACAATAAATATATCAAACTGAGGACATTCCAAATAGGTGATCTAGTATTGAGAGAAAACCCTAAAAATCAAGCAGAAAGAGAGAAGAAAGATAAATGGGAAGCAAATTGGTTAGGACCTTTTGTGATTACTTCTTCTTTTAGAACGGGTACATACAAACTAGTTGACTGTGATGGAGAGGAATTGTAAGAACCCATCAACAACATACACCTGAAATAGACAAAAGGGTATAAAGAAAAAGAGTATCAAAAAATCAGATGAGGGAGCATTCTATTTATTGTATATAATCAAAAGTGATCTTGAAAAAATTTTAAAACATTAAAATAAAAAAAAAATGTACAAAAGTTCAAAAACAGTGGAAAATTGAGCATGAAGAAATCCAAAAACATTCAAAAATGATCTTCAAAAAGATGTTGTCTTGGTGAAAACCTAGCAAATAGGTGCCTTGATGATAAAATAAAAAAAAATTTAAAAAGAGAAAAAAAATTTTTAAAAAAGAAAAAATGAAGAAAAGTGTCTTGGTGAAAACCTAGCAAATAGGTGCCTTAGTAGCAAAAAAGGTATAAAAAGAGAAAAAAGAGCAATAAATTCAATCGGTGAAACCTGGTAAATAGGCGCCATTGAAAGTCAAGTCAAGTCTCATGCCTGGTCATCCTTGTAGATATTGCTTCGCTAGTATTTGTACAAATTACATAATAAAACCCTAGAGTTGCATTTGAAAATACCTAGACTTTTCATCATAGGTTTGAAAAGTGTCCAAGTCCAACAACACAATGACATCAAACTGGGGCAAAATCTATCCTAAGAGAAAGAAGGATTCATCAAACAAATATCAATGGACACAAATCAATGCATCAAATCACGAGCATAACACATAGACGATCAATCCAAATGTTGATTCAACAATGCAAACTTTTGATCCCTGATCTCACGACGACTTTACCTTTATCAGGATTAAAATAAACAATCAAATATGAAATGGATGGAACTATACTTGAAATATGGATTTGAAAAACATGGCAAAGTCTTTTTCTAAGTGATTACTTGATTGGTGAAATCATGTCTTTTTAGCAAATCAATGAAGTCTTGGACCAGATAAGCAATGATAAAAGCATGATATTTTATGGATTTTTGTATAAGTGTCTTAAGATGAAGGTGTTAAAATTTGTTTCATTTTTCTAATGACATGATCATCAAAGAATCATCGAGAACATGTGCATATGGTGAGACTAAGATCTCTATTTGCTTACGCAACAGGATACCTTAGATATTTTGATGTTCAATATCATAATTCCAAAATCCACTTGCAACATTGAATTCGATGAAAGTGGTATTCAGACTCTCATGGTTGAATCCAACCAGTGACAGTTGTACCAACAATAGGCATGCAACACGGAAGGAAAAAAATATTCAAATCATCATGGTTGAACCAGTGATGATTGTGCCAATTTTAGGTATAAAAATTGCTTGATGATGAAAATAAGCTTCCTAATTCTAAATAGTGACAGTTGGTTGCATCCATATTAGATTAAATACATTTAGTTTGCATGGATTCTTATCTTAAAAAAGTTGATTTTTATAAATTAAAAAAAAGAAGGAAAAAGGGAGCGGAGTTAAGCTAAAGTTGAAAAATTTCATCATTACCTTATGTGATAGAATGTGTTGGAAATCAAAAAATCAAAAATCAAACTTAGATTAAGGTGCATTGCATTAGATTAATTGCATTTTTAAATCAAAAACATTTTAGTTGCATTAATCATATAAATTGCTTTCATTTTTAAGTCACTCTTAAAAGTGCATTCATTTTAAATCACATTGCATTAAATTACATTCATTATATGGACCATTACATTTAGTTGCATTAGATTGCATTATTAGATTTTCATATAGTTAGAATGCATTAATCATCATTTAAACATTAATGTTGCATTCATTTAGGGTTCCTCACATGAAAATTACATTAAATAAGATAATTGCATTAAGTCCATCATTTGTCATTAATCATCATATCATTAGGTCATTTTCATTATCCATTAAAGTACTTCACATCCATTAATCATTAAGTGCATACATTAATCATTAACTCATTGAATCATTTAATTGCATTAAAAACATTCATTGCATTTACATCTCATTACTCATTCATCTCATTACATTGCATTACATACATTATCCATAAATCAAAAAGCATAAAATCCATCCTTCCATATCATTGCATATCATTAAAGCATTAAATATCATTAGAGATCATCATTACGCATTAAACTATGTAATAAATGTATCCATCTAATCTATGTCATAAATAAGACATTCATCTACATAAACTAAGCATAACATGTGCATTCATATCATAAATTGCATATGAAAAGCATAAAAACAAAGCATATAGAGATAGATCATATAGAACTACATATCATGCATCATCTGAAAAGTAAATCCAACACATGACATCACATAAGGTAAAAATCTTTCAAAGCTATCAAAGTCCATGGTATCAATCAAAGTCCATAAAATCAAAGTCCACAACATAAAGTATTGATCAAAGATGAAAATAACCTGATAAAAGAATATAATATACAATGTCTCGATCAAATGAATCATAAATATACATAATCAATAAGGAACATGATACTAATCAATTGCCAGTACCCGCACTACCTCTAGCACCATCTATGTTTGGACCATCTAGACCTGTATCAGGACCTCATCTCGAACAAGCTTATAACCCATGTTGACTCATAGCAGCCATAAAGGTATGCATCATCGTACTCAATTGGGTGACTTGTTGTTTGATCTCAGCCACCTCAACCTATAAAGACTGAACATTTGATGCATGTGTCAGTGCTTGACAAGGAGGGGTTTAGGAAGGAGGTGCCTGAGGAGCCTATGCAACATGTACTTGTGCAGCTTGTGCGTCAACCAGTATTTGTGCAACCTCTGCATCGATATTTGCAACAACCTGAGGAGCAATAGGTCTGAAAACTCAAACCATATGCTGACCCCATCTACCAAGTCTGACCTGGTGAACCTGATGCAATGCTCGGAAAGGTCCACCTGTGCTCGTCCACCTCTCATGTGAACACCACCTCTGACAAGAGTTGGGGCAATAACAACTGTAATCATCACTTTGTCGCCCCGCCTGGATTTGCCAACCCATCTGCCACGATGACGTCCTATGTCTCCACCACCACCGTCACCTCTGTCATCATCATCAGATCTGTTATGATCCCGGGAACAGGCTCGACTGGATCAGTGAATCTAGGAAATGGGTTCTGGAGGAACCACTGAGCATAGGCATCTGTCATCCCTACATCCACTATGTGCTCCCTCATATCCCAGGCCAAATGAGGGAGGGCCAAGAGCTCATCACGGGTTGTCATGTAGTCAATCTAAGGACCCTAGAGGGATCGCTTTACTTGTACCCTAGCATATAGCGCTAGTTCCAATGGCATACCTTGAGGCTGGTCATATTGTCGAAGAACTTGGTAAAAATCTCTCAATAATCAATAGTGTATGCCCAATCATCCACCGGGGCATACGCATAAATGGGAGCTCTGTCGCATCCTCTGCCCATGGCTCGCATCTCATATATGGCCTCCATACAACCTGATCAATGTCATCAATGATATGTCTCCAATAATCAAGCTTGTTCAAATGAGCCTAGACAACCATACCCTCATATATGAACGCGAACAACCACCTAGGATCTCATTGCCACACTACAATAGGTCAAGTGACAAGGAGATGCTCCTGTGTCCATAACTGCAATAGAACTACACCTGCAAACAGAGTAGCACGCACCTATATACTACATCATGCAACTCATGATAGAGTTGTGCTAAGACACATGAGCCCTAGTCAAATCTACGAGGATGTCCAATCATATCCTCAAGGATGCGGCCCCATCCAACTGCAAACCCATGACCTCATCAATCAGGAACTAAAAATATGTCGACCAGTATTCCAAATCTGTGGGAAGAATGGGAAAGGAAGTGAACTGTGCCTAGAGAATATTGTCGACGTCGATAGTAGGGTCACCAAATAATCATCTACATGTGGTACCATCGTATACCTAATCATAGTATACGATCTCTCCATGAGTAGGAATCTACAGCAATCTATAAACATCCTCAGGAATGATCGTCATCACTCCCATCGGCAAATGGAAAATATTATGGTCAGAGTGCCACCTCTTTGTCATAGCTGTGAGTAGTCCTCGATTCACTTGAGTGAATCGAGGTAGAGAAAGAAGGAAAGAGATTCCACAACGACCTATCAGTAGGCCCTCCTACCCACTAAGGTCGTCAATCATCTCAAATGGTAACGGGAATAACCCTTGGACAGTTAATTTCTGAAGGGGAGCCTACGGAAGCAAGTTAAATCACATCAGTAATCAAAATCATCAAATGTTGAATCATCACAAGTCAATCGACATCCTAAAACCTATCAAACCACTATCAATTTTCCTAATTCTATTCAGAGAAGACGAAAAATTCATCATCACAATCAACCAACCAATCAGGACTGACAATCAAAATTCAGCATCACATGACTAGAACTGACATCAAACAACTTGTTTCAACACAGGACTCATCAACCAAGCCAATTGAATGATTGACGAAATCAACCAGGTAGGAAAACCAGCTGAAGGACCTAAAAATTTGCAAAAGGGGATATACGTGGTACTAAAATGATTGTACACGCTTAAAGGCAAATGCGTCATTTAAAAGTTTAAACGCACAACTAAAATTATCAAACGCGCAACAACAAGGTGTATGCGCTACAGGAATTACTTGTACGCACTGCAAAAATGATTAAATGTGCAAATTGAATTGCATGCACTAAAGAAACTAGCAGATGTGACTTGTTGACATAGGGTTCCTGATTGTACACGCTACAAAAATGTTTAAATGCTCTGTAGAAAACCAAGGATGCGCAAAAAGAAATTTGTACATGGTGCAAGAATGCTTAAATGCACTATTTCATTTAAAATTGGGAAAAAAAATATGGTTTTATCTAGAAAAGTCCATTTTAAAAAAAATTAAATGCATAAATTGAACATGAGAGGTTTCCAGGGGTACATACCGGAGGTCCATAATGTGTTGCTCGCTAATATCGACGACCATGCTCAAATCTATGCTCCTGATACAACACCACCATTGTCACAGCTCATTAAACTCATAGGGTAAAAAGCAAAAGGAGAAGGTGAAAATGAATAGTAAAATTAACTTTTCACCCCTATATATAGCCTTTTTTACCTAAAAGGGGCACTTTTTAGCAAAAAATGATTCAGAACCTAAATTGAACACCTAATCAACCATTTGTCATCACAACATTATAAAGACAATATCAAAAATGAAATCGAAATTAATGCATAATCAAAAATATTCAACAAAATTGATAAAAAAATGCAAAATTTATCACCACAATCAAATTTCATTTCATTTTTGAGGGGGCATACACTCGAATCATCAAGGACATCATTAACATAATAAAATCAGTGGCATAATCTTTCAACGTAAAAAATTTTGCATTTATCAATGGGGCATCAAAATCAGAAAATCAAGTCAAATTGAGCATCGCATCAAAGATTTATCATCGAAACGACCATCAAGGACAATAATCAATCAGGGCTTTCATTAGGAAACACAGATCTATCATCAGTATCGAAATCAATCATCGAGATCAAATCAAACATCAGTTAATCAAGAATCAGCATTAGGACATCAGACAATCTTTGAACCAATGCACGTCGCACATCGATTCAAAGAGGGGCGTTTGTAATCACCTAAAAATGATTAAATCAAGTGAGCACCTAAGGCAAAATCAAAGCATTAATTGCAATCAAGCCAAAATCCAACATTAATTGAAAATCAAAAGACAATTAAATCAATTAAATCTAATAAATCAAGACTAATCAATTAGTTATGCAATTAATCTAATTAATTGTATAGTTCAATTAAAAATCAAATAAACCCATTTAAGGGGTACACATGGTTAAACAAATCAATTCAATTCAATTAATTAATTCCTAATTTCCCTAATCCACCTCATGGGAGGAAAATACCTCAACCAATAGGAATTAAAGATTGGGCTTGCATATAGATCGAATCTCAATCACTCATAAAGTGAGAGAATCTTGACCACTCATTTTGTCTATTTGCCCCAAGCTTTGAGGACAAACCATTTAAATTGTCCCTAAAGTTGAAACAATGAACTTAACTCAAATTCAACCATGATTATCTCAACTCCACCCTCTATGCTTGCAAAAATCTATAAAAACAAGGCTAAAATCAGGACAATGGATCCACGCATCTGATAATTGCATCAAAGCTATTGAAAATTTTAGCTAGAAAGTCATTTTAGCATAATTTGAGCATTGTTTTGAGTAAAATAAGCTTAAATTCTTAATCATTTAGCTCCATTCTCGTTTTAAGGTTGTCACTAATAGAGACTGAGAGCTTAGCATTAGCATATTTAAGTAAAGATCCATAGAGTGCTTATTGACTTTATTTGCATTGAATAGCTCATTAATTGTGGTAATTTAGTTTATTTGTTCATTTATTGGTAATTAGCTACCTAATATTGAGGAAGGTATGGATAACCGTTCACTCAATCCACAGTTTTTAAGGCATTTTGTCAAACAGTTCACTGGTCTTATATGTGCTTCCACGTTTTGCATACATGTTTAGCAGGGCAGTTGCAATGACATCTGAAAAAATCCTCTCTCCTCCATGCTTTGATGGATGTTAATACCATGTTCCTAAGCTCCTAGTTTGGCAGTACGGACGGCAATCCCTTCGAGCCAATTAGTCAGGTGAATCTACTCCATATTCCTTTCCTTTTTGTTCCCAGAGGGGCCATCACAATCACTTTAATTCAACCCCACATGTCGATAAAAGAAAGAAAGAGAACTTCCCCAGTAAAAATAAACTCTGCAAACCCCAAATCAGGGAATGCTAAATCCACCGCCATGGCAACTGCAAAAACCCACATCAAACTCAATCTATAAACTGCTTCAGGCAATTTCACAGAGCACCGACCCGGGTTATGGAAGAAGAGCAGGACCAAGACCTTAAACTTTTAACAGAAGTCTTGCATGGGGTTAAGATTCAGAGTGATCAGAAACCAAAAGAAGTGCAAACCACCGACAGACCAACAATAGTCATAAAAAGCAGCATGGCATCAATCTGGAGCAGTTCAGACGAAGAGGGAATTCAGCAAGGCTTGGAATACTAGTATTGAGATTGCCCATGAGGGAGAGCGGGAGATAATGTAAATTCATTTTTTATGACAGGAAAGAGAAGCCATTTGTTCCAGAAAACGCAAAAAAGAAAAATTGATCGGAAAAATTTTGTGGGCACCCGAAAGAGCGTGAGACAATTTACTGATGGGGTTTCCCACTTAGGAAGCCTATCGGCTTATTAAGAAATAATGATACTTAAAAAATATTAAATATACACATTAATATTGCAAGGTCAAGACCTAAAAATTTAAAATAATGCAGACAAGATTTTAAATCCCTGCTTATTGCAAGGCAATATGCAAAAGTAAGCAACACAAACAGGAGAACCAAAACCAATCTCCCTTGCTCATTCTCTAAAAGCAAAAACCCCTTGGGTATCCAATTTTCACCATTACACACGTTATTTTATTGCTAACGCTAAAAAATTTAATATAAAAGAGAACATCAACTCGCTATACAGGCGATCACATATGTGCTTGTTAAAAGAAATAGGCAAAGGTTTCAGATTCAAGCCTCAGCCAGCTAGCCCCTAGCCCTTACGTTACCTTCAGGCACTTTTGTATAGGGAATTGTTGTTTGTGATAGTTGTATAGGAACTTGTTTTATTTTTCATTTTTGAGAGAAAGCAGAAGGGGGTATAGGGAGAGGAGATTTTGTTTTTCATTTTTGATAGACGGGGCGAGGAGAGGAGGAAAGCAGATTAAAACACGACGGTGTTCAAGACAAATCCTGGGCAATTTTCTTATATCAGGTGTTCCTATGTACGAATTAATCAAGACCTAATATTCAATAAATAGGAACCATAACCATTTCCAATACCGTATACAAGAAAGCATCTAATAGCTGACAGCAGGTGGTCAGTGGACTGCTAGGTTCAGCATCAGGAACAAAAGCTCCGAAGTTCTAGAAATTAAATTTACATTGCGCTAATTCCATCTAGGAATGTTTAAGGCCCCTCACTACCATAGAATATACACTCCTCGAGTTCAGATACCCGATTCAAGCATCAAAATAAGGTCAGAAAACCATATAAGTTACAAATTACAGACAAATGTAGGATCACATTTTCCCATTACATGACATGAAATCGTTTAGGGTTCAGGGTAGTACAAATAGCAAAAAGGAATTAAACAAAAGAGAACTGAGCTATACAGTATCAAGAATAAAAACCAGAAACCTATAAATTAAATTTGTCCAAGAGTACAGGTGACTGATATTTTCTCCATAAATGTCATGATGTTGATAAAATAAGGGATAGACACCAGAAACCTATTATGAAAATTTGTCTAAGTGTGCCAGTGACTCATATTTTCTCCATAAATGTTATAAAATTGGCAAACTAAGGGATGAAGACCAGAACAGAAACCTATAAATGAACTTTGTCTAAGAGTGCCGGTGCCTCATTTTTTCTCCATAAATGTTATAATGTTATTATCAAGTACAGGAAGCACATTGTTCTCTGTGCAAAATCTCTCCCCTGTCCCCATCCCTTTCCCACCTCTTTTTAGTCATCCTGGGTTTGCAATAATCTAATTTTCTACTCCTTCAGCTTTCTAACGTTCTGTTGATGGATCACACTCTGTGATCCGAAAACATTGATTAAAAAACACCCAACGTTGAATCCAGAAACAGCAGCAAGAAGCATTATAGATTGTAGAAAACTATATCCTTAAATAAAAGAGAAAAAATCACAACTTGGTGAGGTGAGCTTAGAAAAATCAAAAAATAGAGTGAAACGTTCACAGGATATTGAGACAATCAATAACGAAGATATTTAATCATAGGCCAAAGGTGTCAAAAACAAAAGAAAGAACCATGCAATTATCTTCTTTCAAATCTTGAGTATCTTTTGCTGTCCTAATAACATACAGGAAGATACTGATTACAGCTAATACATACTAGAATGCAAAACAACTAATGGCGAAAGCAAATAACCCTCGTTCTAATTATTAGGATAAAGTCTCAAGAATAAGGGCTCCAAAATTATACAAGGCTATGACTTTGAGTCTGTAGTATCTTTTGCTGTCCTAATAACATACAGGAAGATACTGATTACAGCTAATACATACTAGAATGCAAAACAACTAATGGCGAAAGCAATAACCCTCGTTATAATAATTAGGATGAAGTCTAAAGAATAAGGGCTCCAAAATTATACAAGGCTATAACTTTGAGTCTGTTGTGAAGTGCTAAAACTTTTAATGTTTCCTTATATTAGTTTGGGTATATAGTTTGGATAGCAGAAATGCAACAAAAAGGAAGATTCATTCCCAGGTGATAGTCGGCAATCACGATGTAAAATCAAGGAAGGTAAACGCATATTTTGTCCAAACAGCAAAAGAAAATATCTAGATTGTAGGCTCCAACCTAATGAGTCCAAAGGTAGCATTCATGTGTATGAAATAGAATAACCAGATCAAGAAGAAACAAAATTTGTGCAACTTAAAAAACAAAATAGCCCAGGTATCATGATGCTATCATAGTCAATAGCCCAGCATCATATGCTCAGGCAATGTCACCAGAATCTGAAGCCAAGCTACAAAATAGTTTGGTGTGATTATCTTTGTAACATTTTGAAATCCAAAGTGTAATCTTTCTTCATTCAAATCAAAATTATAGTATTAAAAGAGTATCCAATGAAATAAATAGTTTAGATTTTTCATTCTTGTTCTTTTTGCCACTGATGCAAGATTATATATTTGAACAATGACAAGAAACAGAGAAAAGAATGGTTGGGTGAGGCATTAAATGGAGGTCGGAAGTGAAAAGGGATACATTTGGGAAGAGTGAAGAAAGGAACCTGCCATCCGTTGTATTCACTCAGGAGGTGCCAGAATCCTGAAGTTCTTGGAGGTGCTTTTCCATTCCAGATGAAGGAAGGAAGAAATGGTCAAACATCAAGAAAGCAGCTTGCAGTCACAAGCGAGCAATCACAGTAGATCTCAGATAAATTTGATGGGTTAAGTCTGCCATCAACTTACATCACTCAGGAGGTGCCAGAATCCTGAGAAGTTCTTGGAGGTGCTTTTCCATTCCAGATTAAGGAAGAAATGGTCAAACAAGAAGAAAGCAGCTTGCAGTCACAAGTGAGCAAGCACAGTAGATCTCAGATAAATTTGATGGGTTAAGTCTGCCATCAACTTACATGAATCACGGTAGTCAATTTCATCCACAGATTCCACATTGTGCGCACAAGGGAACGTACGGGGCCTGTAAGAATGAATGGTTTGAGAAATGACTTGTTCAATTAAATAACAATCAATTGGCTTCAATTGGAAGGCAAATTGTTGAGCTGTTGTGGACCAAAAATGCTTCAGACAGTGATACTGATGACTTTAATATGATGATTGCATAAATGCAACAATTCTGAGACACAATAGTATGAGTGGAGGACCTGAAATAAGGGGGCTGGCAGATGCACCTGATCTGGAGTGCGTTCTTCTTCTTGCTGAGAATATTAGTTCAGAGAAGAATGTGTTGATGAAAATAACGATGCAATACAAGGTGCAGGCCTTATCCTGAATGTTGAATGACAGTGAAGAAGAGTAATCTCGGCAACAGGTTCGGATTGGCCAGCCAACTGTTCGTTCCTTAAGAGTAGCCCTGGCAGGATAGCAGGGCTCTCTAGCTAGGCCCTTGACCAAAAGGAACCAGCGAATCTTGATCCCCTCTCCTCTAGCTATCAACTTAAACAGGCCAGCATCTCAATCGGAATCCAATATCCGATTACACAATTCCCTCTACCCTACCGCCTCACTTTCCATTTTTCTCCCTCCAACCACCCCTGGCTTCATCAGCACCATTAGTCTATTGAACTGGCAGGGAACCTTTAGTAGATTGGTTCAAGAGCTTGAGGGGTTGAAGGAATACAAGGTAAAGGCCTCATCATGAATGTTGAAACGACAGTGAAGAAGAGTAATCTCAGCAACAAGGTTTGCCATGGATTGGACAATTATTGTTAACAACTTTTTCAATACGTATACATTTGTGGTCCTTTCCTGAATTTAGCAGCGGACCTCAAAAGAAAGATGAACCTGGCGCTTAAAGTTGAAGATTGATTAAATTTGTTTTAGTTGACATATACCAATTGAACAATACATTGATTAAATTTGTTTTAGTCAAAATATACCAATTGAACAATGTTTTTATTTTGTTGGAAAATTTCATATGCAACAGGGGCAGGAATACTGTTGGAGATAAATTAAATTTGTTTTTGCCGACATATACTCATTGAACACTGTTTTATTTTGTAACTTTGTTCAAAAATTTCATATGGAAGAGGGGCAGGAAAGTGACCTCAACAAATCAAGAAACAAAAATCAAATTTCATCCACAAGATCTTAAAGTCTTTCAAACTTTTGGAACAATTTTCTGCTTTCATTAAATCAAAGTTCAAACCAAAACAATTAGAATAGTCAATTTTATAATTTGCTTCAGCATCATACTGACCTATTTCATCCACAAGATCTTAAAGTCTTTCAAAATTTTGGAACAATTTTCTCCTTTCATTAAATCAAAGTTCAAACCAAAACAATTAGAATAGTCAATTTTCTAATTTGCTTCAGCATCGTACTGACCTATATCTCCCAAAATCTTCTCTGCTCTCAACTGTCTTGTATCTGCTTATCTTCTTGTATTAACAATGATCCAGACATCCTTCTTATTAACAATAAACAACAAAACTCTAAAGGGTTCTTGCTTTAGGAAATATAAAAACAATACACATCTAAAATCAATTCTAAATTTAACTAACTGCTACACCTATTTTTAGCTCTTTCTAATATCAGTTTTCCCACAATTTTTTGATATATTAGGTTATAGTGTCCTTTGGTCTATCTTCCAATTAGGATTATCAATTTTCTACTTTGCTTCAGCATTGTACTGAGCTAGGTATTTCTCCCAAAATCTCCTCTCTGCTCTCACTATCTTCTATATGCTTATTTTCTCCACACGTTCTTGCTTTAGTTGACATAAAAAACAGTTCAATTGCCTATTTTTATCCGTTTAATTTTCTTTTTTCTTTCAATTTTTAAACATCTGCTGCTCCTATTTTTCTCTTCCTAATTTGAAATTTTACTATCTGCTGCACCTGTTTTTAACCCTGTTTTATATCAGTTTTCCCACAACTTTTTGATATATTAGGTATATCTAGATGTGAAACCACATATAGTATGCATGGTCATGGAATTCAATGACGATTAGTCTGTACATCCACACAACAGAATTGCATCATCCTCCCATCTGAGGATTAGTCTGTACATATTGAAATTGACAATATGACTAATCTTAAACAAGGCAAAAAGTAGAAATGCAAAATAATTAAAAAGAGCTTAACACAAAAGACAATTGGTTTTGTACTTGGAATCTTAAGAAAACTATCGGCAGCTTTGGAATAATTTTGTCATCCAAAATATCCTCCATAATGCTGCCAATACAGGTCCCTTCCTGAGTTTAGCAGCAGAACCCACACGAAAGATAAAGCTGGCCTTCAGAATTGAAGATTCGTTAAATTTGTGTCTGTTACTGTACTCATTGAGCAATGTTTCTTTTATGATGGATTAGGTTGGGGTGAACACCGACGGCC
The DNA here is from genome assembly GCA_027943335.1 of Chamaecyparis obtusa. Lineage (NCBI taxonomy): Eukaryota > Viridiplantae > Streptophyta > Pinopsida > Cupressales > Cupressaceae > Chamaecyparis > Chamaecyparis obtusa. Next base: position 632,150 of record BSBK01002845.1, read on the forward strand.
TAATGAAGGCAAACAATGCACAGGAATTAAACGAAAGCAGACTGCTAAAGTTGGATACCAAGAATAAAAACCAGAAAGCTATACTGAGTCATATTTTCTAAATACATGTCATAATATTTGACTCAAATTATACCATACACATCCACAACTTAGTGCAGGCAATCAATAGAGAAATAAATTCACAGTCGAGCCATATTTTCTCAAGTCATGATATAAGACAAAATATGGGATAACCAACTATTATTGATATATTCAAAATGAGGGGATAACATCTAGAATAGGTATTTTAATAATATCAACAAGCTATTTTATTTATTTAACAATTGTTTTATTTTATTTACTTTGTTATTAAATATTTTTATGTGAAGAGGCATTGTTATTTACTTCCAGAGGTTTTTTATTTTATTTACATTGTTTACTTTATTTTTATCTGGATTATCTTATATAATAACTATTTACAAATTTGTTTCTTTATTTACACACTCCTTCGTAAAACACCTCTCAGAATAATATCATGAAAAGCTCAAGCAGCTGGCAGATTGTGACTGTGTGAGTGGGAGAAGTTTCTAGCTATTTTCTTTCTGCTATGAAGAAGGAGCTTAAGAAGCGGGTATGTTGTCACTGTTTAAATGGCAAGAAGGCCCCCACATAAACCTGCTATTTACTTTCAGTCACATCCACAACTAAGTGAAAGCAATCAATATATAAGGTAACCTAAGGGAAAAAAACTACGTGAAACATTCAAACTTATTTAAGGCAATCAATATAGAAGGCATTTGCTCATGTAGCAAGGGAATTAAAATAACAGAAGAACATTGCAAGGCATCCTCAATCTAAAATTTTAATTAATCTAAGAATCTTAATTAATTTTTGTAAGGCATACTATCAAAGAAAATATTGATAATGTCTGATACATAATAGAATTCTAAACAACTCATAGCATAAAACAGATAGATCCTTATGAATATGAGATCAGTTAGGATCATGTCTCAAAATAATATAAGGTTATCTTGACTTGTGTAAAAAGGAACATTCATTCTCAAGTGATCCAACCTAATGAGTCAGAGTAACATTTATGGGTGCCATTATACTAACTGTTGAGTTGTGAAACACACACACCCCATTGCAAATGGGGACCCCCACTTTTTTGCTTAGTTGCTTTGTTTGCTGCTTAGTGGTTTAGTTGTTTGTCACTTTAGTTCTAGGTTGGTAGCGCTTTTGAAGTCTCTGGGTTAGTGTGACAAGAAGTTTGAGCAAGCTTAATGTACAAGTCATGATCTTAGTTGCAAGTTAGAATCTTGGAGTGAGTTGGAAATGTGAATTGTAGAGTCTTGATCCGGCATATAGTAAAATCTTGATTTGGTTCCAAATGGAATTTTCCAAAGACCATTATACCTCCAATTTGAATGTGAAGCGATTGATCCAACCAAGGTGAAACTAGGGTTTTCTGTTAAATGCAGTCCTAATGGACTTGAAATTTCCTATTTGCCTTGATGAAAATCTAAAGGTTTGTTTAAGTCTAATCTGCAAATCAGTAGGAAGGTCTGAGGTAATGAAGATAGCCAAGTGCTGTTACAGATTCAACTTGATTTTCTCATGATAAACTTACAACTTTAAACAGAAAAGGCAAATTTCAATCAAGGAAGGCAATTTGGGTGAACAAGTGACGTATTCCAGCTTGAAATGTTGATGAAAAACAAAGAGTAAGCCTCAAGACAAGCTGAGAACCTGAATTCTGCATGGTGAATTCCAATACTTAAAGCAAATTTTTTTTAAATCACCTCAATCTGGAAATTCCAAGACAGGTCAGAAATCCAACCTGACTTGAAACAAATTTACAAGCTAGGTTGGAAATCTGGCTTGGCTTGGAATTCATTTCCAAGTGCACTTTGAAACCCGACCTGAACTCAGAACAAGATATGAGAACTCTTGAAATAGAGGCTGCATTCTGGGTATGGTTATGAAATTTGAAGCATGTTTGATCCCTAACATCATACCTTCAGCAAGCATGGTGAAGAAACAATCAGGTCCTGAACAAAAATTGAATGAAATCATGTCAAAGTAGCAATCTGACCTGCATCTAGAAAGGGAGTCCAAGAAACATGGGAAAATTTAAGCTTTTCATGATGAAATCTGGGCAAAACGTAGCAAAGTTTCAATAACTTGGATAACTTTTTAAATGACCTCAATGTAAGAATTCCAAGAGAGGTTGGATTTCCGACCTCCCTTGGAACAAAATTCCAAGCTAGGTCAGATTTCCGACGCTAGGTCGGATTTCCGACCTCCCTTGTAATTAATTTCCAGGCTACCCTCAATTTCCACCCAGCAAGAAAGATGAAATCCAAAATGCTAAATGAACTTGGTGAGCGTGAAAGAGATGAAATCCAACCTTGGAGGTGGAAAACCTGGGTGATTTAAGGATAAAATCCAAGAGTCTGGCATGTGATTTGAATCAGATCTGAGTAGACTAAGGCAAGAAACCATGCGATTGAGGAGAACTTGACTTCTGAAGTGAGAAATATAAATGAAAATTGACTTGCAAGTGTGAAAACCAAACAGCTGAAAGGAGAAATTGACATTCAAACCCAAGAATTCGAATGAGAAGGGGAAATTGATGTTTTTTTTAATGAACATAAACTTGGCAAACTTTGGAAATGAATTCCAAAGGAGGAATTCCGACCAAGGGGGGTCGGAATTCCAACCACCCTAGGAACTCAGTTCCAAACCCCCTTTAATTTCCGGCCCATGATTAGAACAAGTGCAAAACCATGAGAACCCAAGACAAGTCAGGCATAAGGGGAAAATTAAGTTGCAAATTCAATGACATTTGAGCAAGTCGACCTTAGTGGGGATTAAAATAAGTTACAATTTGAATTAACTCCCTAATCAGGTTGACCATATGATGAGACATGACTCTTGAAGTGAACACCTATATATTAAAGATGAAACTCCCCATTTCAAACACAAATCCAATTCAAAACAATAATCATAAAGACAGAGGAGACATTTGGATGTGTGAAAATCAAAGAGGTAAAAACCAGAATGTTAGTTGGTATCTAATCATGTCCAAATTGCTGGAGATAGAGGGTTTAAAAGCCAAAACCAAAAGGATTCCTTAGGCACCAGATGAAATTACAAATTATTACAGACCTGAAGCTTTAACAAACTCAGAATTTCATTAAAAAATTCCGATCAGGTATCACTGGGAATTAAATTTGCAATAATAAAATACCGAAGTTGAGTAGTTTACTGGGCATTTTCAAAGGGAAATCACATGTTACAATCTAAATCAGGATTTAAATGTTAAGAGTTTTAAGAACGAGATTTCAAATCGGATACAATTCACAATTTATTTTTCCTTAAAAATGATTTCCTTCTTACAAATATCTCACTTTTTTTCTTGTTTTGTGGGGAAGCAAAAAGGAGGAAAAACAAAGGAGGATCAACTACAAGGTGATGATCAAGCAAGTGCATGGAGACAGAGAATTCGAGGACAAGGAGGAGCTATTGCAACATCAAGCACAACAAGGATAAAGGAATGACATCACAACTTCAAGATTTCAAGCAAGGTAAAAGCAAAGGAAGAGCTGGAATTGCAAAGTTCGAGTTACAACCACAAAGGTGATCCGATATCAACAGGAAGGATGGTTACGAGTTCAAAGAATCAACATGAAATCTCAAGACCAAGGGCAATTTCAAGTGGCATGCTAAGTAAAAGAAAAGGTTTAAGGTTGGAAATCAAAATGAAATGAGAGTGCAAGTGCAATGGCAAAGTCAACAGTTTTAAGGCTTTAAGGAGACATCATGACAATATCAAAGCAACATGAAAGAAGAAGACATCACAATGATCAATGTTGTATATCCAAATTCATTGGAAACCTCAACCAAGGGTGATGATCGAATTGCAAATATACAACTCATGGAATGAGGAAAGTTACAAAGCAAGTCAAGTCTAAAGTCATCAAGAAGGATCAAGGCCAACACAAAGACAAGTACTAGTTCAAGAACATCTCAATTAGAAGATTTCCAAAATTTGGAGGACGAAGTAGTGGAATTGAAGCAAAGATTGCAAGATAGACATGTTGAGGTGGGAGCCATTCATCTCTAGCCAATCAAAACAATCCTACACCACATGTCTACAATCAATCCTAGTTGTTCCAAGTGTACATGTGGATTGCATTTAATACTTTACCACAACGAATTTTCTCTTTGGTCATTTTTAAATGGATATGTATTCAAGAGCAATGTAATTTTCTCATTGGTCTAAATGCTTGTAGGTGGTAGTTACATTAGGGTTGTGTTGGTATCACTTGGGTCGTTGATCTAAGATCAATTTGAGCCATCCATTGTACTTGAGGCCTCTATATAAGCTTGCTCAAATCATTTGTAAAAGAGGATTTGGTGAAATTGTTGCCAAAACTATTCATAATTCATTGTTGTTATCACGGTGAATACTTGTGATGTTTTGAAGTATTGTATTGTTTCCTTCTTCTCACTTTGAATTGGATTTGTTTGTGTTAAATAAAAGTAGAAATTGTTAAATAGTTGAGTAGATGAAAGAAAGATATTATTGTTGATAAATCATGGTGAAACTCATGTCATACCTTTTAGTACTTGTTGATTGCAAATAACAATGTAAGGTTGGTCTAAACTCATTGCAAGCACTTAACTTCAATTGAGAATATGCATTTGTATTGCATCAAACTTGAGTATTTGAATGAATGATAGCAATATAAAAATCATCCGCAATCCTTAGAAGATTGCACCCTCCTATGAGCAGTTGTTTAAGTTGGTGAAGCTAAGATAGGATTAGCTTAGATTCTAAACCCATTTCTTTTTGCACTTTATTTCATTAGAAGTAGTTGAAGAGCTCAAATCATCAAATAATTTGCATTTAGAGAGTTGATGTCCATGAATGAATAGTGTAAGTTCCTACATGGTTACCAAAAAATCACATCACAAAACTAAGTTATATCCAACACAATGTTGCTAGTCCGCAGTGTAAACCCTAGAGTTGCCTTATTTGATCACACAATCGCCATATTATTTAGCATATGAGGTTTCCTTATTCAAGAGAGGATTGAATACTTGGTATTTTATTCTGCATGTTAGAATGGTCACAAAACTCACATCAACACTAACCAGATCAACCAAACTTACTAGGAATCATGTTACTTAAGATAACACTTACCCCAATTACCATGCTGCTACCATCACAGTACAACAAATAAGCAGGCTGTCTCCTGTAACAAATTCCACCATAAACTCAACCTAGGCTACCAAATACTAACTACTAAGTTCTGAGTGCCAATAAAAATTGGTCTGTAATTGAAGGCCATCCATAGAGTGATAAATACTGTTATTTATTAGTTAATCTTGTTGAGTAATAAAACAACTAACCATGAAATTAAAGATAGTGTAATTTGTTCATTCTTTTACTGCCTTTTAATAACTACAAATGCAACAGCCCCTTTCAAGTTTTTCTACTCTAATGTTCCATCTGTTCTCATCAATACTACTGCTGGACGTGATTGTCTTGGAAATTTGCTTAATGAAACATATTTTGACCAAAGAAAGAGACAAAGGTTGATAAAGATGACCAGTTCGAAGGATTTGCGGAGAACTGGTAGTGAAGAAGGGTACAATTGGGAAGAGGAAGCAAAACACCTACCCATTAATTGCATTCACTAAGGAGGGTATAGAAGCCTGAGAATATCTCAGAAGTGGTCATACCATTCAAACCAGTGGCTCCATTCCAGATAAAAGTAAAACGAAAAGGTTGCATATTGAGTAAGAACTTTGCACGCCCAAAAAACCCAATGAGAAGAGGTCTTGAGTAATATGATAAATATCTCATGTAAATGTACATGGATATTTGTAGAGAATTTCATTGGCAGATTAAAGGTGGAAGGAATGGGATAAGAAATGCTTAAGCTGGTTAAGAGGAGAAAGTGACAAATCAAAGAATCGTCAATTAAAATTTCAAGTTTAACTTTGATGGTAAGGAAGATAATAAGCATCTGTGGACAAAAGTGCTTCAGACGGGATAGTGGCAAGGGGGTCAGCAATTGCAAAAGCAACATTTCTTAGACTAACAGCAATCTAAGCACTGCAGATATGAATTTAGATCATAACTGGGATGAGGCATCAAATGCAAAAAGAAGACAGTATGAGTGGAGGATCAGGAATGAGGAAGTTTGAAGACCCGCCTGGTTTAGAGTGTACTCATTTTGCTGGGCATTAAGTCGGTAAAACTATGTATTCACAGAAATAGGTGGGAATAAAAAGCAAGGCGAATGGCTAATTAGAAATCTCCAGTGTTGATGTGAGAGTGAACAAGAGGGTAACTAAAGCAGCATTGTTAACAGCTTTTCCAAGGCGAAGACCTTAGTCTACAAGGTAGACAAGAAAAGTGAACGAGAGTGTAATTTCAGCAGCAAGGTTTAACAGGAGAATGACAATTACAGAAAAAAATCCTGAACATGAAATCGGTAATTAGATTTAGATTCAATAAATTTGCTTCTGGTGATGTACATTCATTTAACAAAGTTTCCTGTTTAATATATTAAGTTGATACGGTATCTGAATGTGAACCAGATGTTAACATGCATGTCCACAGAATTCAATAATTAATGATACATCCCCAAAAGTGCGTGCCATAGCTTTAATTCATATGGTTCTAATTTGAATTCTCAAAAAATACCATCAATAGTAGGTAAGAAAATAGTTTAACGAAAGCGTGACTCAAGTCAAAATACTCGTAACATGTTGTTAACCAACATGTACAAATAGAAACACAGTTTTAGCAATCTACAAATGTGATGTACCAAACTCAATAAGTTGGAACAATGTAGACATAACTTGCCCAAAAGAAACCTACAATGTTCTCGTTAGTAGTTAAAATTTGAACAAAAAGATTCAGGAACCGATAAAGGCTCAATATATTGTAAAGAGCGCATGAAATGAATAATTATTGAGTTATCTGTTATTTCACTCTACTGGTGAAACATTTCAAGAAGAAAATCTATTCACATTAAGAACTTTGATATAATTTTAAAGTTTACATTACTAGAAAGAAGACTCCACATTTACAGCATATCCTCATCAGGTTGATGAATGTGAACCTAAAAAGCTGCAATGCTATCAATGAACAGCATGCACCAGTCACAAACAATGCAGTTGAAATTAATTCTCTTACAAAGAAAAAAAGAAATCACAGCAAACCTGCAAGGTTGCCCAAATTAGTCACTGCCTTAATGTCAGATCAATAAGACTTGCACAATTGTCTAAACCTCAAAGATTTGATGACTTGAGGATTGCTTAAAGAGAGTATGGAAACTCAAAAGCCTCATTTTTGTTGATATAAAAAACAAGAACAATATACATAGCCGGTAAAACACTATACACTAGCATTGGGAGTGCTAGAATTTGAATTTATGTTATGGAAAGCTTGGGAGTTGAATACTAGAAGGAATTCATTTCCAAGAGATATGTCCGCCCTTTTGCTAAAGCTTTTGCTGCGGATCTGAAAGGCTCTTCGAAAGCCCCAGCAATGAAAGCATCAGTATCCTTCTTCACCATAGGCCGATCACTAGGTCTGATGGCAACAAGCGTAGCCCCCTCCATCCTCATGCCTCCAGGAAGCTCGAGATGTGGAGCATACCACAGTTTCATATTCAAAGCCGGCACCTGTGTACGGTTTGAAGATGCCGAAGCCACAAGTGGCTTTTCTCTAAACTCACCTAATTGCTGTCTGCCCATACAAAGTGTGCCCTGGCCATCGGCATCAGTTAGAACAAGGCTCTCAAGACATGGGTGATCACAGATAATCTGCTGAAGCAAAAAATGTCTGGCAGAAGCTGCAATCAGGGAGCTAATTGTCCATACGACTCTCAGCTTCAAACCCCCATTTGTATAGAACGGTTCGGGAATACTACCATTAGCATTACCACGTGTATTATTACCACTTCCATTGGCATCAACCTCAGAACCCCCGTCAATAATCTCCGAATTATCGCCATTTTCCACACAACTTCTCTTCTGCTCAGTTTTCACCCCTTTTTTCACAATCGAAGAGGCCCCAAGGATTACACAGCTCTCAAGCGTAATCCCAAACTCGGCCTTCCACTTCAACGAAACCCCATCTTCAATACCCAATTCCCCACCAGGCAACTCAATTCTCAAATTCTTAATCTCTTTAAAATTTCTCAATACCTCCCCTGGAGAATGATGAGAAACCTCCTCCAAAATAGCTTTTTTCGGCCCAAGAAACTGTTGCAACGCCTGCAAGGGCTTAGCAATGCTTCCCAGCACAAATCTCACAAGATGGCTAAAAACCCCTCTCCCTTTGGCATTCAAGCTACCCTCCTCCCCAGAAATAACACAATCCACCTTTACAACCACATTCTCTACCTGAGGAACCAAACAACTAAACCTCTTGGAAACAGCACAACATCTACCCAATGCCTTGATATCATCCAACTTGTTAAAGATCAACAATAACAAGGAATCAGGGATCCGATCCAACTGATCCTCTTCAGAATCCCACACTTTTGCACCCATTTGGCGAGGAACAAAATCCAGATACATAAAAATGTTTCCTTTCCTCTCTATGGCCAAATTCGACTAATTTATACAACCACACGCCCCCAAACCCAAAACGAACTAAATCAATATAAACCCTAAGTCCTTACATCTATGAACCCAAGCTATCCTCTTTTCCCCAGTTTTTAACCACCAGCGCTCCTCAAAAACACACATAAAGGCCGTTGTATTCACTCACCTTGATTTCACCGCAATTCGCAAACAAAATTTATGGTTTCTCCGTCGCACACGGACACCAAAACCCTAACCACTTTAAACGTTATCCTTCCTGGAACTCGAACCTCCGTCAAGTCACTCGCCTAACAGAAAATAATCCCCGTACGCAGCAGTTCTACGTTAGTTTTCGATATGCCCCTCGTTTTATCTCTCCACCCTCTGTTTTCCCCTCTTCCTCAACTCGGGTTACATTTTAACCACCTCTGGTCGGGCGCGTCGGTTACTTCACCGGAGATTAGATTTAAGTCGTGTCCTATTTCTGCGCTGCCACGTGTTCATCGGAGATGAAGGTGTGAGTAGAGTTTTTTTCGTCCCTGAGACACACGTAATTATGAAGGAATGGGCAACGGCTCTCTTCGCCAATTTACCGGTGGCGATTCCCGCCGAGATTCACGCCGGCGGCACCAAGAGAATCTTCTCCCGGCGACCCCAACCTTTGTCTTTTACATTGCCTTTATGTCCGTTGTGTTAACCATCTTTTTCTTTCCTTTCCTTTTCTTACCTCAAAATATATCCGTTGCAGTACAAATTTTGTTCTTTTCCACTTTTCGCTTTGAAAATGTCGTTGCGGGCCCTTTTTTATTCAATTTTGTGTGTTTTTTATGTTTTGATAGATATCACTTGCTTTACAACTACGACTATTACAAAATGAGCTTATGAAGAAAATTTGTATTAGGTGGGCACCAATTTGATCTCATTTTTGCTAGAGACTTCTCACTTTAAAGATATCAAAGTTTCATAATAACATGGTAATATAATCATGGTTTCTTTTGAATTGTACTTTGTATTATTATTGTCTCTAAAATGAGCATTCAGCCAATCCACCTCGAAACTTGGAATTAGAATTGAGGCATGGAATTGGAATTGGAAATTTAATTTTGAGAAGGGAAACCAATTCCCAATTTCCAATTCCAGGCTAATTCCAGCAACCAAACTGTAAAGAGTATAGTTTTTGCTTTCCAGTTTCTAAGACTATATTTGTTGTTCACTAAAGACTATATTTGTTGTTCAGTGCATTGCATTTGTATTGTACCTCTCTTTTCTTTTCTTTTTTTGTGTATTGGTGGTTGTGTGTAATGTAAATGGACAGTAGTAATAGTATTTCTTTGTTGTTGTTATGTTGTTAACTTTTGAGTCTATTGTATTTTTATTAATTGAAATGTAGTTTATTCTTCAGCTAATTTGAATGTCCATTGTCCTCTCAGGTATTGTTAGTTGTATGAATTTTGAACAGTAGTGATAGTATTTCTCCCTTGTTCTTCCATTGTTAGTTGTCGAGTCTATTTTTCATGCATTACTTTCTTAATTCAATATAAAAAATAATAACACGTTATAAAAAATAGTAACATGTTATCTAGAAGCATGCTTACATTTCCATTTATAAAGGAAAATAAGTTTTTATTATAAATTAGTTTAGACAAATTCAATGAAACTTGTATCATAATTTAATTTTGATTAATTAATAATAGTTTGTTAAGTAATTATATCTTGAAATTGACTATTAAGTTACAAAATTAAATATATGGAGTACATTTTAAGGGTTTGAAATCAAGTAGTTAAATGATTGAGTCCTTGTTGTGGAGATGCTTATTCAAATTTTCAAGTGACATATAAGGTGGGATTTAAGTCTTGACCCTCTATTGTTTGGCTTCTAGTAGTAAATTTTAAGTTTGCTCTTCAAGAGTTAAGTATTGGTATCATTTGGCTCTCATAAATATAGATTTTAAAAATGTCAAGAGAATAAGGTTGTTTTATTTAATGATCAAAACCATGTAAATGATATAAAAACATGTTAAAATCTAGAAACTTTTGAAAAGGAAAATTAAATTTTATTATAAATTAAATTGGGCAAACCTAATGAGATATGTGTAATAAATTAATTTTGATTAATGCATAATAGTTTGTTAGGTAATTTTTTATTGAAGTTAAATATTAAGCTATAAACTTAAATATAGGGAATGATATTCAAGGGTTCAAGAACAAGTGATTAAATAATTAAGTTTTTTATTGTGGAGACATTTATATAAATTCTCAAGTGACATATAAGGTGGAATTCTAAGCCTTGACTCTCCATCGTTTAGCTTTTTGAATTGTACTGTTAACTCTTCATTGTTTGGCTTTTAGTAGTAATTTCTAAATTGTTGCTATTAAAGAGCTAAGTATCAGTATCCTTTGGCTTAAATGCTTATTTAAGCCATATTTGTAGGCTCATAAATATAAATTTAAAAAATGTAGAGAGGGTAAGATGGTTAATTTGATGATTGAAAATATGTGCCCTTGATTGTGATTCTAAAACTTAGTTGTTGTTAGCACGGTAAATGCTTCATGTTTATCAATAGAATATCTCAAATCCTACATTAGACCTTTTTTTTTTTTAATTGAAATATAACTCTACATATATTAAGTAGTTGGCATGGTTCATCCTTTGTAAATAGATTTGGTGTTTCTTAATATGTACTTCTACTATATGATTCTCTTGAGTAATTTGTCTCCTTCATCTATATCTTAGGACAAGTAGTATTTAGAGCTCCCTTGTAAAGGTTGTCATGTTATTAAGGGAAAAGATCTCCAAGGTTAACCCCAAAAATATGGGAAAAAGATCAAAGGTAGAAGTCAAGCACCCTAAAATAATGTATTTATATTCATTACTTCTTTTCATGCACCAAGTTGAATTGTTTCATTATTAATTTCTGTATAATTCTTCGAACATCAGAGAAGATGACTAAATGTAACAAGATAATCAAACATAATAAAAGAATGCTAATAAATGCCTTTGAAAACCAGCATATGGTATCAAAGTTGTGAAATGTGTAATAAGCTCATTCAATGTGAGAAAATAAAAGTCAACAATCAACTAGAATGTAAATTTTAAAAATAAAAGTGTCAAACTCACAATTACAATATTGTAACCCCACAATAGAAAAAAGACCCTAGCTAGGCAAATTGTTAAATTTAGGTGAATAAGAGCCTTATTAAAAATGTGTATGGATAGATGTAACAAATATGTAGTCTAGGTGAAAGTATCAAGTATGGTAAAGTGTGGATAAGGTGAAGAAAAAATGTGTGAGAATATATATGTATAGGAATAGGGAAAGCCTAGGAGAATGCACCCAAATTCACACTAGATTGTATTATTTTTTGTTGTTTACCATTTTGATCATATCTGCATGATGATGTTATCTTGATGTGGCATGATGCTTTATGATGATGTCAAGTGTATTTTATATTTGAGAACATTATGATTATATTTGATTACCTGTTATATGGTGTCATTATTGCTATTGGGTGTTTCATTAAGATTTTCATTAATATATGCTCACATTATCATAAATGATTATTTTAATATTTTAAATTTAAATGACATGTACATTAAGGATTAAATATGGAACGACCAGTGTCACAACATTCTAATACATATGACTGATCATGTCATTAGAGTGTCAGTGTTCCATTAGGCGTATTTTATTATTCATATACATGCTTTAACTATTTATATTGTGAGCAGTTATACTTGATGTTTGTGTATTTTAGTGAACAGGTACCAGACATTGTTTTGTTTGACTTGTAGGTTTGAGAACGTCTTATCCTCGATAGTGGCACATGAGATAGTTTCACCGGTCTTTCATAATTTAGCCAATAACGTCCATGTATGGACAATGTATTCGTAATTGTTTATTATACCTCTAGTATGTGTGGGTAAATCCGGATTTCATATGCCTGTTGTGATAGACTTGTATATATGTCTATGCATTTAGAGTTCCCATAGTTGTCACGGATGAATTAGAATTTAAATGCCAATTTAATTGTTTTGGGAAGTTTATTTTTATTTACCAACTAATTTGTTGTACTTGAATTCCATTTAATTAGAATTGATTCATTTATTCTTAAGGATTTTTTGAGAAGTCTTTAGTTTGTTTTAATTTATTTAAGTGATTTATTTTAAAGTCCTTTTTGGCAAAGTGACTTAATATTGTGCAAAAAGAGTTTATTTCCACACTTCAAGTTTTGAGAAATTGGGATTTTGCTCCAATTTGCATTGGAGAAAATTGATCTTTTTCTTGTTGGGTTTGATCTATGCATCAAAATTTGTGGGTAGTGGCTCATTGGATTTGTATCACCATTGCTATTATTTGTGTGGAGCCATTTCAATTTTCACAAATAATTTATTTTCTTCCAATTATTCTTGTGTTTTCCTCCCTATGCGAGGTAGACCTTTCTATTTTTAATTGATTTGTTTCATCTTTTGAATTGAAGTAACATGTTATACATTGATGGGTTGATAATTAGCATTCCCCCACTCTTTCATTGCATTCCAATGCTTGTTTTGATTTCGGTGAGTATTTCATGTTTTAGAGTTTGGCAGTTGTGGAGTTTGAGGTATTATGTTGCCTATTTTTTCACGTGTACTCGGAACAAGAATTTTATTGGATAAATGTGTTGTTGGGTATATTAGAGAAAATGGGTTTTAATTTTGTAGCTTGGTTTCAAGTGTCATTTTTGGGCATTTTGGGGTTTGTGTCAATTTGTGTGCTTCCTAGATTCGTTTGTCACCATGTTTGGCGTGATTAGATTAATAGACTTAGTAGTACTCCATGATTGTAGTAGGATTGTGCTATTAGAATGGATTGAGGACATTTTGGGTAACAACTATCACGGTCTGAACTCACCCTTTTGATGCTAAAATGGTGGTTTTTGTACTTTGTCATTTTTTGTTAGAATTTCAAATTTTAAGTGCATTTTGTGGCTTGTTGAGTTTTCTTTGTGCTCTAACAAGGTGATTGATGGATTTTATCAAAATTCATGCTCTTTGTAAAGTGGCCAATTTGAGCAACTTGTTATTTGCACCTTGTGTTTCTTTTGCTCGGCTTGCATGCCTTGAGTGCTTGGGAGTGGATTTGTCCTCCATTGATTGCTTGGCTTTTGTTGGTGCTTTGTAATTTATGTCCTTAGTGTAGACCAATTAGATGATATGTTTATGCTTATGTCCTCGGTGTAGACTGAGTGGACAAACTGTGATGTATCATGTCCTTGGTGAAGATCAAATGGACACAATCACTTATTCACGTCCTTGGTGTAGACCAAGTGGACGAAGTGTTTGTTTATGTCCCCGGTGAAGACTGGGTGGATAAGCTTATTTATCTCCTTCTTTTGATGTTGAGACATAGGACTAGGTGCATTGAGTAGTCACGGGGAGTAGATCCTTACGTGGAACCTAGCCTGGAAGTGGTTGCATAGGCTGTGTCAAGGATTTTTTTCTTAAAAAGTAAAAACATAATAAATGAATTGGACATAAATATTAAACAAGATGAATTGGTATTGTGGAAATCATTGAATCCTCAGATGTCATGAGAACTTGTGTGGGTGGTAGATGGTACTTGAATCCCCAGAAGTATGAGATTAACCTATGCGAGTAGTGGAAATTATTGAATCCATAGATGTCATGAGTGATTCTTGCAAGTGGTGGATGATACTTGCACCTCACACTTCAATATTAGTCTATGCGGGTGGTGATACTCCCTATGGTTGGTACTTTAGAGTCTAGCTCTAGTAGCTATGAGTAGCACCCTGGTGTATTATGGATTTGTGGCATTGTTTGTGTGTTTGGGATATTGGTGTACATGATTATCATTTCCATGCTTTGTGATTATCTACATATGTTTACACTAATTGGTGTGAGTGTTAGCCACCCCCTTCTTGTCTGTGTACCTTGTGTTTGTGTTTGTGGTTTGGACTTCTTCCAGAGATTGAGTGTAGAGCATGATGTGCTCATTCCTTTCCTTTGCTCTCATGCTTTCAATGATTTTGTACTATGTATTGAGATGCTTAGTATATTAGTTTCATTTCTATTGTTTATGGATGTATCAAGTGTTTATGATCTCGAATTATGCTATCTGGTACTCCCTAGTGTCTAGTTATTTACTAGTCGTATGTTGGTGTTGGCTTAAGCATTTGAGTATTTTTCTTTTAATCTCAGCCAAATTTTATGGATCAACACCTCTACCTACATCAACACCTGTGCCAATCAACATTTTTGCAAGCTAGATTAGCGCATGCAACTTGCTGATTTGAGAATTTTTTTCTTAAACTTTTACCAATCATATCAACATCTATGCATGCCAGATTAGTGCTTGCATAGACCAGCATCTTTGCCTGCATTGACATATGTGCCCACTATGGGTTTCCAATCATGTTTTCTTGTAGTATATTTTTCTTATGTTTATGGGATGATTATGTGATGGTTCCTTGTTGGTTTATGAATGGTTAGAAGGTAATTAACTTGTATGTATAATCACATTAGGAACATTTACCTTGTGTTTAAAATGAATCTATATTATATAGATTATAAGGATGATTAGTCACCTCTATGTTTAGCCATGAATTATTGTTGGCTTAGCCTCTTGTGATTCATTGATGTTGTCTGAATCCTTGTAGGGCAGTTTCATGAACATGTGTATTATGTTTTGAGTATGTTAGTGGGTTGTCATGAAACCCTTAGAAGTACTTGTTAGTATTCTCTAGGTATACAATCATGTAACCATCATGGTTTTCTTTCTTTCATGTTTATATATTTTTTAGGCATTATGGTTATTTGATGTACGTATATACATGATGTTTATTCCATGTTCAAAAATAAATAAAATTTGTTCAGTATATATTCAACCCTATATTCTGAGGGTTCTTTGTCGGGGCATTACAAGAATAGTCATATATATTGAAGTGTTTAGAATTCACAAGCATGCATGTAAAATAAATATTTATACATAGAATGATATCATAAAGTTCCATGTAAAGTAGTGGAACATGGTGAATGTGACCATGTAGGTTCATTGATTGCATGAGGATAAAAATTGACATACGTAATGAAATAACGCATCCATCAAGAATGCATGACCACACTTCTCGTATAAGAAAATATCAAATTAATTGATGCATGCATGAATGTAAAAGTAATTGATGTAATAGATTAAAAGAACATATCAAAATACTTATGCATGCATGATAGAGGTCAAAGAAAAGGTTTGATGGTGATCAATATAATATTAGAATTGAAAAGTACACAACAATGATCCATAATATGAAAATCAATTCAAGGCCAAATCTAGATGAGGAGTAATTAAATCTAAAAAATATTTCTTAAAATAAGGTAATTAGATCTAATTTTCAAAAATAAAATAGAAAGTTCTACCTTAAAAGATCAATGTAAAAAAATTTAATTCACTAAAATATACGGAAAATTAACAACTCAAGATATATATTTAGGTATAAATTGATAAATAACCCAACCGTTGGCATAATTAAGTCATTTTAGCTTGATTGATTGTCACCTAGGTACTAATTATACTTTATTTAAGCTTACTTAGGGAATTGCATAGGAGTAGTTGAAGCATTTCCATTTTATGTGGACCTATCATTATCACATCCACTTATAGTGGATGGAATTTTCCACCTTAGGTGGGTGATCCACATTTTGTGGTTTTATCACTTTATCATCCTCCACCTTTTTTGCACATGTTGCAAATACCTTATTACATATTGGAGAATGATCTACCTCTAGTGGACATGTGATTCTACCTTGGGTGGGTGATAAGTTGTCTCTTGATTATCATGTAATGAGACATTGACACTTGCCATTGTCCCATTCACTCCTACTTTTCTACCTTTTTCTATTTAACCAAGGGGTCTCCTATGTAATATTCATCCAATATTTCATCTATTGTATTGCATTCTTTGTGAGAATATAGTCCATTCTTATCATATTATTTCTCTCTTGTTATTGTGATTTTCGTTGCCTCTAGACCTTGGGTGGCTACATTCATAGCCAAAGCTTACATGGTATCAAAGCCCATAGAGTGTCATTGATTTTCCATTTGAGATATTTTAGTGCATATTTTGATAGATTTTGGGTGGCTTTTCTTTGTGGCTTTCTATTGCAAAGGAAAATTGGAGCTTGTTGGTGCAAATCAAAGGTTGGCATCAAATTAAAGACATCTAAAAACCTCAATATCAATTTTGTTTCATCCAAATCAAGCACTGGAGGCCAAATCTATAGCATTTTAATGTTTGGAGGTGTCACAACAATTTAGATGTCGTAATTATGCAGACAATTTTCAAATAGTGATATCTCAATCATTCAAACTCTTTTTCTCAAGCAATTATTTTTTATTTGGGGTAGGATTTTATGCTTTACATATTGGTGCAGGTGGTTTTTAATCTGTGTTTGATTTTTTCCAAAAAAATGCAAAATCCTATTTTTGCAACTTCCAAGGCCTTGTTCGGGTTCATATAGACTCAATTTAATGTGCAATTTTTTAAAAAGCACGTGATTTTTTTGTATTTTATAGTGCTTCTATTAGTTTATAGTGACTATGGTTAGAAGTTATACTTTTAGAATTTGGCTTAATTTTACAATTGTAATGCATAAACCTTAGTTTGGTATTTTTAATACTGTTCAAAATCTATTATAGACTAATTGTGGCAATTGTAGTGACTAAAATGGAAAGTCCAAGAAAGAAAGAAAAAAAAATGTTTAATTTTTTACTTACTATTTAATAAAAAAATTTATTAATAAAATATTTTTTAAAAAAAATTTTGAATTTTTTAAAATAAATTTCAATAAACATGTAAAACTGGGAAGAAATTTGTCCACCTAATACCTATTGTAGTAATCCACCCTCTAACAGGTATCCATGGGGTTAGTTGCTCCTATATTTTCTTGGCACATCAATCTAATTGGAGGTCATCATTAGTGATCGTTTTCAACACATTCTTGGTGGCATCATTATTAGTTTCCATCTTTGCATCTATATTGTATTCTCTTACATGATCTATGTTGTGCACACACTGATATAAAGTGTTATCTTTCTTTGTACTTTATCATTAATGACATATTTGATGTAATCCTTTTGTACTCAATAGATTAGAAAGTATCTTGTGAGACTTGGTACATGGCTCCACAAGAGACTTGGAATGCACCAATCTATCATTGGCAGTGCATGGCTCCATAGGAGATAAAATCGTACCAATCTACCATTTGCGAGTATTTAGTTAATACTCAAGAAAGTGTCTTCATGCTTGATTTGTATCATATTGTAGTGGGTGCTTCATCATTATTTCTTCATCAATGTTGGTACCCGGTTTTGTCACACTTGGCATTCTTGTTGCAACAATGGCTTTATTTTCTTTTTATGGAGGACAATTGGTTGTCATATAGGACCATCTTGGCAGGAGATTTGACATTGAAGGGGGGCTTCAGGGTCTTTCCTCTTCTCTCTTATATGGGGGACTTTTTCCTCATATGAGGTTTTGTTCTTCTCATTGAGAGCATTGTTTCTTTTCATCTCTCTTTTGTAGTGGAATTTCCTCCAACGTGGTTTTCTCCTTTTCTCTATTTGTGAGAGATTGCATTGCATATTTTACATAGGTACCTAAAATGACCTAGTATTTGGGACCCATCTTGCATTATCATATTTTCTACATTCTCCCTAAGTTGCGTGCACTTAAGGGAGGTGTTAGTGTGATTAAGGTATTTTAACTTGGTTAATTGTCACATAAGTATTAATTACACTTTACTTAAGCTTACTTAGGGAATTGCATAGGATTAGTTAGAGAATTTACACTTTATGTGGACTTGTCATTATCATATCCACTTATAGTGGATGGAACTTTCTACCTTAGGTGGGTGATCCACCTTTTGTGGTTTTACCACTTTATCGCCCTCTATCTTTATTGCACATATTGCACATTGGAGGATGATCTACGTCTAGTGGAAAACTGATTCCACCTTGGGTGGGTGATAAGTTATCTCTTGATTATCATGTAATGAGATAATGACAATTGTCATTGTCTCAATCACTCCTACCTTTGTACCTTGGTTTATTTAACCAAGGGGTCTCCTATGTAATATTAATCTAATATTCCATATATTGCATTACATTCTTAGTGAGAATATAGTCTATTCTCATCATATTATTTATCTCTTCTTATTTTGATTTTCATTGCCTCTAGATCTTGTGGCTACCTTCATAGCTAAATCTTACATCAACAATAAAATTTATACTTAAACATACACGGGGAACTGATTTTGGTTTCGAACAACAATAATAGTATTTCTTTGTAGTTATTCTATTGTTAAATGTTGAGTCTATTGTATGTTTATATGTTGTTTTCTTAATCTAATACAAAATATTAATAACATGTTACTATCTAGAAACATGCTTGTATTTTATTTTTATAAAGGAAAATAATCTTTTATTATAAATTAATTTAGGCAAATCAAATGAAATGTGTATTATAATTAAATTTTGATTAATTAATAATAGTTTGTTAAGTAATTGTATCTTGAAATTAAATATAAGGAATATAGTTCAAGGATTTGAAATCAAGTGGTTAAATAATTGAGTCTTTGTTGTAGAGATGCTTATTTAAATTTCCAAGTGATGTCTAAGGTGGAATTTAAGTCTGGACCCTCTATTGTTTGGCTTCTAATAGTAAATTTTAAGTTTTCTCTTGAAGAGCTAAGTATTGGTATCATTTGGCTTAAATGCTCATTAAAGGTATATTTGTAGATTCATTAATATAGATTTAGAAAATGTCAAGAAGAAAAGGCAGTATTACTAGATTATCAAAATTGAGTGACTTCTATAAAAAACATACTACAATCTAGAAACTTTCATACGCACATCTCCTTTGTAAAGGAAAATAACATTTTATTATAAATTAATTTGGGAAAACCCAATGAAATATGTATCATAAATTAATTTTGATTAATTTATAATAGTATGTTAGGTAAATTTATCTTATAATTAAATATTAAGCTATAAATTTAATATAGGGAGTATAGTTGAAGGGTTTGATATCAAGTGGTTAAATAATTGAGTTGTTTTTGTTATGGAGACATTTATTTTGAATTATGAGGTGACATATAAGGTGGGATTCTAAGTCTTGACTATTAAGATTAAGTAATACTGAAAGGGGGGGTGAATCAGTATTACAACACTTTTTATAATTTCAAATAGATTTAAGCTTAACCATGCAATAACTGAAATCGGAATAACATGTTCATAAATTAAATAGCTCATGAAACCATTATTTGTTTTTGAGGAAAGCCTGTAAAGGGAAAACCCCGGTGGAGATGGTACCCACAATAACTGTACTAAAATATAATATCCTTGTTAAGAGATCTTGCCATGTTAGGAGTGGTGTATTACATAGTACATGTCCTTGTTATATCCTATTACATAGGACAAACCCTATTAGGAGTCTATATACAAATGAAAGCATACTTCTCATACAAAGGTTATATATACATCCACCTTGATACACATAGGATAATACAAAACTGTGAACTATACTTAGCATCAAAATGCCTGATTAGTCCCAATTTTAATCTCACATCTATTCTTCCCTTCTATGATATCAAAATCCTTTGTCGCACTTCATATCAACTTCATAACCCAAAAACCATACCCTTCAAATCTCAAAATACTTTTATATATACCTGGTCACATAATATGTCTAGTCATCTCACAAATACATCACAAAATGTGTCCAACACATAATCAAATAGAAAATACATAGTTGGCGATCATATATTGACAAAGATATGGTAGGACCCAAACCAAATCCAAAGTAGCACTTCTGGAATCCACATGTTACTCCATTAAACATTGCGACCACTTATCTGCCCTATTACAGTGCTACACAGTCTTCGCGTAACCATATCAAGTTGTAACTCTCTCTAGTCAACTCCAAGATACAAGAGACCTTAACTAAAGGTTTAATACATCCCATAATACATTCCTCTAAGCTTTCATGAATTCATTCTTCACATATTGTGCTCGCTAGGAAAAACTGTGCAACTGTACCCTGTTAATTGCTTCCTAGACTGTCATTTTTCCAAACAGAATATCCAAAATTGGATTGTACTCCAAGAGACCATGCCAATAAGTAGTGTTTCCATAAATGAAAACATATATTCTATGCATATTCTTTGATGATTTCCCATCCCTATTGTACTTGGGCTCATTGGTGCTCCACAACACTCGAGATGAATAAAGGGTAGAGAGGTGGAGTGCATTCAGCCACATGCAACCATGTGCCCCCACAAACCTTGAAACATTTCCTTGGAATTTCCACAACAATGAAATCATTCATATTCCAACACCATTCATCTATGACACAAATCTCCATCACCTCACATATATCTTCTTTCTTGCCCACAAGGCCCCAAGCACGAAACATTAAAGAAACAACTACATTTTGTGGTATTTAAAATTTATATTCATATACTCCTCCCTAAACAACATTTTGATCATTTGAAAAAATACGGGGTCATCTAATTTGAAGATTTTATTCAATATTTCATCAAAAATACTTCCCTAGAAAGCCAATTGTTGCTTTAGTATCTTCAAACCAAAATTTGATTCCATCTTACTGAGGGATACAGTACCAAAAAATTGTAGTGTAGGAAAACCCTTCTCAATAGACTTCTTGACTCTTGCAACTCAAAACCATTGTAAAAAAGGAATGAAAACATGTCATTTAATGGCCTTTACTCCCTGTCTCAATTTGTGTATCATGTGTTTAGTGCAAGATTTTTACAATCTTTTTGTGATCACTATACCAACCATCCATAGGTGTGAAGTCCTATAAATCCTTAAAGCATGGATCATCATTAATTTTCATTACATTTATTTCCCAACTTGTCATTCTATCCATCATCACATTTCCTTCCTATAGGGTGTGGGAGACCTTAAATTCTTTGAAATTTGATAATCTTCTACAAATCATTTTTATAAATTTACTTGTTTCCCAATCCCAAGTAGTATTATTAATGATCACATTTACAATGATTTGTGAATCTCCTTCCAAGAAAAAAATTGCTATCTTCATTTCAATCACCAACTTTATAGGAAGCAATGTTTCTTTTTCTCCCACCACATAATTCCTTCCTTCCTCTAATCTTTGAGCTCCCAATGCTAGTACAATACCCTAGTCATTCCTTGCCACATAACCCACACTTAAGGGACCTACATTTCCTTTTGAGGCACCATCAAAATTGAATTTCATCCAACATCTAGCTTGTACCATATTGTGTTCTTCCTTGGAAGACTAGAAGGATGAACCCATGAAAGCCTATTGACGAACACGTTTTCTAACAATATTAATTACATATTTTTATTTAATTTATTTTATCATTTTATTCCATATTAATTAAATAATTTTATTATTTAATTAATTTAACTCTATAATAATATAATTTTAAAAAAATTAGCTAGCTCATACTTCTTCCAAAATTAAATTAATTCAAATAACTTATTTTTCCCACCTTAAATAAATAAAATAAATATTTTATTTATTTCCTCTATGCATTTACACCTTTCATTATCCTTCCACCTCATCAATCCATGTGTGTTATAGGTCTTACCCTCTCTAAAATGTTCTCATTAATTGATCTTGTCATTTAATCTCCATTATTGACCAAATGTTATGTGAGCATAAAAATAAGACTTCCAATCTAGGACCAAATCTACATCAAGCATTCAATCCAATATCAAGAAATATTGGAGTAATATAAGGTCTTCGATATTATATTATTATTTATCATTTGATTTTATGGTTAAATCTTTTACTTTATTGAGTAAGTGTGAGCATGAATTTGAATCTTGTTTTGCATTGTTTCCATCTTATTTAATTCATATTTTTGCACCTACCATTTTGCACACCTCATGGGATCCACATCCACACTCAATCTATATTTCTTTGAGGTTTTTCTAACCTTATCTTGCTATTCTATTCAATAAAATTTATTAAAACTAACCTTTTGGAGACAAAGTTGAAGACACAACCCTAGGATTTTTAAAGATTTCATCAATTTCTCTCAAATGGCTATGACTTTTTCTACAAGTTTTCAACTTAAGGTTGGGAATCATTTCGAGAGCCTATAGTACAAAATAAAATTTAATATCATCAATATTGAGTGAGTTATTATTAACTTATGATTTTTTCATAAATCTTAACTTATCATAAAAAATTTACAAAATAAAAAAAAATATGGAAAGCTTTTGAGGAAAATTTATTTCTTTTTTTGTCTTACATTTTTAGAAATTTCTCATAATTAAGACGATGTATCTTTGTATTTCTATTTTTGAGGAAATATTATTTTAAAATAATCAAATTTTGTTTGCCTAGATCAAAATTAAAAATGATCCCCTTAAGATATCATAATTTTGGATTTGAATTTTCAAAATTTAATGGTGTTGTCAATTACTCTAATTTGTGCAAGCTAGCCCGGAAACCCTATCCGTGCATCTGAATTCCTTATTTTATTGTTGTGCACTTTCTTGCTAGGGGATTGTTCATGGAGGCCAAAGGTTTTGGTGTTGATTGGAGGGATGGTTTGCATAGTTTTTGAGGTAGCAGTTTGGTGTTGTTTGAGGATTTTTGCGAGTTGTTTGTGGTTTGAGAGGGTGTTGTATGAAGGGGGAGTGGGGATACTAGATGTGGGTTGGTTACTCTTGTTGTTTGGCTTTTATAGATAGCTTTTTTTCTCTTTCTTGGGTGGTTTTTCCCTCATGTTTGCGAGGGCTTTTCTGGTGGGTTTTTTTGTGTATGTGCCTTGCATGGCTATGAAAAGAGGTTCTTCTCAAGGAAAGAGTATTCCATTTATGGATTTAATGATTGTGAATAATTATTATTCATGCATGTGGGATAACCCTATATTCAATATGATTGATATAGACATGGGAGAAACCTCTTCTCAAGATGGGGGCTTTAGTTGAATGAAGATAAATGGATACCTGGATAAAAGACAGAACATGCTAGCTCTTGTGATTTCTCTTGATTCTATTGAGGAAGATATTGATTATTAATATAATCATGTTGTGATCTATAATTTCATGGGGATTTGGGTGTCTCTTCCTTTCCTAGAGTCATGGGCTCGACATATATGGAATCTAGAGGGAGAAATGGAAGTGATGTTGGCTACTAATAATTATTTTTTGGTGATGTTTTTGTGTATGTCAAAAATAAATAGGGAATTTGAAGAGGGAGCCTATTTTTATAATCAATTTGGTCTCTTCATCAAGACATGGAATGTTGGATTCAACCCTACAAAAGAGCTTATGTTGAAGGTCCCAATTTGGGTACATATTTTGTGGTTTCCTTTGGAATTTTGGAGAGAGGATATCTTCAATCTAGTTGTAGTTTATCTTTGTAAGAATGTAGGCCCTTCATGACAAACTATGGAAAAAAGATAATCTCTTACACTCATGTTTGTGTTGAAATTGATTTGAGCAAGCCTTTACCCAATTCCATGGAAATTCAGTTTGGACCAAACTCATGGATCCAACAACTTGATTATAAAAATTTTCCCTTTTATTGAACATTGACATTTGCAATAGATGTTCTCTAAATCTAAATCTACAAGAACTCTTAGAAGTGGACTAGCTAGTGCGCCTTCTAAATAGGATAAAGGAAAGGCTCATATGTTCATAGATAAAAAGGGTTTTATCCTGATTAAAACCCATAATAAGGGAAGAGGTCTGAAGAGAACCCTATATGATAAGCATTCTAATGAGGTTTTTAATAGGTTTGATGCTCTGGATGACCTTGATCATTTTAATGGGGCTATTGCAAATCATCCTATGGGTCAATATTTTTGGAATATAAATGACCTTAGTGGAGAGCATGGTGATAATACTTAGGTTGGAACACATGAGAAAGTTCTAGGTGTGAAAATAGAGACATATATACCTCTAGAGAACTCAGGTGAAATTGGGGTATCTAGTGCAATGAGATTAAACAAGTCTTAATTCTCATATTCCCTGAATCTATTATGGATAAAGATTTACAAGAGGGTAGTACAAGTAAGGGTACCCCACCTATTTTGGGAACTCATAAAAAAGGCTTTTAGAAAAGACATCTTGAAGAAGACTCAGAATGTGGGTAGGAATAAAGATCAAGAAAAGGTGAAGCTAGTGGACAAGATCTAGTGGAGTTTGGATATGTGAAGACCATTGATTACCACTTTTTTCCATCCAAAAAATAATTTTTCTTTCATGGAGTGTAAGGGGTTTGAATAGAATCCCTAAAAAAAGGTTATTCAAGAGTTGATTTCTTATTCTCATGAAGTGGTCTATCCAAGATACTAAGTTATGTATTGAGTGTATATTTAATAAGGTGTCTAAAATTTGTCCTCCAAGCTATTGTCAATGCATTGGGCATCAAGGCAGTGCTATTGGTATGGATTTCTTGTGAGATCTAAATACAATTTCCCACTATGATGGATTCCTAGTAGACCTTCTATCTCTTTGGTGGCAACAAGCTATGAATTTGGTAAGGACCTTCTGTTAACTAATGTTTATGGCCCAGATGACCTTATGGGATAGTCATTTCTTCAGTAACATATATTATTTATTTATTGTCTTGGTCCTTTACTTCCATACATTTTGGTCAAATACTTTAATGCAATTTCAAGTTTGGAAGAGAAAAGGGGTGAAATCCTAGAGTGGATACTTCTACAAGGGTTTTGAGGAACAATGTTGAGTTCTTGAAGGTAGTGGATATTAAACCCACCAATAGATTGTTTACTATGAATAATAGAAGATGAAGACTGGAGGAAATTGTTGTGAGGTTGGATAGATTTCAGGTCTCTTTCTTTTAGGTAGAGAATAAATGGAATACTAGTTTAGAGATTTTGGATTGGAGAGGATTTGACCATTGTCTAATCAAGTTGTGTGCTGCTAAATCCTACGTTTCAAAGAATGAAGATTTCAAGCTTTATCTTATGTGGCTTTAGGAGCCATCCCTTCATGATCTTATGTTAGATTGGAAGGAGGGGAATCTTTCTCAGAATATTGGAATGTATTTATTTTTTAAGCAATTGCAATTTATTAGTAAAAGCTTAAAAGGTGGAATAGGATAAGCTTTGGAAATATCTTCATAGAAAAAAAAGAATTATTAGTGTAAGGTTCATTCTATCTTGAAAAATTAGAGATCAAGGTTTATTTTATGATTTATGTATGGAGGAAGATATAGTGGTGAAATATTTGAAAGAAGGGGAGCTCTGAGAGGAGATTTATTTGAAACATAACGCTTAGGTGGATTGGCTATAAGAAGGTAACATAAAAACAAATTTATTTGCATAATACAATTAAGGATAGAAGACACGAGAGTTCAATTACTTCTCTCATTTCCTCAAAGGGGGTTCTCTATCCTCCCATAGTGAGATTATTTATGAAGCCACTATATTCTTTACGGGTTTTTTTACTGAGGATTCTTCACCTATCAGTGAGGAGGAGAGGCTTGTGCTAGATTGTATTCCTTCCATTGTTTCCAATGAGATAAATGGGGATATCATTCAACCTATGTCATTAAAATAAGTTAAGTGGTTTTGACATGAAGAAGGATAAAGCTCCAGAGCCCGATGGATTCCTTATAAAATTTAATTAATAATTTTGGGATATAATTAAGTTGGATCACTTTGAGGTAGTTTAGGAGAATTTTAAGAACAAATAGATGCTCAAAGCTCTTAATACTACATTTATTACACTTATTCTAAAAAAGGAAGGAACAAATTATCTTCATTCTTTTAGACCTATAGCTCTATATACTGTGATTTATAACATAAACACAAAGTTGATAAAAAGGCTTAAGCCCTTGCTAAATTTTGAAGAGAAAAAAGGTTTTGTTGGAAGACAAATTTTTGATGGGATTATAATAGAAACAAAATTTGTGCATACTATGTCTATCTCTAAGGAGAGGGCTATGTTCATAAAATTGGACATGGCCTAATCTTACAATAGAGTCAAACAAAACTTCTTGCATAAAGTGCTCACTGCCTTTGGTTTTGGACTTGAATGGAGCAATTGGGTGATGAGTTGCATTACTTCCTCTTTTTTTGCAATTATTATTAATAGTGAACTCATAGATCCCCTCTTCTTGTACATTTTCATTTTAATGGCTAAAGGATTGGGAATATTTATCAACTTCTAGGTCAGACATGGCTTGATTCAGAGTTGGAATTGGGGTCATGGTATTCCTTCTTCTTCTCACCTTCAATTTGTGAATGGTGCCATTTTATTGGTTGTTTCTAGAATCAATGAGGCTACCAATTTTAGAAAGGCTTTGGATATTTATTTGAAATCCTCTAGATAAAATATTAATGAAATGAACTACTTTACTTTATTTTTTAATACCCTTGTTATCATTCAGGCCAAAATTACTAGAATTTTGAGGTTTCAAATTTTTGCTCTTCCTTTTGTTTATTTTGGATTCCATCTCTTAGAAAGTTTCTTACTCGGTGGGCTCTAGTAGGGTATTTTGGATAAGTTTCAATGTAAGGTTATTAATTGGACTAATAGATGGCTCTCAATTTCTAGTATAGTGACTCTCTTGAAATCAATGGTTTAGGCTCTCCCTATTTACAAAAGTTTTGTACAAAGAGCTCCTGCACTCTTTATTAAGAAATTTTTCCCCCTTTCTATATAGTTTTAATGGATATATAATTTACTATCTTCAAAGTGGAGTTTGGTTAAATGGGAATCGATGTGTAGGTCAAAGTAGGATGTTGGTCATAGTTCATGACATGTAAGAATAAATGGCTAGGATCTATCTAATAAGATCTTTTGGAGATGGTATATCAACCACAATCAAAGATGGGATAAATCATCAATATGAAATATTTGGGGGAAGTGGAAGGAAAGGAGGTTCTCCAACATGATTTTCAAGGTAGTGGATCCATGATCTAGCAAACTCTTAAGAGAGGAGCACAATAAATTAAGAAAGGTCTATTGTGATCTATTATAAGGGTGTTGGAGCTCTATTCTAGAAAGACTCTTGGAATGGATTCCCTCATATTCTCTCTCAATTTCCCTATTAGCAACCTCTTTGTATTAGATCTCTTGAAGCTGGATGGAGAAAAGTTGAGGATTTTAAAGTTTCTATAAACTTGGGGAAAGGATAAGTATAAATATGGAAATAACCACATGAATGGCCTCCTAGAGGATCAATAAAAGATCAGGAGGAGCTTGATATAATCTTGGCTAATAGAATGTAAAAATTACTAAAGGGAACATATATTCTTTCTTAGGGCCCCAATTCAAAGGTTAAATATTTGGTGGTTTTGGGATATTAGGAGTTAGACAAGTTGGATTTTAGTAGGGAAAATGTTCCTTGGGGGAAGTAGGTTTGGAAAAATATGGCTTTGCCTAAGTGCAATTTTTTTCTTGTGGTTAGTCGTTAAAAATAGATGTCTCACCTTGAAGAATCTTTGGAAGAGAGGGTTTTGGGGGCCTTCTATTTGTGCTTTGTGTAGAAAAAGTGAGGAGACTTTCTCTCATCTCTTTTCCCAATGTTCTTTCACTAGGAAAATGTTGCATAAGTGTTAGGGAGTTTGGAAGCATGATTGTTCTCATACCAACTCCTTGGTTCAATTTTGGAATAGTCTGGTGTAACTCCCTGCTAAGAATTCCTTCCTTCAAGTGGTATGGGATATTCGGCCCTTGCTTTGTAGCTAGAAAGAAATTGCAAAGTTTTTCAAGATAAGAGGATGTTGGTGGAATGAGTTTTCCTACGAGTTACACACATGATACAAGAAACTCTAATGGCTAAATGTGATGTTTTTGAGGAAGTAGAACCTAGAGATTTGTAAGTTGTCTAGAACCTAAATATTTTTTTGTGAGAACTTTAGAGATGACATTTTTAGGAGACTGTAATCACCTGAAAATGGACAAAGACAATTGAGTAACAAATCAAGGTAAATCAAAGAGAATCAAGGAAAAAATCAAAGTAATTGAATTGAATCAAGCATTTACACAATCGAAATTAAAATCAAGTCTTAATTCAAGATAAATCAAAATTGAGAGCATTTTAATCAAGTTAAATCAAATCAAAGTGCAATTAATTCTATTAATTGTATAGTTTTGAATTAAATCAAATTCAACCCATTCAAGGGGTGCATGGCTAAATAAATCAATTTAAATCAATTAATAAATCCTAATTTCTCTCAACAACCCAAAAGGGGAGGGAATTCAATCAACCAATAGGATTTGAGGAAAGCATTCACATGGATCAAGCCAAATTTAATCTCAATCACTCAAAGTGAAAGAGCATCTTGTCTATTCATCTTGTCTACTTGTCCCAAGCTTTGAGGACACAAACTTTGCATTGTCTTCAAAGGGTGGAACCAAAGACTCAACTCAAGCTTAATCATGATCAACTATACTACACCCCTACCCTTGCATAAATATATAAAAGGAAGACCAAATCAATCATAATTCATAACCACACATCTAAAAATTGCATAGAACCTCTTGCATTTTATAGCTAGAAAGGCAATTTAGAGTTAATTTGAGCATTTCTATTTGGAATTGAACAATTTAGCTTGTTTATCATATCATTTCTCATTCTAGGAGTGTCATTAATGCTAGCTTGTTGAGAGCTTCACATTAACACTCTTAGATAGAGAGCCATAGGATGCTTAATTGTGCTTTATTTGATAAATAGAGTTGTTAATTGTGGTTTATTTAGTTTCTATTTGATTTATTGTATGATACTAATTCTATGAAGGTACATTTCCTTGTACACAAAATGAGGTCTTTACAAGGGAGAATCCAGTCTATCAGAAGATATATCTCCCAACTAGCGGAAAAATGTCATAACTTCACCGAACTTTTTCATAAAGATACAATTTTCAAATGGGATGAAAAGTGTGAAGAAGTCTTTAATCTATTGAAGAAATACTTCATGAACCCTCCAATCTTGATGCCACCAATCATAGGCAAGCCCTTGATCCTATATATTTCAACAATGAAGAATTCATTGGGGGAACTTTTAGCACAAGAAGATGAAATAGGCAAAGAAAAGGTAATATACTACATAAGTAGGACTCTAGTCAAATATGAGCTAAACTATACATTCATTGAAAGGGCATGCTTGGTCGTGGTTTTTTCTTCGCAAAAATTACGCCATTATATGCTAGCTCACAAGATAAGGCTCATTGCCAAGATAGATCCTTTGAAGTATCTACTTAGTAAAATGACATTAAATGGAAGGCTAGTGATGCAGCCTGACATTCTAGGGTACTCGGTGAATCTGTATGGGAGGTGTATGTTTGGTCGGTGTTACTCGGTTGCAGCCTTGACCGATGACCTTGGTCATTGAAGGAAGCTCAGTCATTGAAGAAACTCGATAACCTCTGGTGCTCAGTGAAAGTGTTACTCGGTGATGTATGTGGTGCTCGGTCGATACTGGTGCTAAGCGATGCCTAGCATGCTCAGTTATTTCACTGTTGCTCGATAGTTCTAGTTTACTGACTAGAGTTTTGTGTGATTTGTTGGGCTGACTTGGTGCATTTATTGTTGGTAGTTGTTGTTACAGGCCACCATCTTAGATTAAATGTTTGTAAGGCTATTTTGATGCCAACTTGTATTGAATTTAATAATTGTTAGGGGAGTTAATGATTTCATCCAGCTGACTTGTGGCTCATGATTAGTATTTATAGGATGTTTGGGCAGATGTTTAGGAGGATCATGAGGGAAATAGAAGTTCATGACTTGGAAGACTTAGCGAATCAGATCTGAGGCTCTGAAAGTTGGAGTTGGCGAAGTTGTGGAAAAGATCTTGCATGATCTTGCAGATCAGATTGTTATCTGATAGTTAGTAGCTTGTGAGCTAGTGATTTGCACACTTGGAGACAAGGAGATTGTTTGGAGGCTTGCGAGCTCAAGTTTAGATCTACCTTAGGGTTTCCATCAACTTCTGATTGTCTTCAGAGCTAAACTAGCTGAGATTGTGTTGGATCTGTTTGGATCTTTTTGGATCTTGCAGAATTGTTTCTGATTGTAATTGGCCCTAACCCAAAAGGCCTTATAGCTGAGCATGTTAATGAAAATCAAAGTAAAACAATTACTTTGTTGTTGTGTGTTGATTATTCCATTGTGTTGTTCTGTTGGCTGCAAGGTTTGGACTATCCTTAATTGGATCCACCATCCTTGACTGCATTAGGTGGTATTAGAGCTGAGAGTTGATCTTGTTGGTGAAGAGATCGTATGATCTGGATTGCAGATCCAGAGCACTAAACTTTTGGATCTTGCCCTAGTTGTTTATTCAAGGTGGTAGGTTGAGATCTGACTTGTACACAACTTGGAGATTGTCACATGGTGGTCAGTGAGGGTTTGTGCAGAGGGTTTTTGCATATCTTTAAGGATTCCTCTGAGAAGATTGGACCCTAGAGTTATTTTTGATCTTTGTGATACTCTGGAATCTCAGATCACAGAGAAGGTGAAATCAAATTTTAGATTTGAGATGGAGTTGATGAAGAATGACATGGTCACCAAGATCATGAGAGTTGTTACTGGTATACCTCAGAATGTTGGTATTGAAGATGGTTATGAGGAAGTTGTTGAAGACTTTGAACCTGTTGGATCTAGTGGTGATGATTGGAGGGATAGATATGGTGAAGACAGAACTTCTCGATTGCCTAGATCTGGAGCTCGGTTAAGTAGCAGTTACCGAATGGAATTTTCCACTTTCTTTGGTACTTTGAAGCCTGAGAACTTGATTGATTGGATTGGTGAACTTGAAGATTTCTTTGAGCTGGAAGAAATTGAAGATCCTCTTCAAGTGAGATTAGCACAAACAAATTTGAAAGGACATGCTACTCTTTGGTGGAAGGAACTACAAAGAGATAGAGAAGATGAAGGTGAAATGAAGATCAATTGGTGGAGGTTGATGGTGACTAAGCTAAAAGCTAAGTTCAGACCTTCTGACTATGAGCTTGACTTGTTTAAGAAGTTGCAGAATCTGAAATAGAAGGATTTGTCTATTGAAGATTATACCGAGGAGTTCTACAAACTTACTATTCGATCTGGACATTGAGAGATTGGTAAGGAAAAGGTAGCTCGGTATGTGAATGGTCTAAGATTCAATATTCAGGATGAGATTGGTATGCTGAAGATTGATTCTGTTGAAGATGCTTATCAGTATGCTCTAAAGGCAGAAGATAAGTTGAAGAGGAAACAACATAGTAATCCCCAAGGGAAGGAAAAGATTGATCACTCGGTGAAGGATAAACCAACTGATGCAGAAGATGAATAGAAACCTATGGAACTAAAGAGGAAGATAGGTAGATTTATCTTTAAGGGTACTTTCTATAACTATGGAGAGGAAGGACACTGTTCTTTTGAATGTACACAGAAGAAGCTTGGTGACCGATGAACTGTTGTGGTGAATGAGAATGAACTTGAATCTAAGAACTTGCTTCTTTAGAAAACATTGCTCGGTACAAAGGAGGAACCTTATCAGAGGAGTAACTTTTTTAGGACCCGATGCAAGTCTGGAGGTAAACTTTGTGATGTTATTGTTGATAGTGGTAGTACTAATAACCTTGTTGTTGAGGAAATGGTTCAAGAACTTGGGTTGAATAGAATGAAGCATCCTTGTCCTTATAGGATTGGTTGGTTACAAGATGTTCATGCTCTAGAAGTAAGAGAATAATGCTTTATTGATGTTCAAATTGGCCAATATAAGGATCTTGTGTTATTGGACATTGTGAAGATGAATAGTTGTGATATATTGCTCGGTAGACCTTGGCAATATGATTGTAGAGCTATGTATGACTGTTTAAGAAATGTGTTTACTGTTGAGAAGGATGATAGGAATTTTTCCTTGATGCCTTTGTTGGATACAACACTCGGTAGGAGAAGCTTGAGTATTGGTAGCCAAGTTGAGATTGTGGATCCAAAGAAAATGAATGATTAGTATGGAGAACCAACCTATGTGTTGTCAAGAAAAGACTTGAAGAGACAGAGAAAGCTGAAGTGGAAGAGTATGCAAGTTGAAAAGGTGGAGGACTTGTATGTGAAGAACCAGTTCAAGGTTTATGTGTCAAATCTTGAAAGATGTTCTTCTCACATATGAACATCTTTTCAAACCTAGGGTGTCTGATGCAGGGGCATTCTAGGGTACTCAGTGAATCTGCATGGGAGGTGTATGTTTGGTCGGTGTTACTCGGTTACAGCCTTGACCGATGGCCTTGGTCATTGAAGGAAGCTCAATCGCTGAAGGAACTCGGTAACCTCTAGCACTTAGTGAAAGTGTTACTTGATGATGTCTGTGGTGCTTAGTCGATATTGGTGCTCGGTGATGCCTGGCATGCTCAGTTATTTCACTGTTGCTCAATAGTTATGGTTTACCGACTAGAGTTCTATGTGATTTGTTGGGCCGACTTGGTGCATTTATTGTTGGTAGCTTTTGTTACAGGCTGACATGTTAGATTAAATGTCTGTAAGGCTATTTTGATGCTGACTTGTATCAAATTTAATAATTGTTGGGGGGAGTTAATGATTTCATCCAACTGACTTGTGGCTGATGATTAGTATTTATAGGATGTTTGGGTAGATGTTTAGGAGGATCATGAGGGAAATAGAAGTTCATGACTTGGAAGACTTAGTGAATTAGATCTAAGGCTTCGAAAGCTAGAGTTAGTGAAGTTGTGGAAAAGATCTTGCATGATCTTGTAGATCAGATTATTATCTGATAGTTAGTAGCTTGCGAGCTAGTGGTTTGCACACTTGGAGACAAGGAGATTTCTTGGAGGCTAGCGAGCTCAATTTTAGATCTACCTTAGGGTTTACATCATCTTTTGATTATCTTTAGAACTGAACTAGATGAGATTGTGTTGGATATGTTTGGATCTTATAGAATTGTTTCTGATTGTAATTGGCCCTAACCCAGAAGGCCTTACAACTGAGCATGCTAATGAAAATCAGAGTAAAATAATTACTTTTTTTTTGTGTTGAGTATTCCATTGTGTTGTTCTATTGGCTGTAAGGTTTGGACTCTCCTTAATTGGATCCACCATCCTTGACTGCATCAGCTAGCCAAATGGTTTATGGTGTTAAGTGAATTTGATATTGAATATATAGACCGCAAGTCTATCAAAGGGCAAGTCATTGCTAATGAATTAGTAGAAGCACCACTTCAAGATGATCATCCCATCCAAGTAGAATTCTCAGATTTAGAGATTGTGAATGTTGAGGCAAAAACATGGCAACTATATTTTGATGGTTCGTACAATCAACATGGGTTAGGAGCGGGCATACTTCTAATCACTCCTCAGGGATCCACAATTCCTAAGTCATATAAATTGCTATTTCCATGCACCAATAACATAGCAGAATACAAAGCCTTGGTTATTGGAATCAAGTTGGCACTAGAGTGGAAGGTGGCACAACTAAAGGTTTATGGAGATTCCCAATTAGTCATTAATCAAGTTAATGAAGAATATCAGACAAAAGATGAGAAATTGGTACCCTATAAAAATATGGTGGAAAATCTTAAGAAGTACTTCATACTTATTACATTTGAGTAAGTGTCAAGAGAAAAGAACAAAGCATCTGATGCAATGGCAACTTTAGCATCACTTCTACAAATGCATGATCAGAGCACCAGTTATGAATTCCTGGTAGAAGAAGTGGAACAACCTGTATTTGACCCTACCCATCCTTATACCATTTTCTTTCTAACTACACACAAATCACCTTGGTATGGACCTATTTACACTTACTTAAAAGATCAAATCCTACCCATAGACCAAACCAGGAATCAAAAGAAAAGCTTCATTCTCCAAGCTTCCCAATAACTATAATTTCTAAAACATTGTATCGTAATAGTTTAGATGAAATGCTCCTTAGATGTCTATAAGAAGAGGAATCAGATGTGGCATTGTGAGAAATCCATGAGGGAATCTGTGGATCACACTCAAATGGACTTGTGTGATGATGATAATCACCTTCATGAAATTAAGATCAAATTAGCAACAATTCTAAAGTAAATACAATGCAAATCTATTTAAAAATGAAACTAAGATCTAAAGCATCTCATGGCTCTCTAGAAAGAGGTGGTAAGTGAAGCTCTCAGCTCAAATATCCACTAGTGACACTTCTAAAATGAGAATGTATGTTGTTCTATGCTTCTACAATGCTTCTATGATGATAATTCTAGCTCAAATTGACAAAAGTATAATGCAAATGCTCTAAATGCTCTTAAATGCTCTTAGAATGCTCTTCAATTGCCTATAGTAACAATGCTTTGCAAATGAATTTCTAAGATATCAATTGCTCTCAAAATGCTTCATATTTATAGTAAATTCCCAAGGGTAGGGGGTGGAGTGAAGTAATCATGATTAACCTTTGGTTGAGTCAAATAATTTTCTTTGTTCATAAATGGGGGGACAATTTAAAGGTTTGTTTCAAAGCTTTGGACAAAAGGACAAGATTAAGTGGTTGAGATTGAAACTTTAGAATGAGTGATTGAGATTCATCCTTTTTGAGTGATTTGTGTCTTTTTGTCCTCAATTCTCATTGGTTGCTCAACTTTGTTGAAAGATATTAGGAATTATTAAATTCAATTAATTAATTAAATTTAGCCATGTAAGGGTAATAGGTTCATTTTGATTTTTGATTTAAACAACTATACAACTAATTGATTAAAACCAATTATATAGTGCTTTTCACCCCGTTAAGCTTTGATTTAATTATTTAACATCCTTATTTGATTTCTTCCTTTTATTTAATTGATTTTGGTCCAACTTTATTTAATTATGTCCATTTTAATTGATTTGATCCCTTTTTTATTGAATTAGTGCATTTTGATGATTTTGAGCCATTTTATTGATTTTTGCAATTTAAAAGCACTTGTCCATTTTTGCATGTCTACAGGACTAACCCCAGCTAAGAAACTTCTTAGGATAGGATATTGTTGGCCTACGATGGAGAAAGACGTTTGTAACTTCGCCAAAACTTGTAGAAAGTGTCAATTCCATGGAAACTTGATACATGTGCCCACACAAGAGCTTCATCTGATGACAACACCTTGGTTGTTTTATCAATGGGGTCTATATTTAATAGGAATGATTCATCCACCATCCTCAAATGGTCATAAATTCATCATCACAACACAGAGTACTTTACCAAGTGGGTGGAAGCTGTACCCTTATCAACTGCAACAGGAAAGCAAATATCTTTCTTTATCCTAAATCACATCATTTTTAGATATGGTATAACCCATGCCATCATAAAGGATAATGCAAATCATTTCAAAAACAAAGACCTAAAGGAGTTATTCACAAAGTTTCACATGATTCATCATTCTTTGTCAATCTATTACCCTCAAGGTAATGGACAAGCCGAAGCAATGAGCAAAAACATCTTAAAGATATTGAAGAGAATGGTGGACAATTTAGGTAGAGATTGGCACATCAAAATAAACCTGACCTTATGGGCTTATAGAAGAAGCATAAGAACACCAAAAGGAGCTACACCTTTTTCCCTAGTCTTTGGAATAGAAGCAATTTTGCCTTTGGAGGTATAACTTCCATCCCTAAGGGTATCTCTTCATGGTTTGATAAGTGAAGAATACTATATAGTTGCTAGGTTGCATGAACTAGAACTCCTAGATGAGAAACAACAACAAGAATTTGATCATCTAAAGGTATATCAAAATAGAATGTCAAGGACTTATAATAAGCACATCAAGTCAAGAACATTTCAAATAGGTGACCTAGTTTTGTGAGAGAATCCCAAAAATCAAGCAGAAAGAGAAAAGAAAGGAAAAAGGGAGATAAACTGGGTAGGACCATTTATCATTACTTCTTCTTTTGGGACTGACACCTACACATTAGCATATTGTGATGGAGAAGAACTACAAGAACCTATTAATATCATACATCTAAAGAGGTTCTATACATGAGGTAGATGAAAGAGTATAAAGAATATCAGAAATCAGATGAAAAGCATCATATTTATTGTACATAGTCAAAAGAGATCTTGAAAATACCAAAAACATTGAAAAATAGAAAAGCACAAACAAATTGGAAAAGTAGAAAAGATAAAAAATAGTGGAAAAATGAGCATGAAGAAAGTAAAAACATT
Organism: Chamaecyparis obtusa; assembly: GCA_027943335.1. NCBI lineage: Eukaryota > Viridiplantae > Streptophyta > Pinopsida > Cupressales > Cupressaceae > Chamaecyparis > Chamaecyparis obtusa. The sequence goes on from BSBK01002845.1 coordinate 668,902, forward strand.
CATATATCATCCTCAAAAAGATGTTGTCTTGGTGAAAACCTAAGAAATAGGTGCCTTGATGATGTGGAAAAGAAAAAAATTGGCAAAAAAGAAAAATACAAAAAAATCAAAAAGAGAAAAAGTGTCTTGGTGAAAACCTAGCAAATAGGTGCCTTGGTAGCAAAAAAAGAGAGAAAAAGCTTTAAAAATAGAAAAAAAAAAAAAAAAGAGCAAGATCCATTCAATCGGTGAAAACCTGGTAAACAGGTGCCATTGAAACTCCAAGTCAGTCGCATATCTAGAAGGTCACCTTGTAAATATTGCATTCGCCAGCATTTGTATATATTGCATAATAAAACCCCACAGTTGAATTTGCAAGTACCTAAAGTTTTTTGTCACCTAATCTGCAAATTGTCCTAAGTCCCACAGATGAAATCATATCAAACTGGGGGAAATCTACTCAACGGGAGGAAGGATTCATCAAAGCAAGCTTTATTTAATCATGAGAATCAATAATCAAATCTACATTCTAATCCAATTTGAACCAAACACAAAATTTGATCCAAGATCTTACATGACCTTATCTTTATTAGGATTAAAAGTATGCAATGAATGGAACTACACTTGAAATATGGATTTGAAAAACATGGCAAAATTTTTTCTAAGTGTTGACTTTATTGATAAAATCATCTCTTTCTAGTGAATCGATGAGAGTTTTAAACTAGATAAGCTATGATGAAAGGATGATATTTTGGTTGATTTTTGAATGACTATCTTACAATCAAAGTTTTAAATCATGTATTATTTGTCTAAGGACGTGATCATCAAAGAATCATCAAGGACTTGTACATAGGATAAAACTAAGATTTATGTTTGTTTACGCAAAAGGATACCTTGTCTATTTTGATCTTCAATATCATAATACCAAAATCCATTTGCAACATGGAATCCAAAAAAATTGGTATTTGCACTCTCATGATTGGCTTCAATCAGTGATAGTCATACCAGATAAGAGATGGGAAAACAAAGAAAGAGGTGTAAAAAGTATTCATATCATCATATTTGAACTAGTGATGGTTGTACTAAACAGGATTCTAAAATCGCTCAATGATGATTATAAGCTCCAAATTTTTGAATAATGATAGTTAGTTGCATACATCTTAGATTAAATGCATTCAATATGTTTTGCCTTTCTTAGCTTAATTTGCAAGAGGAAAAGGAAAAGGGGGTGTAGTCAAATCAAGAATCAAAGGATCATAAAAAACAACTATATATGATCGAGTGTGTTGGAAATTTTAAAAAAATCGAAAACAAAGTGCATTTCATTAGTTCACTTGCATTGATTAAGGTCATTTTTAAGTTGCATTAAGTAATCTTCATTAAACATTGCATTCATTTAAATGTGTCCAACATTTGAATCCTTAAATTCATTGCATTAGATTGCACATATCATTAAAATCTATTTACACTTCACTAAGTCCATTACATTAGATTGCATCCTTTTAAATTTCATAAGGTTCATTAATTATCATTAGATTGCATTCATCTCATTTAGGGTGCATTTTTAAACATCAATCCATTAAGTGCATTAGTTAGTTAATCATTCATTGCATATATTAAGATCATTCATCATTAAATACACATCAGTCATGATAGTATCATCCATCCATATTGCATATAACATTTAGAATCATTAATCATTAAAAGCTCATGATCATTACATACATAGATCCATCACATTTGCATATCAAAAGAAAGATATCCATTAGATCCAATACTCATTATCCATCTAACATCCTACATGTATCCATTGCATACATGCACAATATCATTAATCATTAAACCAACATTGCATTCAACTATTTTATGTCATACTTAAGACAGTCATTTAAGCATCAATAGAACATAGGCATACATTTGAAAAATTGCATTCTGAAAAACATGAAACAAAGCATATAGGAGATAGAATCATATAGATATGCATATCATAGAAAAACACCTGAAAAAGAGATCCAACACATAATGACATCATCTATAGTGAAATCTATCGAAGAGAGTATCAGAGTCCATGGTACCATTATAATAAAATCAACAAGATATCTTAGTCTAAACGAATGATCATAAAAGCAAGGTCCAAATATCAATGTCCATCAACTGTCAAAGTATCAACATAAACAACATCAATCGATAAAAAATGATACAATAAGAATCCAATGTCTTGATAAAAACAAAGAGAGATCATGTATATCAAAGGGAATAATCAAAGATATCTCAAATAGCTGAATCACCAGCACCATTGGTACCATCAGGACCAGGAGCACTATCTCGAGGCCGAGTCGAACTACCCTGTAAACCCTACTGACTCATAGCAGCCATGAAACTCTACATCATCAAACTCAACTAAGAAACTTGTTGCTGCACTGCTAATATCTAAGTCTGAAGAGATACAACATCTGATGATAAGGCTGGGGCAAGAGCCTGTGATGCAGAAGTATGTGGAGGAGGAACATAAGAAGAAGGCATCGACGAAGAGAGAACACCCAATAATGGAATAAAACCTAAAGAAGAAGGATGTGAGGATGAAGATGGCATATAAGATGAAGCTGAAGCTGAAGAAGAAGAAGTTGCCTGAACCCATGGAACAACTAGAGGAATAACCTGCTGAGCAGGAGGACCCTGTGCCTGATCAAGTAAAACCTATGCAATATCTACATCAATCTCCCACTGACACCTGACTTGAGGTCTATCTATTGGATCTTTGGTAACATGATGAAGTAATCTATCCACCTGAGGACCCCTCACCTAATCATCACCCCTAGGAGGAATATGAGCAGCAACAATCACGGGAATATGAACTCTACCTGCTCTAGCTCCTCGATGACCATGTCTTCCACACCATCTTCTAATCCTACCAACACCACCACCATCTCCTCCATAATCTCCATCATCATCACCAACATCATCTCCTGCAAAACCATCATCTCCATTTGATAACTCATCAATGGCGGGAACTCTCTCCGCAAGATCGATGAATCTAGGAAAAGGATATCGATGTAGCCAAGCAGCATAATCATCAGTAATACTAGCATCCATGACATGTGATCTAGGAGACCAAGGATGATACCCAATATCTTGTATCTCTCACACAGTTGTCCCATAATCTACACATGGGCCCCATAATGATCTCTCAGCTTGTACCCGAGCATACATGCCTACTCCCTGTGGCATATCTTGTACACACCCATACTGAAGTAGAACTTGTTGGAAGTAGAATCTCTCAATAGTATACATGGAATGCCTAAGCATCCATTAGGGATAGAACATGTAAGGTAGCTCACCATCATCCTCTAGCCAAGCCTCACAACCAAGATACGACTGCCAAACAACAGTGTCTGTGTCATCAATGACACGCCGCCAGTAATCCAACTTACTCATATGGGTCTGGATGTTGATACCATCATACATCCAAGAAAATGACCAACCTGGCTGACAATCTCGTGCTATAATAGGACGTGTCCCTGGGAGGTGCTCCCAGGTCCATAGCTGAAGAAGGATCACACCTATAGTGAGTGTAGTGGAATGCCTATAAACCACCGTGTGCAACTCATGATATAACTATGCCAGGACACATGAACCCCAATCAAAGTGACAAGGATGTGCCATCAAATCCTCAAGAATGGGACCCCAACCGACATCAAACCCGTGTCCACATTTTTTAGGAAGTAAGAACCTGTAAATCAGTGTACCAAGAACAACTGGCAATACAGGAAAGGAAACAAACTGAGCCCACTAGATGTGAGCATCACCAATGGTAGGATCCATAAATACCCGCTGACATGTAGATCCATCATACAGAGATTCATAGTACACCTCCTCACCACAAGTCGGTAAACAGAGGATCTGATATACATCCTCGGGAGTAATGGTCATCTCCCCTAGTGCCAAATGAAAATTATTATGGTCTGAGTGCCAACGCTCAATCATAGCAGTCAGAAAACCCCGATTCACTCAGAATCGAGGAAGATGTAGAAGGAAAGACAGGCCACAGAGACTGATATGGTGACGATCTGCCGCACTCAGGTTAGGAATAATGCTCTAAGACAAAGGATAGGCACCGCAAACATGAAAAGACCCAAGGACAACCTACAAAAATAAAGTTTAATTACATCAAAAGTGAAATCAATTATTATTTGGATCATTATAAGTCAATAAAAAAAAATTTAAATATCAAACCACAATCAATTTTCATGTTTCTACTCAAATAGAATGGAAAATTTATCATCATCCATCATTTGAAATCTAGATTGATGAATAAATATTCACATTATGAATTGCTCATACTGACATCTTACAACTTGCTAAAAACATCAAGTTCATGACCTTAATCTATCAACTGATCGACGACGTCGAGAAAATTGCAAAGTGGACTTAATCAATTTGGAATAATTTCTAGCCGGGTGAAAGCATTACTTAAGGTTTTAAAAGCGCACAAATGCGAAAGCATTGTTTAATTGTTTAAAAGTGAAATATAATGGATTAAAAGTGAAAAAAGTGGCAAAAGCACCCAAAGAATTTGAAAGCACTAGTGAAAAGGGCATAAGCGCTATTTAATGGTAAAAACGCTCTTTAACAAGGCAAAGGTGAAATAGGGCCTAAAACTATCAAGTATAAGCACAGTTTCAGACCGCGGAAGCGCAACTTAAAGTCACAGAAGTAAAACTTGGAGGGTGAAAGTGCCATTTAAATATGCAAAAGCACTCTTTGGGTTTAAAAAATGAAAAAAAGAGGGTTTCTACAAGAAAATTTTAACTTTTTTAAAATTAAATGCTAGAAATGACAAAATGAAGAGGTTTAAGTACTCACTGAAGGTCCAGAGCCAGGTAGATGCTGATAATGACAACATCACTCAAATCTATGCTCATGGATGGGGATCGACATCGTTGAAAGTCAACAAAGGTCAGAGAGTAAAAAGTGAAAAGTAAAAGTGAAAATGAATAGTGAAAAAGGAATTTTGACCCCTTTATATAGCCTTCTAACCTAAAAAGGGTATATTTGACCTAAAAGAAGAATCTTTTACTACAATTAACCTAATAAAATGAATTTTTTATAAAATCTGCCAATTCAGGGGCATTTTTAATCAAACAGATGTAAACACAATATCAAAAATGAAATTAAAATTCATTATAAATTGAACAAAATCAATGAAACTTGACCTAAATCGTAAACATTTACAACCATCGATCAAATTTTATTTCATTTCTGAGGGGGCATACCATCGGATAATCAACATCAGCAGCATCAACATCGAAACAAGAGATTGACCATCAAAGCAAAGTGAAAGATTTTATCTGAAGAAATTTCGTAAATCAATCGAAAGGGGCATCACATTGAAATCAATCATCAAATCAAGTATCTCATCACAATCTTTCATCGAAATCAACCATCATATCAAGGATCAATCATTAGAATGACCATCAATTGAACGAACATCATCACAACAACATCAATTTCATATCAGATATCAAGAATTGATCATCGAATAACATCAAAGATTCACCATCGACATAATCAGGACCTGTTATCAGCAAAATCGGAGTATTCTTTGAATAGACATGCTTCACACGTCAACTCAAAGAGGGGCAATTGTAATCACCTGAAAATGGACAAAGACAATTGAATAACAAATCAAGGTAAATCAAAGAGAATCAAGGACAAAATCAAAGTAATTGAATTGAATCAAACATTTAGCCAATCAAAATTAAAATCAAGTCTTAATTCAAGATAATTCAAAATTGAGAGCATTTTAATCAAGTTAAAACAAATCAAAGTGCAATTAATTCTATTAATTGTATAGTTTTGAATTAAATCAAATTCAACCCATTCAAGGGGTGCATGGCTAAGTAAATCAATTTAAATCAATTAATAAATCCTAATTTCTCTCAACAACCCAAAAGGGGAGGGAATTCAATCAACCAATAGGATTTGAGGAAAGGCATTCACATGGATCAAGCCAAATTTAATCTCAATCACTCAAAGTGAAAGAGCATCTTGTCTATTCATCTTGTCTACTTGTCCCAAGCTTTGAGGACACAAACTTTGCAGTCTTCAAAGGGTGGAACCAAAGACTTAACTCAAGCTTAATCATGATCAACTATACTACACCCCCTACCCTTGCATAAATATATAAAAGGAAGACCAAAATCAATCATAATGCATAACCACACATCTGAGAATTGCATAGAACCTCTTGCATTTTATAGCTAGAAAGGCAATTTAGAGTTAATTTGAGCATTTCTATTTGGAATTGAACAATTTAGCTTGTTTATCATATCATTTCTCATTCTAGGACTGTCATTAATGGTAGCTTACTAAGATCTTCATATTAACACTCTTAGATAGAGAGTCATAGGATGCTTAATTGTGCTTTATTGGATAAATAGAGTTGCTAATTGTGGTTTATTTAGTTTCTATTTGATTTATTGTATGATACTAATTCTATGAAGGTACATTTCCTTGTACACAAAGACAATAGGTAGGGTGTTGAAAAGCTAAGTAGAAGGATCAATGTGATGGTGAGTTGTATCCTCAACCTATGGGGACCCTTAATATCAATATTAATAGGTCTTCTACAGGAGATATGGGGTATGCAAGAGTTGGAGGAGTGGTAGGGATACATTTGGAAATGTTATTTTTGTCTTAATCTATAAGGGCTATCTGATCAATAACTATATGGAAACTCTTGATATTCTCTTAGCTCTTGAAAGAGGGTGTGCTCTTGGATGGAGCAAGGTTATTTGTGAGTTTTATTCCCAAGTTTTTGTGGATATTCCATGTGAATGTGTTGAAAAGGAAGATGATTGATGATGTCGATTGCCATTTGGTTGTGATAGGCCAACAGATTCTCAGTTTGAGACAATCCTTGGAGTTTGTTTCCTTTTATTATGTTCCTTGTGAGTGGAATATGTTAGCATGTTGTTTGCCCAAGTGGGCTTCTAAAGGATTAACTGGTTGGAATGTTGGAAATTGGTGTCAATTTATGAGAGTATTCTTAGTTTCTAAAGAATATTATTAGGGAGGACATGGTTGGTTAGTGGTGATCCTTTAGGGGTCACTCTTTATTGGTTTTTCTAGATATGTTCTCTCTTTTGGGCTTGTAGTCCTTTGCTTTTTACTGTTATTTATGATTCAATAAATTTTTGCACCTCTTTTTCAAAAGAAAAGAAAAAAATTTGAAATTACAATCTTGTAACAAGCATATATTTTCTTTGCATCTATATATGTCTCATAATATTACTTTATGATCCTTGCAAAAGTTATATTATCACAAGCAATCAATTTATGTAATCTAGTTCTTTGCTTTTGATTATCATGTTTGGTATGTTCTCAGACACTTAAAATTAAACTTAAATAAATCATTCACATTTGGATTTGGTATCTATAAGAAATCATTATCTTTTTTTCTCCGAGATATACTTTTATATGATCTCCTATTGTACCTTTGAATGATCTTGAGGATCAGAATTAAGTGATCTTGTTTTTATTTTTTATGCTAGTTTGTTGATTTTTGTGTGAAATGTCAAGTTTCACATTTATATTGGAGCTCTTTATATTCAATCAATGGTTTTCAAAAAGAAAAATTACAATAATTAAATCTAGGTGGACTTGTTCTAAACCCTATGATTTACATTTTTAAAGCGATCATAGTTTTAGTTATCTATCATAAAATCATTATTTTATTTAGACTATCATGCATGGTGTGTCTTATTCATATTAAAATTGAGCTTAAAACTAATCATAAATATTTGGATTTGGGATAAATGAAATATTTTCATTTAATACTTAAGGTCTACTTGTACGATTTCCTCTCACATTCCATTGGCTAACTTGAGGTTCAGGAAATAATTGATCTTGTATTTATTTTTAAGGGACCTACTTAGAGAAGTGATCACTCTACGGGACAACCTTAAATCATATGGTTTAACAAAGTATAAGGAGTAGGAGGTAAATCTAAATACATTCCCCTTGGAAGTATAATCAAATTAATCTAGTCTAAGCCTCTAAGAACTTCATACCTTAGAGAAGTGAAGGTAGAGATTAGGTTACTTTGTGATCCCATCTATTTGGTATTATCCTCATTCATCTATGGATTAAGGCCTTAATATATCCTTTTTTCATATAGAGGGTACCCTTAGTTGAGCTTTTAAAAATTAGTTGAACCTTTTTGGCTATCTTTTCTCACTGTATTTTGTGATCATAAGCATTGATACACCTACTTGATTAGGATTGTTAATGTGTCTTATTTGTTTGAGTGTTTAGATCTCCTTCCACACTCGATGCCAAAAGGAGACAAAAATACAACTTGATCTATATGAAAATTATCTTCATCTTTAATTTCTTGTTGCATTGGATAAAGTAACAAAATTCAAAACAAGAAAATAATTTTTGTTTTATCTTTGTAAATCTAGAAGATTTAATGTGCTTGGTTTCATTCCATTCTTTGAAAATATCATTATTTATTTTATTGTTTACATATCTTGTCAAAAGAAATCATTCAACCAAAATAACTACCAAAAATAAAACTTTCACTCACAAAAATGTCGAAATAATCAAACTTGAAAAAGTGTAAACTTGAAATGCATACAAGACAACCACAAGATCATAAAACAAGAAAAATATGGAATCAAGACAACTTGATTCAAACATCCCAACTGCTCTAGTAGGAACTCAATATCCATTTGAAATGCCAAAAAATTCACCCTTCCTTAAATATAATCAAAGTATTCAACTTACACAAACTCAAAGATTAGAGATTGAAATTTAAGTTCTAGATAAATTTCCAACATAAAAAAAAACTAAGAGAGATCGAGCAAGATCCTAAGGCCATGAAAGTGGTAGAAATTATCCTTGATGGAAATACTGATTGTTATTTTACAATGCTCAATATGAGGGGTGTAAAGGTACTTTCCTATGATCTTATAGACTTACAACTTCTATCCAAATGATTTTAATCTCTATACATGATGCCTTAACTCCACCTCATACTACACCCAAATTCCTATACCATCCTTATCATGAATTGGAAGGTAAGCCCACACCTAGGCTCTCACCTACCATTCCATCATCCATTCCTACTCCAACCACTAGTATCCTACATTCATCCATGCCAATTTTTCAACCGCAAATTACTATGAGAATACCCCAACATTCCACCTATCACTAGACTCATCCTATGTTATCTTATGCTTATACTTTCCAAAATTACTTGCAAATCCAACCACCCATCTCCAAATATAAGCTCAACTTTCCTTTGTTAGTTCTAATGAGTGACTTGGAATCCAAATAAAGAGCTTGTTTCAAGAGATAAAAGACATGAAAATGTGACACACTAAGACGAGTTATACATTTGAGGATATGTTCCCATATCCCTTTGATAAATCTCTATTTATGACACATTTCCCACAAAAAATTGTCATAAATAAGTTTGACAAATATAAAGGAATAGGTGATCCTCATGAACATGTAAGATATTTTTATCTAACTTGTATGGAGGTTTCCTATAATGACACTTATCCAATATACCTATTTCTAATAAGTTTGAGAGTTCAAGCTATTAAATGATTTTTGGGTCTACCTCATAGGATCACATCCTTTCATGAATTGGTATAAAAATGTGTTTCAAACTTCTCATACGATATTGAACATGAAGCTTATACAATTTTATTCTTTCTTACAATAATAGGGAAAATAAGTAAGCAATTGTCCATATCAAATTCCTAACCAATACCTCATTGAAATATTTGTGCAATTCACTTAAACCAAGAAATGACTTTCTATTTTGTTGACATATTTGTGAAATTTACTTAAACCAAGAAATGAATTTCTATTTTATAAGTTCAATGTTCTAGAACATTTGATGATATCATAGAGAAAGGGATGACTATTTAAAAAGATCTTATTGCTAAAGGTCTCATGAAAATTTACATAGACAATAAGGAAAACCCTTCTACATCTAATGATAAAAATCACCTTTAGGATAAAAATAAGAATATTGAAAATGACGACTTAGTAAAATCCAAAGATATTCATGTAGATCTCTATAGTTTTGTTGACCATTAGTGTTTCCCACTTATTCATATATCTAGGCAATGATGGTCGGTCATCACTATGACCAAGTCATTTTGTAAAGGCCGAGTTTTGTATTGTATACTTACCGAGTAGTAGTACTACCGAGTAAAGTCTTGGTCACTATGTGTTTGTAATATACCGAGTATAGTTGTTGCCGAGTTACATATATCAATGATTACCTAGTGATAGAGAAGTTTAACCGATGCTGAGTACAGTTAATACCGAGTGCCAGGAATAAATTTTGTCAAGTTAGCCAGGAATGACATGCAAGTTTGTAATGGCACAATGATCAAGGTAAACCATTTTTGGTGATAATGATGTTTTGTATTTTGTCTAATGAGGTAATTATGGAGGTAATTACGCATCCATATTATTATCATTGATCCCTATGTAAAACCTAGAGCCTTATCCGTTTAGCTGTCAATTTAGAAGTGCAGAAAGAAGTCTTAAACATTGCTTCAACTGCTTGGACGGATGCACTCTACATGATCACGGTGCTGCATAAACCTTTTCTGGAGAAAATTTGTGAGCTACCTACTGATGAAGAAATTAGTCATGTCAAAAAAAAGGGGGAATCATCATGACACAAGTATGGACAAGGACAGAACAAGGACAAGTAACAAATTTTGAATGTATATATATATCTTAGGGGGAGTATTAGGCTAGTACAAACATACTTTTGTAATTGTAAATACAAATGTCATGACAAAGTGTTTTTGCCACTAATGTCAAAGGGGGAGATTGTAGATCTCTATAGTTTTGTTGACCATTAGTGTTTCACACTTAGTCATATATCTAGGCAATGATGGTTGGTCATCATTGCGACTGAGTCATTTTATGAAGGCTGAGTTTTGTATTGTATACTTACCGAGTAGTAGTACTGCCGAGTAAAGTCTTGGTCACTATGTGTTTGTAATATGCTGAGTATAGTTGTTGCCGAGTTACATATATCAATGATTACTGAGTGATAGAGAATTTTAACCGATGCCGAGTACAGTTAATGCCGAGTGCCAAGAATAACCTTTGCCGAGTTAGCCAGGAATGACATGCAAGTTTGGAATGGCACAATGATCGAGGTAAATTATTTTTGGTGATAATGATGTTTTGTATTTTGTCTAAAGATGTAATTATGCATCCATATTATTATCATTGATCATTATGTAAAACCTAGAGCCAATCAAAAAATTGTATAGTTTAGGCGGCAATAGAAATAAATTTGAACCATAGATCTTGAAATGGTAAAATGTTTTTGTTATTATATAAGGGAAAGATCTAAACAGAGAGAAGAGTGTGAATCAGAGAGATAATATTGAATTAGTATGAGAAGATGATCAGAGAATTATATTCAAAATAGCGAAGTATTCAGACAGAGTCCAGTGACTGAGCTAAGCAGTGAAAGGATAGAATCAAGAAAGATCAGATAGAAGAGATCAAAATATAAAGTAAAGAGGATATCTATAAGTTGCATACTAGTGCAAACCAAAAGATCACGTACTGAGACATTTTGACCAGTGTATCAGGGTAAATCTCTTAACCGAGTAGTCTTAACATAATTTTTGTAAATCTCTTTACCGAGTGCTTACTGTTGCCCAGAATTTCATATCTATTCAATTTTTGGTCATAGGCTGAATTTAATCCAGGACCTCCATTTATACCCTGCCAAGCACCTCAAAATATTTCATGGCCTTCTGCCTTTTCTTCTAGTCTCTGCAATTATTAAGCTCTGTGGTCTGCAAGCCTTTTAATTAGCAAAATCTAGCTGTTGTTGCCAAGGAACCCTCAAAACCCTATCTCATGTTCTATTTTACAGTTACTTTTCTGGCCACTTAAACTTTTATTTCCCATGTGCACTTTATAAGCTCTGCCTTAGTCGCAAAATCTCTTATTTCCCGTAGTTAAACCTTTAATATCCGGTGACCTGGCGGGTGGTTACAGTTTGTTTGGCGGTCTCGGTTTCCTAGTAGTTAAAATTTGTACATGATCAGTGGCTCTCATTATGCCATTGGGTGAAGATGATGTCTCTTTAAGCATCATGGTATAATGATGACCGTTGATCTTCCTTGTATGTAGTGTTTCAATTGAAAGTGGGTCCACTGCCACATTGTTTGATGTGCAGGCTCCTGATTGGTCATGAGCTTATGATGTGGAGTCATGTCAAAGTGGGCCTAGGGTGTTTTCTTTCCTTGAAGATCTAAAATTTGGCATGTGATCTGATGGAATATTCCTAGCCCATGAGATCATACGCCAGTCATTGATCTTTCTTTATTATCAGGGCTCTGTCAAGTGGGTCCTTGTGTTCTGACATGCTCGCATTTGATTGGTCGACAGAGTGATGATTGGGATCTGTTAGTGGGACCGTTGTCAGAGGATCTACATGGATGTCAGTAGAATTAAGATCTATGGTTGTCTTATGATCCCATAGAATCTTTTGAGGCCATGAGATCATGCGACGGACGTCGATTGAGTATCAGACTAAAAAGAAGGTAGTGTGGGTCATGTGCTAGGTGATCTGAGCTGTTTGTAGTTGATCAATGGTATGATGACATCTGTCAAATGGGCCTGAGTTTGTGGCTATAGTCACGTAATCACCAGGATAAATCAGAGTTAGATAAAAGCTCGAGAGATTCAGGGACAAAGGAAAAAGTGAACCTGAGGTTAAGTACGGGGTCAAGGTTATGAAATGAAAGTGGTACCCGGTAAAGTAAGAAGATCTAACAATTGCATTTTAAAGATGGGTCAGATTTGAATATTGGCCATAGATATAGAAGATTTAGCGCCACCTGTGACCATTTAAATCATTTTTTAAATTCAAATATCTGGAGTACCTGATTTGAACAGTTATGGCGAACCGAATTGCAGAGAGGGTAGATGGATCAAGGTAGCTTGTCCGCAAGTAGATGCACTATAGAGATGGACACGCAAAATGATATCTAATCAGTTGAAAGATTTCCATGACATTTATGATCAGAGTTGATAGAATTAGGGTTTTTATCATGAAAATTTGTAACCCTAATTAGGTTTTGCTCCTGCCTACGTGCAAAAGGAGATGTATATATTGTTTTGGAGCTTTTTTAGAGCTGAGAGTTGACAATTGTAAAGGAAGATTTTCTTTCTCAAAATTTATCTGTGGCAGTCTTTTTGCCTTCTTATTTCTGCAGTTTGTAACTTTCATTGATTGTTTAGATATTGCAAAGGTACTTTGTGACATTGTTTCTATCCCTACACCTTCTTGTCTGAATTTTCTCTTATTGAATTTAGTATATGTATGTTTTTAGTGATATCTTAGGGTTCTTGATCGCTCTTTCTTTCTACAGTTTATGTGTATGTCTGTGAATGATTTGATTTGAATGCTCTTATGGGTATACTTCCACCCCTGGAAATCTGTCTCATTCCTATACCCAATTGCAGAGGTGAATGTTTGTTTGTAGGTTATAGTTTGTGTCCAAGTTCTTAAGAGTTATATTGCCTTGTGAAATTCCCTCTTTCCCTGCATAGCATCTCTCTATTGCAGACCCTTCTATAAAATATTGATGCAAGCCTATTCAGTGAGTTGTGACCTCCTAGACCTAAGATTATGTATTGATTTCATCCTTTATACTGTAATTCAAACCATCATTTCAGTGTATCACCTAGTAGGATAATTTGCTTTCAGTTATTTTCCCTTTCATGCACTCTTTCTATCCCTTTTCCCCTCAAGAATTTACTTTCCTGTCAAAGAAGCAAATTAAGGTGATTATCCAAGAGGAACCAGCCTAGAACATGGAGGTCTCATCTCATTTAGCATAGGTCCCACAACCTGGAGATGATTCCCATGTTATACTAGGTTATCAAGACCAAGAGAGCTTGAAACAAGGGTGCAAACTTAGTGTATAACAATTTTGGCACACCCGGTGGGACTCAAACCCACAATCACCTGATTAGAAGTCAGATTTATGTTCAAAGGTGTTACTAAGATCATATTCAAATTCAGAAGACACCCCACCGTGTGTATAACAATTCTGGCATGCTCGGTGGGACTAAAGTTCAGATTTATGTTCAAAGGTGTTACTAAGATCAGATTCAAATTTAGAAGACACCCCACCTTGGGCATAACATTCTAGCTACAAAAGGAAGTTCATTTTGAAAGATTATGCTATCTCTGATATACTAACTGTATAATACAAGCTTTTAGAAGTTTTCCTATCAGGTATATCTGGCGACTCCACTGATTTCATAGATCCAGGCTAAACTTGTTCAAAGTTTATGAGAAAGATAGAGACTAGAAGCGCAAAGCCCACTGAATTTTTAGATTTTCCCTTAAAAAGAGGCTACAAAGGTAGATCAACCCAAAGAACATCTCCTGCAAGGAGAGTACAGTCTACACCACCTGATACTTCAGAAAGGAGACCTTTTCCCTTTCACCTTAGAAGAAGAGGAAGATCTCTAACCAGATATCTAGAAGAAGAAGATTCAAATCTAATGCCAAATACAACTCACACAGTTGCTACTCATCAAGTTTCAGTCCCTACAATGGCTAGAGAGTTTTCTTTTGCACCTTTCAACCAAGGGAGCCCATTGAACTTTGGTCAGCATCATGATGTGCCCTTGGTGGCACTAAAGAGTCTACCTGATTTCACAGGTGAAGGAAAAACTACAACTTTTGAGCATATAAGAGATGTGACCACTATCTGCAACATACACAATATAACTCAAGAGGATGTGGCCACCAAATTACTAGCAGCCTCTCTAAAAGGTAAGGCTCTTGAATGGTTTAGAACTTTAACTGTTAGTTCCATTACTTCATGGGATGAGTTAGGAGATGCATTCAGTAAGCATTTTGAGGATAAATTAGATAACTTGTCTTTGGTCGAGCAGTTGACAACCATTAAAAGAGACCCTCAAGAACAAATGACAGATTATAATAATAGATTCCTCAAGACATGGAATAGAATTCCAGTCTCAGTGAGGCCATTAGTTGACCATGCTTTTTATATTTCTTGCAAAGTTTGAATGGTCAAATTTCTTTCATGATCCAATCTATGGGTGGTACCTCTCTACCCCAAGCTTTTGACATAGTTTTCAGAGCCAAAAATTGTTTAATCCAAGAAGGTATGATAGCTAGAAGGCCACCCATGCCCATCTTTCCTAGCCTTCAGCCCATTTCACTTGCACAAGTACCCTCATTTACTCCTATTCCCACCATATTAGCACCTCAAGCTAGTACTAGCGGTCAGGAGCTAAAAACAAGTTTCTCTCAAGAGTTGCAAGAGATAAAGAACAACCAACAAACTAGTCAGCAAGAAATGACAAATTTTCTGTAGACTTTGACTAAGGAGGTCACAAACCTAAAGAGGCAAGGGAAAGGAATCAGACCACCCTTTCAGCCACAAGGCCAGGGTCCTAATCAACAATATCAGAATCAGGGACAGCCTTATCAACAAAATAGGCCACCATACCAAGGAGGGTATCAAGGGCAAAGACAAAATTTTAATCAAAGACCATTCCAACCATACAACCTTGCACCTCTCAATTCTATGAATCTAGTTAGGGACATGGTTCCTAGTCCGAATAATATGGCTATGGACAATGAATGGTGTTTCCCTTGTAATCAGCCTCATAATCAGGCTACATGTTCAAATGGATGGATGAACCAAGCACTAATGGTTCAAAATGCCTCACAAGCTCAATCAGAGGCTTCTTCTAGTGGATTAGTTCCTCAACAAGAACCACAAGATAATGAGACTGCTCTTTTCAATTGGGAGCAACAAGATTTTAATGGAGTCATTGGTGAACATTCTATTGCTGCGAACACAAGGTCAAAGAGAAGAGCTCAAGACATGGAGCAAGCAGACTCTGGTACTAAAGCCCCCACATCTATAGAGCTAATACAACAAGCTACTCCCATCATATTCAAGAAGGCTCCTTCCATTACAAGCAAAGAGGGTGAGACTCTCAAAGAGGTGGAGCCCATCATTGCAAAAACACAACAAAGAGTACACACTGTGACACCTTTCAACATTGTAGATAGCATGAAGAAGGTGAACATTACCATGTCTACGTGGGACTCTTTGGCTATTCCAGGGCAACCTGAGATTTTGAAGAAAGCTATGACTAAAATGACTACTCCTCAGCATACAAAAGAAGCTGCAAAGCCAGTGTTGGTCAACACTGATCAAGAAAATGAGGTTCCAACCTGCAACTCCAAAGCCAATTACATGCAAGGTAGGAACTCAAAACCACCTCCCTTTTACGTATCTTTAATTATTGGAAAATCCTTAGTACATAATTGTATGGTAGATAGTGGAGCTACTAGTACTGTAATGCCCAAAAGGGTGGCTGACCAATTAGGACTTAAATATGAACCCCTCCAAAAGAAGGTTACACAACTTGATGGATCCTCAGTTAATACTATAGGTGTGGCTAAGGATACCAGTCTAATCCTTCATGCTAGTCCTAATTTCTCTATCCTACTTGATATATACATCATAGATCTCCCTACCTTATTTGACATATGTCTTTCAAGGGAGTTCACAGCCAAAATAGGAGGCTACCTTTCTTCTGACTAGTCCCACATGCTTTTTCAAACAAGATATGATACCAAGGTTACCATCAAATCAAAATCATTAGCAGCACACCATATAGAGCCATATGTGTCCAATACCATCAATGCAAGCTGCCCTATATTTGATAGCAGTGACTTCCCAACTATCAGAGAAGCAAACACTAAGATAGAAAGTATCCCTGATATTTTATTAGATGAACTAGAATCAGAAAAGTCTTTTGAAGCATGCAAGAAAATGTTATTTGGGATGCTAGTTTGGGAAGTTATCTGATACAAGAAAGTGGATCCATAGAGCCAAGCCTTCTTAAAGAAGACATTGATTCAGAGGATCAGAGCAATCTGGTTTGGGAATTATTATTTTACGGAGCTAGAAGTAGACATGGATCTGGTGGTGGTGCTATGCTAGTGTCCCCAAAAGGAGAAAGGTACTATACAGCTTTCAGATTTAGTTTCTCCTGCACTAGCAACACTGTAGAATATGAAATCCTTGTGAATGGACTGGAATGGGCTAGGAAAAGAGGGCTCAAGGCCCTAAAGGTTTATGGTGACAGTGAGCTAGTAGTCAGTCAAGTGAGAGGGATAAGTGCAACTAAAAATGACACCTTGAAAGCATACAAACATAGAGTTTGGGATGCAATTGAAGACTTTTGTGCTTTCAATATTGTTGCTATCCCTAGAAAACTAAATCAAAATGCAGACAGATTAGCTGCTATTGGGTCTCAATATGACATTCCTAATAGTATTTATAAGGAAGAGACTCAACAACATATCAAAGTGATTGTCAGACCTTCTATCCATGATAATAATACTAATTGGTAGGTGTTTGACAATGATGAGCAAATTTTGCAATTCTTGTTTGAACAAGATGTCTTCTCAAAACATAACCAAGACAGGCTATTGCAAAATTATGGTGACCAAGTAATACAACTTAAGTCTAATAAGATGCCTAGAGGTCTTGTCACCTTAGAGATTGTCTTCAACAAGGATGATCAAGTTAAGAAAAACAAAGTTGGCCTAGTAGTTCAACAAGAACATTGTGTTGAATTAGAGTTAGAACCAGGCAAAAGTTTACAATTTGGAAAAGTAAACACTGATTTGGAAAAGCAAGCTTACACCCAATTATTCAGAGAATTCAGTGATGTTTTTGCATGGAAATATGAAGACCTCAAAGGTTTTAATCCAGCCCTTGCTCAGCACACTATTGAACTAGAGCCTAATGCCAAACCAGTGAGACAAAAGCAGAGGCCTATTAATCCCAAGCTTGAGCCACTTATGCATAAAGAAGTGCTCAAATTGATAGAAAGTGGTATCATCTACCCCATCAAACATACTAGTTGGGTTTCCAACCTTGTTCCTGTAAGAAAGAAGAATGGGGAGTTGAGGTTATGTGTTGACTTCAGGGATCTTAACAGGGCCTCTTTAAAAGACCGCCATCCATTACCCTCTATGGAACAAATCTTACAATGTGTCTCTAGATCTAAGAGATTCTTATTATTGGATGGCTATTCAAGATACAATCAGATCTTAGTTAATAAAGAGGATCAATATAAGACTGCATTTACAACCAAGTGGGGAACCATGGCTTATCAAAAGATTCCCTTGGGTTTGTCAAATGCAGGTGCTACTTTTCAAAAGGCAATGGATATGGCATTTAAAAGCCTCATGTACAAATTTGTACTGGTCTATTTAGATGACATAACTGTCTATTCTAAACATGCAGTAGATCATATCAAACATCTGAGGAAAATCTTTGAAAGATGTAGAGAGTTTGGGATATCTCTTACTCCCAAGAAATGTGTGTTTGCAGTTCATGAAGGAAAATTGCTAGGATATATAGTATCCAAGAAAGGAATTACAGTAGACCCTGAGAGAATTGTAGCCATTCTAGAGCTACCATTGCCACATCATAAGAAAAGTCTCCAATCTTGCATAGGAAAGATTAATTTTTTTAGGTGTTTATTGCCTAATATTGTAGATTTATTGAAGCCTTTAACAACCATGTTAAAGAAGAGTTCAACTTTTAGCTGGACTAAAGAAGGAAAAGCCAATTTCTAGGCTATAAAAGAAGCCTTGACAGAAGCTCCTGCTCTATTAAACCCAAATTTCAGTAAGGATTTTATCCTTTATGCTTGTGGAGGTCATGATGCTATATCTACTATGTTGACTCAAGAAAATTCAAAAGGGTTGGAGCACCTATTGCTTTCTTCAGCAAAGGTTTAGAAGAGTATGAACAAAGATACTCTTTTTGTAGAAAAACATGTACTTGTTATGGTGAAGAGCCTTAAAAAGTTCAGATGTTTATTGACCCATAACAAGGTACATTTGAAGATTACTCATCCAAGTGTCAAATAATTTTTGCTTTCCAAGGACCTAAATGAGAAAAGAGTTGGCTGGATTACCAAGGTAATGGAATATCATATTGATATCCAAACCACCAAGCTGGTTAGAGGAAGAGGTCTTTGTGAGCATTTGGCAGGGGATGAAAGTTCAAAGAAAATAGAGCAAACAGATGCATCTCTGGTTGTGCATGATTCAGAGGAGCATGCCAAGGCATCAGGCTGGTTGCCTAACATGATTCATTACTTGAAGATAGGGCTATGTCCTACAGGCCTAGATTCAACAAAAAGAAGATATTATAGGTTACAATCTGTTCCTTTTCTACTGATATATGAAGTTCTTTTCAGAAAGGACCACAACGGTGTCCTTTTAAGATGTATTGATTCAGAAAAGATAGCTGATGTCCTATTTGAATTTCATGATGGACCTTTTGGAGGTCACTTTTCTCCTAGGACTACTGCTTTTAAAATCATGAGGGCTGGATACTATTGGCAATCTATCTTTAAGGATAGTCATGATTATGTGAGGAAATGCATCAAATGTGCTATGTTTGTAGGAAAAGAAAGGCTTGCCACTCTACCCCTTTAGCTAGTCAGAACATAACAACCATTCATGAGGTGGGGCATAGACTTCATTGGCATGATCAACCCTCCATCTAGTGTAGAACACAAGTGGATAATCATTGCAACAGATTATTTCACTAGATGGACAGAGGCAGTTGCCTTAAAAGAATCAAATGAGAGTGTTGTCTTAAGTTTCTATGATGATATAATTCATAGATTTGGCACTCCAGACTCCATAATATCAGATAATGCATTGGCTTTCACAGGCCTTAAAGTCTCAGAATGGGCAATCAAAAATGGCGTTTATCTGAATACGAGTTCAAATTATTACCCTCAGGGCAATGGTTTGGCAGAATCAACTAACAAGAGCTTGATTAGGATAATCAAGAAAACTCTACAAGATAATCAAAGGGATTGGCATACCAAATTAAAGTCTGCCTTGTGGTTAGACAGGATTACCCCAAAAAAGATCATTGGGAATTCTCCTTATGTTTTAGTATATGGCAGAGAGGCTAAGTTGTCCATTTCAACTGAATTTCCAACTTTGGACTTGGCTACTCAATATGCCCTGTTTGAAGAAGGAGATCCCTTACAAATTAGGTATGCTCAGCTCATGGAGTTAGAAGAACTCAGAGACAATTCCATGAAAGATATGGAGTTCCTTCAAATTCAGACAAAGAAAAGTTTTGATAAAAGAGCCAGGGTCAGAGACTTCAAAGTTGGAGATGTAGTTCTCAAATGGGATGAATTCAGATCAAAGCCTAGCAGACACACAAAGTTTGATTCCTTTTGGGGTGGACCATTTGTTGTTACAGATTGCAAGGGGCCTAATGCTTTTCAACTATCAACTCTAGAAGGAAATGCCTTGCCTATTTCAGTTAATGGATTCCACCTGAAGCCTTGCTTTGAGGTCAATCCCTCCTTTCAAATATATGTAAATATGTTTCCTATTTTTTGTCCCTGCTTTCTAGTTTAGTTGTCCTACTTTCCAAAAAGTGCTCATGCATAGTCTTTTGTCCCTCCAGTTCTAGGTCTCTCTCTATCAAGCAAGTTTTATATTTCAATGATGACTCCATGCCCAATGAATTGCTCAAGGCCACTGATCAATGTCTAGCAGGCTGACATCCAACAGAAATCGCCAAAATGTTGCCCAGAATTTCATATCTATTCAATTTTTGGTCATAGGCTGAATTTAATCCAGGACCTCCATTAATACCCAGTTGAGTACCTCAAAAAATTTCATGGCCTTCTGCCTTTTCTTCTGGTCTCTGCAATTGTTTAGCTCTCTGGTCTGCAAGCCTTTTAATTTGAAAATCTAGCCGTTGTTGCCAAGGAACCCTCAAAACCCTATCTCATGTTCTATTTTGTAGTTACTTTTCCAGCCACTTAAACTTTTATTTCCCATGTGTGCTTTATAAGCTCTGCCTTAGTTGTGAAATCTCTTATTTCCCATGGTTAAACCTTTAACATCTGGTGACCTGGAGAGCGGTTACAGTTTGTTTGGATGTCTCAGTTTCCTGGTAGTTAAAATTCGTACATGATCAGCGGCTCTTGTTATGTTGTTGGGTGAAGATGATGTCTCTTTAAGTGTCATGGTATAACGATGACCATTGATCTTCCTTGTATGTAGCATTCCAGTTGTCAGTGGGTCCACTGCCACATTGTCTAATGTGTAGACTCCTGATTGGTCATGGGCTTATGATGTGGAGTCATGTCAGAGCGGGCCCAGGGTGTTTTCTTTCCTTGAAGATCTAATGGTTGGTGCATGATTTGATGGAATATTCCTGGCCCATGAGATCATACGCCAATCGTTGATCTTGCTTTATTGCTAGGGCTCTGTCAGGTGGGTCCTCGTGTTCTGACATGCTTGCATTTGATTGGCCGATGGAGTTATGACTGGGATCAATCAGTGGGACCGTTGTTAGAGGATCTATAGGGATGTTAGTAGAATTAAGATCTATAGTTGTCTTATGATGTCATAGAATCTTCTGAGGCCATGAGATCATGTGATGGTCATCGATTGAGTATCAGACTAAAAAGAAGCCAGTGTGGGTCTTGTGCTAGGTGGTCCGAGCTGTCTACAGTTGATCAATGGTATGATGACATTTTTCAGACGGGCCCAAGTTTGTGGCTGCAATCGCATAATCGCTAGGATAAACTGGAGTTAGATAAAAGGTCGGGCAATTCAGCGACAAAGGAAAAAGTGAACCTGAGGTTAAGTACGGGGTTAAGGATATGAAATGAAAGTGGTACCTAGTAAAGTAAGAAGATCTAACAACTGCATTTTAAAGATGGGTTGGATTTGACTATTGGTCATAGATACAGAAGATTTAGTGCCACCTGTGAATGTTTAAATCATTTTTTAAATTCAAATATCTAGAGTACCTGATTTAAACAGTTATGGTGAGCTGAATTGTAGAGAGGGTAGATGGATCAAGGTGGCTTGTCCACAGGTAGATGCACTACAGAGATGGACATGGAAAATGATATCTGATTGGTTGAGATATTTCTGTGACATTTATGATTAGAGTTGACAAAATTAGGGTTTTTATCATGAAAATTTGTAACCCTAATTAGGTTTTTCTCCTGTCTGTGTGCAAAAGGAGATGTAAATATTATTTTGGAGCTTTTTTAGAGTAGAGAATTGACAATTGTAAAGGAAGATTTTCTTTCTCAGAATTTATCTGTGGCATTCTTTATGCCCTCTGATTTCTTTAGTTTGTAACTTTCATTGATTGTTCAGATATTGCAAAGGTACTTTGTGACATTGTTTCTATCCCTACACCTTCTTGTCTGAATTTTCTCTTATTGAATTTAGTATATGTATATTTTTAGTGATATCTTAGGGTTCTTGATCCCTCTTTCTTTCTATAGTTTATGTGTATGCCTATGAATGATTTGATTTGAATGCTCTTGTGGGTATACTTCCACCCCTGGCAATCTGTCTCATTCCTATACCCAATTGCAGAGGTGAATGTCTATTTGCAGGTTATAGTTTGTGTCCAAGTTCTTAAGAGTTCTATTGCCTTGTGAAATTCCCTCTTTCCCTGCATAGCATCTCTCTATTGCAGACCCTTCTATAAAATATTGATGCAAGCCTATTCAGTGAGTTGTGACCTCCTAGACCTAAGATTATGTATTGAGTTCATCCTCTATACTGTAATCCAAACCATCATTTCAGTGTATCACCTAGTAGGATAATTTTCTTTCAGTTATTTTCCCGTTCATGCACTCCTTCTATCCCTTTTCCCCTCAAGAATTTACTTTCTGGTCAAAGAAGCAAATTAAGGAGATTATCCAAGAGGAACCAGCCTAGAACCTGGAGGTCTCATCTCAGTTAGCATAGGTCCCACAACCTGGAGATGATTCCCATGTTATACTAGGTTATCAAGACCAAGAGAGCTTGAAACAAGGGTGCAAACTTAGTGTATAACACTTACTTTGTTGTAAGTTTATAAATCCTTTAACAAGGTAGACTATACAAGTCTTTTAGCTTTTGACATAGCAGACCTTTCACAGGGTAGAACATGATTTGATCACATTTTGTAAGCCTTAACAAGGAAAACTTATTACTGCAATAGTGAAGATTTGTGGGTGTCATCCCCACCCTAGTTTTACCTTTCAAGGGTTTCAGGGTTACCAAAATCATGGAGTTATGAGTGATTTCATGTATGTTGTTTTATATGTTTTGTTTCTTACAATGATCAAGTTTTGCTTACGTCATCCATAAAGTTTTATCATATTGAAAAGGAAAAAGTATGTAATATCTGATTCACCCCCCCCCCCTCTCAGTATTACTTTCCCACTTATACTTCCAGCAATTCAAACCCCATGTAACATATCAAAAAACACATAAGGTATCACACTTTCTAGACCTAATAATTATTTTAGAACAAACAACAATCCTAGAGAATATTCACTCCTCTACATGAACTTATTGAAATAACTTTGCAATAACTTTTTCAAGCTAAGGTGATCATATTACTTGAATAAATAAATCAAGAATGAATAGTAAAACCATTGTGGTATAAAAATAATGAATTTTGTGACTATTATAGAATTGAAGGATGTAAAACTTCAGATTACATGAAATCAAAACATTGTATCCAAGACCTCATAGATAATGGTGATGTTAATATTTAAGACCCTTCATCCACATAAAATATTGATTTCAAGACATTCAAGTATCCATTCCATAAGCATGGAAAACAAGATTCATCCAAAAAGGGTAGATTTTGGACAAGAATGTTGATTATTTTGGTGTTCCATATGAATACATCACAACTCATCTAGAACAAGTTATACATTCTATAGAATCCAATGAATCCATTCCAAATCAATTATCAAAATATCCCTTGTGTTCCAATAAAATGTAAATCTAAGATGTTAAATCAAGTCATGGTATCCATTTCATGTCATCTTATGATCCTCTTCCTAATCGAGATTAAATTTTTGTTTTCATTTCGTCCAGTGATAATCCTCCACATCAAATGAAAGATACCCCTTTCACCCGCTTTAATGATCCTATTCCATAGGATAAACAAGATATCCCTCTAATATATCTCATGTTCCTAAACCTCTACAATATTTGATCATACCCATCCAAGAGACACATATCAAAGTACCCAAACTTTTTGGAATCCAGATCTTCATACGTGCCATATAGCCAAAACCTCCATCACTTATTTCCCAATCTGAATTCCTTTGATTTATCTTTGATTATTCTATCCTATATCTTTTCATATGTGCTTCATCCTATCCAAGCCTTCTCATCATCTTTGATCTTTATTTATCTCTTAGCTTTCATATCTAGCTATGATTTAGAAGCTTATTGAAACTACCATGGTCATAGCTACAAGAAGAAGATCAAAAATCATAATTTTAAATTGTAAGTCAAAATCCAATCACCCTAGAATAAAGTGCCAACTCTTCACCTCATCTCACCATACCTCATACCTAATTGGGGAATCTCCTTAACCTATTCATAGGATAGGATCTATATCATTACACTAGGAAAATCAATGTCACAAAAATAAACTCAAATGGAAATAATAAAAATATATAAAAAACTCATACTTCACGAGACAAGACATAAAATCATAAGAAATAGTCTATTGCTATATATTTATCTATTCAAGTCTTGATGAATTTGTCCTTCCTATTTCAGATGATATATATCTACATCGAGCTTATCATTTTGGTTGTTGGCTTGTTTTTAATTTGGTATTTTTCATGTTTATTTATCTTTTGACCTAATACATTTTTTATTTTATCATTTCATCATTGATCCTCAATCTTTTTATCTTATTCTTTTTTTCATTTATGTTGATCCTAACTATATTTTTTTATCTTGATTTATGATCTTTTTATCTTAACCTTTGATCCTTGATATTTTTATCATAATCTTTGATCCTTGATCATTCTATCTTAATGTTTGATCATTGATCTTTTTACTGTACCCTTTGATCTTTTATTGTAGTCTTTGATCTTTTTATCTTTGTCTTTGATCCTTGATCTTAATCTTAATCTTTGATCTTTGAGCATTTTATCTTAATCTCAACCTTAAATTTTTTTTTTAATCTTAATCTTTCATCTTTTTTTATATTTTCTTTTCACCTATTCCAAGGAATCTCATAAAAGTATCAACCTCAATATCATGGTGGAAAGTGAGGAATGAGACATAATTTGTGTTTTCATTTATACATCTTTTTAGTCTTTTATGTACACCTATCTCAAGGAAGCTTATGGAAGCCTTGATTTTGATATGATGGTGAAGAGTGAGGAATGTGCCATGTTATTTTCTTTATCATTTTATATTTCATCTTTATTTTTGACCTTTCATCTTGATCATCATGTTGTGTGTTATTTGATTCATAAGCCACTTGATAGTGATACACAACATAACAAATATTAGAACCTGCATATCCATCCACCTTGCATGTCCTATTATATCCATCCATGTTGCATGTTCTATCATATCCATCCATCTTACATGTCCTATCATATCTAATCCATCTTGGATATCTTCCATCCATCCATCTTACATGTCCTATCATATCTAAGAATCTAAATTGATGAATAAATATTCACATTATGACTGACTCATACTAACATCTTACAACTTGTTAAAAACATCAAGATCGTGACCTTAATCTATCAACTGATCGACAACATCGAGAAAATTGCAAAGTGGACTTAATCAATTTGGAATCATTTCTAGCCGAGTGAAAGCATTATTTCACATTTTAAAAGTGCACAAATGCAAAAGCACCGTTTAATTGTTTAAAAGTGCAATCTAATGGATTAAAAGCGAAAAAAGTGGCAAAAGTGCCCAAAGAATTTGAAAGCGCTAGTGAAAAGGGCATAAGCACTATTTAACGGTAAAAGCGCTCTTTAACAATTAAGGGATTGCCTTATAAACACTATCAAATTCAATTTATTTAACAGCTCTAGTGGGACATTCCTGCTTGAGATCAATAAAACCCTAACTTGGCTAACCCCTGTCATAAGCGGATTCATCAAAAAAACTAAAATTATAGGGGAACCTTTGACCTACATTATTGGGTTATAGCCACATTAAAATAGATAAACTAGCTGATAAAGGCTTACAGCTCTTTTTGTTTAACTACAAAAATAAATTATTTATATACAAATAAGGACTAGAAATAAAAACCATGAACAAATTCTTAGAAAAAATAACTCTAAACAATCCAATGCCTATAGAAACCAGGCCACTGGCCTATATACATAAAATAGAAATGTCAAGGTTATAAGAAGATAAAAAATATTATAATAAATAACTAAATATCAAATTGTAAAAAGCTGAAAAAATCCCTTCCACAATCCTCCTTGAGGGACCAAGTGTTTCCATTTCTTCATAGCAATTCAAAATGCTCGGCAATTCCCTGCATATGGATGCACAAAGGCATGAAAATTGTCTGTGCACATCCATAAGCAAGAAAGACAATTTTTTACTAAGAAAGCATTTACTTGAACTTATATAAATGTAAGAGTCTACTTTTTTTCCACTTGGAAAACATCTACTCTCTTCATGCTATACAACTATCTGTGAATATGAACACTAAAACAAAACCTAGGAATGAATTTAATGACATTCTGTGATGTAGCAACCAACAATGCAAAACATGAGGAATTAAGGAAAAATGTCACTTTGCAAGATCATTCAAGTTTGTACTGAACTCTCAAAAAGGTGGTGAAAGTCCAATTCAAATATTTCCCACATCCATTGCATTAGCTTCAGCAATTGAAAGTATTTTTATTCATGAAATCAAGATTCCTTTACAAACTGAAAGGGTTTCTTATCCAAAATGACTAAATGAAAATTACATTTCACCACTTACCCACTCAATTTGACAGAGATATATGGTATTTCTCATGGTGCAGATCAAAAGAGTTCTTCCATTACTTGCTCAGATGATGATCTGAAGCTAGTTACACAATATTAGCCCCAAACCAGCATCTAAAAAAATGTACTAGTCTGCAACTGCGATATGAAGCATTGATCATGCATTGTTGGATCCTAGAAATGTGTGAAACATTGAAATCTCGTTAAATATATTGCTTGGCTAGTAATCACAATAATGTTCAAACTTGTTTATGTAGAAGAAACTGTCTTAAAGTATCATACGTCTTTGCAATGAATAGTACCCAAATCTACAACTACAGTAAATTGTTTAAAATATTCACCTCTCTTCAAACCAAAGGTCTCAATCAAATTTATGATTGCAAGTTGGATTTAAAGCCAATAATTGGCATCTTGTTGCACCACAATCTGAGAAGCAGCACACATAAGCCAAAGTGTTTCCTGCATTTTGCATTGCAGATAAGTATTTGATCACACAATAATGATTTGCGACTGACTCATATTGACATCTTACAACTTGCTAAAAACATCAAGTTCGTGACCTTAATCTATCGATTGATCGACGACACAGAGAAAATTGCAAAGTGGACTTAATAAATTTGGAATCATTTCTGGCCAGGTGAAAGTGTTATTTCAAGTTTTAAAAGTGCACAAATGCGAAAGCATTGTTTAATTGTTTAAAAGTGCAATCTAATGGATTAAAAGTGAAAAAATTGGCAAAAGCGCCCAAAGAATTTGAAAGCACTAGTGAAAAGGGCATAAGCGCTATTTAATGGTAAAAGCACTCTTTAACAAGGCAAAGGCGGAATAGGGCCTAAAACTAGCGAGTATAAGTGCAATTTCGAACCGTGGAAGAGCAGCTTAAAGTCACGGAAGTGCAACTTGGAGGGTGAAAGCACCATTTAAATATGCAAAAGCGCTCTTTGGATTTAAAAATGAAAGAAAGAGGGTTTCTACAGGAAAAATTTAACTTTTTTAAAATTAAATGCTAGAAACGACAAAACGAAGAGGTTTAAGTACTCACCAGAGGTCCAGAGCCAGGTAGACGCTGATAATGATGACATCACTCAAATCTATGCTCACAGATGGAGATCAACATCATTGAAAGTCAACAAAGGTCAGAGAGTAAAAAGTGAAAATGAATAGTGAAAAAGGAATTTTGACCCCTTTATATAGCCTATTGACCTAAAAAGGGTATATTTGACCTAAAAGAAGAATCTTTTACTACAATTAACCTAATAAATTGAATTTTTCATCAAATCTACCAAATGAGGGGCATTTGTAATCAAACAGATGTAAAAACAATATCGAAAATGAAATTAAAATTCATTATAAATTGAACAAAATCAACGAAACTTGACCTAAATCATAAAAAATTTCAACCATTGATCAAATTTTATTTCATTTCCGAGGGGGCATACCATCGGATAATCAACATCAGCAGCATCAACATCAAAACAAGAGATTGACCATCAAATCAAAGTGAAAGATTTTATCAAAAAAAATTTCGTAAATCAATCGAATGGGGCATCACATTGAAATCAATCATCAAATCAAGTATCGCATCACAATGTTTCATCAAAATCAAGCATCATATCAAGGATCAATCATCAGAACGACCATCAAAAAGCAACATCAATTGAATGAACATCATCACAACCACATCAATTTCATATCAGATATCTAGAATCGATCATCGAATAACATCAAAGATTCACCATCGACATAATCAGGACCTGTTATCAGCAAAATTAGAGTATTCTTTGAATCGACATGCTTCGCACGTAAACTCAAAGAGGGGCATTTGTAATCACCTGAAAATGGACAAAGACAATTGAGTAACGAATCAAGGCAAATCAAAGCGAATCAAGGAAAAAATCAAAGTAATTGAATAGAATCAAACATTTAGCCAATCAAAATTAAAATCAAGTCTTAATTCAAGATAAATCAAAATTGAGAGCATTTTAATCAAGTTAAATCAAATCAAAGTGCAATTAATTCTATTAATTGTATAGTTTTGAATTAAATCAAATTCAACCCATTCAAGGGGTACATGGCTAAATAAATCAATTTAAATCAATTAATAAATCCTAATTTCTCTCAACAACCCAAAAGGGGAGGGAATTCAATTAGCCAATAGGATTTGAGGAAAGGCATTCACATGGATCAAGCCAAATTTAATCTCAATCACTCAAAGTGAAAGAGCATATTGTCTATTCATCTTGTCTACTTGTCCCAAGCTTTGAGGACACAAACTTTGCATTGTCTTCAAAGGGTGGAACCAAAGACTCAACTCAAGCTTAATCACGATCAACTATACTACACTCCCTACCCTTGCATAAATATATAAAAGGAAGACCAAAATCAATCATAATTCATGACCACACATCTGAGAATTGCATAGAACCTCTTGCATTTTATAGCTAGAAAGGCAATTTAGAGTTAATTTGAGCATTTCTATTTGGAATTGAACAATTTAGCTTGTTTATCATATCATTTCTCATTCTAGGACTGTCATTAATGGTAGCTTACTAAGATCTTCACATTAACACTCTTAGATAGAGAGTCATAGGATGCTTAATTGTGCTTTATTGGATAAATAGAGTTGCTAATTGTGGTTTATTTAGTTTCTATTTGATTTATTGTATGATACTAATTCTATGAAGGTACATTTCTTTGTACACAAAGACAATAGGTAGGGTGTTGACAAGCTAAGTAAAAGGATCAATGCGATGGTGAGTTGTATCCTCAACCTATGGGGACCCTTAATATCAATAGTAATAGGTCTTCTACAGGAGATATGGGGTATGCAAGAGTTGGAGGAGTGGTAGGGATATATTTGGAAATGTTATTTTTGTCTTGATCTATAAGGGCTATTTGATCAATAACTATATGGAAGCTCTTGATATTCTCTTAGCTCTTGAAAGAGGGTGTGCTCTTGGATGGAGCAAGGTTATTTGTGAGTTTTATTCCCAAGTTTTTGTGGATATTCCATGTGAATATGTTGAATAGGAAGATGATTGATGATGTCGATTGTCATTTGGTTGTGATAGGCCAACAGATTCTCAGTTTGAGACAATCCTTGGAGTTTGTTTCCTTTTATTATGTTCCTCGTGAGTGGAATATGTTAGAATGTTGTTTGGCCAAGTGGGCTTCTAAAGGATTAACTAGTTGCAATGTTGGAAATTGGTGTCAATTTACCAAAGTATTCTTAGTTTCTAAAGAATATTATTAGGGAGTGGACATGGTTGGTTAGTGGTGATCCTTTAGGGTTCACTGTTTATTGGTTTTTCTAGATATGTTCTCTCTTTTGGGCTTGTAGTCCTTTGCTTTTTACTGTTATTTATGATTCAATAAATTTTTGCACCTCTTTTTCAAACGAAAAGAAAAAAATTTGAAATTACAATCTTGTAACGAGCATATATTTTCTTTCCATCTATATATGTCTCATAATATTACTTTATGATCCTTGCAAAATTTATATTATCACAAGGAATAAATTTATGTAATCCATTTCTTTGCTTTCAATTATCATGTTTGGCATGTTCTCAGACACTTGAAATTAAACTTAAATAAATCATTCACATTTGGATTTGGTATCTATAAGAAATCATTATCTTTTTTTCCCCGAGATATACTTTCATATGATCTCCTCTTATACCTTTGAATGATCTTGAGGATTAGAATTAAGTGATATTGTTTTTATTTTTTATGCTAGTTTGTTGATTTTTGTGTGAAATGTCAAGTTTCACATTTATCTTGGAGCTCTTCATATTCAATCAAAGGTTTTCAAAAAGAAAAATTACAATAATTAAATCTAGGTGGACTTGTTCTAAACCCTATGATTTACATTTTTAAAGCGATCATAGTTTTAGTTATCTATCATAAAATCATTATTTTATTTAGACTATCATGCATGGTGTGTCTTATTCATATTAAAATTGAGCTTAAAACTAATCATAAATATTTGGATTTGGGATAAATGAAATATTTTAATTTAATACCTAAGGTCTACTTGTATGATTTCTTCTCACATTCCATTGGCTAAATTGAGGTTCAGGAAATAATTGATCTTGTACTTCTTTTTAAGGGACCTACTTAGAGAAGTGATCACTCTAGGGGACAACCTTAAATAATATGTTTTAACAAAGTATAAGGAGTAGGAGGTGAATCTAAATACATTCCCCTTGGAAGTATAATCAAATTAATCTAGTCTAAGCCTCTAAGAACTTCATACCTTAGAGAAGTGAAGGTAGAGATTAGGTTACTTTTTGATCCCATCTATTTGGTATTATCCTCATTCATCTATGGATTAAGGCCTTAATATATCCTTTTTTCATATAGAGGGTACCCTTAGTTGAGCTTTTAAAAATTAGTTGAACCTTTTTGGCTATCTTTTCTCACTGTATTTTGTGATCATAAGCATTGATACACCTACTTGATTAGGATTGTTAATGTGTCTTATTTGTTTGAGTGTTTAGATCTCCTTCCACACTCGATGCCAAAAGGAGACAAAAATACAACTTGATCTATATGAAAATTATCTTCATCTTTAATTTCTTGTTGCATTGGATAAAGTAACAAAATTCAAAACAAGAAAATAATTTTTGTTTTATCTTTGTAAATCTAGAAGATTTAATGTGCTTGGTTTCATTCCATTCTTTGAAAATATCATTATTTATTTTATTGTTTACATATCTTGTCAAAAGAAATCATTCAACCAAAATAACTACCAAAAATAAAACTTTCACTCACAAAAATGTTGAAATAATCAAACTTGAAAAAGTGTAAACTTGAAATGCATACAAGACAACCACAAGATCATAAAACAAGAAAAATATGGAATCAAAACAACTTGATTCAAACATCCCAACTTCTCTAGTTGGAACCTTAAATATAATCAAAGTATTCAACTTACACAAACTCAAAGATTAGAGATTGAAATTTAAGTTCTAGATAAATTTCCAACATAAAAAAAACTAAGAGAGATCGAGCAAGATCCTAAGGCCATGAAAGTGGTAGAAATTATCCTTGATGGAAATATTGATTGTTATTATACAATGCTCAATATGAGGGGTGTAAAGGTACTTTCCTATGATCTTATAGACTTACCACGTCTATCCAAATTATTTTAATCTCTATACATGATGCCTTAACTCCACTTCATACTACACCCAAATTCCTATACCATCCTTATCATGAATTGCAAGGTAATCCCACACCTAGGCTCTCACCTACCATTCCATCATCCATTCCTACTCCAACCACTAGTATCCTACATTCATCCATGCCAACTTTTCAACCGTAAATTACTATGGGAATACCCCAACATTCCACCTATAACTAGACTCATCCTATGTTATCTTATGCTTATACTTTCCAAAATTACTTGCAAATCCAACCACCCATCTGCAAATATAAGCTCAACTTTCCTTTGTTATTTCTAATGAGTGACTTGGAATCCAAATAAAGAGCTTGTTTCAAGAGATAAAAGACATGAAAATGTGACACACTAAGATGAGTTATACATTTGAGGATATGTTCCCATATCCCTTTGATAAATCTCTATTTATGACACATTTCCCACAAAACTTTGTTATAAATACGTTTGACAAATATAAAGGAATAGGTGATCCTCATGAACATGTAAGATATTTTTATCTAACTTGTATGGAGGTTTCCTATAATGACACTTATCCAATAAACCTCTTTCTAATAAGTTTGAGAGTTCAAGCTATTAAATGATTTTTGGGTCTACCTCATAGGATCACATCCTTTCATGAATTGGTATAAAAATGTGTTTCAAACTTTTTATACGATATTGAACATGAAGCTTCTACAATTTTATTCTTTCTTACAATAATAGGGAAAATAAGTAAGCAATTTTCCATATCAAATTCCTAACCAATACCTTGTTGACATATTTGTGCAATTCACTTAAACCAAGAAATGACTTTCTATTTTGTTGACATAGTTGTGAAATTTACTTAAACCAAGAAATGAATTTCTATTTTATAAGTTCAATGTTCTAGAACATTTGATGATATCATAGAGAAAGGGATGACTATTAAAAAAGATCTTATTGCTAAAGGTCTCGTGAAAATTTACAAAGACAATAAGGAAAACCCTTCTACATCTAATGATAAAAATCACCTTTAGGATAAAAATAAGAATATTGAAAATGATGACTTAGTAAAATCCAAAGATATTCAAACCCCATCCAACATATCAAAAACTACATAACGTATCACACTTTCTAGACCTAATAATTATTTTAGAACAAACAACAATCCTAGAGAATATTCACTCCTCTACGTGAACCTATTGAAACAACTTTGCAATAACTTGTTCAAGCTAAGGTGATCATATTACTTGAATAAATAAATCAAGAATGAATAGTAAAACCATTGTGGTATAAAAATAATGAATTTTGTGACTATTATAGAATTGAAGGATGTAAAACTTCAGATTACATGAAATTAAAACATTGTATCCAAGACCGCATAGATAATGGTGATGTTAATATTTAAGACCCTTCATCCACATAAAATATTGATTTCAAGACATTCAAGTATCCATTCCATAAGCATGGAAAACAAGATTCATCTAAAAAGGGTAGATTTTGGACAAGAATGTTGATTATTTTGGTGTTCCATATGAATACATCACAACTCATCTAGAACAAGTTATACATTCTATAGAATCCAATGAATCCATTCCAAATCAATTATCAAAATATCCCTTGTGTTCAAATAAAATGTAAATATAAGATGTTAAATCAAGTCATGGTATCCATTTCATGTCATCTTATGATCCTCTTCCTAATCGAGATTAAATTTTTGTTTTCATTTTGTCCAATGATAATCCTCCACATCAAATGAAAGATACCCCTTTCACCTGCTTTAATGATCCTATTCCATAGGATAAAAAATATATCGCTCTAATATATCTCATGTTCCTAAACCTCTACATTATTTGATCATACCCATCCAAGAGACACATATCAAAGTACCCAAACTTTTTGGAATCCAAATCTTCATACGTACCATATAGCCAAAACCTCCATCACTTATTTCCCAATCTAAATTCCTTTGATTTATCTTTGATTATTCTATCCTATATCTTTTCATATGTGCTTCATCCTATCCAAACCTTCTCATCATCTTTGATCTTTATTTATCTCTTAGCTTTCATATCTAGCTATGATTTAGAAGCTTATTGAAACTACCATGGTCATAGCTACAAGAAGAAGATCAAAAATCATAATTTCAAATTGTAAGTCAAAATCCAATCACCCTCGAATAAAGTGCCAACTCTTCACCTCATCTCACCATACCTCATACCTAATTGGAGCATCTCCTTGACCTATCCATAGGATAGGATCTATATCATTACACTAGGAAAATCAATGTCACAAATATAAACTCAAATGGAAATAATAAAAATATATAAAAAACTCATACTTCATGAGACAAGACATAAAATCATAAGAAATATACTATTGCTATATATTTATCTATTCAAGTCTTGATGAATGTGTCCTTCCTATTTCTGATGCTATATATCTACATCAAGCATATTATTTTGGCAAGAGATATATTGGTTGTTGGCTTGTTTTTAATTTGTTATTTTTCTTGTTTATTTATCTTTTGACCTAATACATTTTTTATTTTATCATTTCATCATTGATCCTCAATCTTTTTATCTTGATTTATGATCTTTTTATCTTAACCTTTGATCCTTGATCTTTTTATCATAATCTTTGATCCTTGATCATTCTATCTTAATGTTTAATCATTGATCTTTTTACTGTACCCTTTGAACTTTTTATCTTTGTCTTTGATCCTCGATCTTAATCTTAATCTTTGATCTTTGAGCATTTTATGTTAATCTGAACCTTGAATTTTTATTTTAATCTTAATCTTTCATCTTTTTTTATATTTTCTTTTCACCTATTCCAAGGAGTCTCAAAAAATTATCAACCTCAATATCATGGTGGAAAGTGTGGAATGAGACATAAGTTGTGTTTTCATTTATACATCTTTTTAGTCTTTTATGTACACCTATCTCAAGGAAGCTTATGGAAGCCTTGATTTTGATATGATGGTGAAGAGTGAGGAATGTGCCATGTTATTTTCTTTATCATTTTATATTTCATCTTTATTTTTGACCTTTCATCTTGATCATCATGTTGTGTGTTATTTGATTCATAAGCCACTTGATAGTGATACACAACATAACAAATATTAGAATCTACATATCCATCCGCCTTGCATGTCCTATTATATCCATCCATGTTGCATGTTCTATCATATCCATCCATCTTACATGTCCTATCATATCTAATCCATCTTTCATATCTTCCATCCAATCCATTATGCACTTATTAGTTTCACCTTACATTTGATTAATGGGCTAATTTCCATCTAGTTGCATTCACACACTTTTTGCACGCACATCACACTCTTTTCGAGAGTTTAAATAGAAATATGATTTTTTGGCTGATCTCTCAAGGGTGCATCAATCCATCCCTTTTATTTATCATTAGTGTAGTTTTTTTGAAAAAAAATCATAAAAAGCATTGTCCCAAAGAGGGGAAAAACACAGACATCTAAAAACAAATGATGTATTTAGATCTTTTCTTGTCATTTCCTTCTCATTAAGTCTTATATCATTTATTAATTAAACAATTTTGATTATATAATTAATTTAATTTATCCTATATTGATTAAATAAATTTTAATTTATTCATTAGTCCTTTTGTATTCATTTTTTTTATCAATAATAAAGTATATTTGTATTAAAATTATGATAGCTATTACAACATTGATATAAATTTCACCCCTTCAAATTGCATACCCTAATCAAAAGACCAGACTATCATAATATTTGAAAACCCCCAATCCTTTGGAAAGCATAAGTGGTAATTTTTAAACAAAACCTCCATGACTCCAACTAAAACCACCCTTTCCCATAATAAATTTTCTATACCAATATCTATACAAAAAAACTTGCTTAAGATGGACTCCAACATCACCATCAAAATGGCCAATCCTACTAGTATAGAGCTATACTACCTAAAAATGACATTAAAAAGATAGAGGAGGAATTAAAAAGGCAAAAAATATGTGTCTAGAATGCAATCACTTGGCCCTTGGTTGCTTCTTGCGTAGTCGAGGTTGAACTAGTCCATTTACCCAATAGTCATCGAGCTCAAAAAACCTAGCATCTCTTCTTTCTTGCCCCTTGTTTAGTAGAAACTAACTCCTCCTATTCATGAAGATAGTCCTTTAGAACAACCCGACCCATAACAATTTTTGTTATCCTCTCATCCCTATTGGACTTCGCACTCCATAATATAAAAGGTTGAAGATCACCTTCATTGCCCTTGTAGTCCCGCCAATCTCCTTGTTCTATTTTGAAACCATTTCTTATAATAGTTGGTATAGCCATTAGTGTCAACCCATAAATCCAGTCATCCTCCATGCATTTTTTTATGCCCACATTGTAAGGAAACTCAAGTGCGGAAACAGCTTCCTACACTAATCTCTAAAGGAAAGTATTGTGCAAATTCTTTTAAATCCTTACAATTTCATATTCGTTAACTACTTTAACAATGATATTACAACCATATACCATGCATAAAAATAGAGAATGACACAATGATTTACCCTGGGGAAACCTTTCGGTAAAAACCCCAGCACTCCAAAACCTGCACAGTGTATTAATCAAAACTATTACAGTTTACAATACACTTGCAATGCAAGTTCTTTCAGAAGATTTTTCCAACTCTTGAAGATAAATCACAGCAGCATAAAATGTTCCAACAATACACTTGCTTCTCCTATCTTCGCAACCCTAAAAATGCTTATATCATGCTTCTCCTATCTTCACCCATCATTGATTCTTCCAGACATAGCTCTTATGTGTCATAGGATTCTGTCATAACCGTTTTAGCCATTATCTCCTTACACACAATTCAAGATGTCGACACATCAAGTGGAGTGACACATCAACATGCCAACTAGACATGTACACTCACACTTAATTACATATTTGCAAGAAATACATTTTACAAAATAAATAATAAGAATAGGAATTATCCAAGGTTGAGACACCTTATTCCTAACACACATTGCATCTTCAACAATACCAAACTCCAATGCCCATGCACAAAACATGGACACAATATCCACATTAATATGATACCATTGCTTAGTATTCATGAATTCTTCATCCAATGTTAAGTCAAAAATTTGCAGAAATAAAGGTTCATGTATCTTGAAGATACCTTTCAGATGTTTCTTTGAGATTTGGCCTAAAAAATCCAACTATTATTTGTCTATGATTACTATAAAATTCACTTCCATGACAGTTTGCACAACCTTCTCCACTTACCATAGTAACAATGGTAACATCCTTTCATACACAAGGTTGTGTGTTGATATATATAAGCCAACGATGTCTAGATGCTTCTTCATCACCTCATCAAACAACACCCTCTCATCATGACCAGCCTTAAACATCACACACTAGGGAAAAAATTAAGCTTGGAATAAGTAAGTCAACTTTGACTATTTAACACTTTTAGCATAGGAGTCAATTATTAGTGTGTGAAGTTTACAGTCAAGGTCTTATCACCTCAAGATCATGTATATTAATGATTTCAAGGATTTTAGTTGGGCGTTGATGGCATATAGGGGCTTGCTACCAATAAATGTGGATCAAAAAAATCCTCCTACATATTTCCCATCACATAATTGTTTGAATCCACAACCCATTTTGATAACAAGTCCACCAACCCATTGTGGTCTCTTAGACTATGAGAAATATTTAATTCCTTAACAAATTAAAAATTTTAATAAGGTATTTACAAGACTTCGTGAGTCTCCTTCTAAATGAACCTTTTAAACTGAGATTCACTTTGCTATTCTCACTACATACCAGACCACTTAAGCATTTCCTACATTACTAGTCATATCTCGTAGCCTTTTAGCCCTAATTGCCACAATATTTCCATCATGATCTCTTGCCATAATCCCAACCCTAGAATGCCTTGGGTTTCCCCTCAAAGCTCCAAAAAATTTACCTTCAACCAACCACCATCTAGTTTACTCCACTCACAAAATTTGACCTCTTGTGAGGCAGGATTAAACCAAATTGGTCCATTAACATGCATAATCCTTTTGTATTCATTATTATTAAATAGATTTATTTAATTAATTTTACCATTTTCTTCTAATATTAATTAATTTTTTATTATTTAATCAATTCAAACAATTTTTAAAACCTATTTTAATAGCTAACACTTCTTCCAAAATAAAAATTAAATAATTTAATTTAATTTTCCCGCCTTAAATAGATAAAATAAATATTGTATTTATTTCCTTTGTGCATTTGACACCCTTCCTTATCCTCACCTCATCAATCACCATGTACATTATAGGTCATACACTCTCTCAAATTTTCTAATCTATTGATCTTGTTAGTTAATCTCTACCATTGATCAATGTTATGTGAAACATATAAATACGATTTTCCCTCATACATTTCTCTCTAGCCTTCATACTGTCATATTGATATCAAGGTTATGCTCCAAAATCTATGAGAAAATATACATCAAACATTTAAGCAAATATCAAGAAAATGGGAGCAATCCAAGGTCTTTGCTTGGTATTATGGTTTATCATTTGATTTTATACATAGATCTCATGCTTTATTGAATGGTGTGAGTGTGAATTTGAATCTTGCAGTTCATTGTTCATGCTATTTGATTCACATTTTGATACTTTCACATGAATGATTAAACATTGAAGACATGTCAAACAAGCAAAGCAAACACTTATGATGTATGCAATTCAACAAATGAAATAAAATATTGAAAATATTAGTGTGAGAAAAATAAAATTTAGGGTCCAAAATGAAAGAAAAATGTCAAGTTTTAGATTAATCTAGACTAATCTACACAATCTTAAAAAAGCATAGTGATCCTAAAAGACTTGGATAGCTCCTATTTATTATTTAAACAAAAACAATTACAATGATGCATATAAGCATCCTCTCAAAATAATAAAATAAAAATATTAAAATAACCATTTTCTTGTTATTTTATAATATTATTTTTTAAAGATTATAGATTTTTATTAATTACATATTTTCTAATAATATAATTTTTTGGTTGAAGGACTTTTATCAAATCTAAAAATTGTTTAGTTGTTCTATATAATAACATAAATTGAAGGATATCCATTCTACCAAAATAATTTAAGATGGAATCTCAATTTGTGTTGAAACCTTCACTCAACAAGATTTAATATTTGATGGACTAATTTAAAATGATTGAAGTTCCACACCAACAGATCTATTAACCATTATATATATTTTAAATTATTTATTTTATTTATTACATATAAATTAATAATATATATATTTTTAAGAGTTTTATATCAAATCCATAAAATTATTTAACTATTTGATAAGGAAATCTAGATTAAAATAGGTATGGTTGAAAATCAACAAATAAAATCTCAACACATAACTTATGATATAGAAATCTTAATAAAATTCAATCTTCCATAAATTAATTTAGAATCATTAACTCCACCAATAAACTAAAAAAACCAACTAACCATTTAATAATTTCAATATTTTATCTTTTCATAACTTCATTTGAAAAAGAAATATGCACTTTTCTCTCACCTTTTCTGCCATATATCGAAACATCCCCATCCCATTCATGACCGTTTGCAAACATTTATATAATGCCCATTCATGACCGTTTGCAAATATTAATATCTTCAATAAAGAAAATGAATAAAAAATTAATTTACGCATACGAGAATATTTTATTAATAAAAAATACAAGATCGTGTTCCCTTCTGTCACGACGTTGGGCCTTGGTCTTCTCGATCCCTAACATAATAATCAGTCGTTTCCTCCTATAAATCAATGACCTAATTTTTTATGTTTTTTATTAGGTGGAAATATCTAGAAAGCCTTATGGATCCCTCCTAACAACCATCACTTGATGACATAGAGGAAGCACCCCGGGCATCTTCATCCTTTTGTCCCTTTCAAATATTTCAATTTTTATACACCAAATTAAATAATCTATAAGAGGATGTATTGTCAAGGGTAGTTGGGGTACAAGTGTAAACATGCTAATAATAATAACAAGTTTTTCCTCCATTCTTCACCTAAAATATCAATCATGTTCTTAAGACAAGTTAACAAATTGGGATAATAGATAACATACTATAATATGAGACATTGATTCCTCAAAAATTGAAAAGATCCACTCAATATTTATTATGAATGTCAATAGTTGATATGTATCTTTTAATATTTTAAAATTAATTATAATTTTTTTTAATATATACATTTGAGGTGGTATTTAATGATTCACCTTTTGAAAGAATCGATTTAAAATATCCATATAACATATGCAACAAATTTTACAATTTTTTTATATGTATATTCAATTTTATCTTTATGCATTATAAAAATATCATATTAATATTGTAATACAATTTGATTATGTAATGTTGGAAACAACCCACCAACATTGGGAAGAAAAAGTATTATTGGGAGAAAAAGTCTTTGTCTTGCAAGATTATTTTATTTATCACGTCTCCTTCTATTTATAGGATGTCATGGCTTTTATAGTTATATTGCTTTAAAATACAAATTTGAATAGAATACATTATAGTGGCTTCCTTTCTTGGAACAATGTGACGTAAAGAACAAGGGTGGGATATCAATGGTAGGTGTGCATATAATTTATTCCAAATATTAAACGACATGACAAATAACTACTGAAATCCCGTTCACGATGAGCACGATGAAGTTACTGGATGTAGTAACCGCTGTTATTGAACACCCCAAATGGATAAAACATTTTCCTAGCTAAAAAGTGTGACCTTGATTTTAGGAGAAAACCAATGTAAAGAATAAAACGGCATTTGGGTTAAACCTTACAAACTCAAATTCAATGGATTTTTATTCAAATATATAAATTTATAATAAAAAATTTTAAGTGTGTTAAATTAATGAAGTTTAATTAGAATTATATTTGTGTAATTTATTTTTATTTTTTATAGAGAAAAAAATTATATTTTCTACTTTTTGTTTTATATCATTTTATGGTCTTAGAATTTTACTTTTTACTTTTTTTATACTTGTTTTGTATTGATACGACAGTATTACAAGGGTGTTGATTCTTACAAGACCACAATCCGAGGGTTATTCAATTAGGCATGCTAGTGGAGAAAGAGCAAAACAACAGAGACAAGGAAAAATAAGAGACTAAACAAAAAGGAGGGGAGTCCCTCCTGAGAACATCAACCAAAGGCAACTAGCTAAGCTTGACAACCTCTTCTCGTACTTCTAAGAGTGTTGAACCACTCTCCCCTTAGAAAAATGAGGAGTTCCTAGTTGTTAACTTCACCACCCTAGAAGTCTTGGTTTAGTAGATAGAAAGTGGTGGCAGTGCTATACATAACTTTGAAACCAAACCTAGAAAAATTGACCATATGCTTTTCAACCTCCTGGATTTTCGAGGTTAGAGAATCAACTCTTCCTTTAAGGGATTTCACCTCCTTCGAAAGTGCTAACACGCAAGGCAACCATTAAATCGGGAGAATACCTAATACATATTAATCTCTTGATTAGTAGCCTTCTCAAGGCTATTGGGAACATGTGAGATGGAGTTGGGACTGTCAAACCCCTTACAAATAGGGTCGGTCCATCTCACCTTCTTCACTATTTTGAGAGCAACATTGCCTTCCAAATCTGCTGCAGAACTAGGCCAAGCCTGTTGTGGATAGGAAAATAGCGAGACATGGGCCCTTTCTCTTGTGTTCCTCCTACCAACTAGCAAAATCCCTTGAAAACCCACTACTGGATGCTAGAAGGGCTTTTGAGCTTTTCTTCACAACAAATTTCTCATTATTATGGCCCAACAGATTAGTAGGGTCCGATTTTAAAATACCATTCCCTTTGTCATGCTCATTGGACTCAACCTCCTCAATGTAATGAGGACCAACCCCATTAGCTCCAACGACAATCATTTTCCTTCCAACTGAAACCACATCATTAACTTTGTCAGCATCGTGACCCTTTCTTCTATAAACATGGTGAAAATCATGGGCATCAATAATCCTCTTTTCTTCCATACCCTCTAACATTGTCTCATAGCTCTCTTGCATGCGTCTGTCACACTGCCAAAGCTCTAGAAGCATAGTTGTTTCATCCACCTTCAAAACTAGTTTAGGTGGCACACCATGGTTTAAATTTCCTCTGGGCCAAATTTACACCGCTCAACAACATCAACAATACTTTTCAAACAATTTGAGTTTCTCGCTAGGTGTAAGTCAATATCGTTAATAAGTACCTTGTACTTGTCACCAATGTTGGGTTGACTAACATCACTTAGTTTAGTTGAGTAGCTAAGGCCCATCATGACTAGTTATTTTTTTGCTTTCACCTCTGATCATGTTTTGAATATGGATAGGAATAAGATCAATACTTTGCCAACATTTTGTGCCAATTATGTCTATCCCCATAGCTTCCATTGCACCCACAATTACATTCCCCTCTCGATAGGAGTGTTTGATTATAAATTTATCCAGTCCCACGAGAAGTCCCTTGTTAGCTTGTGGTGACTAATCAGGAAAGTACTATCCAGGAAAGTACTGTACACTTTTCCTCCCGACCTCGCCGAGGTTCGGGGCCAGGCCGGGCCCTGAGCGGGGGTTTGGGGGCGGTAGCCCCCAAGAGCAGGGGTTTGGGGGCTCAGCCCCCCAGGAAAATTTTTTGAGGCCGACTACTTTTCAGTTATTTGGGCCGACTACTTATAACTAATTCTAACCCTAAAGCGGGAAAATATTGTATAATATGGCTTAGGGTTAGGGATTTTTTTCATTATGTATGATTTTAGTACTTGCAGCAGAATTGGGTTGTAAGGGATTACGGATTGTAATCAGGTTGTAATCACTGGATAATAATAATATTGGACTCGCTGTTGGTGGACGTAGCCCAGGGATTGGGTGAACCACGTTAAATCTGTGTGTCTTGTGTTCTATTCTATGTGGTTTATTATTTTCTGATATTAGTTATATTTGCACATAATTGTTATTTCTGCCTTGTTAATCCTAACAAGTGGTATCAAAGCAAGGTTATTTCATTCGTTCTTTCATCTATTCTTTGAAGCAGGTCTCACGAGTTAGTGGGAGAGTCTCTCGGTTAAGTGGGAGAAATGGCAGACGAGGGTAGGCTGAAGGTTGATAAGTTTAATGGGCAGAACTTCCAGTTATGGAAGATGCAAATGGAGGATTATCTCTATCAGAAGGATCTATGGCGGCCATTAGAGGGAGTAGCCAAGAAAGAGCAATCAATGTCTCAGGAGGATTGGGATATTTTGGATAGGAAGGCACTGGGGAGTATTCGTCTATGCCTGGCACAATCGGTGGCATTCAATATTACTGAAGCAAAGACAGCTAAAGATCTGATGGAAACCCTAGCGAAGTTGTATGAAAACCCTTCAGCTTCAAACAAGGTATTTCTTATGAAGCGTTTATTTAATATGAAAATGGTAGAAGGTGGATCAGTTACTGATCATTTGAACGAGTTTAATACAGTTACAAGTCAATTAACCTTAGTTAAAATTACTTTTGATGAAGAGGTTAGGGCTCTCTTGATTTTGTGTTCTTTGCCAGAAAGCTGGAATGGCTTGGTAATGGCTGTTAGTAATTCTGTTTCTGGTTCTAATACCCTAAAGTATGATGATGTTATTGGTGTTATATTGAGTGAGGAAATTCGTAGGAAAAGCTCAGGGGCATCCACATCGGGTATTGTATTGAACACAGAAAGCAAAGGCAGAACAAGAGATAGAGCAAACAACTCTGGAAATCATGGGAAATCAAGAGGAAAATCAAAGGGAAAGAGGTCCGAATCTAAAGGGCCAAATGATTGCTAGTACTGTGGAAAACCAGGTCATAAGAAGAAAGATTGTTGGTCTCGGAAGAAAGATCAAGGAGACAAAAATGGTGGAAACAAGGAGGCAAATGTGGTAAGTAACAAATCCGAGGAGGATGCTTTGCTCTTGTCCTTAGAAAGTATTGATGATTCATGGGTTTTAGATTCTGGGGCTTCATTTCATGCTACACCCCATAGAAGTTATTTTGTTGATTATGTCCAAGGGGATTTTGGGCTAGTTTATTTGGGAGATAATGAACCCTGTCAGATTGTTGGAAAGGGAAAAATTAAGATTAAGTTGCAGAATGGGAATCATTGGCTACTACAAGAGGTAAGACATGTTCCAAGGCTGAGTAGGAATTTAATTTCAGCAGGGCAACTGGGTGATGAGGGTTGCACAGTTACTTTTAATGATAAAAATTGGAAGGTTTCAAAAGGTTCCTTAGTAGTAGAAAAAGGTGTGAAAGTAGGCACCTTATATCTTTGTATAGGTCATACTGTTCCTTCTACTTTAATTGTTTCAGAAGATAATGAATGTTCAGGAACAGTGGCTGCAGTTGAGCAGGAAGAACATCAAACTGTTGCTGTAGATTC
Organism: Chamaecyparis obtusa; assembly: GCA_027943335.1. Lineage (NCBI taxonomy): Eukaryota > Viridiplantae > Streptophyta > Pinopsida > Cupressales > Cupressaceae > Chamaecyparis > Chamaecyparis obtusa. The sequence goes on from BSBK01002845.1 coordinate 713,399, forward strand.
TGACACAGCACTGTGGCACAACAGACTCGGGCACATGAGTGAAAAAGGTATGAAATTACTTCATTCAAAGAAAGTTTTACCTAGTCTGAAATGTGTCAATATGAATTTCTGTGAAAGTTGTGTTTATGGAAAACAAAAGAGAGTTAGTTTTGTGAAAAGTGGGAAGGAAAAGAAAAATGAGAGATTAGAGCTGGTGCATACAGATGTATGGGGACCAGCTCAGGTATCTTCCCTTGGTGGCTCTCTGTATTATGTTACATTTATAGATGATGCAACAAGAAAAGTATGGATTTATTTCCTTAGACAGAAATCTGATGTATTTCAAACTTTTAAGAAATGGAAATGCTTGGTTGAGAATGAGACTGGTAAAAAGTTAAAATGTCTCAGATCTGATAATGGTGGTGAGTATTGCAGCACAGAATTTGAAGAATATTGTTCTTCTAATGGTATTCGTAGGCAGAAAACTATACCAAGGACTCCACAAGAAAATGGAGTGGCTGAACGCATGAACAGGACAATAATGGAGTGTGCAAGGAGTATGAGGTTGCATGCTAGGCTGCCCAAAAATATGTGGGCAGAGGTAGTGAACACTGTCATTTATTTAATCAATAGAGGCCCCTCTACTCCTTTGGACTGTGGTATTCCAGAGGAAGCATGGAGTGGTAAGAAGGTGAGTTATTCTTTTCTCAAAACCTTTGGTTGTGAAGCTTTTGCACTTATAGATTCTGAAAATAGAACCAAGCTGGAAGCTAAGTCAAGGAAATGTGTATTTGTTGGGTATGGCATTGATGAATTTGGTTATAGGCTTTGGGATTTTGAAAATCATAAAATTGTAAGAAGCAGGGATGTCATATTCAATGAGAAAGTATTGTACAAAGATCTGTTGCTACCGCATGAGAAGAAAGAAAATGACTATGTAGTACTGGATGATACTCCACAAGTTCATGTTCCAGTAGTTCCTTATGCTCCGCAACAACAACAACAACAAATACCACACACCCCAGTGAGTGTTAGACGGTCAACAAGGCTAAGTAGACCTCCAGAAAGATTTTCTCCATCTTTGTATTCTATTTTGTTAACAGATGCTGGTGAACCTGAATGTTATAATGAAGCTGTGCAGGTGGATACAAAGCTTCAGTGGGAGTCTGCCATGACAGATGAAATGGACTCTTTGCTGAAAAATCAGACATGGGATTTATGTAAGTTACCTGCAGGTAAAAGGGCTTTACAGAATAAATGGGTTTACAGGATAAAAGAAGAGGATGGAGGTACAAAAAGATTTAAAGCCAGATTAGTCGTAAAAGGATTTGCACAGAAACATGGTATTGATTTTGATGAGATATTTTCTCCAGTTGTTAAAATGACTTCTATTCGTACTGTTTTAAGTATTGTGGCTACTGAAGATTTGCATTTAGAGAAGCTTGATGTTAAAACAACCTTTCTTCATGGTGATTTGGATGAAGAAATATATATGGTTCAGCCACAAGGATTTGAGGTCAAGGGTAAGGAGAATTTGGTGTGCAGATTGCAGAAAAGTTTATATGGCTTGAAGCAAGCACCTCGACAATGGTATATTAAATTTGACACTTTTATGAATGGGCATGGATATAGTCGGTGTCATTCTGACCATTGTGTTTATTTTAAGAGGTTGGATGATGACAGCTACATTATTTTATGTTTATATGTTGATGATATGCTTGTAGCTGGGTCTAACATGGATCACATTAAGGGGTTGAAAAAATAGTTAGCAAAATCTTTTGCTATGAAGGATTTGGGGGCAGCAAAACAAATCCTTGGTATGAAAATTTGTAGAGATAGGAAAAATAGGAAATTGTCTCTATCTCAGGGTGATTATATTGAGAAGGTGTTGCAACATTTCTCTATGGAAAATGCCAAAGCTGTCAGCACACCTTTGCCTGGTTATTTGAAATTGACTAAGGATATGTGTCCCAAGACACCAGAAGAAGAGACTAAAATGTCTAAGGTACCTTATGCTTCAGCTGTAGGGAGCTTAATGTATGCTATGGTATGTACTAGGCTAGATATTGCACACGCAGTGGGAGTCGTTAGCCGTTATATGAGTAACCCTGGTATTGAGCATTGGAATGTAGTCAAATGGATTCTCAGATATTTGAGAGGCACATCCAGTAAGTGTTTACACTTTGGGGGTTCTACTACTACTGTACAAGGCTATGTTGACTCAGATTTGGCAGGAGATATAGATAGCAGGCGGAGTACTACAGGTTATATATTTACTGTTGGTGGGATAGCAGTGAGTTGGATTTCTCGACTACAAAAGGTGGTTACTTTATCCACTACAGAGGCAGAGTATGTTGCTACTACAGAGGCAGCCAAGGAGATGATATGGCTTCAATTCTTCATGGAAGAATTGGGACATCCACAAAAGGATAATTTTCTACATACAAATAGCCAAAGTGCCATTCATCTTGCAAAGAATTCTGCTTTGCACTCAAAGACAAAACACATACAGTTGCGGTACCATTTCATTCGATCAGTTTTGGATGATGGATAGTTAAGGTTGGAAAAGATTCATACTGATGATAATCCAGCAGATATGTTTACAAAGGTAGTAACAAGGGAGAAGTTGAACTCATGTTCAACTTCAGTTGGTCTTCTAGACTGAACAAAATAAAGGAACAGCTGAGTCCAAGGTGGTTCAATCCAATGGGAGCCTCATGTGGGTAGCGGTATTGCTACACGATCAGTCTCCAAGTGGGAGGTTTTTTAGTATAGTGTGGATACTGATCAGTCACCAAGTGGGAGATTGTTAGCTTGTGGTGACTAATCAGGAAAGTACTGTACACGTTTCCTCCTGACCTCGCCGGGATTTGGGGCCGGGCCGGGCCCTGAGCGGGGGTTTGGGGGCGGCAGCCCCCAAGAGTAGGGGTTCAGGGCGCAGCCCTACTGGAAAAATTTTTTGAGGCTGACTACTTTTCGGTTATTTGGGCCAACTACTTATAACTCATTCTAACCCTAAAGCGGGAAAATATTGTATAATATGGCTTAGGGTTAGGGATTTTTTTCATTATGTATGATTTTAGTACTTGCGGTAGAATTGGGCTGTAAGGGATTACGGATTGTAATTAGGTTGTAATCACTGGATAATAATAATATTGGACTCGTTGTTGGTGGACGTAGCCCAGGGATTGGTTGAACCACGTTAAATCTGTGTGTCTTGTGTTCTATTCTGTGTGGTTTATTATTTTCTGATATTAGTTATATTTGCACATAATTGTTATTTCTGCCTTGTTAATCCTAACACCCCTTAATGTCTTAATTATGATGCTTTTTGTAGACTAATTATAATTAATCTCTCCTATAATTGCTTTAACAACATATTGGGAATCCCCTTCAATTTCCAGAGATTTAATTCCCACATATATGAAAAAATTGATGCCCCATAGCAAGGCCACACCTTCAGCTTGATTGTTAAATTTTATTTTCAAGTTCCCAGTGTAAAGAATAAAATAAAATATATAATGTGTAATGTGTAATAATATGATATCCTTTACATTTAGAAAGAATTGGGGAAGGTAAGATTCTCTTCTTAATCCCAAATTCCCAAAGGAAAGATCCTAATTGATTAACCACAAGAAAATGGTCAATGCATAAATTAATCAATCAATTAGTAATAAGAAGAAAGAGGAAAACCTTACATTCCATTATGGAAGAGAGTATTGGAATGAATTGAAGACAAATACTAACCTCAAAGTATACCAGATCTGGAAATTGTTGTTTTTGGGTGTTTGTACTGAGTTTCTAGAAATTCTGCAATCGGATCCGGAATGGAAACACAGAGATAGAGAAAAACTAGAAATATTTTTCTTTTCAGAACCAGATCGACCTTGACCCAAATGCAGGTCGACCTTGATCCCTTTATGTCGACCTTCACCTACACCGCTCCATCTACATCACTCCGACGGAAATTTTATTCACGGATCTTGAAAGTTTGCCGAAAAGGGTATCTGAATCTACTCTATAATTCATTCTTCTGCATTTGCACCTGCAAGAAAAATGGTTGTGTTGTTTGGACGAGGGGTTTGACTTGTTCAAACCATGATTTTGGAATTAACCTTGAAATAGAATTGAAATTGTAGTAATAAAAAAAGTAAATAGAATAATTCACCTTGCTTATGTTGAAACCCTTATGGAGGATTCAAATCCTTGAATCCACAAGTATGGATGCTCCAAATAGATGTAGAATTGTAGGATGTCTCAAATCAATTGCATTTAGATCTTCACACCAATCTTGAATGGATCTTGGAATAGGAAGAAGCTTGAATGGATATGGATGGAGAAATTTTCAATAAGAGGGCTCCATAGAGCTTGAATCCTTCAATGGCTACTAATGGATCTCCTTGATGAATTGGATCTTGAATGCTTGAATACTTGAATTCTTGAGTGCTTTAAGATAGATGATTGCTTCCTTTCTTCTTCTTGCTTTCTCTCTTCAATATCATATCTTGGTTCCTTACTTTCTTACTTGCCAAAATGAGAGGAAAATGCTTCCTTATATACTAGTGTAGGGCACAAACTTCTAGAGAGGCTGACATATGAGAAATAAATTACCTTTAGGCCTATACCCTTAGAAGACCTAAATTAAATATCATTTAAGATTTACCATTTCGAAGCCCGAAACAATCGACCCAGAAGCGGAAAAAGAAATCTTTCCGAACCCTGACATCCAAAAATCCTTGGAATTTGAAATTTGGACCCTGGGTCAGGGTCAAGGTTGACCTTGACCCTGAGGTCAAGAACCTCAAAATCTTAGAGTAGGATGCTAGAAACATGTAGGAAAGAAGTGGAAAACATGGCAAGACAAGGGAAAAAGCCAGATCCAAGTCAAAGACTCATTCAAAGTGTTTGGCATGACCCTAAACCACTTACTCGGAGGGCTAAACCAGTCCTAAATGGAAGTGCTTCCATTTTCTGATGATACACCTAGTATAAACTAAGACTATGTCACCACCATGATTCCATATAATGCCTCTAGCAACTGCTCGGTCATGTAATGCCCCTCCAACCCTAACAAGTCCTAGTTATGTTCACTAGAAATTAGAAAGTGTTATATGTGATTTTCTAAGAGAATAATCCTTCTTGAGATGGTTTTTTCCTAGTCACTATAACTTCATATCTTAATAATATTGCATAAATATGTTCCTTTATATCTCCCTATGTGTCAGTGATAGTTTAAGAGCTTAATGCCATGGATCACATGATAGATCTATATGCTTCTTTGCAAGATGCTCATTATTAATGTTTAAGATTATCTTAGGTTAATTAATTATAATCACTAAAGGGGTTAGATGTGTTACTTACTCTAATGATGTTACTTGTATACTTGAGATTAGACATGATTACACTAGTACATTTGAGGTCAAATTCTGACGGCCATTTGTCAGATTTCCAACGCCTATTTGTCGGTATTTTGACACATGTGTCAGTCACCATTTTTGCGTTGGAAATGGCAACGGGAATGATATCCGTCAGTATTCTGACATCAGTACCTATTGGAATTGGCACATAAATAACAATTTTACTATGTGACCAGTCTATCGAAAAATCATTTTTATGACATTTTTTCAATCAACATTCCAATGGATTGGCAATATATTCCGACAGGACATTCTATCGGAGGTATAGTAGTCCTATCGCACATATCTGTTAGAGTGGTGTCCTATCTAACGGTGACTGGTTGGGGTTTTGATGGTTTGTAATAAACTATCGACGAACCAACCCATTGGACGTATAGCGCATCTGTCGTAAATGCTTTACTAATTGTTAAAAAAGTGACGAATTAGCATATTAAAAAAAAAAATCTCAAGAGATCATCATAGTTGGCCTCTTTATTTGGTCCATATACCGAAAAAAACATTTTACATTCCGTTAGCTCATCAAATGAGGGGATTTGAAAGAATTTAATAGAGTATTTTCATGATAACGTATATTATTAAGTTGGCATTGCACAAATTTATCGACTCCGCGCATTTGTAGACATCAAAAATAGGGATAAAGAAGCATCTCCTCCCATGACCTACATTAATCAAGCCACGGGAGAGGATGCTTCTTTATGGCTGTGTTTGATGTCTACAAGTGCGTGAAGTAGATAAATTCGTTCAGCATCAAACTAAAATAATGTACATTATACATGAAAATATCATCCATTAAATTTTTTCAAATCACTGCATTTGATGAGCTAACGAAATGTAAAATGTTTTGTGAGTATATGGACCAAGGACGAAGACCAACTATGATGGTCTCTTGAGCTTTGCTATCTTTAGTCCTAGCTACTGGGTAAGGGCTAGAAGACTTATACCTGTCAATCGTTGAGAATAATCATTACCTTTCCTTTATGTACACTGCACAGTATCCAATATAAGAGGAGGCAAAAAATATGAATGGATAAAAGAAATGAAAGATACAATAAAATTATCTTGTTGTTTACCTTCTCATAATTGATCCCGGTCTCACAAAATTAATTTCATACGATCACTAGCACATTTCATGCATGGATGAGAAACAATATCCAAAGTTTCTAGATTCTGAGAAGAGGTATGAGTGGAGGCCAAAAAAGGGATATTTGTGAAGGTTTTATAGACGTAGTATTGAATCATCATCTCTGCACTGGTACTCAATCTGGAAACCCTCTCTAGAAAATATCCACATCTAGCAAATCTCCACAAAAATCCCTTTTGGCCTCCACTGCATATACGTCTTCTCAGTATCTAAAAACTCTCCATCATTGATTCCCATCATTTTTCACCATCTCCGTGGACTGAGACCTTATATTATTGAGCTTCTCTTTGTTTTGAGAATAGTTTAACATTCTCTACTTAACAGGGCCAACCACGTGAAGGTGGAAGCTCATCTGGCCCCTCCTAGGAGCCTCTTATGACCCTTTATGACATTTTAAGACCTCTAAGATGTGTATTCTTAGGGGTCATAAAGATTTGTAAAGGGTCATAAGGGGTCCTGGGACACAAAAACTAAGAAACATAAATGTAGGCATCATGGTCACAAGTTTTTGGAGATAACATAATTGAGTGGTATACCGAGATGATGCAAAGAAACCACTACTCCTCTGGAACCAGAGGAATAGTAGCTACTTTGCATCATCTAGGTATACAACTCAATTATGTTGTATACCTAGACAATGGAGAGAAACTCCTACACCTCCGATTCCAAGTTTACTACATCTATTGCTCATGAATACAAGGTCCTCCAATACAAATGTATTCAATTTGGAATTGGAGGTGCAAAAGTTGCTCTCCATCACTTGGGTATACAACTCAATTACGTTGTCTCAAAAAAATTATGACCATGATGCCTACAATTATGTTTCTTAGCTATTGTAAATCTACATTTATGTTTCTCAGTTGTCGTGTTTATGTGCATGTTTTTATGTGTTTGGGAAGACATCTTTCTAGCCTGGACCTGGATCCTTTGGAAATTAGCTTCATAATAATATAGATGACAGATGAGAAATTAGCTTCCCAAGAAAAATCTCATAAATGAACTATGTGTACCCCAATTCATGTGCCCTCTGTGCATACCCAAATTATATATTTGAAACAACAAGGGTAAGGTTTAAAGAAGTTAATTTTGCATCACTAGACAGATCTGTATATTTTATCCACAATGACCAAACTTCAAAGGATCCAAGCCCAAGCTAGAAAGAAGTCTTCCCATTTTGTTTAAGCCATATTCCTTGTTCTTGTCAAAATTCCTTGGTACGGTAGGCATGCTCTTTGCAGTACTCTTCTTCAACTTGTGTTAAAAAATAAGCATCTTCTTCTTCTTCCTAATTACAGCAAGAGCTTCATTTTCATCAAGATTCAACTCCACTTCCCCCATCTCATCATCCTCGTCACCCTCAACTACCATCCTAAGTCCTTCTTCTCTCTCCAGTTCTTCAAGCCTCTACAAGATATCTCAATCAATAAAGTCTGCAACAATGTGTCCATCAATGATCTCAGGAATATCATCTTCTTTCCACTCTTCATTTGCCAAAATATACCACAATCTTAAGACTCGTGACTCTTCAAATTCTCTTGTTTCCTTCAAACCTCCAAACATGTGTACTGTGAGATTTCCTCCAACAAATGGACTTGTGATGATTTTCACAATAGTACATGTGTTGGAAGGAAAGCTCACAATACTGCTTAGGCCAGTCTGAATGTTCATCACCTATGCATATAAGATTTGATCATAGAAGGTATATGCACAGGTGAAAAACATGCATATTTGACCAAGCAATACTGGGAGCTAGACCCAACAACAAATAGATTTGTGGTGATTTTCACAATAGTACATGTGTTTTTGGGTAAGCTCCCAGTAGCGCTCAGGAAAATATGCATGTTCATCACCTGTGCATATGAAGTGGCTCTAATGGTAGATACAATCACAAAATTTTGCATACTCCTTATTTTGTTCTGGGTTGATATTGTCAGACATGGTCTTTTTTTAATGGAATGACTCGTTACTTGTACATTGACTAGAATGTTGGTGGAAGAAGGATGATTTGTTTGCAACCTCCAGATACACAAACACTGAACAACCATTTTTTCAACTCTAATTTTCTCAACACAAAGGGACATTTATCATAGCCATAAAAATATGATTGTTTTAAAATGGAATACACCAAGGAGTACCATCAGAAATATTGACCATTTACAATCATGAATAGTTAACCTAAATCAAATAGCTCATTTTTTTATCATCATGTGTAGTCTCTGTGTATATGAAAAATGAATGAAATATATATCAAGCTGAAATAAAACAGTGAACAAAAATTCAAATTCAAGGCCTAATTTATCAAGAGCAACAAACATTAGGACGAAAGAAAAATCATTAAGACTATAGAGAAATCATTAAGACTAGAAAATCAAGTTCTAGAAAAATTATTTAGACTAGAAAATCAAGTTCTAGAAATGGATGGTTCTGGTGCTTTGCCATTACAACAATTGAGCATTCATCATTTGGTACTTCTTGGCGTATTCCATTTAAGTTTTTCAGTTGTCGTGTTTATGTGCATGTTCTTTATGTGTTTGGCTTATCTCCCTCGATCACAAGGGATACACCGATAGGTAATTGCTTTGAAAGCATAATGATTTGATAGTATTTTTTTAGGATAGGCGTAATCATCCTGCCAACCTTAATTAGCAACATTTGTGATATATGTCAAGTACTTATAATCAGTATGCCCAACAAACAGAGACTTAGTAGTAAAAGAATAAGGTTGTGCATCCACATCCGTCCAAGTGTAGCAACCTTTAAAGATTTGCAGCAGTAAAGAGAATCCCCATATTTTATCAGCCTAACATAGTCTTTGGCCACTTTGGCAATGAGAACCTCAAAATAGAGAAAATAAACTTAGTAAAACCAGTCTATGCCGCTGTTTATGAGGGCACAATCATGATAAGTGCCTCTTAAACCTCTCCAAACATGTAAGATTATCTTTAAATACTTTATTGATCTCTTCTAAACATTAACCAAATCAAACCTACATTTGAATCCACACATAATAACCCAAAATGAAGGGTTTTGTATCCTTTAATGAATCTCAATCACTGGTAATGCATGAACAGTCAAACCACTAGTCTCCAAAGCATTCAATAAGTGAATATGAATGTTTGAAAACTACTCCCAACAATTTTTAAACATACTTTATTGTTTAAGAATTGTTGGGACTGGTCCTTTGGTGTGTATTAAACAAAATAGAATTTTCAGCATATTATTATCATTCTATTTCTTTGTTGTAAACATGCCATTGGTTCAATTTTAATCTACTATTGTCGTGCCCTAGCCCATGCTTTATCTCCATTATTTGATGTTATTCACTATTTTGAAATGTTGATTGTGGTTATCAAATGGAAAAAATAGAAAAAAAAAAAAAAATTAACACGAAAAGAAATTTACAAAACCGAACCAATGGCATGTTTACAACAAAGAAATAGAATGATAATAATATGCTGAAAATTCTATTCTGTTTAATACACACCAAAGGACCAGTTGTATGAAATTGTCAATCACATAGCATTTCACTATTGTATGAGTGGATTGTGTAAGAACAGTTAACATTAAAAAAGAATCAAACTCCTCAACACATCTTGCAAACCATTGAATTCAATAATAAATTAAACCTAACACCAACACTATTTCTTCCATTCACTTCTACCAAGAATAAAACATTTAATCCATTCAACATTACATATAATCATTAGACAATTACATTTGCTAACTATATAGAGGAACAGTCACGACCAAAATGATCAAAAGTACTTTCACCCTTGCACAAGCTATTCCAAACTTCAAGTAAAATGAGAAATATACTATATCAAATCATTCATATTCATAGTAACCATTCAAAAGATAATGATTTGATAGTCTTTTTTCAAGATAGGCGTAATCATCCCACCAACCTTAATTAGCAACATTTGTGATATATGTCAATTACTTATAATCAGTATGCCCAACAAATAGAGACTTAGTAGTAAAAGCATGTCCTTTGGTTTACTAGTTTACTTATAATCAGTATGTCCTTTGGTTTACTAGTTTAATCCGGTTTAAGAATGGTTTGTTTCATGTTTGAATGTACCATTGAATGAAGCTTGGCTTTATTAAGTACAATAGTAAGACTCGTGACTCTTCAAATTCTCTTGTTTCCTTCAAACCTCCAAACATGTGTACTATGAGATTTCCTCCATCAAATGGACTTGTGATGATTTTCACAATAGTACATGTGTTGGAGGACTACTCAAAGTACTTCTTAGGAAAATTTGAATGTTCATCACCTGTGCATATAAGAGTTGATCATAGAAGGTATATGCACAGGTGAAAAACATGCATATTTGACCAAGCATTACTGGGAGCTAGACCCAACAACAAATAGATTTGTGATGATTTTCACAATAGTACATGTGTTGCTGGGTAAGCTCCCAATAGTGCTCAGGCAAATATGCATGTTCATCACCTGTGCATATGAAGTGGCTCTAATGGAAGATAAAATCACTAAATTTTGCATACTCATTTTTTTCTGGCTTGATATTGTCAGACATGGTCTTTATTGAATGGAATGACTCGTTACTTGTACATTGAATAGAATGTTGGTGGAAGAAGGATGATTTGTTTGCAACCATTTTTTCAACTCTAATTTTCTCAACACAAAGGGACATTTATCATAGCCATAGAAACATGATTATTTTAAAATGGAATACACCAAGGAGTACCATCATAAATATTGACTATTTACAATCATGAATAGTTAACCTTAATCAAATAGATCATTTTTTTATCAGCATGTGTAGTCTCTGTGTATATGAAAAATGAATGAAATATCAAGCTGAAATAAAATAGTGATCAAAAATTCAAATTCAAGGCCTAATTTATCAAGAGCAACAAACATTAGGACAAAAGAAAAATCATTAAGAATATAGAAAAATCATTAGGACTATAGAAAAATCATTAAGACTAGAAAATCAAGTTCTAGAAAAATCATTACGACTATAGAAAAATTATTTAGACTAGAAAATCAAGTTCTAGAAATGGACGGTTCTAATGCTTTGCCATTACAACAATTGAGCATTCATCATTTGGTACTTCTTGGTGTATTCTATTTAAGTTTTTCAGCTGCCGTGTTTATGTGCATGTTCTTTATGCATTTGGCTTCTCTCCCTCACAAGGGATATGTCAATAGGTAATTGATTTGAAAGCGTAATGATTTGACAGTCTTTTTTCAAGATAGGCGTAATCATCCCGCCAACCTTAATTAGCAACATTTGTGATATATGTCAAGTACTTATAATCAGTATGCCCAACAAACATAAACTTAGTAGTAAAAGCATAAGGTTTCACATCCACATCCACCCTAGTAAGTATTAGAGCCTTTCAAATTTGTAAAGAACACAAACTTTGCAAATCAAATTGATATGTCATTAAAACCTATGTTCTTGATCAAGTTCTTAAAGATTAAAACATGAAACCATCAAGTTCTTCACCTATGTTCTTCATGGTTGGGGAAGTTGTGATGGAGTTATATGTAACCTTTGGAAGTCATTGTACGACATGCTTAAGCCTGGAGTGTACGACAGGAACAAAGATTCAATAAAAATAGAAGTTTAAATCTGCAAGTCCATTGTGTTATGCATTGTTGAAAGGCTTCTTTACTTATTGTTTTGGTTTCTAAATTCAACGATGGAATATTAAGCAATCTCCAAGCATTCATTTCATCGTTGAATGTATTGTGAGCACTTTAAAATTTTGTTCCTTACTTTTTGACTAGTAAAACCGGTGACTGTTCCAAGTAATGTTTTTAATCCTTTGAAGTTTCTCATGATCCTGATGTAAGTTGATTGGATTAAGAAATTTGGGGATCCAATAGGACTTTAGGGGAGTTCAATAAATTTTTTGGAAGACTTAAAGGAACTATTAGCATGACTGTTCCTTCATCTACGACGAGTTAGACTAAATTTGCTAAGTTTTTCCTTTGTTTTGAAGAGTATTTTGTAATCTATTTTGTAAAAAAATTTAACATGAATATTTTTTTACAAAACTAAACCAATGGCATGTTTACAACAAAGAAATAGAATGATAATAATATGCTGAAAATTCTATTCTATTTAATACACGCCAAAGGACTAGTTGTATGAAATTGTCAATCACATAGCATTTCACTGTTGTATGAGTGGATTGTGCAGGAACAATTAACATTAAACAAGGAGAAAACTCCTCAACACATCTTGGAAACCATTGAACTCAATAATAAATGAAACCTAACATCAACACTATTCCTTCCATTTACTTCTACCAAGAATAAAGCATTTAATCCATTCAACATTACATATAATCATTAGATAGTTACATTTCCTAACTGTGTAGAGGAACAATCACGACCAAAATGATCAAAAGTACTTTCACCCTTGCACAAGCTATTCCAAACTTCAAGTAAAATGAGAAATATGCTATATCAAATCATTCATATTTATAGTAACCATTCAAAGGATCATTTTGTCAATGAACCCTCTGACTGTACGGCAGAGAAAGGAAACCTCAAAATAGAGAAAGGAAACTTAGTAAAACTAGTCTATGCCACTATTTGTGAGGGTACAGTCATGATAAGTGCCTCTCAAACCTCTCCAAACATGTAATAATATCTTTAAATACTTTATTGATCTCTTCTAAACATTAACGCATGGACAGTCAAACCAGTAGTCTCCAAAGCATTCAATAAGTGAATATGAATGTTTGAAAACTTTCCTCTCAACTTCCCCAACCACTCCTAATCGGTTAGAGGGATTAGTTGAGTGTTTAGACACTAAAACTTCTTAAACATACTTTATCTAATATGATGAATTGTAATATCAACAAATGTGAATCCAAACATTTCAAAATAGTGAATCGATATCCTTGATCACAAGCACCAAAAACATCAAATAATGGAGATAAAGCACATGCTAGGGCACGACACCAATAGAATGCAGTCATTTCAGTGAGCATTCATGATCAAATAAAATGCAATGCATTTGAAATTTATAGTCGAATATGATGCCAGAGGCTCGAAAGATGTTGCCCATCAAAGATACCAATCAAAGATGAAGAAATCACATACCTTCTCTCACGCTCAGCTTGCACGAAGGAATATTTGATAGCCAAATCTTCCTTGTGCCACACGAAGAACATGCCATTGGTTCAATTTAGCATGTTATTATCATATTAGATAAATTATGTTTAAGAATTTTTGGTAAGGATAGGAATAGTGGAGATTCTAGAAATATCTCTCTAACTGATTAGGAATGGTTGGGGAAGTTGAGAGAAAAGTTTTCAAACATTCATATTCACTTATTGAATTCTTTGGAGACTATTGGTTTGACTATCCATGCACTACCAGTGACTGAGATTCATTAAAGGATTTCCATGAATTATCATTGTATCATGTATTTACAATATGTTTGGATGCAGGGCAGACTAGGAGAATGAAGGATCACTCACTAATTGCATGATAACCCAGTTTTGAAGGGTCATTGGTTGAGGGGACAGTCAAGGTCTGGATGTTTATAGTGTTCATTGAGGGAAGGGGGATTGTAAAAGACTTGTTATCATTGTATTGTGTATTTCCAATATGTTTGGATGCAAGGCAGAACATGAGAATGAAGGATCACTCATTGATTGCATGATAACCCAATTTTTAAGGGTCACTGGTTGAGGGGATAGTCAAGGTCCAGATGTTGATAGTGTTCCTTGAGGGAAGGGGGATTTTGAAAGACTTGTTATCATGGTATTGTGTATTTCCAATATGTTTGGATGCAGGGTAGACCAGGAGAATGAAGGATCACTCACTAATTGCATGATAACCCAGTTTTGAAGGGTCACTGGTTGAGGGGACAATCAAGGTTCGGATGTTGATAGTGTTCGTTGAGGGAAGGGGGACTGTAAAAGACTTGTTATCATTGTATTGTGTATTTCTAATATGTTTGGATGTAGGGCAGAACATGAGAATGAAGGATCACTCACTGATTGCATGATAACCCAATTTTGAAGGGTCACTAGTTGAGGGGACAGTTAAGGTCCGGATGTTGATAGTGTTCCTTGAGGGAATGGGGATTATGAAAGAATTTTTATCATTTTACTGTGTATTTTCAATATGTTTGGATGCAAGGCAGACCAGGAGAATGAAGGGTCACTCACTGATTGCATGATAACCGTGTTTTGAAGGGTCGCTGGTTGAGGGGACAGTCAAGGTCCGGATGTTGATAGTGTTCCTTGAGGGAAGGGGGATTGTGAAAGAATTTTTATCATTTTATTGTGTATTTCCAATATGTTTGGATGCAGGACAAACCAGGAGAATGAAAGATCACTCACTGATTGCATGATAACCCAGTTTTGAAGGGTCACTAGTTGAGGGGACAGTCAAGGCTTGGATGTTGATAGTGTTTATTAAGGGAAGGGGATTTTAAAAGACTTGTTATCATTGTATTGTGTATTTTCAATATGTTTGGATGCAGGGCAAACCAGGAGAATGAAGGATCACTCACTGATTGCATGATAACCTAGTTTTGAAGGGTCACTGGTTGAGGGGACAGTCAAGGTCCAGATGTTGATAGCGTTCGTTGAGGGAAGGTAGATTTTAAAAGACTTGTTATCATTGTATTGTGTATTTCCAATATGTTTGGATGCAGGGCAGAACAGGAGAATGAAGGATCACTCATTGATTGCATGATAACCCAATTTTGAAGGGTCACTGGTTGAGGGGACAATCAAGGTCCGGATGTTGATAGTGTTCCTTGAGGGAAGGGGGATTGTAAAAGACTTTTTATCATTGTATTGTGTATTTCCAATATGTTTGGATGTAGGGCAGAATATGAGAATGAAGGATCACTCATTGATTGCATGATAACCTGGTTTTGAAGGGTCACTGGTTGAGGGGATAGTCAAGGTCTAGATGTTGATAGTGTTCCTTGAGGGAAGGGGGATTGTAAAAGACTTGTTATCACCGTATTGTATATTTCCAATATGTTTGGATGTAGGGCAGACCAAGAGAATGAAGGATCACTCACTAATTGCATGATAACCTGGTTTGAAGGGTCACTAATTGAGGGGATAGTCAAGGTCTGGATGTTGATAGTGTTCACTGAGGGAAGGGGGATTGTAAAAGACTTGTTATCATTGTATTGTGTATTTCCAATATGTTTGGATGTAGGGCAGAATAAGAGAATGAAGGATCGCTCATTGATTGCATGATAACCCAGTTTTGAAGGGTCACTGGTTGAGGGGACAGTCAAGGTCCAGATGTTGATAGTGTTCCTTCAAGGAAGGGGGATTGTGAAAAAAAATTTATCATTGTATTGTGTATTTCCAATATCTTTGGATGTAGGGCAAACTAGGAGAATGAAGGATCACTGACTGATTGCATGATAACCCAGTTTTGAAGGGTCACTGGTTGAGGGGATAGTCAAGGTCTAGATGTTGATAGTGTTCCTTGAGGGAAGGGGGATTGTTAAAGAATTTTTATCATTGTATTGTGTATTTCCAATATGTTTGGATGTAAGGTAGACCAAGAGAATGAAGGATCACTCATTGATTGCATGATAACCTAGTTTTGAAGGGTCACTCGTTGAGGGGACAGTCAAGGTCCAGATGTTGATAGTGTTCATTGAGGGAAGGGGTATTGTAAAAGACTTGTTATCATTGTATTGTGTATTTCAAATATGTTTGGATGTAGGGCAGAACAAGAGAATGAAGGATCACTCACTAATTACATGATAACCTGGTTTAGAAGGGTCACTGGTTGAGGGGACGGTCAAGATTCAGATGTTGATAATGCTCCTTGAGGAAGGGGGATTGTGAAAGACTTGTTATCATTGTATTGTGTATTTCCAATATGTTTGGATGCAGGGCAGACTAGGAGAATGAAGGATCACTCATTGATTGCATGATAACCTGGTTTTGAAGGGTCACTAGTTGAGGGGACAGTCAAGGTCTGGATGTTGATAGTGTTCCTTGAGGGAAGGGGGATTGTGAAAGATGTGTTATCATTGTATTGTATATGTCCAATATGCTTGGATGGAGGCTAGACCAGGAGAATGAAGGATCACTCACTGATTGCATGATAACCCAATTTTGAAGGGTCACTGGTTGAGAGGACAGTCAAGGTTCGGATGTTGATAGTGTTCCTTGAGGGAAGGGGGATTTTGAAAGGCTTTTTATCATTGTATTGTGTATTTCCAATATGTTTGGATGCAGGGTAGACCAGGAGAAAGACGGATCACTCACTGATTGCATGATAACCCAATTTTGAAGGGTCACTGGTTGAGGGGACAGTCAAGGTCCAAATGACTGGGCCATTCAAGGACCCTATTTCTTTGTATTAATTGCTGTTCAAATTGGATACATAGATTTCTTGTGAATTATCGGTTGCTATGTATCCTACAATTGCATCTGTAAATTTTCATATACTTCTCTAGGGTTGTAAGCCACTTAGGGATCAAAATAAAGAAACTAACTCAAAATCATTATTTGTCCTATTTCCTTTTAACAAAGTCTCAACTATCAATGATATAACAATACATTTGATGCCCTAAGCTATCAATACAAATGGTGCCTAGCTAGAAGCTCACAAGTTGTCCATTTGATAACCACAGTCAACATTTCAAAAAAATGGATATCCTTGAGCACAAGCACCAATAACATCAAATAATAGAGTTAAAGCACTAAATCAAAATCGTTATTTGTCCTATTTCCTTTTAACAAAGTCTCAACTATCAATGATACAATACATTTGATACCCTAAGCTATCAATACAAATGGCACCTAGCTAGAAGCTCACAAGTTGTTTATTTGATAACCACAGTCAACATTTCAAAAAAATGGATATCCTTGAGCACAAGCACCAATAACATCAAATAATGGAGTTAAAGCACGAGCTAGGGCACGACACTAGTAACATCAAATAATAGAGATAAAGCATCGACTAGGGCATGGCACCAGTAGAATGCGGTCATTTCAAAGAGCATTCATGATCAAATAAAATACAATGCATATGAAATTTGTGGTCAAATATGATGCCAGAGGCTCGAAAGATGAAGAAATCACATACATTCTCTCACACCCATCTTGTTTTCTCCCTCTCCTTTTCTATGCCAATCGAAATAAAAATGATTTGGCGCTTCACTTTTTTTTTTTATGTATACCCGAAATTGTCAAAATTCTGATGGTCAATTTAAAACCCATCGGAATACTGACATCATCAGGGCCTATTTTTTAAAAAAATAACAAAATTATTAAAAAAAATTTACCCGTCAGAAGTGTCTGTCGAAATTTGGCCCCAAATGTAGTAGTGTTAAGACATTTATGGTTATAAGATTTGTTTATCTTGATTTTATAATGGGATATTTTGAGTACATGCCTGATGGTTAAAAGGGTTTGTGAAAGTTAATAGATGATTTACATTCACATGATTATGTTATGATGCATTCTTGTTATACAATATAGAAAAGAGATTATTCTGGTACTAACCACACTAATCCAATTATGCTTTGTTGATTTCACTGTCTGATGTGAGTGTAGGATGAGGGGAGGCAGTCGTAGTTACTCCTACAGGAGGTCCACATGATATCGCACTCTCCCTCCTCATTTTTCATTGTTATATATATATATATATATATATATATATATATATATATATATATATATATATATATATATATATATATATATATATATATATATATATATATATATATATATATATATATATATATATATATATAACAATGAAAAATGAGGAGGGAGAGTGCGATATCATGTGGACCTCCTGTAGGAGTAACTACGACTGCCTCCCCTCATCCTACACTCACATCAGACAGTGAAATCAACAAAGCATAATTGGATTAGTGTGGTTAGTACCAGAATTATGATGCATTCTTGTTATACAATATAGAAAAGAGATTATTCTGGTACTAACCACACTAATCCAATT